>CM033119.1:4817145-6017145 GCA_019321725.1 Paulownia fortunei | reverse complement strand
TCAAGACCCGCGTGCTGAACTAACACATTTATTCACCCAACTTTCATATTATAGATGGGAGTTTTCTGTCAATCCATACTTTAAACCTTTCATCCCGACTCGACCTTCTTCACACTAACTCATTCTTCATAGTCGGAGTTACTTCAATTTCAACCTGACCTACATTACATTAATTTTTTACTCATGATTCGAACTATGCAGGTCCGTCTCGATCTATACTAGCTACACAAGTCTATCATGACATATACCACATCTATTACGCAGATTTATTACGAACTATACCACATCCCCACATGTTAACATAAAAGAAGTAACATACGTTTTTGTACAAACTATTATCAGACGTAATCTTTAATCCTTAGATACAGGTAGAAAGACCGATTTAATATCAGATTTATCTGTGCTGAGTTTTTGTTTGTTTATATTGTATTATAAATTTATAGTAATTATAAACTTAATATCTTCAATAATACATATAATAATACCATTAGCAACAATAATCATTTTTAATTACTTACATTGTTAGTGAAAATTATTCTTTATGTTAACGTTAATAGTAATAATAATCTAGGTTGAGAGATAAAAGAGATTCGCATAACTATTTGTTTTTTATTTTTTTATTTTAAAATGAAGATCTGATTGTTCAACTTCCCTCTAAGATGATGCGACACGTATGCACACTTGTTATTAGGCTTTTAGGCATAAATATTGTTGCCGCTATAGTTATAGTAGTAGTTGTTGGCTTTTGCTTGAAATTTAAACACAAAAAGTAGGTTTTAGGCGTAAATTATGTTGCCATAAAATAAGTTTTGAAATGTAAGTCTTGTCATAGTTGTTACTATTGAAGCTGGAATGAAACTAAAACACAATAAAATAGGTTTTAGGCATAAATTTTGTTGCTACTTTAATTATTCTTGGTGCTTGTGTGAAATTAAAAGAAAAAAAATATAATAATAATTTTCCCAAAAGCTTCTAAAAAATCAAATTAATTTTGGATTTTGATGATTATATACTCTTTTTTTCTTTTTTACTTGTAAAGATAATGAATACTAGTGCTCAAGGGCAGACTTCTGGGCCAAAATTGGATTTCATGAATGAAAATGCCTAATTATGCCTAAAACCTATTTTATTGTGTTTTAGTTTCATTCCAGCTTCAATAATAACAACTATGACAAGACTGACATTTCAAAACCTATTTTATGACAACATAATTTACGCCTAAAACCTATTTTTTGTGTTTAAATTTCATGCAAACGCCAACAACTACTACTATATAGCAGCAACAATTGCGACAACAATATTTATGCCTAAAAGCCTAATAACAAGTGTGCATACGTTGGCACTCTACCAAACTTAACCGTTCTATTTTACCTTTCAAAAGTAAATGTTAAGCATTTTTTGTCCCCTCAAATTTAATTATCATGACATTTTACTCCTAAAAGTAAATTTTAAATTTTTTGATCTTTTAATTTATATTTATTATAATATTTTTTCTCCCGATAATATATTCAAATCAGATTTTAATCGGAATGACGACATATAATATTTTTTCCATACAAAAGTCGAAAAAAAATATCATAATAATTTTATTTATTATTGTCAATGATGAAAATAAAACACATGATTGCATTTAAAATATTTTTAATACTACAATCAATACTATTTGAACAAATATACCACTATTTATCGTATTTTTAATATTATCAATAATAAAAATAATATTACGATATCTTTTTTCTCAGCTTTTGAGTTGAAAGTCCGAAAAAAAAAAAGAAAAAACAGAAAGAGCATAGACAGCTAATGAAGAGTGAAAATTTGAACAAAAAATGACATTAAAGGACAATACTACAATAAATATAAGTTAGGCGAACAAAATGTTATAATAAATATAAATTAAAAGGGACAAAATATTACAATAAATACAAACATGCTACAAAGTACTTAAAATTAACTTTTAGAATGTAAAATTAAAAAGACAAATTGCTTAAATTACTTTTAGGAGATAAAGTGCTAACATTGTGAAGTTTGGCAAGTGAAAGAGTCATTTATCCTAAATTATAAATGTAAAGGGATTCTTGTCACATGTAAGAAAAACACAACCATACAGATTAAGACATCATTGGATTCGGAGCAAATAGCATTAATATAAAGAAAGAAAAGTCGAGTATATTCATATTTTTACTATGCTGTAATACCAAAAAGGGACTATTTTTATAATATCAAGAGTAATGAAAAAATGGTATGGGTGTCTATTTTTGCCTTATAAGGATGTAGATCACCTCAAAAATGCAGCTAAAACCGTCTACTGTTTAGTCAATCTATACATTATGACCATTGGAACTAAGCAATTTCTCTTCCTCTTTAGGCATGTCAATCATGGATAGCTGAATATTTGATTTCGAGTTCATTTTATTCCACTCGTTCTCCACGCGAAAGAAAACCCACTGGAAGCGGCGCAGCATCTCCAGGGCAGTTATCGTGAAGACGGTGAGGTAGTTATGGCGAAGATGGGCTGACAGCTTGTAAGTCCACGTGCATCGCAGGATAAGATTGCTTACGATTACCCAAAGATAGACCTGCAAGGTTCCAAACACACACAATAACTTCACAAGGTACTTGCATATCATATTTGACAGACCAAGTAGATGAACATGTTTCACTGTGTTGTAAGTCTCAGTTCATTTGAGTGTACAGTTAGATATTAGGCCAACCATCCAGACAGCATTAGTCGAGACAGTGTAGCTCATTTTCTTTTGAAGAGAGAGGATATGAAAGCACAACATCAAATATTCGTGATTTGGTGAACACGATCACAAGTGTTTAGCATCCAATTCAGTTTACTCCAAAAGCAAATTACTCAATAACTCATTTGATGATAGCATTAGGCATTAAAAAGTCGAAAATATCAATAGTAAGAGACGGAAATGGAATCAGAGTAACAGCTCTAAACAGCAAATTCATTTTTTTGAACACAACAATAGCAAAAGGTAAGAAGTATTTTACCCATTTCCTTCCATATAACAAGTGGGATAAGATATGCGGTTTGCTGAACTTGAAAATCCGAGTGAAGCAACTGGCGAGAAAAGAAAAAAGCAGGTAGTAAGTTTCAACTGATTCCCTTCACAAAGAAAATGTAAAAGAAAAAAAAAACAGTCATCTTCCAAAATAATTGAGAATATGTTCACAAAAACTAATTACAGCATTGAGTATCAATTCCATTTCATTGGAAAATCAGAATTCGATTAAACCAGTTTCTTTGTATATGTACCTCAAGTCCCAATCCCGCGTAATATCCCAGTAGAATGAGTACAAAGAGTTCAATACACTCGACAATAGCCACAGAGGCCGATATACATTCGTCCATTTGTCAGGAAAGACATGATACTTGAGGGCTGAAAGAAAAATAACTGGTACTGCCGTTGAATACTTTAAGGCTGAAACAATAGGAAGATCAAGTTACTGCATGGTGCAACAAAAATCACACGAATTCATCACATCTAAAACCAACTCTAAAATTGACTTGTGCTTGCAAAACCAGTATTTATGGACTTTTACCAAAGTGGTAAGAGCAAGAAAGGGAATGATAACGACGGTGAAGAAAAATAGCACATCTTGAAGAAATCAAACTTTGGAAACATGAGAGCAAAACTTCATAAAAAAATAAAAAAGGCAATTTATGCTATACTATAAGGCACTTGAGTAAGGATCTTTCCTTTTTAGAGAAAAAGAGTACCTTCAATAAGGCTTTTCATCACACATTCCCAACAACTGAATAACATCAGAACTATCCTTTCCTTACTGTATCTCCTCATACATTGAATACATGATTGACTGATAGTTAGGACGTGCTGGGTACTGCAAAATTGCTCAACTTCAAGCTGAAATTCTAATAGAACTTGCTTAGGTTGTTAAGGATGTCTAATTGAACTATATCCAGGTTTTATTAGCTAACCAAAGTATGAAGTAGTGCTAATTTGTCATTTTTTCAGCCAAAATGTAATCTTTTACAGTTAATATAATTAGAATTAAAATACAAAACGGGGACATAAAAACTGGGTAAACTTAGTAATGCGAAGAAATACTAGCATCCTTAACAAAAACGGAATCATTCCTACATCCAGAAAATGGAACAAAAAAACCTATTCTTCCCCCACCCAAACCAAGTCGCAAGAAACTGGTGCAAACTACCTGCCCCTTGGTTTAAAGGTTTACCCAGTCTTGGCCATCATGAGCAAACTAAAAGCTGCCTGTTTAAGTGACGAATCTCAATCTAGGTCCAGCTAGAAGTATAACCATCATTGCATCCACAAATTGATCCTACAATTTCAAGAACCTACCTAGTTTTAGTACACTGGTATGTTGGATGGTTCGCATTTTATACACGTCTTTTTTGGTTCTACTAAAAGAAGTGTAACTGACATGGTTTTACTGTACAGGTTAAAATGGATCTATTTACTTATGAACCCTTCATAGACTTAACTAAATGCCTGTGCGTTATGCATCAAGTGAGGGGTAAGTCCCACTATATCTCAATCACAATACCATGTTTCCTAATTCTCTAGACAAGTTTAACCTAATTCCGTTCACTCTAATGCAGTTTCCACCAAACAGTCTGCAACTGGGGCAGAAGGGGGAGAAAACAGACACAAACACACACACACAACCAAGTCCCTGCCGAAACTTAATCAGATACACCTTTGTTGTGCCTAATATCTCTACAAATTTAAATGTCCTTGCAAAACAAATGCAAGTAAAGTGCAACAACTTACCATTTAAAAGAGCGGTCTTTTCCCTTGTATCCTTGTATTGACGAAGACATTGAAAGAAACGAAAAATGTAAGGCAAAACGAGAACCACAGGTATTGCAACAGAGTGACTCCCACAAACAGAATCGGCCTCAAACCATGCAATGGTAGCAACCTGCACATTTATGGTCTCTCACAGAAAAGAAAGGGGAAGCTTTAAAGGAAACCTAATGCATTCGCATAACACATTGTGCAAACAACGTGACTAGTCCCATCAAGTTTCACCAGAATATCCAGCTAAAAAGATATTAAAACGAGAATTTCCAGAACCCAAGCGGTCAACATGATTGGAGAAGATGAATCATAATATTTAATTTCTGATAACAGCAAGAGAATAATTTTGGCTGCCATAGAAAATCTGACTCTTCTAAACCACAGACAAGTAAAACTTGAAAAAATCCTGTCAACTGTAATTGGAATCAACATAAGAAGAAAATCTGGATAATTATGGAAACATTAACCTGGCGATGGACCATTCGACACACTGAACGCTCCAAATCCGAGAAAACCTGCATGGGAGGACAAAAATTAAGAAAAAAGATAAGCTTAGTGATGGCTGTACCCAAGTTAGGTTGGTGCAAAGGCAGTAAAATGAGCTAAATTTGAGATCATTTCTTTCAAACTCAAATTACATCCCAGTGGAATTTTATCACTGAAACAGTGCAAAGTTTCAAAAGAAGGATATTAACTTTGACATGAACCAACGCCGTATGAATGTCAATGGTTCATATTGATTATCACAATGGCTTTTTCCTGAAATAGGAGCATATAGCATGATAATTGATAAAGATCCTGGATTATCATAAAGGCTTTTCTTGAATTAGGAGCATATACCATGATACAACCTGCTTAGATTATCTCTGAACAGTTTACTTAGAAGAAAATTGAAGGCCCTTAACTTGACGAGGGATTCATCTCTTTCTTGTGTCATGGATGGGGGTAAAGTTTGGCAAGAACAAAATAAGTGGCACATGGTTTAAACCTATCAGGAATATTTAGTTTGATGCATGTCTCTGATTTCATCAACCAGCTCTTTAACTTCAGTATTTTTCAGGGAAAGGACCAAAGAGAAACAGTAAAACCAACAAGTCCCAGTAGCTCATCGAGCTTATCAACCTAGCAATAGTGTAAGACTTTTTTCTGTCATTGTGTAGATCTCATACAACAATCACTTTGGTCATACAGTATTCATTTTTTAACAAGAGTGATCTATTAACTCATAAACTTATTCTCTGTGCCATTTTTCAGGAAGTTCCTTCTGCTTGAAATTTCTGCCTCTACAAGATTCCTACCTTGACTGTTTCAGAATTCTCCAATTTTAGAATCCTTAAATGAAGTTTTAAATGAGGAAACTTCTTTCACATGGTTTTGGTGAAGAATTCCAGATAACAACACCTTCCTTAGTGTTTAGACCTTCTCTAGGGTGGTCAAAACTGAGGAAAAGTCTCATCAACTTGCTTAAATGAGGGAAACTCCTTTCACATGGTTTTGGGGAAAGACATCCAGATAACAACACCTTTCTTGGGGTTCAGATATTCTCGAGATTGGTCAAAACTGAGAAAAAGTCTTTAGAGAGCTTTTTTTGTCTTCAATTAGCCACCTTAGAAATTCATTTTTCAGGTGATGCCACTAGATAGCACAGCCAGAGGGCTATAGCAAATGGGTATAGGAACTTAAAACTCCGGAGGAAACAGATCAACTCTTATAAAGGAGGAATTATTTTCTACATCTGCTGCACACATTTTTAGTGCATCAACTCGATTGTCTTAGATTGTCCTAAATAATAGGGCACAGAAAACTCCAAGATCCCATCTCCTCCATCAGTGTCAGAAATAACTGATTCTTTTCCAGAGTCATATGTAGCCAATGCATGAAATAATTACTCCTTATAAAGTTTATCCTAAACCAGGAGCGCCGATGTCAAACAGCCTCATGGACTGTCCACTATTTCACTTGGAAGAAAATTGAAGCCTAAACTAGATTGGGCTCTTATCTCCTTCTCAGGGAGAGATGCTAAAACCAGGAAACTATCATTATAGAGACTAAAAATGTTAAAAAAGTTAGTAATTAACTTCTTCAATAGACTGAAAAGCATAAGTAGAATTTTGTTAATCCAGAACCAGAATCTGATTAAATTTTTAGTTACCTATCTTATGAACAGGTAAGATAAGACAAAAAAGGGACAAGTAAACTTAAAACCAAACACCAAGTGCACTATCCATAAGACAGATAGATAAGCAGTAAACTAGATTCAGGTTCTCATGTAACAAACAAGAGGGCTGGTCCGGCTGCAAGATACTGATAAAATATGATACACAACACTGGTAGTATTGGTAAACTTATTATTAAACATCAACCACACTATAATTGGGTAGACACTATAAACAGTATCTTGCATTTCAAAACTACAACTACCCCAGAAGAAAAACAACAGAGAGCATCTGAAACAAGTGAGAGTGGCAGCTTTCGTTTCTGGAAAAGAAAGAAAAAAAAAGTCTTAGACCGAAAAATATCTTCTCAATCTTCTGTTTACTTCCGTAACAGATTTTCTATAAAATACTCAAGTTTCACATCTTGCTATGGCACTCATGCAGCATAATAAACTAATGTGTTACCAGAACTGAAAGCTAAGCAGTGGGAGTTCTAAAAAATCCCTAAGGGGAAAAATAGAGTCGTCTCCTATTTACCCATAATGTGTGCAAGTATCGACTTAATTCCATGGAGTTCTCTCTCTTCTCCTCCACCCCATGTTCTAAGCCTAGCTAGGTTCTTAATGTTGAGATTGATTCTTTTAGTTTGAGACCAATTTGTTTATTGTCTCTTCTCCCTAAAGAGAATGCCCTCAATCTCATCGGCAAAAAGAGAAAAAGCAAGATGGCAGGTGCTGCTCTCTGAATCTGAAGCTGAAGACGATCTTATGTATGTCAATAGGAAGGTGGTCACCAGGCATAAAAAGAGAAAAACAAAAGAAGAAATAGCCAAAAGTGCTATACATTATCAGGTCATGGTACTCCACAATGATGTAGTCCCCATACTACAGACTGAACAAGAACAAGCAGAATGTGTTTCAAAGTTCAATTTATCAGAGACACAGCAATAATTACCACAAATCAAAGGATCCTTCATCAGCAACCACAGATTCAGGAAATAGAAGAACAATTTTTTTGCATATAAACTTCTTTGTGATAACTGTATTAACCATTTAATTGAGGAACATTTTTGAAAGAGGAAAAAATTAATTCCAAGCATACACAATTTATCTTACTAGCAGAATTATAAAGACAGTAGGATGCATACCTTTGACATAGAGGTAAATATATCAGCCAAAAAGAAGTCAGCAAATGTTATTGCCTGTGGTCAGAAAGTAAAATTGTATGAGAAAAAAAAATACTATTACAGCGTTCAGGTATTATGAGTTTTATATCTCTGCTTGCAGTGAAAGCAAACATACAGAAAATAGTTGCACAGAGAACTTTGGTCAATGTGAAACACTTCACATTTGCAAAAGAGGCAGGAGTGGCATATGAATAGCATAGGTTTCACTAGGAGGCTTGGATTTGTTGTTTGTTTGGTAATACTTAGGAAGAAGAGAGGTAATCAAGAAGGCATCAATCACAGAATATATGAAGTGAAGCTGTCAAATCTGACAGCAAGCTTATAAATTCTGTAGAGAATAGCACTAAAGAGAATAAGATGGAAGCAGGGATGATCAGGACTCATGACTTAAGGGGGTTGACAAAACGCATTACATAATTCGGGAGGCAACAAAGAGTTAAGCTTCAAGTCCCTTTACCAATAAAAACGTGCCTCAGTTCTTATGTTTTATGCTTTAACATACTGTGTCCTCTACTTCTCAACATATATGACAAATAATATGTTACCCATCATAATTAACTCGATCTTAATACAAACAAATGTGAAAGACAACACTTTTTAATCGGGGCTGACAAAAGCACAAAATTCGCACCCTAAAATTATTGAAACACTAAAACTTGCCTGTAGTGGGAACACTATTCGCCAAATAGTCCTCAATAAAAAGTAACGAGATGACAGAAAGAAGATATCGAAAGGAAATATGAGGATCATTGCAACAGCAGCGTACAAGAGCACCTGCAGTTGCCAACACAAATGTTACTACAGCATCATAATACAGAATAAAAAAGTGCAGAGCTTTAAAAAAAAACACGTCTGTCCTTGGGCAGGTCAGGTTCCACCATTATGCATGCTGGTCAAAAACAAAGATGTTAATAAGGAAGCCAAGAAACATCTGACATGATCGTAAGGAGTCCAATCAGGCATCACACGAATAAGGAATAACATGATAATATTAATGCATTTATCACATCAGTGAACAAACCCACTCACTGCCGCATGCATCCCAGATGGATAGGCATAATATCTTTGCTAGAGCATCTATATTTTTTTTCAAAAATAGCACTAGAGGCTTATATTTTTCTATAGCAATTATATTATTTATCCCATATATAATCCAAATATGGAAAGGATACTAAAATATTGTGAAAGTCCAAAGTTAAAAGTTGCCTCGCTAGAGAAAAAAATTGTTGGCATCTGTAATAAGTGGAGCGTGATCAAATCATTTTGCATTTTCCCAAAATAAATATGTCAATATATTTGAAGTGATAAGAATCATAGGCATTTCCAAAGAAAGAAGGGCCAAGTCCAACTTTAACTTGCTTAGTTTAATGACTTCTGTGCACATGTTACTTATTTATTATAAAAGTACAACCATTAAAAGAATCTTCAACACAAATAATATGATTACTCCCAAGTATGTTTCAAATCATGTTCATGAGATTCAATTAGAAAATGCACAAACAATAACATTACGGCAGCTTTTCAGGCTGAAGTACAATTTATGGGGATTTTCATATTACCGCAAGTAGTTGTACACAAAAAACAAGAGCTCATGAAACTCCATCCTATACGCTGAACAATCAAATCATTTGCAAGAATGCTCAAAATAATGAGGCATCAAAATAATTTCTAGGAGAGGAAGCATCTATTACACTGGTTGAGATGCAGCCAACGAAACTTCTCCATGAGAATACAGATAAAGATATGCTGTCATGCTAGTTGGGACGATGATCGTCATCCAGGTAGCGCACTGAGACATTAAATGGAATTAAGTAAAATACGATCAAACATTAGGAACAGAGAAAAGAGACATGAAAAAACTAACTTGTGTTTGGACACATGGAGTTGAATTCTTAAGATGACAATTGATGAAAAATCTATTCAAATTTGAATGGTGTGTTGTAATTGTAATTCTAACAATCCAATTTCTTGATATCGAACAGTATGTAAAAGATTCAAATTCATTGCAAACAATTCTGGCAAGTTTCACTTAGGAGAATCCAAAAGTCCATTATGACCTAATTTTGGCATGAAGAAAGAAGTGAATACTTTTTCGGCAGTAAGACAAATACAGAATAAAAAACACCTATAAGAAATAATTTATAAATGTGACTACAGGCTGAAGAGGTATAGAACTAGTTCCAAATGATGCTCAAATAATGAACAAATGCAGTGCCTCATTAGAGACAGAAATATGTATAAATTAGACACACACACACAGAGATTTGTTTCAGTGGCTGATGTGAGACTTATTGAGAAATATCAGTAGAAACTGATACATCTTTGGTAAGGACTCAATCACATAGTAAAATGCTTCTAACCAGAAAAAGAAAAAAGAAATTTTCATATTTTCATCTAATCTGATTTCAGAAGTTTGTGAGACCACAATACGGATCACTCTGTGATCTGCCTATCTAAGCTGCAAGTCTGCATCAAATTCCTTTAGCTTGAGTGGATAACATAAAAGAAAAGTAGTACCAATGCATGCGCTAACTATACAGCATTAGGAAAACTGAAGTAAAAGGTCATGTTAATACACATCAAATGTATGTGGCTTCCAGGAAAAAAAACACATGGCAAGCATATTGCTTCAGACAAACAAATAGATAAATGTCTTAAATAAACTTCTCAAAAAACAGAAGCACGAAATTTTGAGGACAAATAATGTACAAAGTGAAGTTCCACTATAATACAAAGAGAAAAACAAGCAAAGTTCATAAGTTCCCAATATAGTGAAGCAAGGAAGTATACAACTTATTCCTGGATGACCTAGAACACTATTCTTTTCAGAAATTAAATAGACACAAATTCAAATATTTGCACAGTAATGCAAACAAATGGCAGGGAAACAGACTTGAGACTATTAACTAGCCCAGAATATGATTGTTCAAATTTATGCATACCTTCCATATCTCTCTATGAGTGAGATGACTTTGATCTAGGTCAAAAATCTTAGCATAACCGACATTAGCCAGGGCAAAAACCCATAAATTTATTCCCCAGAGCCAAACCATCATAGTCTGCAATAACAACCAAACAAATGTTAAAAAAAGGCTTCAAATCTACCATGAATATGAATTTGAACACTAATTCTCCTTAGAATATACTAAAAACTCAGTGATATAATTTCACTAACCACAAGAAGGAGCGGATTATAATACAAGAAAGCCTCATATAAAAATAAATCCCGCAGGTCTGCGCTCATTCTCATGACTGAATCCCATCCAATCTGCAAATTGTAGGTATAAACACTAATCATATGCCAACCAGAATCAAGTATGATCATGACATTTCCCATTCCAAACCAAAAAATAGGCAACAAGAATTACACAAACATAAGTTGTGAGCTTGAGTATAGGAATATGAAATGGATATTTATACATATAAGTGGGCATGTATCAGCAAAAGATGTTGAACTGACCTTGCAACAAATGAATCCCCAGATGCAAAAAAGTAGTACCTGTATATTCAGCCAGATTAAGAAAAACAAGCTGACTAAAAACACAAAAAATAGACACAGAAGTTGCAGCTCAATATCAAAGTTTTCTTGAGCTCAATCACTAAAGCTATAAAGCATAATTCAGAACCACCAAAAAATTGTAGATTCAAAGAAGAGCAACTCTTCTGTTTTGATTAGGAAATAATGAACCGAGATTGTCATACAGGATGCCATCAGGTGAGCACAGTATAAAACCATCAACAGACACTTGCATCTAAAAAAATTGATCATCCTTTGTACATTACGAGAAATGGAAGCACAAAGTCCCCGAAAGGATGAATTACCAAAATTTGGATCACATAAAGTACAAAACATTGTTTGTGTTTTAAGAGGGTGTGTGGGTGGGATAATAAACTCCTTTAAACATCTTATAAGATGCTTGAGAGTTTATAAGATGTCATACAATTTGGTAAAAGTTTTAGAAATTGAGCTTATAAGCTCCCAAAATAAGATGTTAAGCTCTTATATGCTCTTTTAAAAAAAGTAAAGAGAGTCTTTTAAGATCTTAAAAAACTCATTTAGCTTAGACCATGTTAATAACATAATTGCAATTGTAGCATCTTTTAAGCTCCATCATCTTATTTTATCCAAACACTTCAATAGCTTATTTTTTAAATAAGCTTAAAAACTTTTAAATAAGTTTAGCCAAACATCCTCTAAGATGGAATGTATGGCATTAATAACCTGAACATAACTTCTAGCGAAAAGAAAAAACTACTTTCACTTTGTGTCAGATTCCAGTCTTTTTTGCTTGGTTTCCCATGCAAAAAGCACCTTCATGCCGTAAGACATATTAGCCCCACACTCCCACCTTTGTCCAGAAACCTTACAAAAAGATATTTCAATACGCTAGTGTTTAGGAACAAATCTCGTGGTAAAACAACACTTCTCAACTCATATTGCCAAATTTTCAAATACTATCACAGTGAACCAATGTATCATATCTAATTGCCTAATCATTGTTTACCATCTTTAAAATGCGAAAAGCAACAAACAAAAACAGAAAAAAATAGACTGAAAATTCAAATGTATTCTTCATAATACACTTTTCCTCAGCAGAAGAGAAGAAGGAATAATTGCCAGTCTGCCACTCTGAAATCAACTCATAGTAATACCTTGAATCTCCACAGCAGAAGAGGAGAAGGCATAATCGCCGCGGTGCTTAATGGTGTGCCCCCACCCTTCATTTCATTTGACTCTTTAGAAAGTAAAAAGTCTTCTTCAGTACTATTTCCCAGCTCACTCGTACCTAGCAGATGATATCATATCATCACAAACATGCCATACATCCATTGCGGAAAAGGAAAATAGATGGCATGCAGACAGTAACAGGTACTTGAAGATAACTATTCTCTTACCAATATCAAACACAACAGGTCGGCTTCCGGACTTGCGTAAATGAGGACTATTGTTAGGGATAGACTCGAGACCTCCAAACATAGATGGAGGTGATAAAAGGTACAGGTTTTAAACGATCAAGAGTGCCCCCCAAAAACCACAACTGCAGGAAAACATAAAGACACCTCCATGAAATTTTAGGAACAGATGCATTTATGTATAGCTCAAACATATTGTACTGCCTCAAATAGGTGAGAAGTAGCAATGCTAGTTAAATTTCTACTGAATGTTTTCCTTTTCAGCATTAAGTAGGAATTTAGTCGGGGAAAACCCTGGTTAGAGATAATGAAGACGTATCCAGATATCAGTGCCTGATATAGGAATCAACCAATGTACTGCAAATACAGCACCAAAACTGGAAGTGCCAGAGTAACATTATGCGTTGGAAAATCTAACAGCTCATAAAGATTTAGTACACCATACAAACAAGAGCTACCTATCATAAAGTTAGAGTATTCCAAGAGAAAAAAGTTAAACCAAAGTGGTATCAGCACATTAGATTATCTGAAGCACATGCAACACCATGATCATAATTTCGAACCTCTCCTTCTGCTTCTTATTTTCTTTCCTTACTGCTGACTTTTTTTCTTTTTTTTCTTCTTTTTTTTTTTTTTTTTTTTTTTTTGGGGTGAGGAAAAAGGCCTATTGCTTTATACATGATTTTTGCTCATTTAAAATAACTCGAGCTAGTTTGCTCAGAGAGCAAAGCTACATAACAGGTAATGAGAAGTTTCATGAGCAATATGTTCCCAAATCAGTTCTTGTTTCTAATAGTGCCTAGCTAAGTTAATTTTTTCTCCAGGATCAAAGCCAAACCAAGATCCACGAAAAATATAAATCAGTTTATGCACCAGAAAAAGTTTTGTAAATCAATAAATGGTAGCACTTATCATGTGAGCTAGTGCTGCTATTATGGATGCAAGTTGGCTTAAAGTATTCTCTCTAGAGTGTTTCAGAAATTCAACGCAACAAAACAACGATAAAAAGGTGTCAATACTGCATTCTTCATTTAAACGTATCTCCTAGACCCAACAATCTATGTGATCTGGAATGGCTTAGTTTTCTAAGTTTCCAGTTCCTTTTCTAGTCCTTCACATCAAACATAAGCCACTTAATGACAAATAAATAGCAGCTAGCATTGACGTGATATTTTCCTAATCATTCCGATTTTAACTCACTTCAATTTAACAGGAGAATCAATATTTGATGCATTACATCAAATAAAGTCCTAGTTTTCCAACAACACCAAGCCATTTGCATATAACTCCAGTTTCAGCACTGAATACAATCCAGTTTTTGATGTTCACTCATTAACACAAAACACATATACTCCAGAATAAGCCACCAATCAGAAAAACAAAACAATCCCAGTTTTAACAACCATTTTTCTCTAGATCCAAGCATCAAACATCCGCAATTTAAGATGAAGAAAAACCCAGTGCATAATCGACAATGTACTTCAAGAAAAACAAAAAAGAAAAAGAAAAAGAAAAAACAGAACCCGGACAAACATTCAAGTTCAGTACCCAGTTAGAAAGCAAATTATCACTGCGAAATGATTCACGTGCCCAACCCTATTGTACTTCTGCTCATTGATGCGGGTCCTTCAAATTTCCGCCGGCAATAGAGAGGACTGCTTCAAGAAGGCAAGATCCGATCCGGGTTGTTCGCACGGAATTTTTTGCGGGTTTGTGCGTGAATGTTGTGTGAGATTGAAGGAAAGTGAATTTGATGGGGTGCCTTCAAAGGAAATTCCGGTGGATCATTATTTGCATAATTTTTTGATTTTCCCCCGACTGCAAGTGCGCAAGTGCTGGGATAGCAAGAAAGTGCACCTAGGAATAGGATACAACTAGGGAAAAATTATATTGGCCACCCAAGAATTTTAGAAAATTCGAAATCAGCCACGACAACTTTTACATCTCAATTGGTTCCATTTCCCAATCGTTAGCAATATTAGTAACATTAGCTTGGTGATCTATCATTGTCTTTTATTTAAATGATGATAATCAAATAATACTGGTTATTTGCATATTATATTTGTGATTGGTTAAGTATGAAAAAATTTTAAAAACTGAAAAAATGATTAGATCATATATTAGTGATGAGTTGAAAATAGAAATTAAATTTCATAAAATTTAATTTTTTCAACAACTCAGTAATAGACAAGGTCAACTGCTATTAATGGTGCCTGGAAAAATTTGATTCATTTTAAGTTTGAATTATAATTTTTCTTTTTATGTTGATACTTATTCAATATTTTTATTTGTATAAAATGAGAATGAATCTTGGGTGAAAATAAATGTTACCCAATTGGACATTACGAAATAATATACAATATATATAATATTTTATTTTATAATATTATCTTAAATAAACTCAACGACTTACAAAACCCACATCAATATTGCATGAATAAAACAAAATTTCCTAAATTTTAGATAATTAAAAACTTAAAAGTTGAACAACAAAACCCAAGAAATATAAAATAAGTAAAATAGAAGTTTCAGGAATAGCGTGGCAAGACTCAAAATATTAAACAACAATAACTTTTTTATACTTGGTTTGAAGTTTATGACATAAGGCCCTCATACATTATGTAAATTCATTAATTATTTCATGTCTTCACTTATTTCAAACAATTTTATTACTTTCTAACTTCATGCTCCCATAAGCTCGTTAAACAACGAAAGCTAGGGGCATTTATTGCTATTACAGCCAAACTTTAACGTACTTTCGCCATTAAGTTCAGGAAAGATGTTTACACCATTATTTGATCCAAGCTTCAATGCCCAATTGAGCAAGGATGTCGCCACGTGCATAACAATAATTCTAATTTTTTCTTCTTCTAAGAAATGGTCAATTACATTATTACATAGTCTGGTTAATTAAATACGAGAATGGAAAAATTTTTATATTTACTACATACGAATATATTATAAATTTTTATTAAAAATTACGCTAAAAAAATCAAGCCAAAAATATGAAAATAAATAATATATGAATTCATAATCATACAGATAAAATACAAATTAAAAAAATTATTTGACAGTAAAAATACGATTTATTGTAATATTATTTTTATATGAATTGTGTTTGTACTTACTTTTAAATTATGTAGAAATTATCTTTAGGTATTTATGTATTATTTAATTTATAATTATGACATAACTTAAAGATAATTATTTAATAATAATTAGTATATTCATAAATTATTAAAAAAATTATTTTATTTATATGATATTTCATTAATACTTCTAAAATAAAATATTTTTTTAATTATTTATACATAAATTTACTAAATAAGTATAATACGAGTTTTAACTAAAAGAAATATTAGTAGAAAGATGAAAATAGTTGATTAAGTATTATCAAATTATTTAAGAAAACATATATAGTTAATGCCAACTAAAAAGAAACCAATATAGAAAAAAAATTCAGGCAATATGCAAGAAAATTGCCATGAGAAACCCTAGTCCCCGTGTGAATAATCTACTTTTGATCGGATCAGAAGTAGATTGGCTAATATTCATTCTTATTTAACTCTCGAATTCTATTTGTTATATTTGTGTTATTTGATATCTTTCAACTCTGTAAGGACATTGTATAGAAGAGAGAAGCATTAAATCGTACATTGTCACAAGCTATTTTTTTATTGTCTCCATGTTTATTCAATCATTTATATTATCCCCTTTAGAACATGTGTGTATCTATATAAAGTTTAAGTTTAAATTGTAATGCACCAAGCATGAAACTTATATAAGTGTCCTTAAAATATCATTAAAATATAAAAAATATTCAAAAATTAGTGTATTTTTCACATCAATCCAATTCAATATTATAAAAAATATTCAAAAATCAGTATATTTTTCACATCAATTCGATCCAGTATTGAGTTAGGATCGATCCGAGCCCCCAACCATTGATAAAGCGTACCAATAGAACGTGTTAATCAATCAAATCATGACATCTGGATTCAAGTCTGTACGGCTTATAAGAACCGATTGCTATAAATATTTAGTGTACATGTCTCGTAAGATAATTTTTATATCATTTACTCACTTTATTTACTAGTTCCTTTCAAGTTCAAGATCTAACTAACTTAAGAAAAAGAAAGTTTTAGTTGGGGCCACCCCAATAAGTTTAACATAAGTTACCCTTTCAAATTCTCCCGAACTCAAGTACTCAATTTCAAATCATTTTGATCCGAACTCAAGTACACTTATTTTACCTCTAAATCAAATTATATTATGGACATGTAATTTCACTAACGGAAAAATGAATCGCTACAAAATGAATTTATATATGCACTAACCAACTTTAATGTAAATTATAGCAAACAAATGAAATATCATACTATTTTTTAATGTGGAGTGCAAACTAATTATATTTAATTCGCATGATTTATGTTACTTCAAAAAGCAATAAGTATTATCATATCTAAGTATTGGTAAACTTAGAGGTGGTTTGGCCCATAGGTTGAAACCTGAGAAATTATGTTTAGACTTACAAAGGTTTGCAGAAGTGTTTAACGATTTAATTTTTGAAGTTATTTTTAGTTTGTATTGTTGAAATCATTTTTGGCTTCCATACCTAAATAGTGAAACATTTCATTAATATATTATATATCTATAGTCAATAACAAATTTATCAATTAATAATTAACTATTAAAAGTCGCCACTATAAAAGTAGACAAATACTTACATATCTTATGAGATTCGAACCAAAAATTTAATGAGAACTTAACTTCACCACGGCACCACCTGATTTACGCATCGTTGTCTTGTTTATGTTAATAGCGACGTTCCCAAATTTGCTATTTTCTCTGTTCCGGCCCATTTGTCTAGTTCTTAATTGCAAATAATTACCACTTTCCCATCAAAAAATAAGACAAAGGTATTTGCCGGCCTAAATTACAATGACTTTGAATACGTTTAAATTTAACAATTGACACTTCCAAAAAAACTACAAATTGACACTTTTAGCCAAATGCAATTTAATAATATCAACAATTTTAAAACAGTTTTTCCCAAAACCAGGGAAAATATGGTTAAATAGGAAAAAATGCACAATTTTTTTTTAAATAAAAACAATTTCACCTTTTATGTTTATATTTAACCATATTAACTAATTACCACAAGTACAATAATATTTGCCTTATAATTATTTTGAATTAAATTTTGCCATTTGAGTTGCCAACATATAATATCAAAAATATCATCCTCTGCCCCTGGGGGCACAGTTCAATTGGTGATCAATCAATATGTTTCTCGCTTCCAGCGGTAGGGTGGGGGTTCGAATCCTGGTGGAACCTGCGGCTGAATTTCGGTATGGAGCAATCACTGTATCCCCAATGAAACCCTGTAACCGGAGTTTAGTATGGAGCAATCACTTTGGAAGCGGCTCATTGTGCGCAGAAGTGTACAGTCATGGGGGAACTTGTGATCCATTTTGAGGCATATATCACGATTTACCTCCTTCTAGGTCCAGAACTAACTGGTGTAAATCAGAAACTTAGGTATCAAAAAAAAAAAAAAATACCATCCTCTTCGCCACCAGCCACCGCTGCCCGTTCCCACGTCACATTTTTTGAGAGGTAAATTTGAATGTTTTTCCCCCCATTGAAAATCCCAATAGATTTCATGTTTCCCAAAATATATATTTGCTCTAAGTTGCCGTTTGATTTATTGAAAATTCGGCTTGGTTTGATTTTATTTTTTCGGAATATTTTCCTTCTCCCTAAATAAAATGTGTTTGGGAAGTTTTGTTTTCAAAAATCATATTTCCATTCCCTCAAAATATATATATCAATCATTATTTTAATTAAATAATTTTACATCTTATTACAACCAATTAGTTACAACAAAAGTACATTTGACAAGACATTCCCCATAGTTATAAATATTTTTAAAAATACATCACATTATTTTTTAAAACAAAATATTCAAATACATTTTTATTCTCCACTATTAAAAATAAATTTTTCTAAAATATTTTCTCAAAATTTTTGGAAATAACACCAAACAAAACAGTCTCTTTGGCTTAATACTTTGGAAAAAAGAAACTACGTTTATTTCAAAAATTTATATAAATATATATATATATATATATATCTACTTCCTCCGTGTACTAAAAAGCACAGATCTTACTTAGAAAGGCCTTCAATGAAAACAAACTTGTGTAATAACTTTTGAGAATCATAGTAATAAAAAATTTCAAACTTTAAAAGTAATTTGAATAAAATATAATATTTTTATAGAACATTGGAATCCTATATATATATATATATATATATCTTTTATAAATAATAATGTGACAAAAATTTTCAATTTTTTTTCAGATTTTATTCCTATTTTCATGAGATTACATTATATTAACTTCTTTTTCTTTTTCGTTTTCAAAACATATGTATAATTTTATTAGATAATAGAATTTTTACTGATAATTTTTATATATAAATATATTACTTTTATGAAATAATTAGGTATTTTGTATGAATATATTTCCCGAATTAATCACAAATTTAAAAAAAAAATTGTTATATAAATGAGATTTTATCGATTTTTTTAAAAATTAATCAGAATAATACTCGAATTACGAAATTTTAGAGTTATCGAAATATTTCCCAAAATTTATTACTATGTTTGGGATTTATTATTTCTCAAGGGCCATCACTTACAGCATACAAGCGTCTTCATGGAAATGAGTCTCAAAATCACAAAAACATTTTCATAATTTTTGAAGAAAAAGTTTAATGGGTTCATATTTTGCAGCACAGAATCAAATCTGAAGAACCTTAGCCCATGATATTGAAGCGCAATCAGGGGATAACCCGTCAAAGGCATGCTATGTTACCTTCGGCCCATGAAGTCCCCAGGGTCCGAACCCGTCATCCAGCCCAGTCCCATATGGGCTTGCAAGTAATTCCACACGTACGATTTTCCCCATCTTTTTGTATTTAAATAGGTTGGCAGCTCATCTATGTCACTATGTGTGCTAATGCTGTGTTTTTATAAAATATGAATCAAGGCATTATTTCAGATATTGAAATTATTTGACATCGTTCATTAAAAATTTAGTTAAATTCAGTATAGATAACAAATCAAACTTTAATATTTTTTTTTCCATTCACTAAAATTTAAAACTCAACTTAATTAGATAAAAATGATAAAACACATGACTACTTGAGTTCAACTCATATTCTACTCGTTTAAAAATTAAACTTAGATCAATCAGAATTCAAAATAAGAAATTCAAAACCACCTTAAAATAATACCTTATATTCAACTCCATTTATTTGGATTCATAATAGCCATGACTTGATAATGTAATGATTGCAAGTTCAAAATAATGTAGTGAATGCAAGTTTGGTTATTTTAATAGGTAGAGTGCTTTTGGTGAGTATAGATTTACTCTTTGTAAAGGAGTTGATTCATCTTGGAGTTGCCATTGGAGTTTGTGGATCTAAGGTTCATTCCATTTTTTATTATGCAAATTATTTCTTTGTGTTCCATTTCTGTGGTGATTTTTGTAGGGGAAAGACAGAATTTGATGTACCTTTATTTCCAAGGCAGTGCAATTTCTTATAAGTATTACTGGTTTTTTTAAAGACTAAGAGTTTCTTGATCTTATCTATGAAGTGAAGGGTAAAATGAGCCTTTTGCTTGTACAGGTACCTCTGCTGTTCTTCAATGTTTTGACATAGCATATACGAGACGAGTAGTAATATAAACATTCGATGGATGATATGCATATGATTGATATTGAGAAGATACATTTGTGGTGTTGCACCTTGGAGAACCCCAATTGACATAGCACGCTCCAAACGAGTAGATTAATAAACATTCCGCTAATAATATGTATATGATTTATATGGTGCCATATCAAATGAGCACTTAAATGGCCACTATGGGCACGTATTAATTTATGAACTTGATTCATAACGAATTGAGTTTGATTCTGATGCAATACTTGTTGTTTTAAACTTACCAGAACTACATATCATCTTATCTTTTATTATATTTACTTTATTATTAAGTATTATTTTATTATTACCAATATTATATACTATTTGAAATATATAATATTTTAATAGTATTCAAATTACGAGAAATTTTGGAAAATCTCAATTTCCATAGTTAGGAAATCCAAAATCTCAATTTCAACCCAAATTTAACACAATGATTTTGAAGGGGGACATTTAAGTAAGTCCAAAATGCAAGCTTGTGAGGTAGCAATTGAAGGAACAAACACTAAGATCTCTTACTACTTGAAGTTATAATTTTAAACATACACATATATATTTATTAATGTTTTCTTCTTTTTCTAGTATATATATATATATTTTTTTTAATTTTTTTCCTTTTTTTTAATAAAAATGTTAAAGAAACGAAAATTGATATTGATGCTCCAAAAGTTATTCCAAGTACCTAAATTTATTTTATTAAGCAATTATTAGTCTATACTAAAGCACCAATATCAATTCCTCAAATAAATATTTTAAGATCACATTTCAACTCCTTGACATAGTATCAGTTGCTAGTTCATATGCACCATATCTTTTAAAATCAAGATGCTGAACTACAATATACAGTCATTTTAATATAAAATCTAATTTCATCAAAGTACATGGCAAAGGAGATTTTTTTTCTTAAAAAATATCATAATATGGAGAGGAAAAAAAAATGCTCACCAAACAGAATAAAATATTACTTTGTAAATTTGTCTCTAATCCAAGGTTCAAACATAGATAAACTAATAGGAGTTTATATTAGCATTCTAATATGCAATACAAGTGATCTAAATTTCAATTATTGTATTGCTTGAAAAAGATAATGAATAGTAGAGCGATATAGTAATTTTTGGAGCGCCAATATTATTTCTGTAAATTAATTATATATATATATATAATTTAAGGAGTTAAATTTACATATTAAAAAAAAATGAACTAAGTTAAAAAAAATTCATGATAGAAGTCTAAAGAGTCCTTTCTTCCCAATATTTATTCTTCCCCAGACTTTAAAGATATGAGGCGGATATGAGTCTTTAAAGATTTTAATAAATCGAGTCTTAGGTCCAAACAAATTCGACCTATCATCCCTAATTTTAATTTGTCAAATATAGTATACTCAAATAAATGCCCATTTAATCCATAAATTAATTGTACTTGCTTATCAAATAGTCATGGACCATCTGTGTGACAAAGTTGAAAATCTCATAATAGCCCATCAAGGTACTTCATACACACACATATAAGTTACATGAAAGCAGTGCGAATCCCACTCAATGCTTACTATAATTATTGAAACTGCATACAGAATTTAAAGGTACCAAAGCAGTATGAGAGTGCAGTTGAAGTGCAAAGGCACATTAAGTTTACATTAACAATAGAAGCCACTGAATGAGACCATCGCCATCTACTTCCAAATACCAAAACATCCGCATTTCCTAGAGAATATATAGAAAAGGATTAGAAATTATATCGAAGGAAAACTATGAAAGAAAGCAAGTAAATTGGTTAAGACAAGGCAACTCGGGTTCCAGGGAGGATATCAGCTGCCGACCGACCGACCACAATTAGAACAGCTTCAATATAGTCAATTATGAAAATTCAAATACACAAAAAGCTAACACAAATAATTTCCCTATTAGAAATGTAAAGTATATTTATTTCGATTTTTAATCTTTGTATCATGCAAAGAGACTTACAGTAGGGAACGATTTTCCAACGTTGATTATCTCCCTTCTTCCATTCCCAGAGAACAATTGTAGAGCCATCATGGACACCACCATGATTTTTATCACCATGAAAAGCATCAACATTTAGGCGAATGTTATTAACCATCCTTATTGCTCGGTAACTATCACCCAAGTCTTTGCTCTCAGTCCACAAAATGGATTCATCAAGAGCATTAGGATTGTAAGGAATCAACTGGACCTGTCAGATTAAAATCAACAAGTGATGACGTAAATATTGGTCAAGAGAGAGAAAACACTTTACTCATGTATTTTGTTTTCATTTTTTCTTTTGATTGTTTCTTTTCTCTTTTTTCCTCTCTCTGTAGGAGAAGAAAGGCTTGTAGCAACAGACGGCAGCACAAAAGTTGTGTATGGGATGCTCAGCATAATTCAATTAACACAGTATACATAATTCAGAAAACAAACAAGCACTAGTGGAGGGGCTAGAATTGTGCCATGGGCACTACATCAACCATAGCAGTAGCTGTTGTCGTGAATAACAGATCTTGCAACTGAACCTGGTCATTTACTGCCCAAGCAATTCTCCAAGAACTACCTTACCAAATCGAAGCATTTTCACTTGATATACAAACCTTGTCAAGTAATTGTGCTCCCTTGAACCTAGTAGCTTTATAAACTTTTATATGCAAGTAGTTTGTTTGAAAAACCATTACCTTCATTTTCACACTTTTTGAGGGAAGAAAGGCAAAATCTTTTTGCTTTGGATTCTTGTATGCATTATCTCTACTTATAATCTCTATTAGTTCCTAAAGTTGCTTTTGTTACCCCCCTATGGTCACCAAATTTAATTGCTAATGTTCTGTCTTCATTTTTCTGGTTGTTCATATCTACTCAATCTTTTCTTTTTATAAAAATGTTTTACAAAATTCCTCAAGAATCATATGCAACAAATAGAATAACCCTTTTGGTAATGGCTTTAGCCAAATTCGGTTCACCCTTGGGCACAAATACAACCAACAAGTCACAAGTTACAATCCTTTTTGGTCTTGATACAAGTTAACAATCACAAGAAGTACCATAGCAAACTTGTGAGATCCTATCCACTTGGTTGAACCTAAGGCTCTGAAGTGGTCATTATTTAGGAACCCATCTCTCTAGCCTTTTTCCATGTAAAACTCGTGAATCTAGAAATTTCTTCGGAATGGCCAAAATCAAAAACAGAATTTTATTGATACTGGAAATGTTAGTTTCCAAATTATTAATACGATTATTGATATTTCTCCAGTATTTTATCTGTTTAGACATACTATATTCAGCTTGAAAATTTCAAATCCAAATTTTTTAATAGTATTCCTAATAGAAAACACAAGTAACTCTCAGGATTTATTCGCAGTTTGCAATAGGGGTTCCGAAGGTTGAAGTTATCAATCTCATATGGTTCTTGCTTGAGTTAAAAAAACCCAAGAAACTATAACACTCAAGACAAACATTCAATTATGCATGTCCAAAGAGCTACGAAGACAACAGCAATAAACAGAACATCATGAGATCTCTGAATCAAAAACTTGTGGCCTTCAAGTGGGAAGGTGAAGGTTGGATTGCGTAACATAATTCAAAATACATATGAATATGACCTTTGGCAAATTTTCAAAGAACTTCTGCATAATAGAGCTGCTTTAAGACTATAAAATTTAACAACTCAGTCTCTGTCTGCACAATTTTCTCATTTCAGTAAGATTCATAAAACCATCTTCTTTGCAACAAACCGAATAATTATATCACAGATTAGAGAAATATGGTATGCAGGTCAAATAGTTATAGTAAACTTCAGATCAGTACCAGTCCTATAAAATTAGAAGAAAACAAAAAACTACATATAAAAATTGATCCATAGAGAGAGAGGGTTATGAGGTTACAGGGTGGGTAGCACCGATAGAATGCTTCATGGCCTGTCCAGTGGCTTTGTTGATCAAAGCAAAGCTGGGGAACCCCTGTTCGTCCTTCACTCTCGTGCTGAACTTCTCATCTTTTATCCAGTGCTGAGATTATTAATTAACTTCATCAAAAATTACAATCCCAATTTCAAATGGAAGAAAAAAGAAGAACTATTCAAAGAAAGAAACAATTTTGAGCGCACCTGAAAAGGGTCAGATGGATTGGAGCGGGCAAGAATAACCTTACCATCCCGTATGGCCAAAGAGTAATTAGTTTCCGCCTTGCAGTACATCTTAACAGAGGGTTTCTTAGCAAAATCGTCATCATTGTGGTAGGTGTGGTGATGGATAACCGACGGAACGTGGGGCATATGAGGATGGTGGTGTGGGTTGTCTACGGCGGGAGGTGGTGGTGGTGGAGGGTAAACAGTGAATGTGGGTGGGGGCGGAGGAGGGTATGAGTCTGGCCCGGGGCCGATATGGGAGGTGTGAAAGACTGGCGGCGGCCGAGGAAACGGTGGCGGAGGCTCATTTCCGCCGTAGAAGGGGGGCGGGGGTGGTCGTGCCGGTGGTGGGTATTCATCTTCTTCTCTCCGACCATGATGATGGTGGTGGCGGCCGTGGGGGTAGTCCATGAGCTTCTTGATCGACAATCTTATGCTGTTTCTTTGTGGCATTCTTTGATCAACGAGGAAGTGATATAAGGAGCAAGACTTAAGAGTTAAGACTGTTAGGTAGTGATTGGTTAGCAACTAATTTCAAAAAATCCATATCACCACATATTTTGTTTACAAATACGTCTTGCAATATATTTTTTCACTTTTTAAAAGTACATCAACTTTCAAACACTTACTCGTGAAAAAATTGTATATGGCATTAATTATAATTATTATATTTTTATCCCTTATATATATTATGATAAAAAATATTAATATTTAAATATATTTTTACAGCTATAATTATTATATTTTTATTTCTTATTTAAATATTTTTTAAAAAATCATTCTCTATTCTCTAAAATTATTTTATCTTAAACTTTTAATGAATGGGATGTCAAGCAATTATGCTATTTTCTTGGAAAATTAGATTTGAGTGAAAAGAAGAAGACAAAAATTAGATTTGTTTGACTAAACTTATTTAAAAAATATTATAAATCATTACATCTTATAAGATGTTAAATTTTATTTTAAAAATAAATTATTAAAGTATTTGAATAAAATAAAATTATATAATTTTTAAAATATTAGTAATGATAATTTTGTAATTAAAATTATTAAAATTAAAAAAAAATATTTTGAAAATAAGTTGAGATGGAGGTATTATTTTTAAAAGTTTATAAGCTCTCAAATAGTTTTTCTTTTAAGTTTTTTAAAAAAAAATTACCAAATATATTTTGAAAATTCTATTTTTTCTACTTTCTAAAGTTATGTTTTATAAAAGTATTTCTAGAAAACTAAATATATTTGTAACCATATTTAAAGCTTTTAATCTCTAAATGAAATGTCAACTCAACTAGTAAAATTTCTCAATACTAGTTTCAACATATTTTAATTTTAACATAAAAAAAATTGTGAAAATAAAAAAATTATTTTCACATTTCTTATGAAACAATTAAAAAGGTATTTCCAAATATAAATCCAAAAACACAGCCTATATATTTTTGTAAATTTGATTAACAAGAAATTATTTGAACAAATATCATTATAAGATGTGTTAATTGGTTGATATATATATATATATATATTTCATATTTCTTTTTCAATAAAACTCAATTACTTAAAAGTCATTCATATCAACAATCTATTCGGTGCGATGATTGATTTTTGTTTTCTTTTTTTCCACATCCCAAAATTAACGAAGCATAAATTCGATGTTCCAAGAGAGGAAGAAAAGAGAAACGTATATTCTTCTGAGTGGGCGACATTGAAATAGATAATGTACGATGAGCTGGAATCTAATTCTTCTCCAATAGCAGTGAATGCTGCTGTTGTTCAGATTGAGTTAAGCTGAATCCAAACCAATTATTTAGCAAATATATTATATTTATTATTTGATTGATTTATAATATAAAAGAGTGATTTATGTATGATATTACTCAATTTGAGGTCGGATAAAAAAATATGATTGAGTTAATATTTGATCCTTGAGAATTAAGTTATATCAAATAATATGTTAGACTTGTTAATGTAGTTTCAAGTTAAAATTTTTCAATATTTAAGTCAGATAAAATTAAAAAAATAATAATAAGTAATACAAACAAGTAAATATAGAATGCCAAAAATCAAATTATCATTATAACATTTAGAATGTATTTATACATTTCGAATTATGTATTGAGCACTAGAAACGGGACAAGGTGGCATCATCTCCTCTTATGACATATGATGTGATCAACGATCCAAAACTGGATCGACTTAAATCCTAAGGTCGGGTCTGGAACGACCCGATCATGTTTTGTGAACAAATTTATACTTTAAGAACAAGATAGGTAAATCAAGCCAATAAACATGACTGAAACAAATAAAATAGTGATTAGTTGAATTTAGTGAAACCTAATATGGACGTACGTCTACCACAAAGAGTGTAAGAAAATTGACCCGCCTCACCAATCCACTTCCAAATTCCAATAATGTTTCTCAAAGAAAAATCACATGAATATGTCTATTTTCAAGTTCTCAATCTCATGTGAATTCGAAATGGTTAAAAGCAAAATTCTTAACTTGCAGAAATTGACTTCTCAACAACTTGGTTTTGGGTACAATTGCTTAAGTGCACAAAACCACATTGATAAACGGGAAAATGCAGAAAAAAATAGGTTTGAAAGGAGTGCCACAACAAAGGTTTGCAGTGGTGGCCATCTTCTTGAAGAGGGACAAGCCAGCAAATGAATATAGGAGGGTTCAGAATTTTTTTTTTAAAAAATAATAAATAAATAGATATTTTTTATTACTTATGAAGAATATATTTTTAAAATTTAATAATTGTATTAATTTACATAAAATTAATACTACGTTTAAAAAAAATTAGAGTTGAGGGGCGGCGGCAGTCGCCAGCCCACCCTAGCTCCACCACTGCCTTGAAGGCTGGTGTATTTGTCCGGAAGTGCTCTGGTATGATGAAACCAGAGGAATTGACAGCACCTTTTAAGATCAAAATTATTGATGGTAATTCAAGAATATGGAGTTGCTCATTGTCACCTTTGGTTTAGAAGTTGATCAACTTAAAGAATTTTTTTTTTGTAGGTATACAAAGATTATTGCAATATGGTGGATTTTCGTTCTGTTACTAGTGATAGTGTCAAGACATTTTCATTGTTGGAACATTATAAGTTTACAATGTTTACGATATACAAATTTTTTCATTAAAAAGGGAAGCAATTCAAATTTTCTGTTGCAATTAATATTCTATCACCTATTACAATAGTACAAATACACGTTTTGGCTTATGTAAAGCATGAGGGACTGAAAAGGAAAACACAATAATTAAAATAGGATATGCACAAAAAATTATCTTTGCTGACGAGAATCCTCTTAATTCTTGCATATTTTTCCTGTTTGCCAGAGAAAAGCTAATAATTCTTTTTCTTGATATTACTGTTCGATCAATATTGTGGAAAAATGGTCAGTTGTAGCAAACATGGTTTTTGTTTGAGAATTTCAACATAGGATTTAAGGTTTTAGCCTTTCAGTGATAATCATCAGGTGATGAAAATCTCTCATGTATCTCCAGAATTGCATTTCATTTTCGTGTACAAATAGAGTGAAGACTCTGGTCAATTCCCATGTTGCTATTTCTGTGTCTTCCATCAAACTTTGCCTGATGTGTGTGTGTGTGTGTGTGTGTGTGTGTGTGTGTGAGAGAGAGAGAGAGAGAGAGAGAGAGAGAGAGAGAGAGAGAGACTAAAGCTGGAGGAGGATTAGTCGGAGAAACAACATGAGTTGAAAAACCAAAGTGATAACTGCACCCACCATTTCTCAAGGAATTTGTATTCAATGACTGGTTCAAAGTACTGTTATACATTGTTCTAAAGCTCACAACTAACAACGCTAAATAAGCCAAGAAATGCTGTAAAACTAAAACTCTCTGCCAACTCTTTCACCCTTCTGTAAATCCCTCTCTCTCATTCACACACAGTCAAACACAAAAACTAATTGGAAAACACAAACTGTAAAGCACATAAATCGAGTGCACGAAAATGAAACTTGGTGGGTGTGGTGTGTTTTCCTGAAAATGAAGCTGGTAGCAGAGATATTGACAGGAACTCTGTTCTACGTGGAAGTGGAAGAAGAAGCTACGGTGCGAGACCTAAAGAAAGAGATTGGAATCAAGAAAATCTTCCCAGCGATAGACTCATTCTGATACTCCATGCTGATCAACATATTTTGCTGGATAAAGATGAAGTTTGTCTCAAAGAGTATGGGGCTCAAGATGGCTCACATATCTATCTTTTCTTTGAGCCCCTTGATGATGGCTTCCCTAATTCTCCTTCAACTCCTCAATATTCTGTCTCAAATGAACCTTCACCGCTCTGCAATGTCTCATATGGACATCCCGATGAGCCTTCAGCCTCTGTTGATCCCTCTGATCAGCATGAAGAGTGAATGTTATTACAGTTTCAGGCTAATATTACATAATTGGCTTTTACCTGCACTTTTGCAACATTTCTTGTTGTAGAATGGTGATTAACAGGGAGCAAGCATTTAGTTTTGGTTTTGAAAAATGCAAACATGTGACCTCGTGCAATTCGCTTCCTCTGCCTATGAAGCCTGTAAAAATTTGCAAAAAGATAAGCTGCTTTGAGTTCCCTTTTTTTTTTTATATCCACATGCTGATCAAGAAAAGTACAAGGACCTCTTTCAAGAACCCTTGTATTGAAGGATGATGGAGTGAATGAATAAAGAATTTTAGTAAAAATGGAAACAAGACTGCAAAAATCAAAAGCCAAAATAACGAAAATATCCATTTCGCAACAGGGCCTAGGGGAACCATCGGACATCATTTCCCCTTTGATTGAAAGAGAATACAAACTATTGAGCTGGTGATGAAAAGAATTCATGTGGTTGGATTGACTTGCTTTACGATATTCAGTTTACTTCTAAGCGTATGAGGATGGAGCAGATTTCCATCCTCACACAGGAGTGACTTGCCAGAGCATCCACAAAGCCAGTTTACTAGCACAAGCAATGATAGAAATTGTTTGTAAAATGTGATAAGACTTGAGTATATTGAATTGATTTGTTCAAATACAAACTATATTCACTGCCAATCCGAACCATTTGGAAATGGAGACCCATCTGAAAATGGTTCAAGAGCATCTTGCTTGCCATTGACATAGAACTCAAACACAGCTTTCATTCTTGGAAGTTTATCAGGGTGGTAATTTAGATGAACGACAACTGGCTTGAGTTTTTTCAAATTAGGATCTTTTCTAGCAGTCTTGAAAAGGACCTTGCTGTTCATAAATAGGTAGATATCCATAGTTCTCTTGGCAGCATGAAGCCCAACATAACCAGGATGTGAAGGGAAGAAGAGCTCTTCATTGAAAACTGCTTGATCCCAAGCATCCACATCTCGGGCCAGCTCGTTAGCAACACGATCCAAAAGCTCAATGGAAGGCATGGTAGGCCTTATATAAAAGAAACCAGAATTATAGACCCATATCCTCATCGTATGTGCATACCGAGACCACCCCATTGCAGGATCGTCAAAAACATCATTGTACCCATAAGCTGTCATATTGTTGTGACCATCCGACATAGACTCCAAATCAGAATCCCTGTATAAATGATCAAATGGATTCTGCAAGTATACTATATCAACATCGGAAAGAAGAACACTGTACCCCAGCTGCAGAAACTCCCTCAAGATTCGAAATTTCAAAGCCGAGACTGCGTGACTTTCATCTGTCTTCCCCACAGAGTCAATACCCTCATCAGGGTTCCTTTGGTACACTGGGACAACATTTGACTTGCAGAAATCTACTATTGCATCATCTAATGCCACTACTAGATAGTTAGGAATACCCACTTTCTTGATGCTTGTGAACCAGACTTCCAGCATTGGTTTCACATTTGAATTGGCGAGGGCAACTATAAGCTCTTTCCCAACAGCAACCTCGGCCAAGATCTTTGCAAGTCTCGGGTTTACACTTTCATCAGGAATGACAGTGGGGTTTGTCCTCAAACCCTTAACTGTACCAGCCTTGTGTGGTTCTATAAACTGCTCCGCCGCACGGTCTTTTCCTTGCTCAGCCACCCGTAACTTTGCTTTCAACTCCCTAACTTGCTTCTTCAACTCAACATTCTTATCCGACAACCTCATAATATCCGACTTCAACAGATTTATTTTTTCCATTGATTCACATGACAACGAATCAACCTATGTGCCAATCCACCAAATAAATCAAGTAAAATTCCAAACAATCCTAGTATTAAATATAAATTAGAGTCATGGAAAAGTACAAACATCAATCTACCTTTCTCTATAGTACTACAAAATCATCTCGGCATACAAGTGTACCCAATTCCTTTTTACTTTTAATTTGTTGAGCCCCAGTAAATATAATTCTACTACATTTCACAGCTTTTTAAGATCACCCTTTGAAAATTCAGCAAAATGAAATACAAGCACTAAAAACAGTAAAACAAGAAACCCAGAATTCAATTTGATCGATTTGAAGTCATGTGCATTTGTTAAAAAAAATTAAAGCACTTCGCAGAGAAATTCAGAGTTTCCAAGGCAAAGAGAAATCAATTTCCTCTACATAAGCACATTATAGATTCATGAAACTAATAAATTGGGCACCTCAAGATTAGACTTGGAAAGGGCGCGATTTTGAGGGGGCGGATTCGCGGAGAAGAATCCATAAGGGAAAAAGAAAACGAAGATGCATCCCGCCGCAACTCCCAACCCAATGGCCGCCGCGATTCGCGATCGCAATTGGCTGTTCTTCTCTCTCCGGCCTCCCGCCATTTCCAATTATGTTAAATCAAAAAGAAAATTAAAAAAAAAATTGCATGAGACAGCACTCAACCTCGAAAAACTTCAGCGTACCATAATTTTTCCCTTCATTGTCTTTGGTTCTTACCTTTCTTCAGAATCGAAACCTGGCTTTTGATTCCTGTTTTTAAGTTACGAAGCGAATTGTTGTACGACAGGGTTTACGTGCATGTGCATAAGCAAGTAGCAACCCGGTTCACCAAATTGTGTTGACTTGTGAGCAAAATAGCTATTATGAGGTATTAATTTGTAATGATGACTCTAATTAAGTGATATAATTACACTACTTTTCAAGGAAATGAATATCGTAATCAAGAAAATACATTGGGTTGATCCACAAATAACCTAGAGTCTAGGCGTTGTCTGGTTTTATTTCCCAATTGTTTTGAGGAAATTATATTGTGAGAGATATTTTGGTATGTATTTGAATAATTTATTAAGAAAAAATGATATTATGTATTTTTTAAGATATATTTCAAATGTAGATAACTTGTAAATATTATTTGTTATAGTTGATGGGAGCTAGAATGAAAATACAAATGACAAATACATTTTTATTTCTAAAAAAAAAAAATACTAAAATGAAAAGGAAACCAAACAAAGCCTAAAATTCTTATAGAAGTTCTTTGATCAAATTTGTAAGTCTAACTTACATATTAATCGCAGCTTCTTTTTATTGTCAAATGCATTATTATATGAAAATATTAATCAATAATTAATTAAAATTTATTAAAAAACATTAATCAACAACTAACAATTATACACAATCAACTGCATATTGTAATACTGTGGAAATAGACAACACCCACACTTCTGATAAGTCCGAAACCTCAATCTAATCATCTAGACAAAACTTCACTTTTCATCTTATTGTTTGTTCACTGAAAAATATTTCTTGTTCACTGGAAAATGCTACCTCTGTTTTAAGGCTCTATACTCACTTTGGAAGTACATTTGCTTCTTTTTTCATTATTTATTTTTATTTTATTTATTGTCATTATTTTCTTTTTGGGTGGTCGGAAAACTAGTCTCTCTTGGATATGCCTTTATATCTCCTCCATAGTGGTAAAGAAGGACTTTACAATTCTCCTACACAAACACAAGACGTTATTTCAAAATTTACCAAACTACACATACAGCCATAATAAAATTCAAAGGGTTCTCTAATGGGAGCATAATTTGCTTTGGATGATTATTTTTGCAACAGAGATCAATAATCCTTGTATAGATCTTTATCACATCCATCATTTACATCGTATAAGAATGAAACGCACGAACACAAAATCATTAATATATTCCAGAACAACAGTAGACAAAACCGGGGATTAGCTCACCCTTTCCCGACTATTTTCTATATACAGCCGTCTTTAATCATCCGGTTTTTTTAGGCAAAAGCACTACGCCCTCAAAACAAGTATACATACAACAGGGGTCGCCAAGATTGGCATTCACTGGAAAAACAACTTAAAACTGTCTGCGAATTGCAAGCATGAGCTTGGCATTGTCCCAAAAGATTTGAAGCAATCTGACTGTTGGAAATTATAGAACAAACCACTACCAGGAACAAACCGTTTCTCTAATTAGAGCTGTTCGCTGACAGGTTTTCCTGCACAAGTTAATGCATAAGCATTACAATCAGAGTTCTACGAAAATTATATTTGAACCAGAACACATTTTTAATCAGTGGAAACTACATCTACCAATGCTAGAAATGAGCAATAATTTCCGACTGACAAGAATCTAATACAGATTGCATAAGGTTCAGTTTAGCATGAAAGCTTTCAGCCCAGCTAGGAGCAAACAAGAAAGAAATCTACACCACATTGGTCACAAAGGCTTTTCTTTCTTTCACCATTTTCTTTTCCTTTTCTTCGATTGAAAGAGAGAGAGCATCAATATATGACAAGAGACAAATCCAATACACATCTCAAAATCTACACGTAAACAAAAACCAGAATACAATTCAAGCAATCTTAGTTCACAAGGATAGGTAAACTGTGATATTGTGAAGAATGCTTGGAGAAACATGAGTGCTACAGTTACTTGTGAGTGGCCTTAGCAACTTTTGAGAGAAAATTGATCTACACCTGATAGCAGGATCAACTACTAAGAAGAAATAAGCAGAGCGCATTATCCATTATGGGAAGCAACCTCCATATTTTAGCTAAAATTTTATTGAGTTAATTTAAGGCGACATCAACTCCTCCAGAGGCTAGATATATGAATTATGTACCTCGCCACATGATACCACACCTGAAACCAAACTAAATACCACATTGGATAACTGATATTGGCTCATTATTGAAGATAGAGCAGCTTGACAGATTTGACTGGATATACTTGAGCAATAATGAAGTGGGGAATACAATAAAACAAGTGAAACAAAGCTACATGTAGATCCACCCAGGACAGTTGTATGAATGCAGGCACAGAGAAAATCTCCGAGAGTGTGTCGTGTGTTTGTGTGTGTGCGTGAGAGAGAGAGAGAGAGTCCATACATTGTGATCACTGGCAATATAAGAAACAACTACAGTGATGTCATCAAGTTTTCCACCATAATAACGGAATCCAGCTTCTTGCGCTGCCGTAGAGAAAGGAGTCTGCCTGTTCTTGTCCTGAGCTCGTTGCCGTGCCAGTGCTGCTATCTTCTGTGCTGTTACCTGAGGCCCTAAACCAGCTCTCACAGCATGGACCACAACTGCAGTAATGTCATTGTTATACAAATTGTCAAAGAGACCGTCAGTCCCAGCAATTATAACATCTCCTGGAGCAACAGGGATTGTAAACACCTGCACCACACTGAGCCATTTAGTTTCGGATGTATTCATCCCAAATTATAACTGAATCATTGTAGAGACAATAAGAAACGACGGAAGCAATTGATCAGCTGTTGCACATCAAGTCCAAAAATTTAGGTAATTTAATAAATAAAGCCATGAACAACCCAAATGTCAAAATGAATAGAGTATCAAGCTAATGTCAGAATTCCCTAGATATAGAAGTTTTTATTTAAACAAATATTAATCTTGCCAATAAGCCAAACAAGAGGTAAGGCATCCAATATTTCAGATAGAAAAGTTGATATCATTGAAAATAGCACGAGTACAGCCAATAAGTTGAACAAGAAGTTGTCCATCCTGTATTACATGGACTTGGGCATGAAAGTTGGAATAAGATACTGGTAAATGTCAACTGGGATCATGCGCCATTCTATGCTTAATGTGAAGGATCCATATGTCAGATGCTTGTTCCAGATATGAGTGTTCAACAACAGTGCTCAATCCTTAATGGAATGGCCAACATAAGACAGCAGAAATCACAACGCCAGGTTATTTGAAATCATCCATGATCCTATCGCTAATATCCCAAGGTAGCAGTAACGCAATTGAAAAAAAGCAAATTCATCATAAGAGGCAACACAAAAATGCGTATTTATTGCATAACAGGACCAATTTAGTTGTGATTAAAAAAAAAAAGTGAAAAAGAATGCTCAATAAATATACTAGGCAACATAACTTAATGGATAAGTGACACGAAATATGTGAATTTGCCTGTATTGTAGGTCCACTGCATGCCTTTGGGACTTGTGTATCTAAAATGTAAGGAAAATGCATGGCAATATGAGACTAATCAATTAGACAGCCTAACATACTGGAACAACCAGCTTTCTAGACAGCTTAACCACCTCACTTTGACAGATGTTCCCATTACGTCTCTGTGTCACCCTTGAAAACATAGAGTGCATTATGCAAAATGCTTTGTTATTCCTAAACTAAAGACTTTACGGAACAGTATGCAGAAAGTAAGTACAAAGAAACAAGGAGCTAGGCAACCTGTCCAGAGCTAGGCAAATCTCCAGCATTACCACTCTCCAGCTGATAAGTAAAATTGAAATCATGCTGCTGAACAGGGGATCTGAAAACCGTACATCCATCTCTAACCACCATAAACCCACTATCCCCTAAATTAATAGCATTGAGACCCTACACAAAAGAAAAACTTATTAATAAAACATGCTAAATTGGAAGCATTAAGCTAATTCAAATACAAGTTTGACAAAATACAGACCAATAGCTGAAAAAAGTATACAAGTAAACTTCTTAGGGGTTGAGCAAATTTTATTAAGTAAAACTTGATGATCCAACGTTGTTGTCAGCACGTTTATCATACACAAAATACGTAGATAATAGCATACCTGCTCTGTGAGAGCAATAATACATGCAGTTGATGAGCCTTTTGCTTTCGTGCTAGTGTAGGCTTTATCTAGGACTCTGGCCGGGTCAATAGAACCCCTTGGTTCTTCTTGAATGGCATTGACTGAATTGAACATAAGCTCACGAGCATACTTCCCAGAATCAACACCGAGATCAGCCCATCCACCTACACCATCAGCTACACCAATGGCTTGTTCACCCGTACAAATAAAATGAGCATCCTCTCCACCAGTTTCTTCTTTGTCGGGATGAGGCAGATAACAAGATCCTGAGTTTAGTTTCAGAGTTCTGTCAATTGGGATATTCCTGCAACCAACATAAATTAAATTTAGGCGAGATACCACAATGATTAAGAAAGATTCCAAAAATCTCTTGTTAAGCCTCCTAGACTTCTAGGTAGTGTCTGATGAGGACAAGCCCACATGGTTGACTCTATTGGGGTTTGACAAGGATGGCAAGGTCAATTGATTTGAAACAAGTCAGGCATATTTCCCTGATAGAAAGTAGTTTAAGCAGGTTTAGAGCTGTTTAAGGTGCTGATGAACAGGATTTGAAAATGTGGAGGAAGAGAGGGGAATGCTCCACCCTTGAATTATCAGCACCCCATAAAATGATCTCAAACTGAGACATAATAAGAAATGTCAGACATACATATACCCAAAAGGCTACTACAACAATTATCAAGTAGAAGACTGATAATGGAAACTCTTCATCAGATAATTTCCATACAAATCCTTGACAAATAAAAGGTTGAATCATCTAGAGTAGTAAATTTATGCCCATGTAAGCAGATCGAATAACCTTTACTCTCTATATTCCAAAAAAGTCTGGCTACCATACAATCCAGACAAATCTCACAGTTTAAACATTTCAAAATACAAATCATATGTTTGCTTTAGCAAAACAACCTTATCATAATTTAGATGCCAGATCAAATCTAACGCGATACACTTTAGAAATATTACTGAAATAACAAATGGCTAGCAACTCAAAACATAAATGAGAAAAATGAGGTTGCAGACATCTGATCTCACAAGGGAAGAAAAAATGAAACCTAACTTACGTGCTTGTGTGCATATATGTCCGGGGGAGAGATGGTAAAGGAGATTTCAAGTCATAAAATACAGGTAGAGGCAGTGCTAGTGTAGCTGAAACGCAAAAGAAACTGGAAACTTTGCCAGTGAAAATCCAATGATGCATTCACAAGGCAACAAGGAGATGATGACAATAAATTTTACCATGAACAGTAGCAAGCAATTGACATACTCAAATCCAATGTAGAGTCTGGTTCAATCTAGAATGCTAGAGTTACAGGGGCATCACCCATTTAAAGCAAGCAGAAAAGTGTATTCTACAATGCATAATGAGTCCCTAACCAAATATTGTTAGATAAGTTGCATGTGAATATAAAGTTTGATAGACTGAAAGGAACATACAGCTCAGACAAATCTGCGGAACTCGACTGCTGTTCTTCCCTCATAGAGTTGTCAAAGGACACATCACGAGCAGTGCCAGCAGAGGAACATGCAGATGATGAGATATGGAGACCCTCAAACCCAAACCCAACAAATGGATTAGCATTGCCTTTTCTCTTTGCAACATTGTACATGAAATATCCATAGAGCAAGAAGTTGTTAGGCTGTTCTTTATTTCTCAAGCTCATGCTAGCATTTCTACAATTATCAAAGCTTCTTCTGCTGTAAGAACTGAAAGACTGATATGCTGCCACACCAGGTTGAGCGGGCCTAGAAGTCAAATTACTGATACAGCAGTCAGCAAGAGCTGATCTAGATCCACAGACAGCCATATGTGCCTTCTCAGAGTTAATGCCCAAACCCTGACTAGGCTCTGATAGCAGACAATCAACTTGATACCCACAAACTTGAAATGAAGGCCCTGACACAGAAGGTATAGAAATTGCACGAGAAAATGCTCCAACAACTGAAAGATTCTTTCTTCGATTGGCTATATGCAAATTTGCTTGAGCAGCAGCAACAGTGCCAGGCTGAACAAATACATGCAGTACAGTAAATGTCCCAGAGGGTAAAGAATGAAAAAGTCTCGAATGGCTAAGCAACACCTTCCCTTGACCAATCAAAACATCTAACTGATCTTGGATTCCACTTTCTTTCCCTGAGACTGATCTCCAGACTCCTTGCCGGATTGCACTACGAAGTCTTGAGAAATAATTAGACGACATTTTCCTGGCTTGAATGAGATAAATCTGCCACCTTTTTGTTACAGAGGGTAAAGCAACAAGTACCACAAATAAAAGAAAATCTCATCACTCCAAATGCATCTATTAACCAGGAGCCCTTCCTCTCCAATAACTGTTAAGAGGAAAAAAGAAATTCGAAAAAAATTCATGCACAGACTGTGAAGAGCATATAGGAGGATACAACTGAGCACAAAATTGTTTCATACTTTGCCTTTTGAACTGGCAACATATAAAAATTACTAAGTGAAAATTTTAAGCAGTAATTAAGTTTTTGTTATACTGAAGACACGATTTTCCTTTTCTCTATTAGCAGTCTTTGCTTTGAACCATAAAAAACACTTCTGCAATACAACAAGTACAACTTGAAAGTTTCTCAGGGTATATAAGGTGCACAAGATAAATAGAATTTTTCTGGTTCATGAAAGTAGCAGTGAACTTAATAATTAATATCTCTAACATTCAATACAATTCCCACCTCCCAAGGTTACTACTCACTACTTTCACTGTCTTACAACCGTTGAAAAGTGTATCATAACAAAAGTAGATAACTTAAAGAGGATAGGCCAGTAAAACTAATTTTTGACTGGGGCAAAAATAGAGTTCTATCACAAAAGAATTATATTGTAGACGTAACTGAATGCCTGACCCTAAGTAGATTGGTCACTAATGGGGCTTTCTTTTGCAAATTAAAGGAAAAAAAATCCTTTTTCTACATATTTGGGCCGACAAGAACAAATCAGTGCAAGAAAATTAAGAGAGAGAAACAGTTAGATAAGCCAGATTGCATGAAGATTCTTAGTACATATCATTTCCCATTCTTAAGAAAACAAAACTAAACAGAAAACAAAAGGTAACTAGAATTGACCATTCCTATCATTCATTTGCAAGATGGAGTTAGCACAGAACTTGGTAAAGAATCCCCCAGGATCATTACATATGGCTACAAGCTATATAACACTGAATACAACACTCCAGTCAATCAACGAATGCAATCCAGAGCAAATCTGACCGAGAAAAACTCAAAAACTTTCCAAAGCCAAACTCAAAATAGTAAATTCAACTCAACTCAGTTTCCATAATACTTCCACATATCATCACCCTTAGAGCTCTACAAAATCTTATTCCTATTATGAACTAACTGAACACAAGCCAGACATCCGTATCGGCAGCGAAACCATAATCACTCCCAAAAAGAAAATGTTAAAGACAAAAAGTAAAGCAAAACCCACAATCAGGTACAATCAAAAGCACATGCTCTACAAGCTTCACTATTAAAGTCGCTTGTCATCAACACAACTTTCGAAAGGAAATAAAACTCGCACCTTCACAATTATTAATGAGCTGGAGAGCAACTCAGAGGAAGCCCTAACGATCCACGAACAATATAGTAGCAACAAAATATATTCTGCAATAAAAGCCCGAGTATTTTCAGGGTTCGTGGCTTAAATTCGTCGAATTGGATTCACAAATATTTGAGGGCCGTAACGTGAAAACGACGCGCTTTCGTTCTCTCTAAGAGGTGGCTGTTGGGGTTGCTGAAACGGTAAGTCCAGAAGCGTCGTAGGGAGAGACGGATTGGCTAAATAGGGTTTAATCTTCCGAGCCAACAATCCACCACCACCAGCAACCCTAATCAGCTTTGACTAATTTGGGGATTGGATTAGGGAGGGCTTATTTGTAAACAGCTATAAATACTCGCTTTTTCATGCCCTCCGACGGAAAGGAGTGTGCCTGATCGTGTGTAAGGACTATTATGCCCCTTTTGTTAATTTTTAAATTTCTCGTAATAGTTTCATTTACATGATTGGAGTATTTCATTTTAATTATTATTTGTCACATAAGAAGTTTCTAGGTATTAAAAATAATTTTTTTTCGGATATTTTCGGTAACCGACTTCGAATAAGGTGAGAATTTGATGAAATTTTGAAGATGTATTAAGAAATCATAAATGGCCTTTAAATAATTAATGAGTATTTGAAGCAACACAAAAATATTTAATATTGTGGGGTCTTTGTGTAAAAAATAAACTACAAATATCCAAATTTCATAAAAAAAAAAAAGGACATATAGTTTCTTTTCTTCTTGGATAAAATAAACACATTTACATTTATAAAGATACTACAATAGTTATAATTTTTTTTGGTTGGTTATTTTTAAAGCTAAATTCATATAAGTTTTGATAATTTCCGAAAAAAACAAGTCACGATTAATTACAATATTCGCTAATCATAAAATTTATATTTTTCCAAATTTATTCCGTGCAGTGGCATGGCAGCATATAATGTGGAACATTATATTTTTTTATAATACATGTTTCCAAATAAAATGATGAAGTTTTTTGAATCTATGTATTAAAAATAATTCAAAATATAATTCGAAAATGCTTGACATGGATGTAGAAAATATCTTTTCAAGAGAAAGAAAAATAATTAATTGTGGTAGTGTTTTTCTAGTATGTAACTTCAATAATTTTTGTTGACCTTTCACTTTCTATGTTTTGGCCTTTTGGGGTGGGTGTGAGTGTGTAGATATACCATGTTTTGTCCAAACTTGTGGGACTCATGTCTAAGGTGGGTACGGGTTAAGGGCACTTTAAAATCCGGCAAAAGGAGGATTATTCAGGCAGGCTCAATGGATAACGGAGATGGAATAACAGTTGAAACCCAACTTAAATAAGATATGATAACTTCCTTATGGTCTTAACATTTTTGTCAATGCATTATTTTTATTTTGCTCCGAGCACGTTCCCTTGTCTCCATGTGGCGACATGGGGGGAGGGAAAGAGAAGGAGTCATTGCTTTCTGTTCATATAATGCATATAACTCTGGTTGCTGGTTGACGGGCTCGATGGCCTCGTGTCTGAGGACATATCAATTGAAGTAGATTCCCTTTTTGATAAATCAAAAGAGGTTCGGTGATTCCAATTTTTGGTGTGCATCCGTTGCCAACCAACAAAGTAGGAGAGTTTGGTAAGGTACCTTTCTCCATCCAAATATTTATGTTTGGGAAAAGACAAGTGGGAACATTTATGTACTTTGGATTTTTTTATTTTATTATGGTGTTTAATATAAGAATAAAATATTTTTAAATATATTATTGATATTTTTATCATAAATTTAACATGATATGAAATATAAAATGAAACACGAAAATCTGAAATAATATTTATGTCAAGTCAAAGAATTTGAAAAAATCAAATAGTAGTAGGTTTGTAATGTAAAACTATTTATGCATTATACAAAATGATGATATGTATTTTCGGAAGGAGAATGAAGAATACAAAGGCATTTTGAATTTTGACGACTTTTCACTTCTTTTCATGTATCCTTAAGACATTTGTGTAATTTTATCAAAAAAATTTAATTTCCAATTTTGACATTCCAATGCATCAACTTGCTCAATAGTTGATTGGATCGGTCAGTTCAACCTATCTTATTAATTTTAATTAATTAAATTGATTAAAACTTATATTTTATAAAAAGCTTAAATTTAGTCTTTGATTATATGTATGTCCTTATGTACATTTTTAACTTTGTTAGATTTTTTTTTAAGTTGATTCTTTATTATTTTTAATCTTTGAAATTTATTACATTACAAGTAGTTAATTGCATTAACATTTTATATAATATAATAAAAAATATAATTATTTTTTATTAATTCCATCAGATCGATTATTAAATTGATAACGGCCAATAAGATTAATGTGGTTACTGGTTGGATTATGAAATCATGTCTGGAAAGATTGACTAATTGCACACTGTATAACCAAAATCTTTAAAGACAAAAGAAAAAATTAAAAGCTTACAAGTTGAACACTGGAATCTTGGACTTACTGGGTTCAGAGCCCATAACATCACCAGCAAAGTGGCACTACTGTTTTGCTCTTATGTGACTCTGCCGGATACAGAGCTGATCAATCTTTTCCAATGTCCAGTGATACACACCATGTACAGAATGTCAAACGCCACCAAAACCAGTGTGCGTCTCACCATATTCTTTAACATAACAAAGTTTTACACTGCAAAGATTGAAATGTTGTGCAATTGTCTTGAAATTTACAAACACACATCTTCATAAAGCATTAAGCTCTAGATGACCCTTCTGAAGATGATATGTGCACCATATTGAGGCTCCAATGTCCATGAAAGAATCGGCGCATGAACGTATGAGGGAGATACTGTCAATGTGAAATGTTGGATGATTGTTGCTAGGATTATTTTTGCTTCCACCATGGCTAAATTTTGGCCTACACAGATTCTGGGACCTAAACCGAATGGCAAATATGAGGCCAAATGCTTCCGGGGCTGAGAAAATCTCAGTGGATTGAACTCATTTGCATCTGGTCCCCAAATCTCAGTATCATGATGGACAGCAACTATTGGCAAATTGAATTGTGTGTTAGCTGGAACGTCGAGGCTCCCCAACTTAATGTTCTTGGATGCATGCCTTGTCAACATGGCAACTGGAGGATAGAGTCGCATCGTTTCATAGAGTATCATAGTAAGCTGTTTAATATAGCACATAAGTTGGTGACAGAAAGACAAGTAGCAGAGGTTAAAGTTAACTAATGATTTGCTAAGGCAATCAGAACAAATGTGAACCATTTGTAAAGTGATGCCTATAGCCACCAATATTTGCCCCAACAAACATTGAAACACACAGAGAGAAGTATACTATCTTCCATATATGCAAGAGCACTGATATATTGACCTAAGCTTGCATCAATGCTGATAAAGTGTGAATAACTCAAAATTATACTCACAAGCTTGAAGTCATTTAGATTCTCTGCATTTGGAAGCTCATTGCCCTTGCAAACTCGAAGAACTTCTTCCCGAGTCCTGCTTTGCCATTCAGGGTGCATTGCCAGAAGGAGAAGTGCCCATGACAAGAGGTTGGCAGTAGTCTCCTTTCCAGCAAAGTAGAATGTCTTGCATTCATCTATAACTTCTTCCACACCCAGCCCCTCTTCTTTCTGTTCATTATCGCCATCTACGTGCATCAACAGGGTAAGCAAATTTCTTGAGTTGTCTCTATGTTTGCTGTTTTTCTCAATCAATGTCCTCACAGCCTCTCGGATTTCATTCTCTAGTTTCCACATCGTTCTGTTGTTCCTAGTAGGTAGAAACCTGCATATGATTTCAGAAACTGTCTCCATGAATATCATTATGTCTGAATAACATTTTGTCAGTAAAATATTATCAGAACCTAAGCTCTAAGTTCTGTTTCATAAATGGTAGGCAGTTGACAGATAGAAAGATTAGAGATCAATGTCATCCTGCCTCACAGGACATTTGATTTCCCTTATGGTTCTCAACTGAATTATTAAACCTAATTCCAACTATTACTCCTCATATACTAGTACAAATTTAAATTTACACATCACTTACGAAGACCTTATGCTTGCTCAAAATGGCCCCTTGGAGGTAAGATAATATAATCAACCACCGTTCAACAGATATGATCTGCTTAAACACTAGAAATGGAGAGAATTTTCACCTGAAGCCAGGAATATAAACACTTCGATTAGCCTGCAAAGTAAGAATTGTCTGTTGGTCTTGAAGTTCAAATATGTGCTTTCCCTCTTCAAAGCTACTCCCAAAAGCCACCCTAGATATAACATCAGCTGACAGGTTATGAAGTGCTTTGTGCACATCAATTTCAAATTCATCTCTTCCTCCACTTTCTTCTTCCCATTTTTTCAGCTCATTCAGAGTGCTAACCACAATTTCAGGCACCCAAGCCTGAAATGAATTTGTGTTACTTTTTCGCCACAGAAAAGCCATGAATAGACTTTTAGTGCATTAACAGTCAGCTTATCAGACAGAAACATATGACACTGTGAAGTAAATGATGAGATTTGAGAACATTACACAGGATTATGCTAACGAGATTGTCAAAAGAAATAGAAAGGAAAGACCTTGAACTATTAATAAGGAGATTGTCGGATGAATTGAAACTTAAGCGACTACATGTTTGTAGATGGAATGAAGTCCACATGTAAAAAGCTTGAGCTTTTAATGGAGGAAAAGAAGATTATTTCTATACAATCAGGAACGCTACTTTCATAGTGAGGACACTAGTTTTATTAGATCATTTAAACCCAAGAAACGAGTGCATCTGAAATGGATTCCTCAATTTACTCGAGATACACACATTTTAAAAGTGAGGAATTACCTTAACTCTCTCCATTGTAAAGGCCTGGTTAGCTATTTTCCTGTGAGCAGCCCATTTGTCACCCTGCAAGCCAACAAGCCCCTGTCCAAACAGCTGCTTAGAAAGTGGATTGAATGCCTCTTTACCAATAGAGCCACTGTTACTGACCAGAACCTCTTTGATCGTCTCCGGTTCAGCAAAGAGCAGAAAAGGCTTCAATCCAAACCAAAACAGCAATGTCTTCCCATACTGGCCTGACCATTTGTAGTATTGTGGCAACACACGATGCAGTATGTTGTGGCAGAATTCTGGGATTGGCTTTGATGCAGCCACTTTTATCAGCTTCTTGATTTCTTCTGAATTTCCATATACCAGATGGTAAGGAGGGCCTCTGATACCTTGTTTTCTAAAGTGTTTCTCAATCTTCCAAGGGAGCCAGATGTTAGTGTATATGAGTTTGACAAGGTAGACTGAAATTACAAGCAGAAAAAGAAGAGGAACTAGGAGGTGCATTGCTGGAGAATGGATGGAAGCACAGAAGGGATGAAAGGGGAGATCAAAGTCAAACTACCTGAATTGCCAACACTTCCACTTGTGAAAAGAGTATATTAAGCAGCATCTGATGTTGATTTTAAAAGAAAACCACCTAAAGAAAGTGACATTATGGATTAAATATCACCTTGTGTCTCAAAGTTGGTATAAAAAACATTAACATGTTGGATTTTCTGATGTTGCCGGCATGAGCAAATAAAGAAACACAATCAACTTGCACTGTTGCATTGGCATGTGAAGACTTTTTAAAAGCTAAACTTTCTTTCCCGGGTTTGTCTATACATTGTAGAAACAAGAAGAAAAACAGAGAGAGAGAGAGAGAGAGAGAGATTAAGAATATGTGATAAGGATTAGGTAGACTTTTGAGGCATTCTAGGACATATGTTGTGACACAGACACCATGGAATTAGCTCTGATTCAGCCTCTTTTATTGGCAATGGATCCTCCGAATTTCGCATATAATAAGTTGTGGGCAGGGCTTTTAAATTTTAATTGTTCTTCAATTTTCTAAGTTGGCCGAACCCATGAATTGGCTTAATCAAGATGGATGGATTATTTAAGGTATCAATTGAAGAGTCGAATACACAATTCTTGAAATATGGTTATTGAAAAGGCAATTTTTAGAAAATCTGGTATCCTATTTGATAAGGAAAAAGAAAATATGCTACAACTCTTCAATATGAATAAATCTTCTTTTTCATTAAAAATATATATTTTAATTCAATTTCTAACTCAACAGCGGATGGGCACACTAAGAAAACCAGCATTCCTTCTAATTCTCTATTATTTTGTAGATTGAAGATTAGAAACAAAAATATGGACTCGCTAGAAAAATCATGCCAGAATAAATTGAAGACTAGCATAGAAATCATGCTAGAAAATAAAATTATTTGATATTAATTTTTGTACGCGTCACAAATGATAGTGTATATTAGTTGCACAAGATAATATATACTTGCTGAGTAACAAGTAGAAGGTGCATGGCTGGATAGATTTGAATAGGGAATTCGGGTACAAAGACAAAGGGATAAGGACTATCTGAACTTTTATCCCAGCCCACAAAAAAAAAACTGAAAAAGGGATTTTGTTACAACTTACCAAGATTGAAAAAAAACAAGACACAAGAGGGAGGAACATGAACTTAACTCGGTCCACAGGCCTGGCTCCGTCATCCTCCTATGAACAGCCCATTTTTCACCACTCAGCCCAACAAAATCTTGGACAAAGTGTTAATTTAAGTTTATAAAATGGCCCATCTCCGAATCAGCCACAGCCAATCTGGGTTTGGACCCAAACTGTGGCACTACCCGATGACGGCCCATTGCTTCTTCTTTGTTAAGTGTCTTTGGTTTTTTTAAGTTTTCGTTTGAATTTATAGATTTGAAATTAAGAATTTCAAATTCATAATAACAAATTTATTGAACTTATTTAAATAATCTCATAATACAATATATTTTAAATCTTTAAACTCTTATTTTGATCTATTTTTTATATTATTTTAATAAATTTCATATACATCTTGTATTGAATCATTTGAAATCATTCCTCCAAATCCTCCTTTTTTCCATGCAACTGCAATCTAAAGGAACCCATATGATTTTATGAATGAAATAAGCGGAAAAAAAATGTGTTAAAGACAAAAAGAAACAAGAATCCTCTCATTAGGTATTCCTAACCACAATGAAGCATTATTTATGTTATTAGATCAGTGAGGTCTAATTCAAGTGAAAAAATTGAGGTTTTTTTTTTTATTATGAGATTTGAGATTTAAATATCATTAGAGTGTGATAAATTTATCTATTTTAATTTAACTGAAATTGCATTTTTCTTTCGGAAGTCCCACAATTGTGAGACATAACAGTTAAGAGACAAAGAAAACGAGGGACACTATATTATTTTTTGTTAAAGATAGATTTGTTGATAGAAAATGGTTTACAATATATTATTTCTTGTTAAAAATAGATTGTCCATTGAAATAATTGCTGATGAATTGTATATATAATATGATGATGTATGTAATCATTTACTAAAGCAATTCAAAACTAAATATTTTGATTTATTTGACCTTCAACGTTTGGTCAAAGGAGGTCTTGCACTTACTATTGGAGTTGGAAAGGATCAAACATTAGATAATTGTGGAGGCTAAAGTTCTATTCATCCTTGATTAAATTGGTCATATAATATTTAAATAAATAAATAGGTTGACGTTTCAAAACAGTGAACAAAAAAAGGTGATACAAGTTCAATTTTTTTTTAAATATATATATATATATATATAAAGGAATTAATTTAAATACTTGTAGAGCAAAGGGATTGGCAATATGTCAAATCCAAAAACATTAACAACCAATATATTCATGCGTCTGCAGAGGGTAGGTGTCAATAACTGAAATTCTTGCATTGTCCTGAAAAATGGTATTATAAATATATACAGACAGATTGAGGTACCTCATTCATTAAAATCTAAGTTTGCCAGGTGAAATTAATAATTGTAAACTGAGGTTATTAATTATTACATGAATGGAAATGATGATTATTGGCAGATAGTAATTGCAAAAACAATGAGTACATGTGTTGTTTATAGCAAAACCTCTTTTATTATTCTAAATGAGGGGTCTTTGCCAAATTCTACTTAAGGAAACTGCACCATTGATTAATGATATGACTTCTCTTAAGGCTTCCAACATTGTTTTTTACAATGGATCCCACAAATGATGGTAACGTGCCGACTTTAAATGACTTTTTGTTTATGATGAGTTTTTATTATTTTTAAAAATTTACTGTGTATATTCATGTGATAATTTGTTTAAAAATATATATATTTTAAAAAAAATTATAAATTATTTTAAAATTCATATTTTTAATTTTTTAAAATAATAAAATAAATTTAGTGGGTCTAATCCGTCAATTTTGAATTGAGGATCGATCAAGATTCAAAATCTTAAAAAAATTTAATGGGATATATCTCAAATTTAATTTTTCAAACTTATTTCGTTGTCGTTCCTAATTCTCACGCTTGGTAACTGTTTTTTTTCAGCCAAATTTATACACCCTCCCGTTCAAAGTAGAATTTTATTATTTAATTCAGCAAAAAGAGTTAGATAAGAGTTGGAAAAAATTAAAATTTTGTATATAGTGACTCCCTTCCTGCTCCCAAAAGGTCTGGTATTTGTATTGTTAGTTTAAATAGTAATAGTTGTAAATTAATGGTATCACATAACAACTATTTTAATTGATGATATAATTTTGACAAAAAAAAAAATTCTTTTACAAAAATGAAATCTCATTTTTGCAACTTATCAAAAATAAAATAAGAATCATGAATTTAAGAGAAAGAGAAAGAGAGTATCAATATTTAATTAATTCTATTGTCATTACTAAATTTCATTTTTCTTGGACACCCCCAAAATTTGTAGCATCTCAAAGTTTTGAACTTTAAATAAATACTTTTTAAATTAAGCATAGGATGGAAAAGAATACAGGATTAATTCGTTAAAAATATTCCTTCAATTGTCACAATTAGTGAGTAACATGTAGCTGAGGAATACATCCATGAAAACAAAAACTATGTATCAAATGTTTTGCGTGTCTATAAGTTCAAGTGTGTCACTTTGAATTTTATATTTTAATTTAATATTTTATTTTATTTTATATTTTATATAATAAATGCATACTATATAATTCACAATAAATATGTATTTAATAGTATAAATTTAACATTTATTTATAATGTGAAATACCATATAAAATATAAAACTAATGATTCTATCAAAACCCGTTTGGAAATCTGGATTGGACTTGATTTATTACACAATCACGAGAATCAAGCAATTGGGAATAATGATTTAGGTCCGGTCCCTGTTGTTATATAATCCAATTTTTGGAATTGGATCCAACAACAAAAGATTTTACTTCTTTAACCCCTCAAATTAGACAAGAAATTACCAAATTAACCCTACAAGAACATCTAATAACAATTCTTTATCTGGGTAGTTTGGACACTTGCATTTATTATCCTCTTAATCATAAAATCCAAATAAAAAATTGATATCCTACTAAAAAATTTAAACTTTTCATCTTACAATTCAAATATTTTTCTTAAACAAATTTAAACAATTCATGAATAGTATAATTCTACTTTATTCAATCAATCACCGTCGAAATTCCCAAACAGGGCCTAAGAGATGGATATGTCTGAAAACGAACATGGTGCATTAAATTGAGGACTCAGACCGAACAGTGGTCTTAATTAACTGCGGATTTGACTATTCGGCCCTCTACTCTCCGGCCACCATCTCTCAATGCTACCCCAATCCACCATGCCCGACCATGACTTTACTATACTTGTCGAGGGCTTGTAATATTAGATGCCAACATCCTGTGCATTTTATTAATATACTTCTTTTTAATATGTCTTTTGAATATTTTGCGAATATATTAATTTCAAATTTTTAGTAAGATAGTTAAAATAAGATTCAAAATTTTAAAATAATTTTTTCCCCCCAAATATCGCCATTCTCTTCAAATAATGATATGATATATCACTAATTTTTAATTATTATTTTTAAAAATAATAATTAAAAAATATACTAAACTACTAGTGCTAAAGTAATATTGGATACATATAAGGGGGGAAGTGTAACAGAAAGTTAGGTCTTCCGTAATTCACTTAATATTTCAACACTTTTACTTGTAGTTGGAATTTGAATCAGTTACATTTCACTTTTACTAGTTCATGTATATAAAAAAACAAGAAATATTACATCAAGAAAAAGGGTAATGTTACGTATCACTGTTAATATAGTCACCGAATTTTCGTTAATTTTGGAAAGAAATTATTGAGTAAATATATTTTTGAAAATGAGCAATAGTACAAATCTTTTTTTTCACACCTCCTAATTTTAATAAGTAGTTATTGCAATTAATTAACTTGAAATAATTTAATTAATCAATACTTTTTATGTTATTGTTTAAGTAATGAGTATTTTTCATGTTACACTAAGTGTATCATACACTTGGTGTATAGTTGAAGATCAAATATTTTATTTTATAAAAAATATAATATTTGTATAATGAATATATATTAAATATATGTACGAAAAGTTAGTAATGATAAACTCTTCCATTAAATCAAATGCAAATTGGAAGTAGACTAGTTTCTATTCCAGCAATGAATGACCCTAATGTGTTTGCTTTCCCCAAATGGACGAAAAATACACACATGGGCTTTGCCAACAAAAGACCAAAAAACAGAATACTTCTGCCCATTTATTGTCTCAAGAGGACTGCTGTTCATCACCACTAATATAATCATTTATTCATCACCTCCCCTAATTTTAAAAATAAATTATTGATTAGATCCTTTAAAAAAAGTTAAAAATTTATTGGGCCCAAAAAATTATCACTATGATTAGATATGATGGGTTTTGATAATGAAAAAATTGGTAGCATACTATATGTAACTTTCCCAAGTCTTGTTATTCATAATCAAGTGGACAACATCTACAAGAAAAATGGATTTCATTTCAAGTGGATAGTTTCAGGTGTAATTAACTGAATTGAGCAGCATTTTACATACTAACTGTGAAGTAAAAACATGCAGCCAAATCACGACAGTTCCTATACACTTCTTCCCAAAGGGACTTCATTGATGAACTGAAGCATCAATATGTGTAGAAGAAGTTGAGAGCTAGACTCCCCAAGACTCTCTCCCAACTCAAAAACCAAAGAGAGAGACAGATAGAGCTTCAATTCACCAAGAGAAGCAAAACCATCTATAGCATGGAGGGCTTCCGATCCGATGAATCATCCCATGTGTCTCCAGCCGAGCTTACGCCGGCATATGAAGCATTCGCCATGTTGAGTCCACCGCCAATTGAGCTTAGGAAGGCCGAGATACCCCCAGAGGAGGCTTCACCGGCTCCCATTCCCAGACCGAGAAGATCTAGAGTGGCAGGCTTGTTGCCAAATAGTGTCGATGAGCCCATCATCAATTCATTCAAACCTGAAGATCCACTAGATGGAAGCCCAAGTCCGAGGCCGAATGCCAGCGTGTTGTTTTCAAGCTTCACACCATTGTTCCAATGTGTTGGGGTAGAAGAGGAGGTGGAAGCCATGGTCGAGGTATTATGTTTTGGGTCAGATGAAGATGGCAGAGCCAACCCGAGGCCACGGAGAAACGAGGAGTTGGACGAAGTTGCACCCATCTGGGCAGCTTTCTGGAGCAATGCAGTTGCTGATAATGCTGGCTGCGGCCTTGACAAATAGTGCGGTTGAGGATTTTGCGATGTGGAGGGGAATAAAGATGACGGGCCATATAAAGAAGAGGACAACGACAATGACATGGGATCAATGGCGGGCTGGTCTGATCGAGCCATTGCGCAGAGTAATCCGGAATAGGATGCTGGTTGCTGTGATGATTGGGAAAGCTCGGAAGTTGATGAATTGAATATACTAGCGAAAACTCCGCCATTGCTGGGGACATTGCCACTAGAGGTGGAGGAGCTGCTGGTGGTGACGGGGGCTGTAGCTACGGCTGCAGTGGTGACAGTGATGGTGGATGCGATGGAAGTTGTTAAAGCGGCTGGTCCTGGTGGTGGTGGTGGTTGCCAGTGAGCATTCTGATTTTCCGGCAACTCTGCTAAGACCAGAAAAAGAAAACAACAGAGAGGAGAAAAGATCAAATGATCAAGAAAAAGGAGGAAAAGATGCTTTTAGAAAAGAAAAGCCTTTTAAATCCTGAATCCCAATATGCAACAACTTGAACTTAAAAAGAAACCTTTCGAGTAAAAAGGCCATGCAATCATACACTACTTTCTCTCAAGAAATGCATCTCCTGTTAAATCTAACTTCGATCTTTGAGCTACATTATTTTGATAGCAATAATATTTACTCACCTCTCTCTCTCTCTCTCTATATATATATATATATACATATACATATATATATATATATATATATGATTATGATGTAAAAATATCAAACGGTCACCAAAATACATCCATGTAAGTATTTTCCAGTAAACATCCACATAAAAACGGTAAAACTTCAAGAGAAATTATAATAGTTCTTATACCATGAAGAAACCCATTTTTCCAGAGAGAAACAAAAGCAAGAAAACAAGAAATACCAATTCAGATAACCAACTGTACAAGAAATCCTCGTTTTAGCAAATACAATGTAGTCAAATCACAGATCCTGTCTTCACACTTCTAAGTAAAGAACAGTAGTACCAGTAATATAAAGATTAATTTACCAGAACTTTGAATGGACAGAACCGGAGACAACACACCAGTAGACGGAGTAAGGGGCGGCGGCGGGGGACTGGCAGCCGCAGGCGGCGGAGGAGCAACAACCTGAACCTTCAAATCTCCTCCTGGACTCGTAAGCGCCACAGGCTGAGACCGCGCACTCTCCTGCGCCAATGCATCACAAAACGCTCTATGCGTAATAAAACTATCCCTCCTATTAATTCAGCGCAAACAACACCACTCAATCAGCAAAAACAATCCCAGCTGCTAAAAACACAAAACATAAATGCACGCAGGAAAGTGCACTTCTCTTTGCTGTTTTTAGCCAAAAAGGAAACGCATCAAATTACATTTTTTTTACTAGTTTTAACCTGAATGAAAAGTTGACTTTTACCTGCCATCATTTTATGCGAGATTTTACTCTAGTTAAAAAATGAAATTCACCTAGAAAACAAAGTGCCGCAATCACAAGGATACTCTCGAGTGCCACAAGTTTTCATGTGGGCCTTCCAGTCAGACTGAACCGCATATTTCTTGGAGCACCGCTCGCACTTATACTTCTTCTCGCCGTGTTTCCGGCAGAAATGTTTCTTGATTCCAGTGAGATCGCCGAGAGCTCTTGAGGGATCATGATGAATGCAAGTGGGTTCCGGGCATACATAAACGCGCTTTCTCACTTCTTTGCTCGTTCTCTGCCGGAGTTTCCACGGCAAGTTGTGGCCCCGCCTGTGGAGTTGCAAATTCTGGTCCCGTTGGAACCCTTTGTTGCAGATCTCGCATACAAATCTGTTCGTAGCGAGTAATGTTTTGGGTGATAAGGCAATCACTTCTGCATCTGGATCTATAAAAACACCACGGAAAAATTAAGAACAGATACAAAAATCACCCCTTCTAATCAACTTTTTCACTCGGGTTTTTCAAGAAAAAAGTGAAAGCGAACTTCTCTTTTACCAGGCATTCCGGGAAGATTCCGCTTTTTCTTGGTGGGCGGGATTGTTTCTGCTGGTTGATCAGAAATTGTTTGATTATCAACGTTGAGAAGATTGGATTCTCCAGAAGCTGGTGACACTGATGTTGGTGAGGAATTCTCAATTTCTACCATGGCTTGTTGCATGCTCGAGACTTGATTGCTCTTTTTTCAACTCAAACTTAATGTTGAGAAGGAGCTGAAACTTTTCAATAACTTCAACTCAGCTGAAAAAGATTTGAGTATCAAAACTCAAGCACACTTTTATTAACAACCCTTTTGCAAGAAAACAGGCACTAAGCAAATAAGTTTGAGCGCATAAGCTAAAGGGGGGAAAAATTACATCTCTTCTTGGAAATTGTTTTTCTTTCTCAAAAAGAACGATGATTTCGTAGCAAAATCTAACAAAAATCAAAACCCCTTGAAAACCTCAAACAAAAAAGCTGTCTCTCGAACTAAGCAAAAAACGGGAACGCCGGTTCAACCCAGTAGCCCACCACCCCCGTGAACCCATGTTCATACACGACGGCGCTTTCAGTTCTATTATACTAATTTTCTTTCTACTACTACAACAAAAAATAATTTGTTCGTACTAGTATTTCTGTTTGGTCGTATCTAGAGAGAGGAAAAAAAAACAAAAAGAGAGATTTTGAACTGAATTATAATAATAGTTGTAGCAGTAGTAAAATAAGGCTCTCTGATTAAACAAAGCTTATTGCTTTCGTGAAGCGGCGGCAGATAACCAAGGTTGGGCTTTTAACTGTGGTTAAGCCATGGGAGCCTTCGGTTGCAGCTTCTTCTTCTTCGGCCTTAAGATACCACTAGTTTTAATCGGACCGTCCACGTGGAGAGATCTGCATTCCTGGGACACTTGTCGGAGGAACTCACTACGTCTCTTGCATCGTTTTGTCGTTTAATGTACCCCTTGGGAGTTGAGAATTTGAACCTTCAATTTTTTAATAAGCCCGTGTTGCTAAAAGACAATTATATCCTCCCTCGAATTCATTTTTCACTATAAAATAAGTATAAATAAAATAAAATAGAACACATTTATATCTTCGATATATAAATTAATTAAATATCTATGTCATATTGTGTGATTGAAAGATGTAATAAGGAGAATTTTTTTTGCCTACATTAGAACAATTGAAAAGATAGTAATTATAAATTTTGGAATTATACAATGGAATTATATTAGTGATGTATTTTAATTGAATTTGTCACGACAACCACCTCTCAAATGAAATATCAAATTTTGCATAATGTTTATATATAAATTTATTAATTTTTTTAATTTTTTACTATATATATTTATTAATATTTTAAAAAAATTTAAAAAATTAAAATATTATTTTATTTTATTTTTTTAAAAAAATCATTCTCACCCCCCAATTTAAATTTTTTGACTTCCAAACTAGGGTTTATGATTTTCAAATGCTACTAGCATTATTATTTTATTTTATTTTTGGATCGAATGTGTTTTATTTTACTTTTAGCCAAAAAAGAAAAAAAAGAAAAAAAAAAAAGAGTGCATGTTCCTTGGGCAATTTCATGTGCGCGTGGAAAATACCAGAAGTGCCCCTGCCTGTGTGAGACGATAAGGACAAGAAATGACGTGCAATAACATGAAATATGTCGGGTAGTGAGTGGCGTTTGTGTGATTCAGTGTGAAAACGGTGTCGAGTTTTGCAAACGTTGGGAAACAGCTGGGTCAAATGGTCAATTATAATTTGGTAAAATCCGTGACAGATTTTGGTACCAAACTTGGTACTGTTTAAGCCATTACTAAACCCTTCACTAATTATATATATATATTTATAATTTAGGTGTGTAACCTTGACTTAACTAATTTTAGGTAGTTGGTTTTTTTTCTTGATTCTATTACAGATTAAATATTAATATAACAATAATTTATACATATTTAAAATAAATATTCGATATATTAACTTATTTTATGATATAATCGATCATCTTATATGAGACCCAAAAATATGATTAGAGAACTCATTCATCAATCAACACATCTATATATAGTATCAAAAGTGACACTTAAAAAATATAAACTATCATTTTTTCATAAATATTTCTACCATTTTACTAATGGATCGTTTTAAAGATGGACAATCCTCACTATTTAACTAATATGGTAACGGCACCACATACAAAACACTCACACACGCGTGTGTGCGCCTGGTGCATGGTGCATGCTGCATGGTGCGTGTGAGAGGAATGAACTCGGTGCATGTTTGAATTTTTTTTATTTTATTTTAATATTTTATTTTATAAATATTTTAAAAAATATTTACATATTTAATATATATTTGTTGTATAAAATATGAAATAAATTATTAACACAGATGAATAAAACTGAACAAATTCAATACAAATTTAGTATCGTGAGTTAGCTTATTCAAATTTCAATGTTTAATCACATCAATGCAATTTGTGATTTATACGATCAAATATCTCTCTTACTGTTTAATTTCTCTGTAGTAGTTCGATTTTTAATCATCATACAAAAAATTATGGTTTATGTAGTCAAAACATCTCTCCTACTAATTACTCTTTTTATTATGAATTGATTTCTAACATATTATCAAATCGGTCGTGTTATCAGTCATAGTCACAGATTTGATCATCGGTCATATTTTTCATTAAATTATTTATCTTCATTATATTCTTTAAAATAATAATATAATATATTAATTTTTATATATTAAATTTAAAAAAAAAATAATCAACCAAAAAATACCTTTAACAAAGACCAACATTCAAATAACCACACATATATAACCAAATACTAAATTTAAACTTTCTAAAAAAAATATCAATATTTAACTAATTTTACTCAATTTTTGATAGATTTTTTATTATTTATAATCAAATAAATCGGACCATTTATTCCCAATTGAACTGGCGGATCATGTAAGAATTTGAAAATACTGGTCCATTAAGAACTGCCTCGTGCTAAAATAAATAAAGAATTATACCGTATAAGAACAAAAATGTTTCTGTTTTTTTTTTTTTTTTCAAGAACTTAACTTTTAAGATAATCTAAACTTTTGCAATCTCAGATTGCTGTCAATGTTGTTACAACAGTACAAACACATCATCATTAGTTTAATCCCCATTCATGCACATAACATAATCATCACCCAAAAAAACAAAACTATGAACCTCTCTACCAAGAAAAAGATGTCTAGTTGCAAAGCATACAGCTGTAAGGGCAAAAACACTGAGCTAAATGTCAATAAAGAGGTAATAAGTGAAAGGCCTGGGAGCAATCATAACTAGTTTGATTATCTTTTTGGTTGCTTTTCTTTTTTTTCTTTTTTTGCCTTTTTTTCGATTCCAATAGGCACCAACATGTCTGCCTTGAATCTTTAAGGCAATATTTTTCTCATCATCACCTTTCTAAAAGCTTTATCACAAAAGGGCATGGACTATACACCCTATATTGCGTTGAGATATGATCATATTAGGCTTTGAGCATAGGTTGTGGGGTACATGTAAAAACATGGCTATCCTGCTCTATTGGTCAATGGCACCACTCTTTTGCATTTAATTATACATGTGCTACTTTTGATAAGAAATTTAACCTTACCAACTACACCAAATCCAAATTAGTGTGATCGTTAAGGATAATCGCACTCATTTTTACTTATTATACATGTGTTGTTGTTCACTCAACTCTATAAATTTTTTAAAATTAATATAAATTATATATAAAAAATTACTGAATATTAAAAAATTTACCCCCTTAAAAAATCAAAACCACCTATTTATTTAATATTTTTAATAAAAAAAACCTACCATAATATCTATTTTCATTATCCTTTGTGTTACAACCATTAGAGCATTATTCAGACTTAGACATGAATAGTGAAAAATCTTGCCAAAAACTACTAATTACTAGAAACATGTCAAATAAAATGCTAGTTCATGTCTGATTTAACCAACCAATCATATAGTAAGTATAATTAATCACTCTCCTTCAAATACGAAACAAATATAAAATAATTTGAGTAGACCTAGTTTAGACCAAAATTTCTAGTGCAGATAACACGCTAAACCAATGCACAAGCCACCCCAGGCCTTATTCAAACTGTTCACTATTGCAGTTGACAAAATACACATGCCTGCCTACGACTTGTGAGCAATGCCCCATTCATAACGCTCCCTAGTTCTGTTGACAAAATTAATCCTTATCAATCATCTGCCAAAGACGCTCCCCTCCAAATGCAATTTCACTTAATGCGTATGGTCGTGGTTTTTTCCATCCCCACCTTGCACTTTTCATATAATTGTGACCTCCATGGTAGATGCAGCGAAATTCAAAACTCTTTGGCTCCCAAAATCTTCTTTACTATTTTGGATATATTTCCTATATAATTACTCTACTCATTCTTTGCATCATTGCATGTAAACAACCTATTCAAACGGACTATATGAACCACTAGAAAATATGAAACTACTTGGCACTGGACACGCGTTGACGCCCCTTCTCCAAAATGAGAAACTTTGAGCAGATAAAATGCGTTAAAGAAAGAAAACATGAAGAAAAAGAGAATAAATGCAACAAGTAAAACAAGCAACCAGCAAGCAAACTCATATATATATATATATATATATATGTAGAGAGAGAGATGCACGCGACGTGAGGCTCTCGGCTTGCGTAATTAAAATTGGAGATGCAAACTTCAAGGAAATTAAACATCTAAAAACAGGTCATTGAATGAAAAACCACAGCAACAACTGCAAATGAGTTCAAATATTGTCTCTCAGATAGAGAACAAAATGAAATACAAGGTAGCCACTTGCAGATAAATTAAGGTCTTTGCAACTATGGACACTAAGGGGAATCAAAATGCACAAGAATTTCTAATTAACAATGCATATCCTCTCCAACTAAAGTACTATGTGCAAAATTTCAGATTTAGTCAAAATAAACACATGCTAGAATAAATATGGTTTTAAGACTGGAAGATGCTACATAAGTGCAGTAACCAACGAATCAGAAGTTACTTTCAGATCGGCATGTCCTGAAAACTTCACCCCGCATAACATCTATCGGCATGTGCTCATGAGTATACCTCTCAGGACCTTGATACATTCCTGTCTTTTCCAAAAGATGAAGCCCTTCTTCTCTACCGAATCTTGAAGAGTAGAGTTTTAGATACTCAATGTCCTGGATGCACCACCATGTACAAGTACCAAACACGTGAGATCAGATTACACAATACAATGAAGTCATTTGGAAGATCTCATCAACAATAACCATCAAAGAAATGAATAGTTGAGATTCAATGTGCAAGAAATATATACCATCTGAACTAGAACTATAAGTCATCAAATCCAACAATATAAATGGTTATAAACTTCTCACCTGAAAGAGACTTCGATAAGTTTGAAAATTTTGGTGAAAAGAAAGTTATATATTGGATGAGTCCACATGTAAATTCACAATCTAAAAAGGGCACTTAAGCAGGCAACAGAATGACTCGTCGTACATGTCAGTTGCAAGGTCATATTGCTCTCAAAGAGCTCGACACCATCTATTACAGTATTTACAGGTTTCAACTAAGATGTCTATAATTATAACAGGATTACTTGAAAAGATAAGCTAAGAGGAAATCATGTGGTTCACAAACCTCCACATTTTATTTAAATAGTTTAAAACTTCGTAAACTCATAATAAGTGCAATACGATACATAAAAATATACAAAATAGTCATTTACAGGGAAACATTACAATTAAAACATGACAGCAAATAATCAAACATTTAAAAGTACCTGTAAACCACTTAAAAGCCGCTCTAATCGTAAAGAAGCAACAGGTTCCTGCGAAGATGAGAACACTTGTCCAGGGTAATACAAGACTCCGTCGCCTGGAGGGAGGCCACGCCTGAACCTAATCTGGAAAAGAATATATCCGAGCGTCAAAAGATCTGAGGAATGATTATACAAGATATGATAAAACTATCAATCTAATGTCCGTAGATGGATCAAATAACCTCAGCACTAGGAACAGTTGCCTTCTCGTAGCAATTGGCCCCCAATAGAGAAAGCCTGTTCCGCCTTCTTTCCATACGCGCCACATTACTGCACGGTGTTGTGTGCCTCGCATCCCCAGGTGCCAATTAGGATGAGGATCGGATGGTCCCATGCACACATATGTCCACCACTCCTGTATAAAGGCATAAATCAGCACAAGACAATAGAAGAAAACCAACTTCACAGGAACTCAGATATACAGACCATGTCATAATCCAGATACGCTATTTACAATGATCCAGAATGAACCTTTACTCGAATATAGAATAAATGTGAAGAACTCAGCATTGGTCTGGCGAACGAGTGTTTGAATAGTTTCTCAGCCATATCAAAGACAGTGACTCCTACTTTTTTCCTTGATAAATGTTAAGAAACAGCTTCCATCCTTTCCAGAGTTGAAAGGTACCTCCAGATATCTACTATTACCACTTGGTTTCTTAATTTGAGAATAAATTAGCATCTTTCACCTTTTTTATGTCGCATGTTGTAGTATACAGCACATTAATATACAACAATAAATTTAAGCACTCTGCATTGTATTCAAGAATGATTTAATCACTATCACTTATTATTTTTGCAACATTCCAGTATCCCTGTGCTCTCAAAGGGTAACCCAAATGCATTCTTTCACTCTTCCCTTTCCCATGAGCAAGGCAGTACAAATTATTTCTGCATATCAAACCCTGTTCAAACTGACCTGGTGCACATAGTAGAACCCATTCGTTTGTCTGGAAAAAGCATGGGACAATTTATTAGGTTGCCCATTCTCCTTTAAAATGTTTCTAGCCCTACAGGAAGTTGTTCTCTTTAGGTCAAAGGAGGTTTGAAACTCAAGTAGAACAATCTTTCTAATATCCATGCCTCTGAACAGAGTCAGCAGTAAATCTAAGGGAAAAAGGACAAAAAAATTCTTCCAAGAAGAATGGATTTTACAAATGGAAAAGGTTTAGTAACACATTACCTCACCATTTTCAGGCTGTATTTCTGCAATGATATCCTTTGCCAGATCTTCACGGTTGCCAATCACCCATTCACTGCAAGGAGAAAGAAAAAGCAATGGTTCTCCAGGGTCTTTACTGATGAATTATCCAGCAATCTCAATGCAATTTTAGTATAAAAATTGATGACACTCTAAAAGCAAATATAAAGAGCAGATAAATAATGTGTAAGTGAGGACAACAATACATGATTCTGGAACAAGATTTGGAACTTCAGATGAATGTGCTCAGATTCTGTGGCACCCATATATGCACTTAGAGACTAAAACAAATTTCTTGAAACCTTAAAGAAATATTTTAAAAAAATCAGTACCTTGTGCAATATATTTGGGTGTGAGGGCGAAGAAACTCTGGAACTTTAAGAAAAGCCTCGAAGTTGTTAGAAGCCAGGGGTGCATCACTTGGACCTGTATTAAGTTAGAGACCCGTCTGAGTTCATCTCTTATGCAATGTTGTAGCTAGTATAGAAGAGTTTCTCTCAGGTAGTAGAATAAGCAATAAAAATGGTTTAGACAAATCAGATAATTGGGCAACTATGGCTAAGTTGGCTAGCAAATTATATAAAGCTCTGATGCCTCAACCCATCACCATTGAATTACTTAACTGAGCACTCAAATGTGTCTACATGGCGACATAATCACAGTGAAAAACTAGGATACAAAAATTATAACATATGCTGGATAAAGAGAAAGAAAACTTGATATACTTTCTTAGAGAGAATATCAGGCTCAACTAGCACATATGGTAATGTTTATGCTTGACTCAAGAAAGGATAACATCATCCCAGTCTAGCCCCAAATATACACTATAGAAAGGACAATAACCAAGTATACATCTAGTAAACTCAATAGGAAGGATAACATCTCCCCAGCATAGCACAACTTCTCAAGTGAAATTTTCACACACAGATATTATTGTTACTATGCAACTCATTGACTAATATTGGCATGGTGGAGGACAATTATAACTTTAACTGAGCCTCTCAAAGTCAGTGATCCAGTTCTGTGTTCTCGTGCTCTAATTAGAGCTTATGTAATGCACAAGTAGATGCATGATAGAAAGTTCAGGAAATACTAGTCAATCTCTGATCTGTCTTGATTGGAATGAATTTAGGTTTGAGATTTCTTCTGTTACCTATTGCCTTTCCAAAAAATATTGGCAGGCCAGATATCTGAAATGCAAAGTAGTTTTCAGCTAACTTTATTCTTGAATTTAGATATAGAGCAATATCAAGCATGCAATTGTCATGACTCAGAGGCATTATAGAATTAAGTGAATTCTAGTTTCCTCGAATATCTTTTTCATTTCCAAGTAGACTTTCAACATCTAGTTTAGATAAGAGCACATACAGGAAGTTGATAAATCTTTAACGAATTTTAGGAAGTTAAAAGGAATAAAATTGCTCACCACAATAATAAGTTGTCATAATACGGGCATCCGGTGCGTAAGCATGAATCTCACTTGCCATGTTACGAATAGCTTCATAATGTTCAAGGTTCAGTGGCTGGACATGATGTAATTATAGCCCAAGAACAAGAAACAGAAATAAGTAAACGACACTGATTATAAAAGTGGCAAGATTTAAGAAACAAATTGCCATTTAAGAGTTAAAACTTCTACTAATGCAAGCCCGTAATGGCATGTGGAGAGCATAAGAATTAATAGAAAGAAGAAAAAAAGGTTTGGTATTGAACATTTTTGGATAAATATTCAGTACAAAATATGCAAACTAAAAGAGAAGGAAGGAAATGGGTCAAATTCGACAGAGTTTTCCTGTACATGAAAACACTCTTGCATTTCCTTCTTTGCCTTTTAATAGAACGAGATAATCAGAGGTCAATATCATCTATTTCCTTCTATTTCGGTGTTTGAAATTCATTTCCTTTCTTTCCTTTCAGCTATTGTTATCCAGACACATCGTTTACGAAAATCTCTACAGTAACACTTAGATTGAAGAAAAAAGGATGTTTAGACTTATCAAACCCCAAACATCATGCCAGAAACATTACAAGCCAGTATAGAAGCTGCAAGGTCTCAATTGAGCAGACAACTTGTCATCTCCTGTTCTCACCTCATCCCACAAATAGAAGTAGGCTTTTCTCCAGTGACTCTTTGTTCTTAATATCTCAACTTCTCTTTGCAGATAGTCCTTTGCTGTATCGCCACTACCGCACATTAAGAGGCAAATATGAAACAATCAAATTAAGTGACAAAAAATACTAGATAGAATTAGCTAGACTAAAGTGCAACTGTATGCATACCAGGAGATCACTGGACTATATGGTACAGCATATGCTGCAAGCCTGGGATCAGAAAAATACTCATCTGATTTTGGATGATCAGCTGGACCAACAAGGGAAGGAATTAAAGTACGCCAAATTCAAAGAAGTATAATTAGAGGCAACATCAAATATTGAATCTACTGCTGGATAGGTCATGCTTTTGGGCCAAATATAGAGTTTCAGAAGTACATGCTGAATATCCAATAAGAAATATTTCAAATCCAAAGAGAAACTTCACTGGATAGATTAATTGTTTTTGTGCAATTAAATTATCCAGATGAATGAACCATACTAGCAACTCAGCATGCTCTAGTGTATTACCTGGCCATGGACAGGTGTAAGTCAGAACTCGCATATTTTCACGCCACCTGCAAAAGAATGGGCTGATTTTATATTGAAGCAGCCACTTAAAATGCTGATCCAGTGCCTCGTACCACTTGCTGCTTCCATGCTCAACACCAAATCGGTCTTCAATCACTGTATCAGATATCTATTTATATTTAAGGAAGTTCATCATCTAGATTTACTTATGTTTACAATAAGGATAAAGCAGTCACCAATCTACATCAAGATAAAAATAAAAGACTACCCAAAAAAATGATAAGTGGAATAAAGTTACTTGCATCACAATTTTGAAATCCCAAAAGGTTATTACATGAATATTGCTTTTCATGTTGCATGTACAATCTTAGCACTTTCCAGAGCAATTGACAAGACAATCTCAAATATTAGCATCATACTCTATAGTTCATGAGAGCTATTCACAGAATACAGAAGCAAAGGGGAGAAAGGATGAAGATTGGCAGACAGTCAAACAAAGAACCTCACAACATTGGGAACAGAACAGCAACCAGAAAACATGAGTTTAACTTTTGCAGGAAGCATGATTCCAGGATACACCAATAACAGCTGGAAGAGAAGGCGTAGCTGGAAGAATGAAATCCCAGACTGTTAAACTTATCTTCACCCGAATTGAAAGATTCGAAATGGCATCCTCATCCATCATGTCTACTGATCCATTATCTAAATGGAAGTCTGAAAATGATGGGGATAGAAGCACTCTTCTCAAAGATGAAGATGCAGATTTCACTCTCTCCACCTAAAAAAGTAAAACAAAGAAGATTCATTAGAAGCTTATAAGAACATCTTGAACAAATTCAAGATTGAACGCAAAGACTGGAGATCATGTCAAAATGACCACAGAACGCACCACTTCGTCCAATGGTTTTCCATCAATGGGCTCCACAACATCAAGACAACTCCTTAATTCTTGGTACAGTTGATTCCTCTCAGCTTTACCCAGGCATTGTGCTGTAGATCTGTGATAAGTCAGAATGAGAAGTGCAGATAACCATATACTCTCATTAATCAGTATACACTAATCTTTCATAAATATCAAAAAATTTAATGAGTGACAAATAATTCCACTGCCACAAAACTAATATTTAACTGAAGTAAAGAGGATAGACTATCACTCTGCGTCAGCTCTGGTAGCTGTAATTATGAATTCTCCTTCATATTGACCAGGGGGCTGTGTGTTTGGGACATCAATTGAAACCCAAATCGCCATTGTTTCTCTGCAAGAAAGTAAAAATCATTTGATGGGTTATACACTTAGTTCAGACTTCAAGCTTGAATTAGTTGAGAAATGCTTGTTTTAAGATGGAAGACATCAGTACCCCGGAAAAAGGGTCAGTTGAGACAGTGGCACATCAAGAGGCACAAGAGCATCTGGAACACCTAAAATAGGCACTACTCGCCTCACCTTCAATGATTCACCAACTGCCAATCTGCACACATCCAAAAAGGTCAGCATCATCATTTTTTTATTACACACCATAAGTGAACCAAATTTGAACATTTAAGAAACAAACCTATCACCAGAAGTGGAGCACAGATCAGTACATTGCATCTGCACAGTTCCAGCGATACTAGATCCAGCCCAAGAAACTTTTGGACGTACGGCTATCTGGACATTTTCCCTCTCATTTCTCGCTGCTAAAAGAGATATCTTCAAGGGAAACAATGTCAGACAGAAGGCACTGTGTAATATAGGTAATATATGACAGTTCACAAATCCGCCCTGAAATGCTGATGTTATCTAGTAGGAAGCGGTTATGAATGAGTTACAAGTACATAATAGCAGTGTTTCCTCAAAATTAAGTACTTAATATGGAACTAAACGCAAGAGAACAGCGGCAGTATGAACAAAAGTAATTGCTACAATTTAAACACATAAAACTCGTAAAAACATGCATATCTTCAAAAGCAGGCAAAAGAGCATAAAAGGTACAACTTGCCAAATCTAAACAATTGCTCCGACATAGTTGATGTAACACCGTATTTTGATGCACATTCCATGGCACCTCAAATATGGATTACACAAAGTGTGTCTAAACTTACAGGCTCCAATGTACGAGGCATGTCCTGTGGCCCAACATTTGCCGAGCTTGGCATGCACCAGACATGCACTAATTCTGAAGAATGAACTTTCAGGGGATCAATCGAACCCCTCAGTAAATTTGGATCCTGTATGCCAATTTCACTCCATCCATATGCTGTCCCACCTCCTGCAACACCCTCAACTGGGGGTACTATCACCTCCGGATGGCTCCCTGCACAGACCACAAACAAGCACCCCTACTGCTCAGTTCAGCCCAATCATTCATCAACAGATAGCAAATTAAATAGTGACTATAAGGAGGAAGAACCAGCATATCATTGGTTTTATCATAAAAATCATAATTCCAACCAATATATGCCAAAATATTTGTTCTATAACAATCAGTGAATCTCAACGAACAGGAAAAATCATCCCTTTTTCCTAAAGAAATAACTTTCACTCCTTTTTCCACCTCAATTCATCAACCTTTACCACAAGAAATAGCTCGCACTATTTTAACTCATAATATGAGTTAAAAATCATCCTGTAGAAAGATCAATCACTTAACAACAATAATCCCTAAAAGAAAAGAACCAAAAGAACAATTATAAGCAAGATCAAACGAAAACATAAAATTCAATAATCCGCATGCACATAAATTAATTAAAAAAATGCAATGACAAATAACAGGAATTTAATAAATTCGAAAATTACATTTAATCACACTAATGAAAAAAAAAAGCGAAAAGAAATTTGACAGAATGTCACTAACCGGAGTTCTCCATTAACTGCGATAAACCACAAAAGAGCGAAATCTTTACTTTTTGAAATTTGATTTAAGCGGTTTTCAGGCAACTGAGAGCAAATTCCAGAAATAATCAAGATTTGACTGGATTAATAATGAAGAGAAATGAATCATGAAGAGTGCGTGGCATTAACCAGATGAATGTGCAAAAGGTTGACACTGACGCTCCAGAGATTGCTAATTCCACTCCTGAACTCTAGTTAGGTAAATTTTATACTAATATTGGAATGAGTAATGGCCAGTTGTGACAATTTTAGAGAACTCTAACGCGCGTCATTATTTAACAAAATTTAGATATTAAAATTTAGGGCTTTTGGCCGGTGGCTCCAACTAAGGGTGTTTACAGTTGGTAAATTATTCGAATTAAAATTAAAAATTCAATATGTATTAAACTGAAAATAAAAAACTTAGTTCGATTTTTTATTTTGATTTTCATAAAAATTTAGTATTCATTTTAATTTTGATTTTTGATTTTGATTTGTGTATACCAAATTATTATTTTTATATATTTTATATTTAAATTATATTTTTTATATCTATTATTTATTTTTATAGTATTTTTATTATTTTTTTACTTACCAAAAAATAAAAAATGAAAAATATAATTATGGTTTTAATATTTAATTCTGTAAATAATTTTTATTTTTAAAAAAATCAGTTATTGAAAAACAAATTATAATACCTCAAGAAAAATATTAATTAGCAAATCAAACCGGTTCGATAAATACCGAATGAACACACCTAGCTCCCACTAAGATCTTTTTGTTCAATATTTTATTTCTATAGAAGTCTTGTGTGTGTATAAACGAGTAGCGTGGCATATCCTCGTATTATGCATACAAGTTATTTTTTTTATGATTATAGTGAGATTAAATCTATTATAGATATAATTTATTATCATAATTTAGAATTCAATATTTTGCATTTCCTTGATAAACTTTTACTAATTAAAATACTAAAATGTGTTTTGCTATTAAGATGTATGTATTTGTTCTCTAATTTTTGGACATTTTTTCATCACAAAAATATTATTATACATATAAAGATGGGAAATAACAAATAGATTGTGAGCCAAATTGAGCATATTTAAAAAAAAAAAATTGTTATTAATTTGGGCCGTCGGGCATGGGAATTATTAGGTTTTAATTATTGATAAAATTATTTGAAGAGAATGTATCTTCGACCACCGTAGGATTTTTGCTTCAATTATCAGATAAAACTCATCTTTATCTCATGCCAGGTCATTTACGTAATGGAAACTTTGTTTACAATTATTTTCCAGTTCAAAAGTAAAAGTTAGAAAAATGATTGATGGATTTGAGGTCCGTGACGCTGCGCCAACCCTACGTCTGGACTGGAGCCCCTGATGGCTACTGATTTTGGACCTAGAACCTTTTCTGGATCCGATTCGTTTGATCCACAACAATCCAAACCCACTCATTCCTGCTCCCAATGGCCAATCCCACCCATCTACTATTTTCCTTTTTAAGAGAAGTACTAATTATATCATTCAATCAATAGTTAATGAGATAACAAAATCACAAGTAACGCGACACAAGTCTTGCAGGACTTGAACTAAAGACATTGTAGAATCTTGAGACATCAAAAGTGACATGACACAAGTCTGGCAGAACCTGAACTAAAGACATTGTAGAATCTTGAGACAATATCCTTAACTATGAGAACAAGGCATGATCAGCACTAGCCTCAGATTTAATGATGGTAAAAACCAAAATTAAAAATGCATGAAAATGAAGTGAATGGATTCTCTATTCAAGATTAGAAATTAAGAACTATCATTTCCATGCATCTACTTTAAGTGTCTTCACAAAACAATTGGGGTAATCGAAGTTACACGAACAAACAGCTCGCACAGACAAGATTTCATCTCTCATACCAAGTCAAGTGACTAGAATTTGTTCTCTGACATGAAGTTAAGTGCCCCTTTAGCAAAATCACTGTCAGTTTGGAAGTTGTAGAAGCAAGATATAACGTAAATACGCACAGACAAGAATTCGAATGATGCTGCTAAACCATGATATTTGCTAATTCACATTATTCTTCAGGCCTTCCTCCGTGTCGTGAAGCCATGCTAAGATCAATATCACAAGCATACTTCATTGTAGATGCCTGAACAAACATAAAAAGGAGAAAAAACAAGGACATGATCCAAACTGGAGCGAAGATGAATCACTGGACATATGCAAGCAAATCCAAAAAACATGCTTATCAATTTTGGCAAGTGCAACCCCTAAAACAGAAATTGCAAAAGTTACTACTTGTCTAGTTTGAGCTGAGATACGAAACAGGTTTTTGCTTCACAAGCAGTCCCAATGTCCGAAGAAGTTTGGGAGAACAAAAGTTTAATTCAAATAAAATGAAAAAATTGACATTGGTTGTTTCCTAAGTAGGAATTAATGCTTGGGGTGGACAACAACACTGTGCATAACTTTCTGAGCAAATCCTATTAAACAGGAAAAAATGAGTGGATTCTGACTCTTACAGGATCATATCAAAGCAACAGTGGATGCATCAAATCCAATATTTCCCAAACGAATTCTTATTTCCAAATGATTTCATCCAGATTTCCAATGGCAGCAGTGTCCATTTACGGATCAATGTAGAAAGATGGGCCATATAAGTGAGATTTTGTGAAGCTGAAGATTTTCGCCAACATATTTACAGTATAAAATAGGGAAAAGTGAGCAGCACATATTTGCAGTCAAGACAGGCATGATCAAAATGATATGAAGCTGAAGATTTCACCAACATATTTACACTATAAAATAGGGAAAAGTAAGCAGCACATTTTTGCAGTCAAGACAGACATGATCACAATGATCTGTTTGCTCATTTAAACGGTTTGACAGCACTTCAAGTTTTCTTGAGGCCTTTTCAACACAACATTTTTCTTTTTCTGTCCTTAGGATTACAGCTTCTTATTTTTTTTACCTCTGCCAAAAGATTACAAATTTTTGGGACGATCCCAAATAAGGCTCCTTTTTCTAAGAAGGACTATTTATCTCAAAAGTACTGTTTATTTGCCGCTTCTAACTCTCAATCACTACTTCTAAGGGCTGCCATAATAAAGTTTCACTTTTTCAACTTTAATCTAAAAGTTGGGTCAATTGGAACTCTTTTTGGGACGGGAGGAGTATAACTTCTCTAATAATGATACTGGGAAACCTTAACAGAAGCTTAATCCTAAGTCACTTTGTTAATTCCTTCTAGGTGCCTATCACTAATGTCATGCAACATGCTTGAAAAGGAGAACCAAGACCATCTACATATTATCTAAAGGATTCTCATCTTTTTGCCTCCAAATTCCTAACACCACAATTCTCTTGTGCTACGATAATCCTCACTTTCCCTAGTTATAGATGTGTTGAAAACTAACTTCACATCAACATAGCGAGTTTTAATACCTTGAATGAATTTAAGATTGACAACAGAACGCATGAAATTTCTCCCGATGTTGGCAAGGAATATTTAAGGTAGAAAAAACAGAATCAGTTTCAGACAACTGCATATTTCTATCATGTGAACGTAACAGAGTTGAAAAGATTTCTCAGAAGAGCTAATCTGAGACAAAGTTCTTTAACTTTTCCTTGGTGTATCATTTTTAAAACAATTGATTTAATCATTCTACGGCCAATCAAAATCAAACTAAGCAATCAATAATTCCATGGGCATAATGTAAGAATTTTACCATATAATTTCCCTAAATTAGTTTTCTTCCCAAGCGAATTACATCACAGATTCGGATTTTTAAGACAAGCCCTCCATTCAACAAAACAATGGTAATAAAATCCACAAGAAGAAGGTATATCATGAGGGGGAAAAAATACATTTACGCTATAAAAATGGATTAATTAAACAATTAATCAATGAATTATGAAGTTTTCATCTCACCTTTGGCAAAAATCAGTGACGTATCTCGAACTGTTGTAGAAAATAAACCACATCAGGACAATTACCAGCGTATCTCGATAGCATTAAGGAACACGGACATTGAATCATGAATACTTACAGGGAAAAAATCAAATACCAGAAAAACAAAACAAAAAGATTACGTAGAAAAAAAGGATACTGAAGAGGTAACGTTCCCACCAATCCAACATGTAAAGCCCAAAAGTGACATTGTAAATATAGATCTTGCGTTGAATCCAGTCCATGCCGTTGGAAAGACAGAAAGAATCCTTTTTTGTCTGTGTTTTGTGGAATGTGAGAGCTACCAGACAACTGAAAACTATAAAGTACTCCTTGAATCCCTTTTACCAGATTCTTTGACTATAATTTATTGATGGTAAATGAAAAGGAAAAAAGAAAAAAGAAAAAAGAAAAATATGAAAAAATAATTTTTGTAAAATTTATTTTACTCTCATATTCTTAATTATATTATTTTACCCTCTCATATTCTCGAATGTACTTTTATTAACTCATATTCAAATTCGTTAAATAACTATTAAGTAATATTAATACATCCATGAAGTGCTATTAATGCATCTATAAAATATTGCTAATGTATAAATAAAATACTATTGGCGCATTCATGAACTACAACATTGGTGCAAAAATAATATTTCATATATGCAATATTAGTACCCCACTACTGCGGTACTTGTACTTCACTTGTGCATTATTAGTACTATATTATCGCATTACAGATTCAATGTTAGTACACAATTAAGTACATACTTCATGTTTTTTTATTTATAGTATTTAAAGTATTATCTAATAATATTTCAAAGATAATACTTCAAATATATTGGTATAAAAGGAGGAGAGCTGCCCATATTAGGTATATTTATCTAACAGATTTGGATAGGAGTTAATGGAACCCATAATTAAAATAAATTAAAAAATATATTGGATAAAGTGATGCAATTAACAGTACAAATCAACTAGTTGGGGTAAAGTGGGATTTACCCAATTAATTTCTATTGTATTTACCTTTCAATATATATATATACAAATCAACTAATTGGGGTAAAGTGGGATTTACCCAATTAAATTCTATTGTATTTACGTTTCAATATATATATATATATATATATAAACACACACAAAAAAAATTAACCACCTCTTTCATTTTTACTTTAATAGATATACTTTTTCTTCATATTTTCATTTAAAACCAAACAGAGTAAAATGGTTTTATGTAGCATTTCTCACACCAAAATACAAATTCTAAAGGTATTTTTATGTAGCATTTCTCACACGAAAATACAAATTATAAAGGTATCCATATTTTTTCACTTTTTTGAGCTTTGGTGGGAGTCTTCTAAGGTGTTTGGCAGGATATTAGCACTTTCCTTTTGAAGAAAAAGGCTCTATTCCCACTTAGTTTTTTCTAGCATGTTGGGAATGTAGGAATATGATCAAGAATTGGTTACCAAAGATTAGATGAATTGAAATTTTATTTCAAAAGACTTGTATTGTTGTTTTAGGATTAAATTGGAATTGACCTTAATTTGTTTGAAATAGTTATTGTGATATATTTGGATTAAGGATAACAAAGTTTAAAAGTATACTCATTTATATCTAATAGTGTATTTTAATTTTGTATTTTGAAACTAATTGTTGTGTTTTCCATTCTGAAATTGGAAATAAAACTTAATCACAAAAATTGTAGTTGCTGAAAAAAAAATAGTTTATCTTTAAAAAAAAAAATGCAATAGAGGTTAAAAAAGACCAATAACTAAATTCACAAGAAAGAGGCTTGCACAACATATAACATTCACTATTCAAAGTAATTAAATTAATTTTGTAAGTCACTCTTCAAGTTTTTATTAGCCTGGAAATGGTTGAGGAGAACCTTGATCTTCATTCTTGGTCTGTCGAGGCATTCTGTAGACACAAGTGAATAGGCATACGTATTTTTGGGCTTAAAAGATGTGTTTTCGATAGAATTTGAGAGTTTCCTTTTTTTCTTCTCTCTTTAAAGTTTAAAAAATATGTTGAATATTTTAAAGAGTTGAAAAAAAAGAAGTTTAATTATTTTATTGGACCAAATACAATATATTCTATCCATTTATGATAGTTGTTAAAAAGAAGTAGGTGGTCCGATTATTGATGACTATTGGATTATACAATCCATTTTATTTTTATCTAGTAATCATGAATGAATTGAACTTGTTGCAATTTATTTATTTAAGAATTTCATTAAAGAGTGTTGGGTGGTTTTTACAAGGCAAGAAAACCATGCTATAATTGATAATGAATAAAAAAGGGCAAGAAAATGTATAAGAAAAACATAGAAAAGTAAAAAATATAAGTACATGACAAGAATGACAGTGACACTGACACGGATCCAAATTCTAACTCATCCCATTTGAGGTTGATTTTTAAATTTATAAACAAATTTGAGGTGGATTTTAATTTTTTATTTTCAACCTGACCCGTTTAGTTTTTATTTATTTTTATTTTAATTTATATGTATTTATGTAGTATTATTTTTTAATATATATATTTTTAAAATTTAATGGTGTTAATTATAAAAGAACTATATTTTTAATATTATAAATAAGGTTTAATTCGGACTCGGCATATTAATGGTGGGTCTATAAAAATCTTGTTGGGACGGATCTTGAGTTTTGACAAACTTATTTCAATCCTTCCGTATTGTCATCCTATGCATGACTAGGGATGATAATGAGATAAGTTCAAATCTGGATGCGCCCCGCTTGGAGTTGGTTTTAAAATTTGTAAACAAGTTCGGGGTAGGTTTTAATTTTTTTTTTCAAACTCGTTCCGCCCCAATCAGCCCCGCTTATTTTTTATATATTTTTTTATTTTATATATATTATGTAATATTCTTTTTAAAAAAATAGTAGTGTTATTTTTTTAAGAATGATATTTTTTGTATTATAAAGCAGGATTTGAGGTGGGTCTGGACTTGAATCTTTAAAAATTTTAATACTACGAATCTCAAATTTTAATAAATTATCTTTAAACTTATTCCTTTATCATTCAATTTTATTCCTTTATCACCCCTATACATGATCGCATGGTTAATTAACGGGTTGTGAGGTTTAACAAATAATATCAGTATAGAGCATTTTGTTTCAGATTATTGACTTTTCAAATGGCAATAACTATTTTTACGTAATTAATTTTGGGCAAATCACTCATAGTTGGAAAGCTTATGCTATCTAATTTCAATTGCAAACGGTTTAATTCAGATATGCACAATATTGGGAGAGTTTTGGTCAAAATATGACAAATCGTTGGACCTAGATTTTCAACGAGCTACAAATGGAAGGGCGAACTTCTTTACGGCACCACCACTTATTGTTGGAAAACCAAAATATCTAATTTCTTATGAAATTAGTTTTACAAGAAAATATAAAGGTATTTTAAAATATAATTATATATAATTTGTATAATTTTTTTCTACTTATTTTTTTATTCCCCCCCCACCCACCCTAACCTCCACCCTTATCTTTTTTTGTTGTATTTATATTTATTTATCATTATTTTCATCCAATTCAATGATCTAAAATGACGGATAAAATCTTAGTTCATCGGTCTTATAAATATTAATTTACGACATTTCCTTCAATTGGATGGGTTTCATTGGAACCAACAAGGAATTCACCTTTTTTATTTCATTTAGATTGGCGAAATACTTTATGAATTAAAAAATTCAATTTTTTTAGAAAAAATTTCATGCCATTAACTTGGGTATTTAAGTAGATTTTGTGAATAATTGAAATTTAATATCTACGTAATGATGTCATAAAATAATATAATGGCATATAATAAGCCACCTTTGGGCCATTATCCATTTCAGGAAATTTATTGCGTGTTAAATTCCAATTAAAGGTTCAAAGGCCCAAGTAAAAGGGGTACATTTAATCTGATGCTTAACCCCCATGGCCTAACTAATCATGGGCCTCGAAATAAGCCCAAGGCCATGGCGTGTTTGCTATAGACTTCAATTACGGGTTTTTGTTGTTCACATCGCGACCCCCCGCCCCGCCTCTCCACACGCCACCGCAGCCCACCTCGCCTGCGTACGGCTTCCCCTCTCAACCTCCGCCGTCTGGTTTTCTCGTTCTCCCTCCCCGCAGATTTTCATCTTCACCACACTCAAATATTCCGCCCTTCTATTTTCCCTACAATATCTTTACTTTCAATTGTAGGGTTAAAGACCCCTTTCCCTTGCTATTGGATTAGGGAATCGCTTTGCGCCTTCCATTCGAGCAACTCAGACGCCTCCTATATTTCCGTCCGTTGCCACGAATTTCGGTGTCAGGTGCGTTTTGTTGCGCTCTTTGCCCTGCTCTTCGTATCATAAACGTAGTGAAATACACACACAACAAACAATAGCAAACACTTATTTTGAGTATCTATAATTATTTTCAGATAAAAAAATATAGTCAAATCTGTGAATTGATCCGCTAGACTTTAGGAGAGAAGGAATACGAACTCAATGCTATAATGGATAGGCATTACATCAATCTCAGTATAGTACTTGTTAAAGTTGATATTAGTAATTCTCACCTTCGCGTGAAATTGGTTAATCTCTCCGCTGTATTTTTCGGAACTCAGGTTGATGGGTATATAGTTTTTTTTTTCCTGAAATAATCGGGTTTTAATAGATATGTTTGTGTTGCAGAAGTTCGTTCTGAATTGTTTCTAAGAATTAAGTGATAATGGAGGAGTCTGAGAAAAGAAGGGAAAGGCTAAAGGCAATGCGAATGGAAGCTGCCCGAGCAGGAGTTAATACTGACTCTGAGAGTTCAGGATTGGCATCTGGTGGCCTTTCAAATCCTTTCATTGAAAGTGAAAACACCTCTGCGACTCCACTTCAATATACATCCACAAGATTTGATTATTACACGGACCCTATGTCAGCATTTTCTGGAAGTAAAAGGAGGCATAACATCTCTCCACAGGTCTCGCAAGGACATTACAACACACCTCCGAGTAATTTACTCATGTTAACTACTTCTGACTTTTCCTGATTAATGACACCAACTGCCATTTTGTGTTTTTAAATTGAATTTTTGTTTGCTTGTGTTTTTCAATATTATTGGTTGTGGATCTCTGGCAGCATTAGAGTGGACAAATTCAATAATTTTCTGGCCACCAAAAAAATAGCTAATTTTGTTTCTCTTTAAATCTTTGCCTAAAATTGCAGCATTTGCTTGGACTCTATTCGTAAAACCGTATGTCCGCAGTACGAAAAGCCACTACATAACTTATAGAAAATATAATATTTCACATAATCAATGCTTGAGCAGATTGTATTTGTGCCATAATTTTTCCAATTTATTAATGGCTTCCAAATGCTTTAACAGGACCTGCGTATCAAGGTATGACTCCAGCCCCAGTTTATCAAAATCCAGCTGTCAACTCTCCAGGTCAGGCGGTATTCCAAGTACCGGGAGCCCATTTCAATCAGAGTCATGTCGGAAGTTCAATGGGAGCAGCTAGCCCTTTGGGTAGACCCCATGGAAATCCTCCAAGTGCTTGGGGTGGATCAGGTGGTGCCTTTAACTATAGCACTCCGCCCAATTTGTCAAGAGGTGGTAAGTTCACCGGCCCTGGCTTTAGACAAGGGGATTCTCCTTATGTTAATTATGGTCGTGGCAGAGGTCAGGGGTACAACAGCAGTTCCCACTATGATTCAGGACGTGGAGGCAGCCGATATCATGATTCAGGAAGAGGCAGGGCTCGATCACTAGGTAATAGCATGAGCCCAGGTTCAGGACTGAGTGGTAGGAGAGGAGCAGGTTCACGTGATGCCGTATCAGCAGAGCTACGGCCGGATTTGTATTACAGAAGGGAAATGGTAGAAGATCCATGGAAGTTGTTGACTCCTGTTATTTGGAAGGGTGTTCATGCCCTTGATTCTGATAAACCCTGGCTTCCAAAATCCATTGGCATGAAGAAATCTAAAGTTTCTTCAGAAGCTTCACAGACATCAATTTCTCAGCAAAGCCTTGCTGAATACTTGGCTGCCTCATTCAATGAGGCTGTTGATGGCGAGCGAGGCACATGAAGAATCTGGTTTCCTGGGTGCTGCTCATCTTCACAGAACCACAAGGTATCAGCAGTAATGGGTACCTAATGCTGCTAGAGGTTTTAGACACCTAGGAAACAGCAGAAAATAATGTGACACTAAGTTCAACTTTGTATTATAGAATTCTCATTTTGTGTTCTGTTGCGCATATTGCTTAGTTCTTGGCTAATCTATTTATTGCCGAATATCGAATTCAAATTGCATTCATCGATAGAAGTAAACGGGTTGCTGGTCAGTTCATATGATATGAACTCGGTTGATGGGTTCGCTTAAGTATGTCCTACTCTCTGGGTGAAAAAAAATCTGGTGGGTGTATTTTGTTTTCCCATGTTCCATAGATGCAGTTTACTTGGATACTGCCAAGCGGGTTCATATTTACTTGGGTATTATTTAATGTTGGATTTTGACGGAAGGATTTGAATTTGAATGGAGGATACTCGAGTGGGATTTGAATAATAATTTAAAAAATAATTTAAAATGAAAATTTAAGAATTTTAAATATATTATTCAAACAAGTACAAGTTTAATGAATTTGTTATTATAAATTTAAAATTTTTAATTTTAAATCCACTTGAGCACTAAATTTATAATATGATAAACACTCCGTAATTTAGAGCAAATGCCTCGCCATTTAGAGTTTATAACACATAAAAATTATAGTAAAACTTCCATTTGGATTCAGATTGTAGTCAGGAGCTAGAAAAATACTTGAGTTTAAATGCCAACACAAAATTATTTCATTTATTTTTCATGGATTAATAATATTTAAAACATTTGCCTCAAAACTAATATTATTTTAGTAAAGAAAAATGCATTAGAATTTAATTAGTTATGTCCTAAATGACCTACATGATAATAGGGTTCAAAACATATTGAAGCGAGTCGAACTTCAAATTATGTTTGACTATGTTTGGTTATTTCGCTTCAAATTAAGTTTGAGCATGTTTGGTTATTAAATGAGTTGAATTTGAATGAGCTTTACTTAAGTTGAACATAAATCGAATTCGAGTAAATTTTTTTAACATTTTATCATTTTTAAACTTTTCAAATCAAACTCGAACTTAAACTCAATTTCAAAATAATTTTTTTACGAATAGTTAGATTCATTTTCTCAATACTAAAAGTAATTATTCACTACTTAAAATTTTTATTTAATATTCTTGTATTACGATCCCTTATTTTAAAAATTAATCATTATTCATGGTGATTGATATATCCCATATTTCAACTAATGCTTTCAAAACAAATTTATTCACATTTTCAAAAAAATGGCTTCATTTAAAATTAATTCCATTAGAAAGATATAAAAGTATTTTATTTTGAAAATAGTAAAAGTTCTTTCTCCTTAAATAACATATGAAAAAATAAGATAAAATTTAAATTTTTATATGAATATGTCCACATAATACAAACTCCGTTTGCAGTACAAACATAACTAGTCCAATTCAATATTAATTTTTATCAATGAATTTTATTAACTATTGCAATTAATAATCGATCTTTAAAAAGAAAATTTGAAATTGAGAAAAAATGAGGCATATTAATGGTTGTTAAGTTGAGAGCATAATATTTGGCAAATTAACACAGCTCTCTACTATCCAAAATTGTAGAGAAAAACCCTAAATCCCAAAAGAAAGAAATCCGTGGAAAATCTAGGGAGAATGCATTTGCGAGCGCGTCAGCGATCAGTGATTAGTGTCCAAAAACTGAACAAAAACTGAACAGTACAATTACATTCTCTCCACCGTCCTTTCCACGATATCGTCCATGCCAAGCAATTCATCGACCATAGTTAAGGTTTCTCACTTTTTTTTCTTTTTTTTTGCTATTAATATTTTTGTTGCTATTTATCTATATGTATTTCAGTGTTGTCGAATGGCGTGCCAGTTGTGGTGTCTAGGCGGTGTCTACAGACATTTGTTCAGGAGCTAGGGAGATTGGAGCCGGAATTTCAGAAGGAAATTGCACATTATACCCTCAGTCAGATTCAATTTCGTGTTGTTTCCTGTGAAGAACATGATAATTTTAAAGTTCATTTATGTTTTATTATTTGACTTGTGTAATAAAGCTTGATTAGCAATATTAGTTTGTTTCACCCTATGCATGGTGCATTGTAAGCTTATCGTAGCTCCTTGTTATGTATTTTTAAAATATTGTATTGGTAGTAAGTGCAAGTATTTTTTTGTGGTAGCAGCCCATGAACTGTATCCCTATGAGCTTTCAGCTGTTGCACAAAAGCAACAATAGACTCTTTTTGCTTACTAGCTAAATGCTATGCATATCGTTGCATTCATTTGCCCGAGAAAAAGTTGTATTAATGTGTCTAAATTAAATAAGTTATGTTACTAATCATGAGATAAGTTATAATTTATGCAGTGGAGAAACCGTGGTAATTTATTGGTTTTCCCTTTTAGAGTTATGAACCATAGAGTTCATTTTAGCTGGCTGAAAGTGACTTTCAAGTTTCGTGAATTTTTTTATGTGGCCTTATGGTATAAAAAAGTCTAATTATGATTATCAAGAAACAGATGCCAGGAATAGTAATACTCTTGTGCATGCACTCTTGTATAAATACAACTGGTTTTGTTTTGTATTTTTCAGTAGGGGATTTGAACTGTTTCTATTGCGAAACTATGCTAATTCTTTTTGCAAACCTTGTAACTCTTAGCATGTTTGACCTATATTTTCATTTCTCATGACAACGACTGAATGGTAAGTTTTAAAGCACCCCAACTCAAATGAAAAGGGTTTGTTCAAGGCCTCTATTGCAAGGCACTTGAATTACGATCAATTGTGCTTCTTGGGTTTTGTGACTATATATTAGGTTTGACTTTGATATATTATCTTCTCTCTCTACGTTCTTCTGTTTTGTTGATAAATTCGCTTAAAGTTGGAATCTGGACAATCAAAATCTTATTTACTATTTGGATATATTTGCTATATAATCACTCTACTCATTCTTTGCATCATCACATGTAAATTGTCTATTCAAATGACCAATATAAACCACTAGAAAAAATGAAACTACTTGGCACTACACACGTTGATGCCTCTTCTCCAAAATGAGAAACTTTGAGCAGATAAAATGCGTTAAAGAAAGAAAACATGAAGAAAAATTGAATGAATGCAACAAGTAAAACAAGCAACCAGCATCTAGAGCAAACTTAAATATATATATATATATATATATATATATTTAGAGAGAGAGAGAGAGAGAGAGAGAGAGAGATGCACGCGATGTGAGGCACTAGGCTTGCGTAATTAAAATTGGAGATGCAAACTTCAAGGAAAATTAAACATCTAAAAACAGGTGAATGAATGGAAACTGGAAATAGTGCATAAGTTTCATACCACAGCAGCAACTGCGAATGAGTCCAAATATTGCCTCTAAGCTGGAGAACATAATGAAATACAAGGTAGCCACTTGCAGATAAATTAAGGTCTTTGCAATTTTAGACACTAGTGGGAATCAAAATGTGCGAGAATTTTTAATTAATAATGTATATCCTCTCCAACTAAAGTACATGTGCAAGATTTCAGATTTAGTCAAAATAAACACATGCTAGAATAATCATGGTTTTAAGACAGGAATATGCTACATAAGTGCAGTAACCAACAAATCAGAAATTACTTTCAGATCGTCATGTCCTGTAAACTTCACCCCGCATAACATCCATCGGCATGTGCTCATGAGTATATCTCTCAGAATATATTCATATCTTAAAAAGATGAAGCCCTTCTTCTCTACCAAATCTTAAAGAGTAGAGTTTGAGATGCTCAATGTCGTGGATGCACCATCATGGATAAGTACCAAATTCGTGAGATCGAATTACACAATACAATGAAGTCATTTGGAAGATCTCATCAACAATAACCATCAAAAAAATGAATAGTTGAGATTCAATATGCGACAAATATATACCATCTGAACTAGGACAATAAGTCATCATATCCAACAATATAAATGGTTATAAACTTCTCAATTGCAAGAGACTTCAATAAATAAGTTTAAAAATATTGGTAAAAAGAAAGTTATATATTGGATGAGTCCCCATGTAAATTCAATGTCAGTTCTAAGGTCATATTGCCCTCAAAGAGCTTGACACCATCTATTATAGTATTTACAGGTTTCAACTAAGATGTCTTCAATTATAATAGGATTACTTGAAAAGATAAGCAAAGAGGAAATCATGTGGTTCACAAACCTTCACGTTTTATTTAAATAGTTTAAAATTTCATAAAATTCACAATTAGAACAATACGAAACAGAAAAATATACAAAATTCCATTTACAAATAAACATTACAATTAAAACATGACAGCAAATAATCAAACATTAAAAGTACCTGTAAACCACTTAAAAACCGCTCTAATCGTAAAGAAGCAACAGGTTCCTGTGAAGATAAGAATACTTGTCCAGGTAATACAAGACTCCGTGGCCTAGAGAGAGGCCACACCTGAACCTAATCTGGAAAAGAATATATCCAGACGTCAGAAGATCTGAGGAATGATTATACAAGATATGATAAAACTATCAATCTAATGTCCCGTAGATGGATTAAATAACCTCAGCACTAGAAACAATTATCTTCTCATAGAAATTGGCACCCCAACAGAGAAAACCTATTCTGCCTTCTATCCTTACACGCCACATTACTGCATGGTGTTGTGTGCCTCACATCCCCAAGTGCCGATTAGGATGAGGATCGGATGATCCCATGCACACATATGTCCATCACTCCTGTATAAAGGCATAAATCAACACAAGACAATAGAAGAACATAACCAACTTCATAGGAACTCAGATATATAGACCATGTCATAATCCAGATACGCTATTTTACAATGGTCCAGAATGAACCTTTACTTGAATATAGAATAAATATGAAGAACTTAGCATTGGTTTGGCGAACGACTGTTCGATAGTTTCTTAACCAAAATGAACCTTTACTTGGATTGTGCCAAGCGGGTTCATATTTACTTGGGTATTATCTAATGTTGAATTTGGATGAAATGATTTGGATTTGAATGGAGGATACGGGAGTAGGATTTGAAATGATTCCATATAAAATGTCATCCTAAAAAAATAACTTAAAATAAGAAGCTTAAGAATTTGAAATACATTATTCAAACAAGTATAAGTTTAATGAATTTGTTATTATGAATTTAAAATTCTTAGTTTTAAATCTACTTGAGCACTAAATTGATAGTATGATAAACACTCCGCAATATAATTAGTAATGTCCTAAATGACCTACATGATAGTAGGGTTGAAAACATATTGAAGCGAGTCGAACTTCAAATTATGTTTGAGTATGTTTGGTTATTTCGCTTCAAATTAAGTTTGAGCATGTTTGGTTATTAAATGAATTGAATTCGAACGAGCTTTACTTAAGTTGAACATAAATCAAAATCGAGTAGTTTAATTTTTTTTAACATTTTATCATTTTTAAACTTTTTGAATCGAACTCGAACTCAATTTCAAAATAATTTTTTTACGAGTAGCTAGATTCATTTTCTCAATCCAAGTGTTGATAAAAAAAGTAATTATTCACTACTTAAAATTTTTATTTAATATTCTTGTATTACGATCTCTTGTTTTAAAAACTAATCATAATTCATGGTGATCAATATATCCCATGTTTCAACTAATACTTTTCAAATAAATTTATTCACATTCTCAAAAAAATGGCTTCATTTAAAATTGATTCCATTAAAATGATATAAAAGTATTTTATTTTGAAAATAGTCAAAGTCCTTTCTCCTTAAAAAACATATGAAAAATAAGATAAAATTTAAACTTTTATATGAATATATCCACATAATACAAACTCTGTTTGCAGTACAAACATAACTAGTCCAATTTAATATTAATCTTTATTAATAAATTTTATTAACTATTTCAATTAATAATCGATCTTTAAAAATAATATTTGAAATTGAGAACAAATAAGGCATATTAATGGTTGTTAAGTTGAAAGCATAATACTTTGGCCAATTAACATAGCTCTCTACTCTCCAAAATTGTGGAGAAAAACCCTAAATCCCAAAAGAAAAAAATTCATGGAAATCTATGGAGAGTGCATTCGCGAGCGCGTCAGTGACAAGTGTCAAAAGATCAAACAATACAAACGTATTCTATCCACCATCATTTCCACCAAAGATGTCGTCCATGCCAAGCAATTCATCGACCACAGTTGTGGTTTCTCACTCTTGCTTGTGTTTTTTCTGATTTTTGTGTGTTTTTATTATTAATATTTTTGTTGATATTTATATGTATGTATTTCAATATTGTTGGAGGTTGTGCCACTTGTGGTGTCTAAGCAGCTTGTACAGACATTTGCTTAGGAGCTGAGGAGATTGGAGACGGAGTTTCAGAAAGAAATTGCACAAAAGCAACGATAGACTATTTTTGCCTTTGGCTAAATGCTATGCATATTGTTGTATTCACTTGCCTGAGAAGAAGTTGTATTAATGTATCTAAATCAAATAAGTTATGTTACTCAATCATGAGATAAGTTATAATTTATGCAGTGGAGAAATCGTGGTGGTTTATTGGTTTTCCCTTTTACAGTTATGAACCATACAGTTCATTTTAGCTGGCTGAAAGTGACTTTTAAGTTTCGTGGATTTTTGTATGTGATCTTATGGTATAAAAAAGTCTAATTATGATTATTAAGAAATAGATGCCAGGAACAGTAATATTCTTGTGCATGCACTCTTGTATAAATACAATTGGTTTTATTTTATTTTTTTAGTAGGGTATTTGAATTGTTTCTGTTGCGAAACTATGTTAATTTTTTTTGCAAATGTTGTAACTCTTAGCATGTTTGATCAATATTTTTATTCTTCATGACAACGACTTAATGATATGTCTTAAAGCACCCCAACTCAAATGAAAAGGGTTTGTTCAAGGCCTCTATTGTAGGGCACTTGAATTATGATCAATTCTTCTTCTTGGGTTGTGTGACTACATACTAGGTTTGACATTGAAATCTTATCTTCTCTCTCTACATTTTTCTGTTTTGTTGATAAATTCGCTTAAAGTTGAAACCTGGACAATCAAAATCTTATTTACTATTTTGGATATGTTTGTTATATAATCACTCTACTCATTTTTGGCATCATCACATATAAACACTCTATTCAAACGGCCTATATGAACCACTAGAAAAAAATGAAACTACTTGACACTATACACATTGACGCTCCTTCTCCAAAATGAAAAACTTTGAGCATATAAAATGCGTTAAAGAAAGAAAACATGAAGAAAAAGAGAATAAATGCAACAAGTAAGTCAAACAACCAACATCTAGAGCAACCAACAACATTGATGCCTTGCCATTTGAAATTTATAATACACATAAAAGATATAGTAAAGCTAGATCCATTTTCTCAATCCAAGGGTTGATAAAAAAAGTAATTATTTGCTACTTACAAATTTTATTTAATATTCTTGTATTACAATCCATTGTTTTAAAAACTAATCATTATTCATGGTGGTTGATATATCCCATATTTCAACTAATGCTTTTAAAATAAATTTATTCACATTCTCAAAAAAAATAGTTTCATTTATAATTGATTCCATTAGAAAGATATAAAAGTATTTTATTTTGAAAATAATCAAAATTCTTTCTCCTTAAATAACATATGAAAAAATAAGATAAAATTTAAACTTTTATATGAATATGTCCACATAATACAAACTCTGTTTACAGTATAAACATAACTAGTACAAAATTATTTCATTTATTTTTCATTAATTAATAATTTTTAAAACATTTGCTTGAAAACTAATATTATTTTAGTAAAGGAAAATGCAGTAGAATTTAATTAGTTATATCCTAAATGACCTACACGAGAGTAGGGTCGAAAACATATTGAAGCGAGTCGAACTTCAAATTATGTTTGAGCATGTTTGGTTATTTCACTTCAAATTAAGTTTGAGCATGTTTGCTTATTAAATGAATTGAATTCGAACGGACTTTACTTAAATTGAATATAAATCGAACTCGAGTACTATAAATATTTTTAACATTTTATTATCTTTAAATTTTTCGAATCAAATTCAAACTCAATTTCATAATAATTTTTTTTACGAGTAGCTAGATTCATTTTTTCAATCCAAGGGTTGATAAAAAAAATAATTATTCACTACTTAAAAATTTTATTTAATATTCTTGTATTACGATCCCTTGTCTTAAAAACTAATCATTATTCTTGGTGATTGATATATCCCATATTTCAACTAATGCTTTTAAAATAATTTATTCTCATTCTAAAAAAATTGGCTTCATTTAAAATTGATTCCATTATAAATATATAAAAATATTTTATTTTGAAAATAGTTAAATTCTTTCTCCTTAAATAACATATGAAAAATAAGGTAAAATTTAAACTTTTATATGAATATGTTCACATAATACAACCTCTGTTTGCTGCAGTACAAATCTAACCAGTCCAATTCAATATTAATTTTTATTAATAAATTTTATTAACTATTGCAATTAATAATCATTTTTTACAAAGAAAATTTAAAATTGAGAAGAAATGTGGCATATTAATAATGGTTAAGTTGACAGCATAATAATTAACATAACTCTGTGCTCTCCAAAATTGTGGAGAAAAACCTAAATCCCAAAAGAGAGAAATCCATAGAAAATCTATGGAGAGGGCATTTGCGAGCGCCTCAGCAATGAGTGACCAACACCAGAGGATCGGACAGTACAAACACATTCTCTCCACCATCCTTTCCTCCAAAGATGTCGCCCAAGCCAAGCAATTCATCGACCACGGTTGCGGTTTCTCGCTCTTGTTTCTGTTTTTTCTTTTTTGTGTGTGTTTTTGCTATTAATATTTTTGTTGATATTTATCTGTATGTATTTCAGGGTTGTCGGATGACGTACCGCTTGTGGTGTCGGGACAGCTTCTACAGACATTTGCTCAGGAGCTGGGGAGATTGGAGCAGGAGTTTCAAAAGAAAATTGCACATTATACCCTCAATCAGATTCAACATCGTGTTGTTTCCTTTGAAGAACAGATCAATTTTCAAGTTCATTTCTGTTTTATTATTTGACTTGTGCAGTAAAGCTCGATTAGCAATATTAGTTTGTTTCACCTTATGCATGGTACATTGCAGGCTTGTTGTAGCTCCTTGTTTTGTAATATTAAAATATTGTATTGGTAGTAAGTGTTTTTTGGTGGTAGCAGCCCATGAATTGTATCCCCATGAGCTTTCAGCTCTTGCACAAAAGCAACGATAGACTCTTTTGGCATTTATTGGGTAAATGCTGTGCATATTGTTTGTATTCATTTGCCTGATAAGAAGTTGCATTAATGTATCTAAATCAAATAAGTTATGTTAGTTAGCCATGAGATAAAGTTATAATTTATGCGGTGGAGAAACCGTTGTAGTTTATTGGTTTTCCTTGTGATACTTATGAATCATATAGTTCAGTTTAGCTGGCTAAAAGTGACTTTCAAGTTTAGTGGATTTTTATAAGTGACCTTTTGTATAAAAAAGTCTAATTATGATTATCATGAAACAGAAGTCAGGAAAGGTAATACTCTTGCACATGCACTTATATATATATATATATACAACTGGTTTTATTTTATTTTTAGAATTTGAACTGTTGCGAAATTATGCTAATTTTTTTTTTTTCAAAAGTCGTAACTCTTAGCATGTTTGACCTGGGTTTAAAATCAATTGTGCTTCTTGGGTTTTGTGGATTATGGATTGAAGCCTTATCCTCTCTCTCTACGATCTTCTCTTCTGTTGATAAAGTTGCTTAAAGTTGGAACCTGGACAATCAATATGAAGCACTCGTCTGGAAGTTGTTGAGCAGTTCCATTTGAAATGGACAAATGCTGTTTGTAAGCTGGTAGACTGGAATTTGCAACTCGTCTTTAGGCTTTACAGAAAGAGCAAGCAAATATTATAGAGGAATCTTTTGTTTAACTACCAAGTATATGAGTACCCTGTCCCTGATTCTGAGTTTTCTTTTGAGTTTCTTCCAGATGGTTGGTGGGAATATTTCACACTCGTTATTAATTTTCTGGAATTGTCTTTGGATCTTGAACTTTATGCTTTAAGATGCTGCTGGTATATACGTTGTCAGTTATCACTGATTCCGCATCTTTGTTTGAGTCTGCCAGATGGTTGTTAGGATATTTCAGAGTCAATAATGGTTTTGCTAGTATCATTTTGGGATCATGAACTGTATGCTTTAAGATGCTGCTGTGGGGTACTTTTTAGCTTGCTGTACAAAGAGGCATTGAATTTTTTAGGCCTAGATAAATTAGTTTGCATAATCACATTATTAAACTGCTCTATAGTAGTTCATATTTCTAGAATATTTAATTAGATTTTGGATAATTCCTGATTCTCACATTGTAAATTGTGTCCTGTTGTACTTCTTTTTTGTTAGGCAATCATGCCTGTTGAACTTGATTGCTGTCATGTCTAGCATAATGCTAATTGCTGCTACTCTATGCCCGGCTCCTCTTTATTCTCTATTTTTTGCCACTAAACTGTTAGGCGAATAATTTTTACTTGCATTAGTGGAGGTTTTGATTATTAGAGAGAAACTAGCTGAGCTGTATGAATCTGAACAACTATGGTCAAAATCTGCTCAGATGCTTAGCGGCATTGATCTGGATTCTGGAATGAGGTCTGAAAGCAAACTTCTGCTCACAAATTACTGTTTAGGCATATAATGGAATGTATTGATATTTCATACTCTTTCATTCTCTTCTTTGTACAGAGTGATTGATGACATGTTCAGGCTGTCAAAATGTGTCCAAATTGCCCGTCTTTACCTTGAGGTACTTCTTGACTTCTTTTTGTGCTTATATTATTTTATGCTGATATAGAAGTATCTTATTATGTCACCTTCTCTGTTGAGCATGCAAATATGCATTTGAAAGCATTTGAGGCATTGGATGATAAACTACCATCTGAGGCCAGGAATTGCTTCCACAAGAAAACCTGAAGCATTTATGCACATTTTTATTATTATTATTTTGAGGGGGCAATTGAGAGTATGGGCATTCTTCTGTAGTTAAGGTCCAAAAGCAGTTGGTTCTTGTTTGAGTCCATTTTTATAATCATTACTACAACCTCTCTCGAACTGAAGTGAAAACCGAAAGGAAGCCAGTCTTTTATTTCTTTATTGAGTGTATGCATGGGTTTTGCCGACTCTCCTGGAATATTTCCTTTTCTGTAGGATTGAAGGTTTCTTTGGTGTAGCAATTATTGGTATTGGCTATTAAGTTAGTATGGAATTACTTATAGCTCTGTATTTCTCATTGTACTCTTGTAGTTTTGGACCTAGTGTCTCTTTTATAGTCAAGAATTGTTACTCTAGGTATCCCTTGTCCTGTAAAATACATATTAGATGATTTATGACTAGAAAGGTGTAATATGTAATTCTGCTCTTTCATTTCTTGCTTCTGTCGTGATCATGTTAATTCTGACAGAGAGGTTTTATTGGCTATTACTTTTGTGGCTTGCCTGTTTATGATTATGACGGGTTGATTAGTATTGCTGTTAGACTTGTAGCATCTGTTCATCTGCATTTATTTTTAGTTTGATCATCCCAAACCTGAATCAGGACATCAATGAAAATGTAGCTGGAATCATATACCTTTTTTGATTTGCAGGATGATGATACAGTTAATGCAGAAGCTTTTATCAACAAAGCTTCCTTTTTGGTTAGCAACAGTCAGCATGAAGTGTTAAATTTACAATACAAGGTTGGTATTTGACAGTATAATCTCAGTTTATTGAATGCCAATGTTATGCTTAGTATATATTTGTCTTCATTGTTTCATCAGGTTTGCTATGCCAGGATTCTTGATTTGAAGAGGAAGTTTTTGGAAGCTGCTCTACGGTATTATGACATTTCCCAAATTGAGAAGCGGCAAATTGGAGATGAGTATGTATGGCGGAATATATGTGGTCCATTACAACGAACCATGGAATTTCTTTAGGGATTACTTTTTATGTGGCTTACCTGTGATATTTCATCTTAGCATACAGCACACTCACATGAACCATGGATACCCATATCCTATTCATTCAACCCCATCCATACACCTCTTTCTTTAAAACTGAGACAAGTTTTCTAGGTTCTGACAATCAGTCAGTGAAGTTTAATTCTAAATTTTGCAACAATAATTGTAAGATGAGTACTCATGGTAAACCGACATACACTTGGAGGATACACAGTCATCTTAAGTCTCTGCAAAAGCACTAATTATGGAAAGAATGATCTTATTTATGCGTGACATTTTCATGCTTTCTTATGGTTTTGAAAATCAAATAGAATCAAATTTGACATTTTAATGAAGTTAAGATTGTTCAGCGAAGTTGAGGCTATGTTTGGTGTTGTTTTTGAGTGTTTTGGGGAAAATGTACAAGGAGTATGTGAAAAATGAAAGATACTTGATTTTGTTTTTGGGGTGATATTTTTCTATTGTAAATGTCTTTTCATACAAGTTTTTGTCTAGGTGTCACATCAAGTTTTTCTTAATTATTATATGTTATTATTATTTTATTGATGTAATGATTGGAATATGTATAAAGTTATATATAAATATATATTTGGTAATTGAATATACATATGTATAAAAATTATTAGAGTGTTTCTAAAATATTGCAGGGGAAGAAAAAGATGCCCTTTGGGTTTTAAATATTTGGTTTTAATTCTGAAAAATCCATTATGGGGGAGTAAAAAGGCTCCCCCAAAATAAAACTAAACATTTGTAACTGTAGCAGTATTATTTGACTTTTAGTATTGTCTTATTTGTACAAGATGTACATGGTTGTATGTCTGAGTCTCTCTCTCTCTCTCTCAATTCCAATCACTTTAGAAAATTTCGTCAACTAGATCATATTTGGCTTATCGATCACTTGTCATGACAGAGAGATCGATGAAGAAGCACTGGAGCAAGCTCTATCTGCTGCTGTAACTTGCACAATTTTGGCTGCTGCAGGTCCTCAACGTTCTCGTGTTCTTGCCACCCTCTACAAGGTATTAGAAACTGCTTGTCTTTCGGCTTTCACTCAAACATTAACTATGCTAATAGACCATAAGGATTTTATGCTGCCATCAAGAAATTTTGTCAAATTTCTTGTCTAGAAGCTCCAGTACAAAATCCAGTTATTATACCTGAATGATGTCTGTGGTGCTGACATAAATGTATAACTCAATTTGTTCTCGTGTTATCTGTCGCTAAGGGAATTTTGAAATCAACTTATCTCATTATATTGATGCTGCTTGTTGAAAAATCTTTTCGTTTTGTGTTTATTATATGGTTGGTTTGGTTTTGTATTATGCCATTACACAGTTTCTTTGCTATAGAATCAGTTTCTCCTTAATCGAACATTAATCTCATTGGAAGTTGTCTATAGATTGGACAAAATGTATGTGGTAAGGTGCTAAGTTTTTTTTGTTATCCCTCTCAAATATGTGAAAATGTTAGATACACATTCATTAAAAGTTGGCCCTTGCTTATTAAAGGAGCTAACTATTCTAGTAAAAAATATTTACAGTAGTTGTTTATGTCTGGAGATATTATGACGATAGTTAGGCCCCTTTCAGTCAGTATTTTGTCCTGCCAAGCTTACTAGAAAGCTAATTGGTTATCATATTTCATCTTGGAATTTACATTGACATTTTAAAGGGATATTTGCTATAAGTTGACAGATTACTGCTTCCAATCATGCAGCTAAATGGGATTTTTACCATCATATGGATGATCTTTTGCCTCAGTCTGAAATGCGATTGTCTTTATTTTGAAGCTACCTTAGGCTTATTTTTTGCATTATGTTGAAATTTGAATAATTTCTTTGTCATCTCTCCACCAGGATGAACGTTGCTCTAAGCTAAAGATTTACGCTATCTTACAGAAGGTAATCTGTCAACTCTTGACCTTACCAACTACACATCCTCCCAAACCATTGCTTCTAAAACACAAAGTTACTCATCCCAGACGTAGTCAATGTACATGCCGCACACACAAACATGCTGTTGGTTATGTTAAGACTGTTCATCTTTTATGTCCTGACATGAGAATTTCCAGGTTTATTTGGAGAGAATTTTGAGGAAACCAGAAATTGACACCTTTGCTGAAGAATTGAAACCACATCAGGCTGTACTTTGTTTTATGCTATATGGTTGACAAACATTTCATTTTCTGATTGCTAATGCAATCATTTTGTTGATAATTTATACTTTAAATTCTGTTGACAGAAAGCACTTAGCAATCATTTTGTTGATAATTTATACTTTAAATTCTGTTGACAGAAAGCACTTTTGCCTGAAAATTTTACCGTTCTTGATCGTGCTATGATTGAGCACAATCTCCTGAGTGCTAGCAAACTCTACACGAATGTAAGGGGGGTGGGAAAGTATTTTCCCCCCTTCATTTGCATTATATTATTCTTTAGCAGATTAACTATTTCACTCTGGTGATCATATTACGCCTTTCTAGTCTTATTACTGGATTTAATGGTAGTCTTTTTGTTATACAGTTTTGATGAATTGGGCACATCGCTGGGTATTGCTCCTCAAAAGGTTATGGTCTATCTTCAGCCAAATATAATGCCACTACATGGTACACATAATGGTTGCCATAAAGATAAAGAAAAAGAAAACATTTTCACTTTCAATATTATTTTTAATTGAAAATTTACATTTCATCTAACACATTTATCTATACTGTGTTTGTAGTATCGTGAATTGGTATTTCATTTCTTAACTTGTTTTGTGAAGATTGAAATAACCCTCTAAAATTTAGATATTGAGAGTAATGTAATAAATAATTTATTTGGTTCAAGCACGTCAAATCATAAGAATTGGTATCTAATAGAAATGCTGAATTTTTTGGTTATAAAATTGAAATTCTCTAGGGTAATAGTGATGTCTGGTAATTCATGCACCGTTCCAGTAGCCTTCTATGCCAATTGTGACAAAAGCCTTTAACTTTCTGCAGGCTGAGAAAATAGCCTCAAAAATGATCTATGAAGATAGAATGAGGGGATCTATTGATCAGGTAAACGCTTAAATTAACATAAAACAATTTTTATAGGGGTCCCCTTGATTTTTGGGTGTCTGTCACCTGTACTTTATTTACAGTAAATGATACTTTCCCATTAGTATGTACCCAACCTTTTCCTTTCCTTATTTCTGTTCATGCTTAACATTGATATGAGCATTTTTCAATGAGTTCAAACATTATGCAACAATTCTGTGACAGGTTGAAGCTGTCATACATTTTGAGGATGACACTGAGGAATTGCAACAATGGGATCAACAAGTAAGCAAGCAATTGGCGTTGAGTAGGGCTACGTAGCGTATATTTTCCATGTTTAGTTATATCAATTTTGAAAATTAAAGCAGTTCCTCCAATAGTGGTGAAGTGTTTAATTATGAAAAGTGAATTAAGAGTTAGCAATGTTTCACTTTGAAATAGCCTGTGGGCCTTGGAACACATGCCAAATTGCTATACTGAGCATTATGCCAATGAAATAGAAAATTCAATATTATTTTTACTTGGCACTTGCACTAAACAAGTCTAATAACTCAATTTATTGTTTTGTTTTATTTTATATTCTTATTTAGTTTTTTTAAAGTTCAAATAGAGTAATTTAGATGGATACCTGGGCAGTTAACTTTTAAGACCTGTTGAATTTTTAAAAGTTGCGTCTAATCAAAATAATGCCGGATAGAATTGTGCACTTTCGATCATAAAATGTACTGAGCTGGTTGCGCTGACATTGAAAGTTTGTTTTGACAGATTGTTGGATTATGTCAAGCTCTCAACCATGTTCTTGATAGCATGGCAAAAAAGGGTTTACCAATTCCAGTCTAGTCGTCTTTTTTTTTTTAAACAAATGGCAGTTTTGTATTTTTGGCCATCTTTTGTACGTAGCATTCAATGAAATGACGTTCTGCTTTGAAGTCCATGGTGCCAGGTTTCACACATTTATCTTCGTGAATTCTTTTGGCCCGTCTGAATTCTTTTTATTCAATTAACTTGATGCTCAGCTGTATATAGTCTGAATTCTTTATATTCAATTGACTTGGTGCTTAACTGTATATGCCTCGATTATGAACAGTCTCTTCTGTGATCGTATCAACACCTTTGAGTCACCAGCAGTTTTGGAATTGCTCTTCTCCCTGGTTGGGGTATCGGTTGCTTGCAATGACTATATCACCATGCACTATGGTGAATGAATTCGAAGCTGATCAAAAATGAAACCTGGCAGATATTGTTGCACCCAATTGAGCATAATTTTCACTGCGGTTTTTATTCAGTTTATTCAACATTTGCAATTAAAGGTTTGAATCCTCTTGAAGGCGGAGCTCAAGGGAATCTAATGTTGGTGGGTGAATATTTAGGTGGGAAAAGTGACTTATAGTAGACAAATAAGTGAGCATTATTGTAAGATCATTCATGACAGCAGAGTCTCGGTGCATGCCATGGTTGTGCGAGGTCTGTGACTTGTGAGCATGGTGTACTCTACTGTTTGGTCTTGATATGCTGGGTGTTGGATTGGAAAACTTCTAGTAAGGCAAAACCTTGATTTTTTACAAGTACATTTCTGAAAAGTACTGCCACATTTGAAGGTTAAATACCCAACATAAGAAAATTTCGGCAGGCAGAGATGTGTTGTGGCCATTGCTACACCTCCCTCTAAATATTTGGCCCCCGGTCCTGTTTGCCATCAATCCCATGGTTTCACGATCTGCTTACAAGCTTCATACTAGTGCTCAGACTTTTGTCCAGGGACACTACACCAGTTAGAAAGAGAGCATTTTGGGAAAGAAACACTTTACTCAGAAAAGGTGGTTATCACCAACCTCAATCGTTCGCACCACCTTAAGAATCAAACTCTTGCAGTTGTAATATTTTTGTACGAGGTTCAAGTTTTTGCACGAGGGGTGAGTTTTTCTCCAATGAAACTCTTAGATCTGCCTGAATAGTAGATTAATGTATATGATCCAAATGAATCGGGCTCCAACAAACCCACAAGGGATTATATTTTCACAGCTTGCTATGCAAATATATGCTTCACACCACCATTTTCCCTACCATGGGCAAGTATGATCTTGATAGGGAATAAAACTTCGATCACAGGGAGAATGTGTTTTGGAGACGTTTCAATCTGGCATTTTACTCTTTAAAGAAACCACCTGCTCCAGTTGGAAGCTTGTCAGAATTTGCCATTCTCAAGTACATTTCCAGTAAAGGGGTGGCAGCATAAGAGCCAGTGAGATTTAACATAAGAACTACTAAGGAAAATATAATTTTGATAAATATGAAAAATTTCTATTTCCTCAAGTCTAAGATGCAACATAACACAGACGTCATATGGACTTGTATACAGCTGAGATACGAGGCATCTCATCCCTCTACTCTTTAAAAACGAAAAATTTAATTGCTCCCCTATACTTGTCTGCTGCTTCTGAATGACGCAACAGAGAAGGAAAAATCAAGAGCCAGGGAGGTTTGAACCTTTGCATGGAGACGAGCACTTTGATGACTCCTTCGCATTCTGCAAGAGCACATCCTGATTAATTGAAGCCAGCTGTGACAAATTCTGCAATAAAATTTTTGAGACAACTCGTATCAGTTAAAAATATTTTAATGAAAGAATACATGCAAAGTAAAATAATCAGCTTGATGCAGAGGCCTGAGACAATTACATTTATCCTTGAGTGTACCAGGATCATGGATTTGAAACATTGTATTGGACTGGTTTAAAGTGTTGGAGGGAAGTGACAAGAATGCTCATATTGGATAGATTATAATTAGTAATCAAATGGCTAGTATATTATTGTACCAGCTACCAGCTAGCAACACACACTTTATCTGCAGATAGGCATCTAGATTGAATTGAATAAAAACAAATTAGTTCTTAATGTGGGCTGAAGGATAAAGCAAAAGCACATACATTAAGTACCATTAGAAAGGTGACTTCCATGCTTAAATAAATTTAAACTAAAATCAAGTAATGATTTAGTTTATGACACTCCATATAGATTTGAATCCAAGTCCAATAATCAATGACCCGACATCAAATTGGACCATGAATCTTAATCAGTTACTGAATAAAAAAGTCAAAGTAACATAAGTATAATTAAAGAAAAACCAAATTAACTTCAGAACTGAAATGTGATTCCAGTTACTGAACTAGATGAAAAAGCAAAACTAACATGGCAAGCTAGCAAGTGACATACCTTGAAAGAGAAATTCATCAATGAAAGATCAAGAGGTGAAGAATCGAACTCAGCAAGATCACCACATTCATCCATCTTCTGATACAAAAGAAACTAGAAATCCTTCATATGGCAATGATTACAACTGGAAAGTATATCTTTCCATGAAATGGACTCATCTTTGACAAGAAAGTAAAATATTCATGTAATGGCTGTCTTAAATATTACGCCATGCTTCCACCAAGCATGACTTTTTTCACGATTACATTTGTTCAACTATAGCAATATATTGCACATGTGAGATGAATTAGTGTGGCAAAAATAAGGTACTATACTAAGAAGCCTTGGAGATGCAATCCGAATTTTCACGCCAAACATATTTTTGTTCCTGTTTCTATATGAAGTAAATGGATCAATTACCTGTCCAGCAGAAGAAAGACCAATTTTAATTAATAATGCTAGAAGACCACGATATTTCTCAACTGTCCCAACGAGAACTTTTGAAAATGTTTAATGATAGCTTTTGAGCTGACATCAAAGATTCACCTGGAATCAAGTTTTTTTCCAACCACCATGAACTTGACATTATGTCAACCGCCAGACAAAAGGGTGAAACAGAAAGTCATTTAGATAACATGAAATTCAATGGAAAAACCAGCTAATGAAACTATCTCGAAATCCAGTTGTATAGACTTGCCAATAACTCTCAAGCTTCAAAGCCAATGCCAACTGGAGAAAATTTCTGCTACGTGAATATGCTAATGGAAAAAGCAACTTATGAGCAAGAGAATTTACCTCTACTCCGGAATTTGTGTGCAATTCAGAGCTATCAGAATCTGAATCCATTGAATTTTCATCAACTTCCATTCCAGTTGAATTATATCGTGATATAAAGTAACTTGTATCATCCATACGCTCTGGTTGTGGTACAAATGCAGCCTACAGAAGCATTCACCACCAAATTGGCCATTAGGAAATAATCACCTATTTTTCGCAACAGACAATCCATGCTCATACAGCCAGCATACAGTAGAACAATTGAAGAAATATTCTTAATTTCAAATGCAGAGATAGTGACATTTATACAAGGGAGCTTAAGCATTATGCAAGCCACCTGCAAACCAGTTATCCTTCAAAATACCATGTGTTGTGTAGAGACTAGAGACATTTAATATTAGATGATGTGGTATCAGATCTACGCTAAAAGGGAACTCTAAGTTTAAATCTCATTGCCACCCAAATGTGGAAAAAGATTCCACATCCTTGACCTAAAAAAAGGACACGACCTGCACATGACAGGGCATGGTAGGGACATTAAACATCAAATGTTTCTTCTCTCTAACATCCTAAGCTTTTATATGAGGCTGTCATTTAAAATGAAGAAATTAGATATTTTATCTCAAAACTTATTTTCCATGGTGGATAGCAAATCATAGGAATTAGTATATTTAAAATCATGGTGCAAAATGGGTTTTTGCGCCAAATGACAATTCAGAACTTTTGCCGTGAAATAATGAACTATGCAATGCACATGAGGAGCAATATGCAACAAAATTTTGCCAGATTTGATCATAATGATTTTGGATACCCACCTTTTGTAAGGTAAGGTTATCCCAGTCCACTCCTGAGAAAAAAGAATGTGCTTTTACCTGAGTGGAAATAAAACAAGAGAAAAGACAGATCAGAATGTAATCGTACATCTTCAAAATTATAACGTGTAGCTCATATGAAATTTGGAACCTCGGATGCTCCCTTTGCTCCTAGGCGCTCGTCTGGATCGTGAACAAGAAGCCTGTCCAAAATTCATGTACAAATTATATCATTCAGCTGATGCACATCAAAAAGAAAAAGATGGAAAGTCAAATAAGCACAACTTATTTTAATAAAATTTTGGAATTCAAGTGTGGAAAATTCAAAAAGCATCAAAGAGCTAAATTTGTATATTCTCTTAAAGTGGTGACTAGTTATAATAGAATTCATATAGTTGTAAATTCATTTTTAGAACCTTTTTAGTTTTCTATATTGTGCTTGTTAGCATCAGAATTACAAATATCTGCAATGATAACATTCCGGGTAACACTTATTTGCATCAGAAGGGTGCTATGTAGCTCTCAATGTATAAATACTAGATATTCAACATTCATTGTCTCACAGTCCAAACATCATTAATTCTTTCTCTTGCCAATCATCTTCAAATATTAACCAACCTGTCAATCAGATCTTGGGCCTCATAAGACATCTCACTAGGAACCGATGGCCAGGGAATTTTTCTGTTAAGAATGTTGTCAAAAATATTCTGCCAAGTCAAGAAAAGGTAAAATGTTAGTGGGGAAATTTTTTGATAAACAAATAAAACAACTATTTTATCTAATCATCAAAAAGATGAGCAGAACAATATCTTAGCAGTAGCACACAAATAATTGCATAATATCACAGGTTGGTAGCAATAAATAACAAAGAAGAAATATCGGATTTGAAGATAACTTTTCGTCAATCAGAGCAAGGCAGTTAATCAGTCAAAGAAGGCATAAAGAGTCCGAACTGAATTTTGAACAGTAGATATCACCATTTTGCCATAAACTTACAACCAAGAGAACTTAGGATGATGGCTTGTTGAGTTATCTCATACTTCTAATAATATCCTTGAGAGAGGGATGCACAGAGACTAGCATTTTCCAACAGATATATACAAGTATGCTCAAATTTGATTGGAAGAAAAAAAAGGGGGAGAATATTGCGATCAATCAATCTAGACAATGAGGCAGGCTGTTGAGAGCTTCATACTCAAAATTGAATGCTAAGCCAAGGTACACAGTAAACTACCTCCAGCACCATGCTCAAAGTTACATTGCAACATTTTTTAACCAATCAAATTTACTCTTTTCCAAGGGCAGAATGCATTTCTTAAAACACACATTGGCTATACTAAACATATAATTATATTAATTGTTATACAGCACATGAAGAATCCTTATTAAACTGAATAAAATTATGGCCATTACAATCTTCAAAGCTTGACTATCTCAGAGCTAAATGATAATATAATAACATGTTGGTTGAAAAAATTGAAAGATTAGTTACGGAAGAATTTCAAATAAACCTTCCAATTAAACAGCAAGCTGTATTCACCAAAATTGTAGGAGGAAAACAACAACAATGACCACTGAAACAATTGAGGATCCTGAAATTGTTCAACTACTGTCCCCTTCATGGTTTCTTCCGCTAGTGTTTGCCTTAGGTACATGATAAAGGGTGAAGATGAACATAATCCAATTGCGATGCATACCAAATGTGAAGCCACAATCAAAATTATAAATATGGTTGGAAATGGATGATGTTTACAGGAGGGACAAGTTACTAAGTCATTGGTACTAAATATAGCCATATTTGTCATGTACATGTTATGGCAAGTCATAATGTTGTTTGGGAAGTTGGATTTGTCATGTATGATATAAACTTATTCTCATGCTTTATTTTGTACAAATGGAAGCTTATTTTTGCCCTCTAATATGTCAAATACAGGGTCCCAAGTGGGATGTGTCATGGATTTCATGTAGGCATGCATGCTGCATTAGCCGTAGACCATAAGAGGGACATGATTGAGATTCACCCAGACTCTTAACTTTTATAAGGCTAAATGCATGAAGGCCTACTGCAAGTTTCCATCCTATCTCAATGCTGACATCCAATGGCAAAAATGTTTGGTGCAAGAAAAAGAAAGAGTAGTACATGTGCTGTTGCAGAGACTGATTTTACGAACTAAGCTAACTATTAAAAAGAGTGGCACACTTGTTATGCATTTTTTTTATAATGCAGCTCCATGTAGATTTTTTATACACAGTAAAGCTTATTTTAATGCTTAAAAATAAGATCACATGCATGCACAAAACATCCTACCAACATGATAAGTTGGCACAGTACATATAGGGCTAGTATGGCTGGATTTAATTTCCAATGGCTATGTAGTTCAACACATTTTAGATCCCTGCAGGTTTTAATATATTACAAATACTACCCCATAATGCTGTGACGCCTATAAATGGAGAATAAATTTTTATTACATCTAGGGCATGCTTCACTTCCTCATTAACAAGATCCATATATTTCTCAATTTCAAGATGCATTAGATGCCACACTTCTTTTCTCCAATCAAGAATTCATTGGAAGTTAGATGCTTCTTTATGCAATGGCCATCCTCAGGTCAATTAAAAGATGATGGAAGACACATAATTGACCAACTAACCTTAAGCAGTGGGGTGACAGCTGATAGCATCGGGCCAACACCCAGATTGTACCAAGGACGGTATAGTTATATTTACATGCTAACTTAGCATTAGATGTATGTATTTCAAGCCAAATCCTATTCTTAGAACCTTTGGGTTGTCCCTCCCACTCTTGTGCCTCAACACAGAATAGATTATGGAAAATTTGTTATGCGATGCAGTTACTTGCACACATCTCACTACTACATGAAAGGGATAGACTGCAGCAGTTAATACAAGATTGTAGCAAATGAATGATCTTAGAGATCAAAATTTTAACAAATACCTCTGGATGATCAGCATTGAAAGGAGGAATTCCAGTTATGAATTCAAATAAGATAATTCCCACTGACCACCAATCAGCAGCATAACCTACAGGTGCATCCAGAAGGTACTGTAAGCAATCCAGCAGATCTTGTTTTCCCAGCAGTTTTGTGCATTTGGGAGATGGACAGGAGACAGAGAAAAAGAATAATGTCAATCATGCATCGAAGAAAAATTAGATAGCTGCCTAACCATGTTCTGTTCCAAGAAGAATTTCAGGTGCCAAGTAGTCTGGGGTACCAACAGCAGACTGGTGACCATCCACTCTATCTGTATTGAGCTGACCATGTATATCTAGAACATCATTTTTATGTGTCTCTTGCGAGGATAGCTCTGTGGTACAGTTCATCAGGCCAATCTTTGACAATCCAAAGTCGGTAAGCTGATCAAATTGATCAAGGTTTAGTGATTGAGGATCATTATGAAAACCTTCCTACAGATAAATGGGTGGACATGCCTCTATAGCCTTACAACTAATAATCCATGGTTCATAAATAATGATGTGAACGCATGTACATAAGGTCATTGTTTAAACTTTATGCACTCATCTCACAACCTTTATGCTCTAATTTCCATATTTTCAAAGTAATTGAAGCAGAAATTGGATATCACTGTAGACCAAATAAATATGGGCATGATGTAAGCATTACAAGTTGCTTGGTAGGTAAAAAGACTGTATCACCTCTTTGTCCTTTCATGCCCCACTTCCCAAAGAAGTCAGAAATGAGAATTTGGCGAGATGCTTTAGCATCCCTAATTAAACTAAATTTCCCACAAAAAGAGCCAGATACAGCTTTGCAGCACATTCTTAACATAATTTCCTATATGCCTTACTTGTGCACCATCGAATTTCCTTAATCAGCAGAGAAGATATTACTCCATGTTGTAGACAATACCTTGATATGCCCATCATGGGCAATTAATATGTTGTCTGGTTTCAGATCACGATGTACTATTCCAAGAGAATGAAGGTATTCCAAGGCCAGTACCTAAAAAATGTCAAAAGTATACTTACAAACTGCTAACAGAAAAACAAAGAGCTTATATAGAGAGAAATAATTTCATAAATTACCAATTCCGCGATGTAGGTACGAGCAACAGCTTCTTCAAGGCAACCAACCTTTTTCAGCAGAGAGTAAAAATCTCCACCGTTGAGATATTCCATGACCAAATAGAGGTTGTCTGTACTGGTAAATGAGTAAAAAAATCGAACCTGTGCAGCAAAAACAGCATTTCTGCTGTGTTATAAGCATCCAGCATTATAAACCTCACATATTTTCTAGCTTGGCAACAGAAAAAGCTTTTAAGTAAGTTAGTTTCTGCTTATTTATTGCTTTGATACTCATTTTGCTGTTATAATACTTCCATAAAGAACTTAGTGCAGACTGAAGTAATATGTCCTTACGTTGCAGAACAACATGACCAACATTTGCAACTTTCCAAAATAATGCTGATTTAGGTGAATTAAATTAGCAAATTGGAAATTACCACAAAAGGATTCCGCACTGTGATTAATATATTACGCTCAGCCAATATACGATCGATATCATTCTTCCGTAACATATCCAATTTCTTGAGCACCTGCATTAGCAACAGATCTTATCATCTCTAAAATGAAAAATAAAGGCAACAGGAGATTTAGTACAAAAGCCAGAAAATGAACACTTGAGATCAAATATCATAAGGCCATACTCGAACGAGATCAATTCGGGCCAACCATGGAGATGCAAATATTTCCAATCCTTTAGAGTACGTTTGGATTGATGGATTTGGAAATAAAGATTTCAAATCCATAATAAAAAATCCACTGAGTTTGTTTGGATAATTTCATATTACAATGAATTTCAATCCTTGAGCTCCCATTTTGGCTATTTTTGAGTCATTGTGGTGGATTTTTGAAATTCACCTAGTATAAAGTCATTTGAAATCCTTCCTCCAAATTCTCCAATCAAATCCATATCTTTCCATCCAAACGCAACCTTAGGTAATTTAGAAGTACTGCTTTTCATCATAATTTCAATGGATAGAAAAAAATGCATTGCGAGCTTGAAAAAAAAAAAACATAAAAATCTGTCTAGAACTGTATGGTGATGATTTCACCTGTTTTCCAGAAGAAGAAACTAGAGACAGTCAACAGCTGCATGCTAATTTTAGAGAAAGATAAGAGAAAGGGATCTGGCTTGTAAATGAAAATTTAAAGAGATATCATGCAGTTTCTCTTAATTACGCGTGCATGGCCAGAATACTTAAACTCATCTGGCCTGGGCCAGTTTCAGTTATTCTATACTATCTTTGAGATATATGGCATAATTAATATGAAGTCATGCACTTGTAATCACAAGTACAAACAGCCTCAAACTGCACACCGAACAGTTTTCAAGTGAACTCTCCTACAAAACAATGAATCAGGGTCAGAGACATCTCAAATTGTAATTGTAAGATACCCTCTCTTCCTTTTTGATTCCATAATCTCTATAGATTAATACTATTCTATCAAGTCCTCGAGTATAATATAGGAGCTTAAACAATTGAAACGCATACCTTAATAGCAAATAGATCCCCTGTAGTTCGCTTTCTAGCCAGAAAGACTTTGCCATAGGCTCCTCTGCTGATGGGTTTGATAATGTCAAAGTCATCAATGCTTGTTCGTTCTTTAAGCGCAGGATGTGTAGGAGTTGAAGTTGTACTACTCTGAGATGCACTATCCAGCAAAGATCTGGCGCTTTCCGGATGACCAATATCATCAATTCTATCCACTTGATTGCAAGCAAGTATATATTTTTCTCTGCATATCAATGTAAAAATGTTGATTGCTTTACTAAACCATCACATCCACAATTCTGTACCCTTTCTTGTCCTTTTACAGTATTACCTCAGAAGGCTTTCTATTCGGCCACCAAAGGTATCCACTAGAACAGCATTGTACTTGCTATGTTGCAAAATCTCTCGCAGGTCATGCATACAAGCAAGTAAAAACTCATGGGATCCTTCTTCTGAAAGATCAGTCCCTGCCACGCAGCGGGCAATGTCTGCCAGGTCATTTATCTACAAATGAAATTTAAAGTATAAGCTTTGCAGATTAAATTGTTAATACAATCTAAATGAAAAGCACACACGAATTGAGCAATTTCTGCATGTTATAACACGAAAATGGAGGGAATGATCATCACATGCTAATTGCTATTAAAGTAGCATAAAATCCAAAGACACATCCCTTAGAAAAATTCAGAAATCATATGAGGCACTATGGAATCCAATACCCAAAGCCTCACTAGGGTTGTTCACAATTTGGTATACCAACTGAATTGAAACGAAACTGAAAATTCGGCACGTACCGAAATTGAACTGAAAAAATTCGGTTCGGTATTCAGTTTTGATTTTTACGATAATTCGATATTCAGTTTGGTTTTATTTTTTATTTCGGTTTACCAAACTGTGCCGAATACCGAATTACCATTTTCATATTTTTTTTTATTTTCAAATACATATTTTTATATCTCATATTTATTTTATACTATTTTTTATTTTTTTAACTTACCAAAAACAAAAAAAAATCTATAAATATAACATATTTAATTTTTTTAACTATTTTTATTTATTTTTTCTAACTTCAGTTAACCGAAATATGGAAAAAGAATTCGGTAATAACACATTAATTACGTTCCGTATTCGGTATGATACTCTGGCATACAAAATTTTCGGTTTATCGAAACCTCGATCCGGTTCAATTCAATTTGGTTTACAGAAGAAACACCTGTAAACCTCACCCCCTTATTTGGAGATTAACTTTTTACAGGTAGAGGTAGGAACAAGTTATTCTGGGATGAGGGCCCCTACTATATCAGAATTTGTTTTCCCTCTTTATTACTTTTCATAAAGTACGACTCAAAGATCATGCGCACGTCAAGAAGACAGAATAAATTGTCACATTTTGGAACAATGGTTAACCCAAGTTGCTAGAGGAGCTCAATTACCAAACAATTCCAAACTTTCTCCCAGATTTGATGTGCTAACATTTCATTTCCAGACTATGCTGATGTATATGACACTAACTATAGTTTCTCTTAAGCAGTCATGAAGGTGAACTCTTAGAACTGATGAGGTTGACATTCAAATTAGCTAGGAGTTCAACGTCGATCTTTTAACCCTTTCATTTTCTTTCATCTTCTTCTATGTCTACACAGACTCTATCTAAGTTTCATGGTGTTCCAAGGTAAATTAAACTTATTTAATGGAAAATGCCACACCTCATCTTATTTCTGAGAAAAATGTATCATAAAATAGCATGGTAATTTCAACCATAAAACAGGAATTTACATAAAAATCAATTCTGTGTGAGCTTTTACTAGGCCAAGGAAGACAAACCTGCTGCATGTCCTCTTGCTCCGACAAATTATTTTGATCTAACCAAAAGATGTCGAAATTTCCTGCCCGAGGACTATTTGTGGATGATGTTGATGTCATGCTTCCATTAGAGGATGGTGAGCCATATTGGTTTACCTTAGTCAGCAAGTGGCTTTTCAAGTTCACCAAGTTCACAAGATGAGAATCTTCAATGCAGGCAGTGTCCATCTCATGGAGATCCTCCAACATTCCATCCATCCCCTTACTTCGCCACTCACTGCACTTTGGTGAATAACTTTCTGTAATAAGTGTAGGATTAGCAGTGCGCATCCTCAAAATTTCAGGGTTTACATAAGTTTCATGATTGCTTGAATTGCGCAACTCTATCAGGTGTTCCAGTAACTCTGCAAGTTTCAGGAGACGTTCATTCACATCTAAATGTTTTGAAACACATTTATCTGCAAAAGCACATATATAAGAATGTGGCTCCAAATGAATAGCAGGAACTAGTTCTTCACATATCCGGCAAATGACTAAATTAGAATCATCTGAATAGTTCTCTTTCTCCCTGTTTGTGGATTCCATCTGAAACATGTCATCAATTTTATGAAATTGCTCGCCATCTAAAAGATCAGTTAATGCATTTTGAGATCTTTTTTGCTCAAGAGACATTTGATTCTTTCCGATTTCTGTGTCCCGCTCCTCAGCAGGCTCCTTAGACCTGCTCTCAATTGCCCAAGAAGGAATACCTGTATGATCATTTCCCTGTAACTTTTGCTTGGCATCACTTTTTTGTTTCAAAACATAACCTGTATCAGAATCTGCAAACCCCTTATCTACAACCCAATTCATGTCAACTGAAGGGATCCTTTCTAAACATTCTCTGAACTTGTCGATTGATTGCTCATTCACAGGCCCACTGTCCTTCTCAAAATGCAGCAATCTTGTGCACCGAGTCAGTATGAAAAGGATGCGTGTGAATAATAATTTCAGCAATCCAGCTTGACATGTCTGTCTCTTCACAGTCAAATCTTGGACAATTGTTTCACATCTTGTTCGGAAGTCTAAAGAAGTCATGTCAATACATTGTTGGACAAGAACAAAAAGTTCCTCTGCCATCTTATATTCATCTGGTGCAAAGGAATCTACTTTCTGCAAAATTTCCAGCATCTCACGTGAAAAAGAACCAAGCTCTCTGTCCACAACTTCTTTTGCAGCATCAAATCTCGAACGTAGTGATCCCAGGAGCTCCTAAATGTCATGTTATTGGGAAGTTAATATCGCTGATTATCCAAATAAATAAGAACAATAAAAAAAAATCACATTGGTTCTGACAGAAAATTCGTTTTGAGAAGATTCTTAAATACAACATACTTGAAACACCTACCAGCAAGATCTAATTCGACAAGATGGTAATAACTTATATTATCTTTATAGTATTGTAAAAACTAAAAATCATGCAATAAATATCAGTTATACCTTCAAATCATTAAAGCTGTGAGCCCTAGGATGAGCAGATTGAATGCCACCTTTCGGACCCAATTCATGTGAAAAACTTTTTATACATTTCGGCACTTTATATGTAGGTGTGATCTTTGGTGAATCTTCAGATAAATTCTTCCGCATCTTGCGCAATTTTCTCCTAGGGTCCTCCTTGCCAGGCCTGTTGAACTCCAATGCACTAGACTGTCAAATTAGTTGCATGAGTTCAATGCCAGCTAGAAAGGTAAAGAACAAGAACATGTTAACACTGAAAACTGAGATGCATTATAAAAAAGTCTCACCTTGGTGCTTGGGAAATCACCTAAAGCTTGATCAGAATCCTTAAAAAGGGATGAAGTAAACCACCGAGCTATCTTCCTCCCTTTGCGGAATCCTGCCTCATAAACAATTTGAGTAAATTGAGTTGTACCGTTTTCCTTGTAACAAATGAAGAATTCAATAAGAGAATATCCTAACAGAATTTACCAAATTGCTAGATCAAAAGATATCAGCACATAACCTACATGTGTGCCTGTGTGCGCCTGTGGAGAGAGAGAGAGGTTAGAGTGAGTTTCTGTACCGATTAATCCTCTTGATATTATCTTCTCATTTAGCGTCTCTTCAATTCTCAGCAATTTCAGAAGCTTAAATAATCTTGAATGGGATTTTAAAACTTCATTGCTTTCAATCCTATGTGATGAAGTCTCATTAAATGTGAATCTAAAAAGAAGACATTTGTTAATACAACATGGATTTTGCTAGAAGGGTTAAAAAACGAGGATGGACGAAGAGGTTCAGTGCGAGAGAAACGTTCTCATCAACTTTTCTGTTCATTTTGTCTTTTGTTTTTTTGTTTTTTTGTTTTTCCATTTTTTTTATTTTTATTTTTATTTTTATTTTTTGGAGAGGATGTTGAGAAAGTGCTTGAGTCCTGAGCAAGGCTAGAGTAGTGGAGGGTAATGTACATGAATGCCAAAATACATTCTTAGATCACTCATACACTATGCTTACTTCACATACTTCTTTTGTCTATCGATCAGTAGGAAGACAACCCTATTACCTTTGCTATCCACGTCACACCCTTGCATAGTCTTGACACGTATATAACCACTCCAAAAATCACTGTTAGAATTTAGAGAATCCACAAAAGAAGAGAAGAAGAGTATAAACACTTTACTATCAATATCTCTGAATCAAGCAACATTGTTTTTCCAGCATATCCGAGTTCTAATGCTAATCATCATAAACCCCTCCTCAAACACAGTGCTCATTTTGATAAGTGCTTAAAGCTCAAGAGCGACAAAATTAATCTGCGAAAATCCAACTAATTGAGGTTAGTTACAGACATGAATCCAACAAGAGAGCCCCATCACAATGAGCAATTTCTATTTCTATTCCTATAACATAACTCAAGCACCAGGTTTTCCACCCTCTGTTTCCTAGGTCGCTATTATCACAAGTCCTCCAAATATACGTATCACTTGCCAAACAGGGAGAACTAGATGGGATTATTGGCTGATTTTATGAATTTAAATTCCTTGGCAACCATTCAAGTTATGAACCATTGAGTAACTATCTCTCCTCCTAATATTTGAAATACCAAAAAAAGCCTGATATTTCCATCGCAAAATTAAGCTTAGAAAGCAAATTCCAAATATATCATGCTGATATAGTTTTAAAAAAAATCAAACAAATAAACAGCTAATAAAACTATATAAGGAAATAAAAACAAATAAGATTCTCTATATACGTAAACAACATCAAAACCTTCTTTAGAACGGCCGAATTTCACAGGTCCTTTATTTAAAGCCTTGAGTTTCTGCTTCATATGAGTTGCTGAAATCGAAAATCCACTACTGGGCGACTCGTTAAACTGATCAGAATCCTCAGCTCCTGAATTCGCGTCAACTCGCCGAGTCTTTATCCGGTTCAACCCGGTCGGAATCCCGATTTCCGATAAGAATGCCGAAGCGCCGCCGTTTCGACTCGGTTCCGCCATTTCTGACTGAACCAAAACTACGTAGCATAAGCGGCTCTTTCAATCAACTTACGGCAGAGTACCAAGTGATGAAACACATAAAAAAGGCGTAATGGAAAATCAGATTTTTGTGATATGAAGAAGAAGAAAAGGGCAAAGCTGTTTGAAATACTTTGCAGTGCGCGAAAAGTGATTTCGGTTTTACAATTTTTTATTTTTTTTTTCCTGTTTTTGGTGGAAGGCAGATGATGTTTGGTTTAAAGTTTCAAACATTCAAACAGTCCATTAGCAACACGGGTAAAAGTAATAATTATTAAGTATTTGTTCACAACTAACAGAAAGGAACATTGGCCATTAGTGAAAATAGTGTTTATAAAGGGTAAGAAAAAATAATTTTCTCTAATTTCAAGATATTTGATAATAATTATAAATACATTAATTAGATTTAACACGAGACCATTTCAAGATCGAATAAGATCTTCTAATACAAACGTGTAAAAATTTCACAATCAAATAACATGCAAAGAATTTACAATAAAAAATATTATATGATTCAAAATAATTGCAGCACTAGATTTAGATATTACTGATATTGAATATCAATCGGTAATTAATGCATTAAATTACATTGGGTCTGGGTAATATTTGGGTTTGCTAAGGTGATTTGATTGTCAACAATAATATCCAAAGAACTGATTGGAATTAAACTTCTTTCATAATTTTCCAGTAAATAAACGACAATTACTTAATTGATACACTGTACCTAAATATTCATGAGACTGAATTTGATGGGTTGACTTGGAAAAATTCAAATTCAGTTCAACAAAAGTTTACTGAAGAAGAGTTCTAGTAAAATTACTGTGTGAGGAATGTCAAAATCTCATTGCAGAATTTGAAGTCATGTATGGGTGGAGCTAACACGGGAAGTTCCAAACCATGGAAGAAAATCATCTATGAAACTGATAAATCTTGAAGAATACAGTGAACTCAATTAATAATATTAAGTGAATATTTAAAAAATTAAAGTAACAATAAGACTTTGTTAATGAGTGGACTTGTGAATTCCTCAAATCCAAGTGGACGGTAGGCACTAGGCGCACAAAGAATGCAAGGGATGGGTGGGGAATATAATCAAAATTTGACTTGTTAGCCTACCAAAATAACAATAGATGCTCAATTTCTGGTTAATTTGACTACAGAGATATATGCTATACGTGTGGTGGAATGTGGCCAGAACTGTTCAAAACTTGGATAAAACTTGAAGAAGAGAAGCGGCGGTTGCGTGTGGGCAAACCACGCGAGGTAATACTCGTAAGTCATACCTGGCCTCTCTCACGCATCAAGCGGTGCCTCAATTTATTTGGCTCCTACCCAATTTTTTTTCTTTTTTTAAAAAGAAAAAATACTGATTGATTACTAACTCGACATAGTCAAGTAAATCATAAGTGCAACTCAAATTATTCTTACAACAATAGTAAAATTAGAATTGTATAAAAAAATTGAATCAAATTTTTTGAATTATTTAGCGAAATAAAGTAAATATTTCACATAATATTTACTGTATCATTTAAGACGAGACATGAAATTAAAATCCTTTTCACAAGAAATTCTAACTCCTTTAATTAATTGAGTTGAATAGAGAGTTTTGAGATTGAAATTGACCTATTTTTTTTTGCTAATTCTTTCAACTGAAAAACAAAAAGGACTGTGGCGAGAAAAAATATATGCATGAAAATATTGAATATTCTATCTCCAGAGTTATCAAATTCTATATATATATATATATATATTCATATATATACACCAATGGTCATGAAGCTTACAAGCGATAAACAGATAAACTCAAACTTAACTGGACTAGCTCACAGACGACAATCTAATTGAAGCAGCTTTCAAGGCAATTATATAAAAGCTCAATTTGACGTAAATCAATCGAATATTTCAATCAACTAAAACCTCATGTTATATCATGCTAAGTATGCTTTTGCAACCATAATCTTGCGACTGGATTCGAACACAAAACCATCAGGTTCAATTGTATTTCAACTTGAATCTCTAAGCTAGACTCTCAAAACCAATTGACAGCCTTATATGTAATTACATATCATAACCTGATGGATGCGTGTAGATTTCCTGCATTAAAATCATCACGCACAAAAGGAAAAGAACAGCAGCAAACTTGTATACCAGGTCAAATAAGCTAGCCAATTGCTTCTCCAAGGCACTAGATGCTGAGCTCAACATTACAAATTCAAGGTGGTTAGCATATATTCTGCTACCAAGCACTTTGTGATCCATATAACATTAAACCTGTTGTATAACTCAATGCTAGGTAGATAAGGATGAAAACCTTCTATTAAAAGAGATTTCAAATGGGAGATTTTCTTGTAAGCCAACAAATTTGCCATCAAATACAGTTACAACAGATCACGTTTGAGAAAAAAGCATTCCCACACCTGTTGGAGCACCAGACAGATAGCCGGATGTAAGTTTGCCAAGAAGTAAGTTAGCTTCTTCCTTCTATCTTTGTTGGCTTTTTTGGAACTCTAAATGCAAAGATGCTCTTTGTGAGATCTACTGTAGTGTCTTGATTACAGACTTGGGATTGTGATGAAGATCGCTTCAAGATCTCAAGCAATGAAGTACTGGATGATGTTTCTACAGCAGCAGCTCTGGTTTGACTTCTAAATTTGGTCTGTGAGTTGCTATATTTAGCGGTAAGATTCCTGGTTGGCCGAATTTCTTGAGAGACCTGCATGTTAAAAGAAAATGTGGCTTCTCTTACTCCTACTGGGCTGTGGTACAAGATCAAGTTTACTGCTATGAAACCAATAAAGCGGAACTGAAACCCCAAGTACAAAAATATGATATTATAATTGCAGTTCTAGTCGAATAAAGAATAGTAACTAATGCAGTCTAATGTTCCATATCAACCACTGCAGTACACCACCCACAAACTGATATGTATCAACTTTCATATAATTGATAGTGTTTCATGCAAAGAAGACTCACTGTATCTGAAGAATCCTCTGACATTGACATGGCACTCCGGCTATTACTGTCCTCCCTTCCAAAAATAAAAGATCGAACTGTTCCTGACCCTTGCTTATGAGATGATGGAATGGGATGGTTTGATACTCGTCCAAGGAAAGATGACTGCAATTAACATTAAAACAAATACTTTAATTTTCTTGTGCTCCAGGGTCCAGATGTAACAGTGACATTTTCCAGGAAAACCCTTGCCATAAATATCTTGGAAAAAAAATATTCTACATTACAGAAACTGGCATGCAAAGGAAAATTGCTGAATGGAACAATGGGTGATACAATTTCACAACAGTGGTGTAATTGTGAGAATGCCCTGCAACTTAAACTAAACAAATGATTTTCTTTAGGGGCCTGGCAAATTTATTCATACTCAAGAATACAACACAATGGAGCAAATCGCATAACAGCGACCACTCTCCGTCACTAAAATAAATTTATGAAGAAGGTGCTCTGTAGATGAAGGATGGCAGATAAGAATTGCACGTCCACTATCGAACTAACAAAAATGATTATACAAAACTATATTACTCATTTGTACTCCAAGTGTGTAGAAATTACCTTTGAAGAGTTGTTGCTATTTCCTTCTTTAAGCACTGAGTCAAAGAATGCTGCAAATAATAACTGACCAATAAGGGACAAGATACAAAAAGAACATACGAAAATGTACACCACTAGAAGAGCATATCTTACACAAAGCTTTTGGTTTTCTCTTATTGTCGGAGACAATATTCAGCTTCTTAATAAGACCAAAGACTTCCCTGGAACTGTCATCATCAGCTGGTGACACTAATGTAGCCTGCTCTTCCTGTTCAAGTTAATAAAGTTTTAGCAACTATTCAACAAATTAGAGTAAAAAAAAAAAAAAAACACACACACACACTAAGCAGAATTTTATGTCAAGCCTGAGGTGCGGAAACGAGAATGTAATGGCTGATCAACAGATTAAATCACATACTTAAAGAAACTCACTTTTCTGATGAGGAGGTGCTGTGCATGCCTCCTCTGTCTGTCGTCATCATCATCAGATAAATAAGCATCTTCTTTGTCAGAAAACAACTGTAGAATTATCTGCTTGGCCTTTCTAGTATTCACTCGGGCAGAATTCTGTGGCAGAGAGTCTTCTTTGGCTTCATTGTCAAATTCTTCATCATCCTCATCAGTTTCAGGTTCCTTGTCTAGCAAAAATGCATCTCTGAGTCCTGAACCACATTTCAATCTCTGCATAAGATGATCAGTTCCTGCTGCATCTTGTTGCTCAAGCCACTTCTGATGAAGTTCATTGCGCCTTTCATTATCAATGGGTTTTTCTTCATACGCAGTTGCTATCATATCATTAAGTTCCTCAAAATCTTCAATATCCTCAGCTTCTTCATTTTCTTGGAAGCGATGCAGATCATTATCACTGTCATCTTCTTCCTCAGCTTCATCATCAATGAAATCTTTAACAGGATCACCTTTTGGAGAAGAGCTACCACCAGCAATTCCACGAGGATGGGGATCAACATTCTCTTTGTCATTGTCCTCTTCATCTGAAGAACTGGAAAATCAAATGGTGGTCATTTTATATTGTAAAACAAAGATCAGTTCTTAGTAACTAATATCAGCATCATATATTGGGTTGACCAAGAGAAGATGCTAACAAAGAAACATGTTATGCTTGAGACAAACAGATCCAATTATATGTGATAATTATAGACAAAAGCAGACAAGGAGATTACCAAACCCAAAAGCCTCAAACATGCAAAGTGAAAAAGAGTAAGTCCCAAAACCCACTAACCTATCATCCACAGGAGCTGAATCAAACTTCAAGTTCATAGCAAGTAATGATGGAGCAAAATCTTCTTCCAAAGGACTATTTAGCTGTTCATCATTCTGTACAGCTGTAGCAACATTTGGTTCTGAGTCATCAAAAAGATCCTGTAAATATCAACTTGGTAAGCATTTTTGAAACAGTAATACCAGCAGATACCACCAGCTTCTTCAAACAAAAACATTTCGAAGGTAACCTGAGTATCATGCACTGGTGCTCGTAATGCAGGTGTAGGCTCTTCAATTGGTGACTGCAGCAAAGTGGCAGGAATAATTACTTATTCAGCAAATACTTTAATCAAAGTGAAGGTATTGCAATGCTCCCAAGAGTCGGATAATTTTCAATCCATTTTGCTTGTTCCCTATATTATAGGAGTGTTTTCTATCTTGAGCCAAAGGAAACCATACAAGCATTTTCAAATATAAGAATAAAATCTCAAAGGAAATATAGCAAGACATTAAACAGTATACAGACCACTTGGGTTTGATCATTCTCATGGATTGTCCGTTTTGCAGCATTATTGCATTCATCCACATTGGAAGCAGCCAAACTCGTCTCTCCATCCAAGGAAGGAGCAACTGCCTCCTTTTCCACTATTATCTCCACATTTTCTTCTTCCCTTTCTTCATATGAGACATCAAGGTCCATCAATCTATCTCTTGGACTGTTGTTTCCTTCATCACCATAACTCCTGTCATTTACAACCGTAGCTCTGCCACCCAACAAACAATTTATATAAATTCATGGCACCTAATCACAGCCATCACACATTCAGGGATGTAAACACAAACACAACAGAAGATAGCAATCTACCCACTTTTTTGCGATTTCAAGCTTTCGCTTCCGAATTTTCTCTAGAACTGACGATATAGGTTTCTGCACCACTGGTATAGGTTTAAATGATGCATCTCTTGTTTCTAACCAGCCAAACGTTAACCAAAGACACTTTCAGAAGTGCACAAAAAGGTGCTGATAAATTAAAACAGCAACAAACTCAAAAATACTAAAAGGTAAAGGACAAACCTCGTAATAGTCTCTGAGATTCAGCATGAAGTTCCTTTAGGTAAGCCTTCCTTTCCTGTAAATCCACAAACAACAGATCAAAATCCAATCATAAGCTGGCAGGCATACCACATTAGAACAAGAGTAACTCATGAATAATAGATTGAGAGAAGAAATATAGATTTTGATACCTTCTCTTCTCTCCTTTTATTAGAACCCCGGAAATTGGTCTTCGACTCAACATTTGAGGTCTTCAACTCATCACCTCTATCACTCTTCGCTCTCTTTTTCTTTTTCTTCTTCTTCTTGTCTTCTTTTTCCTCAAACAAATCCTCTTCGCCTATCCTATCCTTCTCGTTCTTTTCCGGCTCAAAACCCTTGCTGTCTTCTCCTATTGCCCTTCCATTTCCATCAACTCCACCCGTCACATCAACATCAAACTCCAAAACCCTCTTAGTTTTCTTAAGCTCTTTATCGGACCCACATTCCATTTTATCCTCGTTCTCCACTTCATTCTCATTATCAATGCCTTGAGACAGTGATTCTTGAGATAAAATTGTCTCTTCAGTTGAATTTAAGTCGTTAGAATCTGGTGGTTCCGTATCATTCTCCAATGCTTCCAATTTCGCGAAATCAACTTGGGGAAACAAAAGGGGGTCCTCAACTGATTCGGGCAACGGATCCTTTGAGGTTTTTGAATTGGATTTCTTCAAGCGCTTGAGCCGCCGATAGTGGACTTGCGGCGAGGGTTCCTTCGGAGGTGAGAATGACTGATAATCGTCGTCGCTATCCATTTGGCGATCTTCACTCTACGATCGAAATCTGAGGAGAAAATTGAAGGATCGACTAGTGGATGTTCTCTCTAGGGTCAAAATCCGGGGAGGAAATTATAGGGCCGACTAGAAGTGGATCTGAAATGAGTTGATAGCATTGGGGGAAATTTTGGGGATAGGATTTTAGGCGGCAAATGATTCAAATTTTGAGGAAATAGCGGAATGTTTAACCGCGAAAGTTTTCATGTATTTTGTTTTTTAGTTTTTTATTATTATGAAGACGACAAACAATTTTCTAGGTGGTTTACAATTTGTCCTCCTTGATTTTTATTGTAATTCATTGGCTCCCCTGAAGTTCTAAACAATTAGCAACCCACACCCTTGGTACGTAAGCCGTTCCTGAAAATTGTGAAATCAAGGGGTAAAAGGTCATTTTATGTAGCCATAAGAGAAAAATGGGATGGCTTCAACTCATGTTCAAGTGAGAACAAGGACAAATACGACTTTTAAATAGTGATTAGAATAATATATATATATATACATACATATTGGGTAAAATTATCAAATGGTAATGAAATGGCAATACAGATAATGATGAAAAATCAGGAAACAACGCTTTGATGGCATCACTAAAAAAAAATTATGAGATGTTAATTAAAGTAATATCCTGATTTTGAAATATGTTGAGTAATATGTTTTGGGTGTTTCGAAAAGTATTTGAGAGAGTGAATTCAAAAGATATTTATTAGGAAATATAATATATTAGAAAGAAAATATATTATAGTGTTTGGATGTGTTTTGAGAAAATAAATTGAGATTAAGATTATTTTGAGGATCACAACAAACGCAGCCTCAATCACTGCACTACTTGTTAAGTAAAACTATTCTGTTGTAAATAATTTATTTAGATGATATTAGCTGATTTCTATGATTGCTTAGTTCAAAAGGATGTCTGATTATTGATTATGAAATGAAATATGTATGAATTTCTCATTAATGAAATGAAATTGAGAACACTGATAGTAGGACATGATCTTGGTTATATGGCTCTCAAAAGTTTAACCATTTGCAGTTTCAAGTAATGGCACTCCTTGGCGAAGTGTAACCATATGCAGTTCTATTGAAAGACAAGTACCGTATGAATTTACATTCCTGAAGAACCAAAAGTTGGGTTGAAAGTTGGAAACTGGCTCGTTTCCAGAACTAACTGAACTCGGCACTCATTTCAACCTTCAGGAAGTGCAATGCACATAAATTAGCACATTCTGATGCATCTAAAGGTCATGCAGAGTAAAATGTTTCCCTGTCTACTACTTGGCAGCGATTATGAAATTCAGTTATTGATAATTCTACCACCTCCGCCGGCACAGCCATGGCTTGCGGTAAATAGTTACAGACTGTCAGCAGAGTGCATTAGGACACAGAAACGATCCACATAGATATCAAAGTAGTGTGGCCGGTGTGGCACTTAAAAAGCGAAAGTGTTCAATTAATAATTTAGCACAATGCACAAGTGAAACTTCTCGGCCGAAAATTCAGTAATTGATAATTCTACCACCTCCGTCGGCACAGCCATGGCTTGTGGTAAATGGTAACAGACTGTCAGCAGAGAGCATTAAGGACACAGAAATGATCCACAGAGATATCAAAGTAGTGTGGCCGGTGCGGCACTTAAAAAGTGAAAGTGTTCACTGAGTAATTTAGCACAATGCACAAGTGAAACTTCTCCAACGACTTGCAGTTGTAAAAAGAAATTCATGAATGACATATGAATTGATGAATTCAAGAGATAACAATGGCTAAAAGTTTGTTGCAAATTGTCAGCCAACTCATTGCAAAATGAACAGTATAACTGCCATGATTAAAGGTGTAAAAATATATTCTCAGTTACAAGATTTTCTCCAGATTGAACCCTTGCTGCAGATGAATAGAGACTGAAAGAAATCACATTTCAAAGTCCCAGGTAGTCTCAGCACATAATTTTGGCATTTTCCTTTCCTCTGCCAAATTGACGGATGCTAAAATCTGCATAGATGACACTTAAATTAAACAGAGCTCATAATGTCAGCGATACTAGTAAGTGCTTCGGAGTTAATAGCTATTAACCCAAGTAGAGTGCAATGTTATTTGCTTAATTGATGCCAGGATGAAGGATATAAATGAAGCATGGGGAATTTCAGAAACCAACCTTAAAATATTGAATTGAGTTGAATAACAGCTAGTGTTGATCTCAGCTTGTCAATTAGATACTAAACAAGTGTCATGCCTAAATCTTGGGCCAAAAGCAAGGAAGATGAGTGGGAGCTTGAAATTTGCCTTTAACAAAGTGGAGACTCCTAACAACTTACAGCTAAAAACACAAACTCTGCAACTATCTAAGAGTGCACTCCACAACAATTTTACATGTTGATCCACCATTAATGACCAAAAACAGATGCATTTAACTGCATCATTAACTATTAGGACAACAGTCAACTAGTGATATTATAATGAGTTATTTTTTGAATTTCAGCAGATAACGCTCTAGAGAATCACGCAGCTTATATACTACAGGAACACGAAAATAGGCTAACCATCAAGTTCAGACACGTACTCCACCACAGCTGAATAAATTTCAGACATGCATACAAAAGCAGGAAGAAATTTGTGTGTGATAAAAGAATCTGTAGTTGCATAACTCTGCACGTCAACACTTTTGGTTAAGCACTAGCATGAGAGCTATAAGATGTAAATGATGGCAGGCGTATCTAAAACATCACAAAACCAAGACAAAATTGCATCCTCATGTTTAAACTAATTTCAAAGAGAACAATGAAACAGGATCAATCATTTCTCTCCATACAAGAAGGTGTGCATAAATAACTACTTTATCTATTTAACTTGGTGTGGTATTGCAATTAACCATAATAACTTTTCCACAAACTTCGGTCAAATAAAATCTGAAAGATTTCAACAAGCACCGAGAGTTATGATCTCTAAAAATAGCAATCTACCATAATCACTTTTCCAATTAGTTTGGTCGAATAAAATCTGAAAGATCTTCAACAAACACTGAGAGGTATGATCACTAAAAAATAGCAATTACTATTATTTGCTTTTCTTAGAGTAGGTTCACCATTAAAACCTCACACACATGTGATTACAAAGAAATAAGCGGTACTCCAATGCAACTTTGCCAGACTTGAAACTTCATCAAGTTTGTACTCCAATACAACCAAAAGATGAACATGGATCAAAAGAATAATTGCATTTACCTTAAACGACCCATTTAGCTTCGAACTCCGTGACCACTCAAGCCCCAAATTCTTGCTAGATGTCTGATAGGTAGCCCTGAACACATCATCCCCATAAACCTTGCGTGAAACAGAAAAATCCCATGCATTCTTCCCCAAATCATAGCTGGGCTCAAAAGTTGTAAACCCTCCATGTAAATAAGTATACTTAAACTTTGTATTCCCAGTGCCAAGCACATGATTCGCAGAAACCTTATTCGCTGAATCGATCACCAACGACCCATCCAATATCGTCCGCTCATCGCCTTTACTGTGAATGTAAGTCAAATTCAACGGTTTCTCAGCCACCCTAACAGTATTCATGAATTGAAACCTAAAATCCTGCAAATAAAAATAAAACCAAAAATATCAAATGTGTGTGTAGCTACACGAATTCAAAATATACCATCAAAACTAATGTATACATAACATTCACAACGGCAAATGGCTATGTAAAATGACAAAAACAAAAGAAAAGATACAAGACAGCAAAAATATCCGAATGACCGATATTACATTCCAAATCTGTGTATTGAATTACTTTTCAGTCAATCTATGATTCTAGAATCCAAACGAACTACAACAGGAACAGTCAACAACTACGGCAATTAACGAAAAATTTATTAGTTAAATCCCCGAAAATTAGAGGGACTTTAATTAATTGGTGCTCACTTTTTTGGGGACGTTGTAGTCGATGATGAAGAAGCCGGGTTTCTCGACGGCCAAAGCTAAGCCGTTCAAGCTGGGGCCGTTGACGACAGTAGCGTCGGTCATGGAGGCGCGGAGCTTGAAGTCGCCGGCGTTGACGGCTACGGTGGCGGCGGCGGCCGCTTTGTCAGGCTCGTACCTAGCTTTGAACGACGCCTTCATCATTTCTTTGAGTTTGGTGAGGGTGAGCTCTTTTGGTGGGTTTTGTAGCTTGTTTGACAACTGATAAGAGGGGAGAGTACCAGAATAAATTGCACGATGTTCATATGGTCTCGGATTTTTCAATGTGAGGATATGGTATCGGTCTCTGGATCGGATCCGATCCAATACTACTATACTAGTTACAATCTTACAGTTGTTTGGATTTTGTTCTTGTATTTTATATCCAATTACAATAAAACTTCTATAAATGAATTTTCTTAAAATTATAAAAACAAAGAATTTGATAAAAATTTATTAATTTATAAAAAAATATATTAATTACTTTTATATATGTACTTTTTATTATACTAAAAATCATGCGTGAGTTATAAATAAAAAAGATAATAATACGTAAAAAAATACTATTATTTTTATGATATTTTGAAATTTTAAGAGGTTTAATGTGATAATTTTACATATTTATTTATAAAATTTTATGTTTGACCATTTCTGTATTTTTTGTTGTATTTTCATACTACCAATTGAAAAAAATCAAAAGAAATAAAAAGATCTACAGAGAAAATGAAATAAATAAACAGTGTTCTAACACATATTGTGTGTTATTTTTCGTCTTTTATGGTCAAACTTCAATATTTTGGCAATAAATTTACCACGGATATTGGAGTGATGAAAAATTTATGATATTTACTTTTATTTTCCTACTATTATTGGTTATGAAAACAATAAATATATATGTTAATTTTAAAGCAATCATATCATCTGCCAAACTTTTGGGTAGACATTAATAAATCAAGAGACAAATAATCAATTAGAAAAGATAACCCATCAAAATTTATTGAAACGGCTTGTCAAAAATTAGACTTGCCAATCTGGATTCTAGTAATTTTTTGCTTTTTGTCATTTTTCGCTTAGTTTAAAACTGAATTATCCAAAATCCGAGTTTCTAATTAATAAATTTTGATCCTTTTTTTAACTTAATTGGACAATTTGGTATGAAAAAGTGATTATGTTAAAATTTCACTTATTTAAAAAATAAATATTTATAAACCAACCATGCTAACAATTGTGATAAATAGATAAGTTATCCCAAATTTTGTACAAATATGATATGTTATTGTAAATTATATTGCACTTATAAATAAAAAGACTTGCAACCATAGTACATATTATAATGTATTACTTTTTTTATTATAAAAATAAATTTTATTATATTTTTTAGTATAATTGTGAAAAAATAATCAACATGCGCATTCAGCGAAATAGTTATAATTAGCCAATTATTAATCACACAATATTGATTTTCTACATAAACTAAAAAGAGCACATAAGAATTGCTGGATTATCATCATGTGTAAAATTATATTTATAAAATATATACGTAATAATAATTATAATAAAAAATAAAATAAAATTTATAATAAAAGAGCGTGTCCACCAAATTTGGCATAAAAAAAATAAAAATCGTTCCACCTTTATTTTATTTTATAGCGATTACATTTCCCCCGTACCAAACACAACCCAAAATAATTTACGGCAGATGGCGGATTTCAAGAAAAGCAAACCCCTACTTCCCGCCAAACCATTTGCCGCGAGATTACACATCCCATACAAATAAAACTCCGCCAAACACCATCGCCCCGCCCACCCCCGCCCCTGTCTCTGTTTCTCTCTCTAGGTGATTTTGCGGCTTCAGAATAAGGTGAGCTTCAGATGCACTATCCACAACGAGATCTGCTTATTCGCATTTGTTTCTGCGCGTCTTTTAATCTGTTTAATCTTTTGCGAAATCTTAGGGTTTTGGCTACGGATCTCAATTCAATGATTGCTTGCATTTGACTTTTCTTTTTTGGATAATACGCATCTGAATTGAAAAGCTTATTTCATTATATAAAAGATGGAGGACTATGCTTGCGTGTAAAGGTTGTTGCCTTTGTTTATGCATATGAATTTATACGATATTTTGTGAATAGAGCTGCTGCGGTGTTCGCCATTTGTGAGCTTTCATTCTGTTGTGGTACTTCATTTTGAAGAAAATTTATCAAATGGTTAGTTATAGGATTTGGCATTCGAATATTGGTCTGCACTAGGTCTGAAGAATTCTATCGTCTATCCAATTGATTGTTTCTTTTTCCCCTTTTGTAATTTTGGATAAGGTCTGATTGATTGTTATTGAACATAAAATCTTGGTAGTGCCATTTTTTTGTTGTTCGTTTTCCTACAAGTTGCATATCCATTTCAATTTGACTGATCTTTGAACTTCCTATGCATACTTCTTAAGTTTCTGACTAGTTTGGTTATTGTGGTAATTAGAAATTGATAAAATTAGAAGAGTTTCCATGCTAGTCTCTGTCAATGTTTCAATGTTTTTCTTTGAAATGTGGTTCAGTGCATGCTAGGAGATCTGAATGAAGTATGTGAGCCTTCCCTCCTTGATTGTCTTGATCGGTTTTATTGAGTTTTCTTCTGTTGGACTGATACAATATGTGTGGATTTCAGTTATAACCATTCTTATTTCTTTTAACAAAGGATATCAATGCTTACATGGTTAACATTTCCATCATTACTATAATGCCTGCCTTATATATTATGTCTCTACTCGAAGATAAAAGTTTCTGTGCTTGCTTCAATAGTTTGGGGATACTATGCTAGCTTCCATAATTTAGAAACGTGAAAAGAAATTTCTATGGTTTTCTTCATTCAAACAAGGCTAACTTCTGTCTTGCTTTATAGTCAGATTTGGTGGCACATTCTTCCAAATTGGTGTTGAATTGAATTCATTTGTTCTGTTGATCTATCATAGTTTTGCTGCTGCTATTTATACACGAGATAGCAAGAGGGAACACTCTTGTATTTTTTCTACCATAATGGAGCTAAGGAGTTGTGGTAGTACACATTTTATCCAAACTATTAGGGGTGGTTTGGTGATAAAAGTTTGCAATATAAATTCCCGAGGAAGGCCAGTTATTGGATCAAAGATTTTGAAGGATATTTATGAGGATGAAGATTCCAAAAGACTACGAAGGCCTTCTACAGGTTTGGTATTTGACTATGAACAGGTGAAAAGTGAAAATCCATGTTTTCCGGTGGCTGATAGAACATTATGGGAAATGAAACCTAAAACTCATGATGAATTTGTTCCCCGTGCTGACAAGGATTTGGACAGTGGTTTGGATGATAACACCACATTGAAACAGCTCAAAAAACAGTTCTTAACAAAGAAAAGGAAATGTATTAATAGTGATGAGAATTCTAAGCAGCATAATGCAAATGAAAAGCCAGTGGAAGACGATTCCGATCTTAATGAGCCCCTTATCAACTGGAAACCAAAGCGTTCAAAGACCTCAAAGGCTAAAAGGAAATGCATGAATCTAAGTGTTGTTTCCTCTTCAACCATTGACTTTGCTATTAAATCTGAAGAAAATTTGGTTTCTGAAGGTTCCCCGCAAGTTGATGGTGAACTAGCTCCAGTTACAAGTGTCAAAGTCGAGGTTCCAGATCCCATGCAATTAGGATGCCAAAATAAAACCTCTTCTGCTGATGCCTCATCCATTGCCCATGATGAGGGACTAAATCCTGGTGGGATAGCATCAAATGAATTTCCAAATATGGTTCTTCGCGAATATAGAGAATCACTATTGTGTGCATACGAATACCAAAATTGTGTTACTAATGAGAACTCGTACAATCATTTGGAGGATGTTGAGCCTATTTCTATGCTTCTTCCCTGGGATGGAATGAGTGTCAAGTTAGAAACTTTAGAATCGGATTGCGACGAGATTCTAGATTTGCATTCTACGGCAATTGAGAAGCAAAAAGAGATTAGGGATGCACATTCTTGCAGGAGTTCACTGTCTGAGGATCCAAATGCCGATGTGTGTTGTCATTCCAGAAGTTCTTCCAGTATGGAAGATATATCAGAGCAAAGAACTAGTTCTGGCATCCAAGTTCCTGATATGACTATTGACGGTGTCGATGGTTGCATGGGACTTCATCAGGAATTTAATTCTGTCCTATTTGAGGATAAAACTGAGGCAGGTTTTCCATATGAGCTAGATGATTCTCTGAGTAGCCCTGACAAGAACTGTGGCTCTTATCCAGATTCCATTATTTCGTTGAAGACTGAGGAGGATTTAGTTTCCATGGAAGATACTATAGCTGATGAGGAGCAACCTTCAATATGTTCCTTTGATACGAGGAATGGCTTGAATTGTGAAGGTCATTTTGAGCATGAGTTCTTGAAGGCTGAGGAGAAGCAGACTTCAGTATCTCCAATCATGGGTGCAGAAAGTCAGTCCTCTTTAAAGAACCAAACTTGTGATAGTGCTGACATAATTTCAACACTAGAACAACGCCAACCACCTGAAAGGCTCCTTTCGACACGAAAAGTAATTATAGTTTTCTGCATGATATTTTAGTTTTTACAAATATTTGCTGGAAACATTTTAAAATTTAATTTGTCTAAATCTGCAGGCCATCTCTCCATCTTCTCAAGAGCGATTGTGCTTGTCGATGAATTCTGTTGAAATCTGGAATGATGCTGATCAAAATAGTAAGTCAAATTGCATGAATTTGTTTGATGATGTATAATAGGTTTTTTTCATTCATTGTCTGGCTTGAAAAACTCTATTATCACTTTCAAGATGAAGCTAGTTTAGAAGAATATCAAATAAAACAAATGTTGATTAACATAAGACTTATAAAGGCTCTTGTATAATTCTTTTGAAATGTGATCCGTGCTGTTATTTTCATCTTTTAAATTTTTTAAATATATGTCGCTACATTTTCTTTGACCTCTGTTCAATATTTGCTGTTGTTTCAGAATGCAAGGGGAAGCTCCTTGAAAAACAAACTGGGAAGAAGGCTTCATTTCTGAGATCAGATATCCAGTATGATACAATAACTGTTAATCATAGACGGCCTCGGCAGGTTAGCCAGCGAAAAGTCATCATAAGTCCCAGACATATCATAAAGAAATCACAGATAGCCAAAGGCAATCTAGAGGGTCCTCGTTTCTCACGCGCCTTACCTAACCTCAGTACTGGGTGTACCTCCATTCAAGGTTGTTCTGAGAGTGCTGTTGTGTTCTCACAGCGACAGATGCATCACATGGAGTCTCTTGCAATGAAGCTGATGAACGAGTTGAAGTCCATGAAGGACATTGTAGAACAAAAATTGCTTTTCGAAGCATATCGCAATGTTTCCTTGAAAAATGATGCAGATGAGGTATGTATGCTGCATGTGTAGGTTCTTAAACATACAATTAGGTTTTATCTGATTATCCTTCTATTAAGGTGCCATACATTCTCTATGCTCTGTACTGCAATTAAACTTTAGTTACAGCAGTTAGTAATGATAATAACAAAAAAATATTCCAGCAATTCTCCTAGCAGCAGGTAGTAAACTTATAAAATTTATCTGTGCCCCTTCCAGCATGTCAACATAGAGTGATTCTGGTACTCTGAAAACAGTATTGATGAGAACCATACCAACATTCTCTCAATTAAAAACTACCGTTTGACTTTAGAAGGTGCACACATTTGAAGTCTGTGCTTATCGTCTTGCTTGATGACTGTATTTGTGGAGTTTTATTTTGCCTCCGAACTCTATCTTACTTTCTATTCTTGAAGAAGTTATATTGAACATGAGGTTTCATTTAAGATCACAAATTTTCCGGAATTGGTTAGAAGTCCCTGACATATGAGTGGAGCTATCACAATAGCCTGTACAAAAAGACTTCAAATTGTTCTAACCAAAATCTTAGGTATCGTCTTCTGTATTACCAAATCTTTGTATTCTCAATACCTTTGACTTTTATCTATTGTCAGTCAGTAGGTCATAAATTTCAAGAGTACCGTTTTGATCCCATTTAGAAAAAAAATCTGTATTGAGAAAAGGGTACATGTTTTTATTGGTTTGATCTAAAATTGGAGTGTAGAATCCACTAAACTTCTTTTCATAAAGCTCATGATACTGGACTGTTGTTGCAGTTGATAGGGTAACATTTGCTGCATGTCTTTCTTTTGTCTTTCTTTTTTGTAGTTTCTCTTTTTGAGCTTTGATGATGGTGGGGATATTTTATTGGTGGTATGATATATGTGAAACATTTGGTATCAAAGTTTTGAACTTTCTGCATCTTCTGTTCAATTTAATTATTGAGTCCATTAACCCAAGTTGATGAACAGTTTTCAGATCCAATTTTCTTTTGTTCAAGCTGGCTATACTGGAATATTTGTGCTTGGGGGCCTATTCAGTTATGCTATATTAGAAAGATGTTATTAATAACCTTTTTGAACTTCTGATTGATATGCATGCTTTAGATTTCTGAAAAGGCATAAACTGAATTTGCCTGTAGATAGATACAGAATACCACCTAGCTTAGATATGTTTCTTCCTTCTTGACAGGTAAAATCGGCCATTAATAATGCTACAAAAGTTGAGGAAATGGCTAGAAAGTGGCTGTCTATAATGGCGAGGGACTGCAACCGTTTCTGTAAAATAATGGTATGTGCTCTCTGTCATAATCTTGTTTTACTCCTTCCATTCACATTTGGAAGTTCATGTTTTGATTGACAATAAGTTTCTGTTGAGATTTGAAAATATTTACAAGCAATGTAGGTGTCATGAATTCTTGTCTGCCAAATAAAGTACTTAAAGAGAACTTTTTAGCAAGTTCTAACTTTTTAAAGAAGTAATTGTTATTTTTGAGTTCGGACATCTGATTTAATTTTCATTGTCTCTGAACTGTTAGAAAATGACTCCGAACAGCACAGCTGCTCCAAAAGATACTGTCCCCAGGGAGAGGAGGAAGATTATGTTTGCCGATGAAACTGGTGGAAAGCTGTGTTATGTCAAATTTTTCGAAGATGGCACGACTTCTCCAGTATCTGATGATGATGTAGGACAGTGAGGCCACTCAATTTAGTCTTGATGCAATAATGTCTCCTATACTTTTCCGATGCTTGCATCTGTCCTCTGCTAATGAAGCAGGACAGAGTGGATGCTGCTTGTCCAAGGGCATTTTATAAGGTCGCTCTCCAAGTAAATTAGACGAGCAATCAATTGGAAAAATGACTTACTTTCTGCATTATAAATGAGAGTATATATACATGGAGTCACGAGCTTTAGTCATAGGACACATGCTATAAATTGCTGAGTCCTTGGGAAGTCACTGTTGAGACTTCAGATCTACTCCGCTCGTGTTGGTTTCTAGGTTGTGTTAACAATTGGGTTTAAGAGCTTAGACCCGTGTAAAAGTGTGTAGATTTTGGCTTGTCTTTTCCAAATCTTCACTAAATAGTTGCATTTTCGTCCTTCCAATATCCCATTAGCTAAATTTACCACATCAACATAAACGCCCCGAACCTACCAAATTAATTTCAGGTTGTACTCCCCATAGTGTGATGAAAATCCACATTAACAGTCAAGCATTGATTGATGCAAGGGATGAGATGAGGTCACACCTCAATCACCCTTGAGTGGTTTCAGGGCTCAAATCCACTTGTCAATACTTGTAATTTAAAGTCATTGTAATCATCTCTAACAAGAAACTTTAAGGGCTAAAAACCGCTTGTCAATAGTTTAAATTTATTAATTTTGGTTGCAGTAGTAGAGTATATAGCAAATAAAGCTGCAATTGATATGCGAGAATTAATTTTTTGAGACAATATAAAAAAAAAATGATTTGGGAGAAATGGGATGTAAAATTAGTTATATATTTGGAAATTTTTTTTTTTAATGTGATTTTTTTTTAAAGATGTTTGGTTGGATTGATGTTTATTAAAAAAACAAATTAATGAAACGTGTTTAGTTAGTAAGGGATAGATTTTTTTTTTTGGAGGGATTTTGTTTGGAGTAAAAAAAAATGTAAAGATTACATTTGATGTTTATGTTTGTTTTATTAGGTAGTGTTTGGTTGGATAGTTGTTTAATAGAAAACTAGGTAGGTAGAAACACGTGAGTCTCTAAAAATTTCTCTTAAATGCCAAACAAAGTAAAACACAATTTGTGAAATGAAGTGTGAAGTGGCCGACCAATTGCAGCCTTCTGCTTCTTTTTTCAATGTTGTGTGAGCCCTAGCAATTCCTTACTTTTCATTCTCTTGAATATGCAATTTTACAAGAAATAATAACAAATAACAATAATTATTAGTAGCTCAAAGCCTCAAACCCCAGAACTTTAATCTATTAAATCACTTGCACCACAATAAGATACACATGCAAACATTGCATTAATCAAATCCAGGACCCAAAAAAATAAAACAATAAAAGAAAATCCAGATGCTGATCCATTCTCACTTCCAAGACTAGTCTGATTATCCACAGAAAACTTCCTTCAAAATATCTGTGAAAGCTTCTATAATGACTTTATGATGCAGTTTTGAATTGAGTGAAAGGAAGCTCATCAAGAGCTGTTCCAACTCTTTGGGCTCAAACATCTGTTTCTCCACAATCATTTCAAACATAGACTTCTTGAAATCCTCATAGGGATCCACAGACCTCTTCACCACAACAAAACTCTGATTCACTTCCATGCATGGTGAATTTGGTCTCTTTTCATGATACTCCCCACCTTCTTTCCATTGTTTTGAACCGAAACGTCTAGCTTTTCGTGCTCCAACGCTTGTCTGCTTCACTGGTTTCTTGCTTCCATTGAGGACCCCCTCAGAAATAGTTCTCAATGGACGATTGAAGTCGTGGGAAGAGTTGAAGCTCAGACGAGAAGAAAATAGGCTGTCAGTCTCATCACTAGCTTTTGATTTCTTTGTCGTCCTTTTGTCTTTCTTCTTCTCAGTTCTTGAAGGTGCAATTGGCCAATCTGTCTCATCAGAGTCACTTGAGACAGGGGAGTTGCACATTATTTCTTTGTTTCTTGGTTTAGAATATGTATCGTTGTCGAGTCCAGATGCCATCTCTTGCATTGTGCATGATTTTGATCGACATCCACAGCCCAATGGGATGATCTTTGATGGTGTAGATGGTGGAGGGTTAGGGAAACTGGGGAACGAAATGTCGAATGATTTAGAGTTGACAGGGGAGAACATGTATGTAACAGCAGGCAAGGGGTTCTTAACCATTGAAGAAGGATTCCTGGGACGACAGATTTGGAAAGAATTGAGGAAAGAGAGACCAAGTTTGGGACCTTTGGCTTTGGCCATATCTTGAGTTCCAAGATTGAAGATGGCTCTTCTTTATCTTCTGATACTAAGCTAAATCTTGTTTACATATATATATATATATATATATATAGAATGTTGAACACACACACATGTTTGGAAAAAGAGGGAGAGGCCGGCTGGTGCTGTGAACAGGGCAATATCTAATTTGGCTGTTTCCAGCTGACCAAATCTTAGTGATGGGATGAGGTTTATACCTGAAAGCTACATTGGAATTCCTTTTGAGGTTATTTTGTAAGAAAAGGTCTTTAGCTTCTCCTTGAGCTGCATACAGGTGTGTTCTCCTTGAAAAGGTCAACTTTTAAATTTTTTAATCTTAATACTTATGCATAGGGGTTGAAATCAATCAAGTTAAATGGTGAACTTTTGTGAGAAATTTTGAAGTAATTGGAAACATTTATAGACGTAAAAGAATCTAGCCGAGTTGAATATGTCATTATTCAAATTTGTTTGATAGTTTATTGAAGTTAAAAAATTATGTTTGAGATTGATTTGATTGTTAATCGAGTCGAACTTTAATCGAGTCGAATATAAATCGAGTTCGAGTAATTTAATTTTTTTATATATATTTTTTTTCACTAATCGTGTCAAGTTCGAGTTGAGTTTGAAATCTTATCGAACAAAAAAAGTATGTTCAATTTTGGTTTATTAAATTAACAAATCAAAGGTTTATTAAATTAACAAATCAAAGGTTTATTAAATTAACAAATCAAATTCAAACAAATTTCCAACTATCCATCTTGAATAATTTATTTTATTTTTCAGTCCTAAAAACATTAGTCTTCAAGTCTTAAAGAATGAAAGAATAAATCTTTAAAGATGCAAAAAATGTTGTAATTTTGTTCAAGATTCAAGAAAGACAATAATGATAATGACTGAATTACAACTTGATATTTATATAAGCAGCTCTCCATATCCTAAATGGATTGAAATTCTTCTAATCTATCCCTATAACTAAAAAGACTCACGTAATTTAATTTTAGACCAAACATGACTCTTTAAAACGGAACTTAATGGTTCTCTAACTCAATAATAATAAACAAATTATTGCCAAAAAAAAATCATCCAGAAATATAACAAATAAAAAAGTGAGCTAAAAGTGACGCTCATATCTCTTATCTAATAAAAAATAATGAATTTTTACATTCAAATAATCATAAAAATCACCCATCATCACTTTTCAACATGTACCATAAATCCACCAGACTTCTCTCCAACTAGGTTTTGTACGAGACAATACATAAAATCATAGCATACATACGCATGATTCAGTTAGCATGAGGATAAAACCTTAAAAGACCAGGTCAATAACTCTTATCAAGTAGGAAAAATAACAAAAAAATTCTACTTGTCCTGAATTGTTATCATGTTTGCAGTAAGTCCATTTTCAAAGTCATGTTTAGTATTTGTCGTTTTTAGTGACAAAGGGGCCAACTTAAATTTGACAAAAAGAACAAGAATTTGAGACACTAAGGTTGTACATATTGTGTGGCAGTGGTGGGTTGGTTCTTTCTTGTTAGGAGGTTGTGAAGAACTCTTCAAAGCAGGAGTATGGAAAAATCTAATTAAATTTTCCATTGTCCAACTATTGCTTAATGCATATAGTTGATAGTTCAAAGCATATTCCAAAAGCTGCTCTTTGATGTTGATCAAGTTTCTGAGGAAGGCCCTCCAAGTTTCCATGATTCTTCCTTTCACCATTATAAATCTTGAAATTCATATTACCCTAAATATTTAATAAAAATCAAGTTTGCTTCACTCCAGGCACACATTACTAGGGATGAAAAAAATGAAATGAGTTTAAATTCGGATTTGTTTCAAAGGCCCAAACCGCCTCACTTGGGACGAGTTTTAAAATTATAAATAGGTTCGTTGTTGGATCTTGATTTTTTATTTTCAAATAGATATCGCACCATTTATTATTTTATATTTTTATTTTATTATATATATATATATTTATGTGATATTATTTTAAAAAAAATATATGTATTCAGAAATTTTAGTGATATTAACTTCGTTTGATAGGCGTGACGTAATCCCATATGGGTTGTTCCATAACTAGAATTGCCAATGCGTTGCACTTTGATTCAAACTCAATTTGTTAATTATTTTTAGTTTTTTATTTGATTAGGAGATTTGATAAATTTGATACATTCCCAATTTGCAATAAATGGTGCCAATATGGAATCGAGTCATTCAACCCATTATTTATTTACACCATTCTAAGCTATTATAATTATGAATCACATTAATTTACCTATTTCTACTTGAATCTTTGTTAGTAATTTCAAATTACTTTAAATTTTGTACTGTTTTTTTTTTTTACCTATTTAAAACTATGGTCTGTAATGATATTAGTTGGGCCCAAGTTGTATACTAGTCATTTAAGACCGATTTCCATAACAACTAATTTGGTAGGCTTATTAAGATGTATCGAAGCTTTAGTTGTATAGTCCTAATCCTGGCCCAACCCAATAAACGTCTTTGAAGAATATGGTCCACTTTCACTAATTGTTTTATCAAAAAAATTATTAAACACATACATAAGTACTTTTTGTAGTCTAAATTTAAAATTTTATCTCACCTACTTTATAATTATAACACTTTGAACTCTTTTGAATAGAGTAATGAATAATAATAGCGACTAAGTTATAAAAACTGTAATTGAATTTCTTGGTTGGCAAATTAAAAATTCAAGAAAGCTATCTGCATGTGTTCACAAATTCCACTTTCAAAATACTAAAAATAAATAATGGCATATAATCATTTCACTAAAAAATTATAATTATGATCCTTTGACAAGAACTAATATTTAATTAATCAAAATTTTAAATTAAATAATATTAATTTAATTAAATGAAAAATAAAATAAAATAAAATCAAACAAAATAAAGCAATGTATAACTCTGCTAAAATCGTGCCCACACGACAGCCTACGACCAAGGAACACCTTAGGGAAAACACCCTTTGACCTCCCTCTCATTTTCTTTAATTTCCCCGAAAAAAAATAAAAAAAGGTTCCCAAAAATCAGGGAAAAAATGAAATAAAAACAGAAAAAAAGCAATACAAAACCAACCTCAAGAAAATTGATAGCGAGAAGGGAGAGGACAGTGGAAGGCCCTATACAATCAATACATCCTTCCCAAACTCTTCCTTTGTAAATTCAAACATATATTTTCATCCCTTTAATTTATTTAGCAAAAAAAAATGAATTTCGATTAATCAAGATTCCGGCGAGGAGGTGGTGGTGGTGCATGTGCATGCATGGTTAGTAATTCAATGAGGAAGCTGTGTCCAAATCTGGACAAAGAAGATGGGCTGGAGACGGTGCTGGAGGTCCCCATCCCGGAGGAGATGTTCAACAAGATGGGCAGCAACGCCGCCCTCCGCTGGCACAACATGCGCAACCTCATGCGGGCCCACCACCGCGGCGCCACCGATAAGTGGGCGGCGGTGACCAACCCATTGGCTGCCTCCTCATCCTCCAACAATGATCAGTTCATGCTGCTGCTAAAGCTTGTAGGTTCAGCCTTCATACCTTATCGGGTCCAATTAGATCATGCTGTCACCAAGCCTATAAAGGATGGCTCCATTGTAAGGATAATTTCTGCCCTCAATTTTTCATGTTATGTAATTTCTTTTACAGTTTTTCTCCATTTTTTGGGTGGGGGGGGGGGGGGGGGGGGGGGTTAAGGGCTGCATTATGTTGGTTTTGGTATTTTGTTAAATATCAACATGATTTTGTCTTGACCTGAAGCATTACTAAATTACATATTCTTGAAGAGGGGTAAAAGTGAATAATATTCTTAAAATGTTTGCATTTTCATAAATAAAACTATTTTGGAGTTCCTCATTATAATAGAGGGAAACCAAAGAAAAAGCTTTATATTTTACAATTTATGTACATATATAAATGTAATATATATATATATAAAAAAAAATTAAATTAAAAATAAAAGGGAAAAAGAGGGAGGTGGGCTTAACCTCTTTGACTATTTAATTGGCAAAAAGTGCAATTTTTGATAGAAAGGTAGCGTGTTTATACTTAAAGTCACTCTTGAAAAAAAAAAAATGTTTGTTAAATATGTTGAATACATTTAGAATATTTTCAATATTTCAACAGAAAACTGACAAATTTAATCAATCTTTTCCCTCCAAACGGAGTCTATCTCGTTCTTTCTATTTTATGCATGTAGCCTTAAACATTAGTATGCCCATAGGTTTTATATCCTGGAAGAAATCTATACATTAAAAATAGCATGTTTTTTAATAATATAGCCTATCATATTCTATTTCCATGTATATCCCATATTAGAAATTTTCCACATGCTCTCTTTTATACAAGATCATCATCCAACATCTCATGAATCTAGAGAGATTGTTGCGTCATTTCTGTTCTGTCATTTTCCTTCTCCGGTAATGAAAACGTGTTTGTTATTTATATTTTCTAAAAATAATATTTTCATTCACAAAAAAATACAATCATCCATTACAATATTTAGATAATTCTATACTCTATTATTTCCTCATTAATTATAACAAAATAATACTCATAAGACATCTACAGTGAAAAATATTTCCAAAATAAATCACATCATTTCTTTTTAACAAAACATCCAAAAATTTTCATTCTCTGCACATTTTGTAATTCCACTGTCAAAATACTTTTCTCAAAACAACTAGAAATAAAACCAGAACAATATTTATATGTCTTGTGCCAGTTTCCTGCCCAAATGCATTGGTGACTCAACGCTTGGTGTTTTGGTTTTTTCCCTTTCTTTGTTTCTTTTGTAGATCATATAGTTGCCTATATCTCTGAGTCTGTAGTTTATAATCCAAGGGTTAAGGCTTATTTTCTCATTTTTAACAGCAGATAGATAGAAAGAAGAGATAAAATTACCAGTAGAGTACACTTTTTACAGATGTTCCTTTCAAGTTCCAAAGGATGAGAAATTGCTCAACAAAGAGATGAAAAGGATGATCTTCACTATTCAATCTTAAAGGGATTTTTGACATAACTGGGAATACATATTCACCCTCTTTAATTGTTGTGTATCAACTCTGGAATTAAACCACATGGTATTATTAGAACAGTCGCCACATTTTGCAGTTTCTTTTAGTTCTCCCCTCCTCTCATATATATCATGGCTAGTTGCCTCACTTATTGTTTGTGGGAAAAGGGAAAATTTTCCAACATATGAATAAAGGTAAATTTGCATAGTTTTGCACATCAACAAGAATGTCCAAGTTTGCTAATTCATTTGCATAAACAGGAAGCTTCTACAGCGAAGTACATTGTGCAACAATATCTAGCAGCAACAGGAGGGCTAGCTGCACTTAATTCTGTCAATAGCATGTATGCTGTGGGGCAGGTGAAGATGGTGGTGGCATCAGATGCAGTGCATAATACTGAAAGTGCTAAAAGAAGTTGTGAGGCAGGTGGCTTCGTGCTCTGGCAGAAGAATCCTGATTTATGGTACCTTGAACTTGTCGTTTCAGGCTACAAGATCAGTGCTGGTAGTGATGGCAAAATTGCTTGGAGTCAATCTTCCTCAAATTCAAATGCTTCCAGAGGTCCTCCAAGACCCCTAAGAAGATTCTTCCAGGTACTAATTCTCTTGATCAAATTTAGAAAAACTAAATACTTTTGTTATCTGCTTAACTTTTTTCATGCTTCCTTTGCTGCTGAATAACATTTGTTCCCTAAAATTTGTGATATTCTGAAGGGCTTAGACCCCAGATCAACAGCCAACCTTTTCTTGAATACGGTTTGCATTGGGGAGAAGACGATCAAGAATGAGGATTGTTTCATACTGAAGCTGGACACGAGCTCGGACATCCTCAAGGCACAGAGCACCCCCAATACAGAAATAGTCTACCACACGATATGGGGATACTTCAGCCAGAGAACAGGCCTCCTGATCCAATTTGAAGACACGAAACTAATACGGATGAAAACAGCTGTAGGGGACGACAGCGTGTTTTACGAGACTAGCATGGAGTCGATGCTCGAAGACTATAGACTTGTAGAGGGTATCAACATAGCACACAGTGGGAAGACTAGTGCCTCATTGTACAGATATGGTAAGACATTGAAAAGAAAGTGGAAGTTGGAGGAGACTTGGAAGATTGAAGAGGTTGATTTCAACATTTGTGGGCTGTCTATGGATTACTTCTTGCCACCAGCAGATGTCAGGAAGGGAACTGAACATGATGAGAATGGCATATGATGTTTTTAGGACATTTTTCTATCTTTTTTTTTGTCCAAGCAGAAAAATCTTAGATGAAACTGTTAGTATATATAGGAGACATGGAATTTCAATTTTCTTTTCTTTTGGATGCAATTTTTATTTTATTTATTTGCCATTTATTTTGAAGCCTTTTTTCCAAAAAATATAAAATAATTCTATGAGTAAATAATTTGATTATTGCTTGCTGATGGTTGTAAAACTCCTATCAAGGGCTGAAGAAGCTTGATTATCATAGTTTTTGGTTATGGAGATTTGTCTCCCAAATCAAGACCAATTAAATCAATTTGATTAAGATATTTTGGCTCCTTGTAGTAAAATTCATTTTATTTGACTTGGATTGTGATTTATTCCTTCTCTAATACTTAAATCCTCAGTAGATAGTGTAATTAAGGAAATGTTATTGGCACTCCACAAATTGATATTCGCGTTTCACTTTGAATTTATTTTTTTCCTAAACAATTGTCCAAAATGCCGATTAGTTTTGGGAGATTAATATTTTTCATTTTTTATGACAAATTTACAACGAAAAATAAATTCGCTTTTTAGTGAAATAGCACAAAATATAAAGCCCCTAAAAGATATAATTTTATAATTTCATAACTTTTAGTGAAATAACACAAAATATCTGCTGAAATTATATGATTTGCTTGATAAAACTCCAATCTTATAGATGCTACATTCAATATATATAGACTTAATATATATTCGTCATATAAACATTTTATTTTTTACAAAATATGACACTTAATATTTATCCATACATTAAATGTAACTATACACCTAGTGTAATATGATATTACCGTAAAACTCTAAAAAGTATTCAAAAATGTCTTGCTTAACATTAGAATTTTCAAAGAAAAATTATATACTATCAATTCATGTGCCATTAATTCACTATTCAATATAAAAGTAAGACAAAAATGAGATTTAAAAAAAAATAATTTAGACAATTGATTAAAACACTAAGAAAAGAAAGAGGTAAAATTAAAGGAAGAATTTTGTATTTGAAAGAAAAGAAAAAGGTAAAATTAAAGGAGAAGACTTTTGTTTTTGATTGATCACCATCCATCCATAACAAGTATTTTCATTTAATATTTCCATCACGATTAAAAATAAGGTGATTGAAATGGTATATTCGATAAAAAAAATATAAAATTAAATTAAAATATAAATATCATTTTGTGAAATATGAATATCAACACCGTAAAATTATCCAATACTCAATACACTTTTCACCTTGGCCCAATAACAATATCCGGAGCCCATTGTGTAGAATTAAGGACAATCTTCAGGTATCAAGCTAATTGAATCGCGCAGATGCACCATTGTATTTTTTCATCCAATTTAATTTGGTCTTCAATCAATCTTACAATAATACTATTATTTTTAATCATCCAAATTAATGATTAATTTCAATTTCCACAATTAGAATCAATGTCAAATTATACTAATAAAATATTCATTCTATATAGTTAGTAAACGCTAGTGATAAAATAGGTTCAAGAAATGATGTTCTAAACTTAATAAAAAATATATACTCATTTTGTTATTTTATATTTAAAAATGAGTATAAATTGTGTAAACTATATGTCTTTCACACCATATGTATATGTAGTGAATAACGCCCAACTTTGCTAAAAACGTTATTTTTATTTTTTTATCTACATATAAAAACTATTGATCTAGTAATATGATTTTAATTCTTTAAATGTATTATATCATTTTTAATAAGTTTTAAATTTCAATAATCCATTTAAATATATGTACGTATAACTTAATATTCTATGCAATCAGCACCTACACTACTTAGTGCAGTTTTTTTATGAACAGTTTTGAATAAAATGAATATATACAGTAAAAAATATCCTAAGCATGTATGAGCAAACAAAAAAACAAAAATCTAAATATTATTCTCCAATACTACAAGACATCAATCCCACTATAGTCGATATTATTTATACAAATTATATACAAAACTAATAATTTTAATATTCATATACAATAATAATAATTATATCTAAATAAATAATTAAAAATAACGTTTATTAGTGTTTATAAAGAATGTCCATGTGTAAATTGATATATTTACTTTTTTATTTTGATATTGGCATATTTAAATTTAGAAAAAAATATATAAAATACATAAAGATTTATATATATATATATAATATTTATATTTATGTTTATATATATAAATATATATTTTTATTTATATTATATATGTACACGAAATTTAAATGCTCCTTAATATTTTTTATATAAATATAAATATATATAGATATCTATGTCTGATTGAAAAAAAAAAAAAAGAGAGGCATGTTTGCTAACGCGTTTTTTTATGTAAAGTTTATATTTTTAAAATCGGATCGAATCGATCGGTCCAATCGGAGGTCGGTCTGATACGATTAGACCCATAAAATCGTTTGACGGGCTAATATCGGTTTGATATTTTTTTATCTTTTTTTTTAATTTTTTAAAAAATTTAAATTTGATATTTTATTATATTTATATAATTATTTGAATTTTGTATTTTTTTTTATATTTTTTAGATAATTATTTTTTTATATTTAAAATATATAATGTAATCAATTAGTCCGATTCTGGTTGAACCGATCCAATTAGTTGAACAATTAATTTTAATAAAATTAATTTAATTATCGATTCAATTATAAAAATACTGTTTAAAATATTAAAGATGGCGATAGCTGGTAAATGACTAACGAAAAAATCTAATTTTACCGTAAACTATTAAAAAGTCCATAATAATACGACGATACTATTTTCAATTAAAGGATACTTTTTAATTTTTTTTAAAGTAAAATTGTTTTATTATATTAAAAAAAATCAAAACAATAAATTTAGCCAAGACGTTTGATTTGTGCGCTATATGGGTTCCTTTTCCATTTGATAACGGAAAAAGCACAAAAATACTTCAAAAAGAAAACAAAAAAGAATTCAATGCCAAAAGGCGGTAATAACCCTCAAGTCTCAGAGCGGCTCATCCCTTCTAAGCACCAGGAGCATAAACCCTAGCTTCTGAAATCTCTATTTAACTGAACACAATAGCCGCCTCCCATAGCCAAAAAAGAAAAAATCGTCTCTTTTTCCATTTTTTTACCTTTCTTTCCTCCGCCGCAGATCTATGTATTCGTAACACGCTAAAGCATGAAACCCTTTTCATATTTTTCAATGTAGTTTGTTTATCTCAAATTAATTTTCTTTGTTTTATTTTTGTTTTTGTAGTTAGAGATCTGTTAGTATAGACAAAATTTAGATGGTTGCATCTGGTTTACCCTCTCCTTGTGCAATAATTTGAGTTTTTCTTGGAGATATAACTGATGCACAAACTGAGTAGGATGGCTTACCAGCCCATTGCACACACTCTGTTTGTATTGCCTTGGTGTCAAATGGACCTTCCTATATTTTTTTTTTGTTCTTTTTCTCCAGAAAGAATAATAATTTCAGTTTTCTTGAATAGTTGTCTTTTGAAAAGAATGAAATTTCGATGGCAGATGAAGAATTTTTGAATCTTATCCTACACACTGATTATCTGTGTTGACTACCTACTCCGCTTATTATCTGATGCCATCGCAGCTTGTATTCTCTATTTTTTATGTCGATTTTGGTTTTCTGATTTGTGTTATGGAAATATTGGTGGGTTTTCAGTTTTTCTTTTTCTATTTATTATTTATTATTTATTATTTTTGGGTTGGGGGTGTTAATTATGTGAATCAGAGTTCTTCATTATTCCAGCCTTCCAGGTAATGAACTTTCAGTTCTTGGAATTTATTAGCCTCCTGTGTGTGAATAATTAATTCCAACTTCTAGTGCATAAGTTGTTAAAATATGAAATTAACATATGAATACTGGATGAGAAGGCAAGTGATGTGAAATTATCTTATCCTACACTCTGAATTTTTGTGTAGACTTATTAACTCCGCTTATTATCTGATGCCTCAATTTTCTCATCAAAAAGTTGTCCTTTGTTTGGGATTTCTTGGCTTTATTATCGATGTGCAAAGAATTATGGTGTGAATTGATTGTGACGAGCCAAGAATTCTTGGCTTTATTAATTTACATATTATGAACCATATCTTGTGATTCTTCATTCTTGTCATTGTTGATGTACTATTTGGTAATTTAAATACTGGTTTTGCAACCTCATATTGGTTACTCAATGATGAGAAAAAGCGGACGGGCGGACAGAATCTGATGCCGTGTTGAGTGTCTGCATAATTCCTCTATTGGAATGCCTCTGAGACACTCAGTTGTTTGATATCTATGTTACTCTTGGTAAATCTTAAGCATGGTTTTCTAGTGAAATCTTAAATCTTTCTTTGTATGTCTTAATTGGCTCTGTTCGTCTTATTTCGATAATTTACTCCTGTGGTCTTGTGTCATTCTGCTGTGATGAACATTCTAAATTATGTCTGGACATATGAAACTTGTTCATGATTGTTTATCCGAGTTCTGAGCAGACATTTTCTTGTTAACTCAACGCTGATAATTTTTCATGGTGGTGCATAATCCATGTGATTTGGAGATTATTATTTGTTATCTATCTTTTGTAGGATTTGATTATTTGCAATAAGAATTGAGAGTGACTGAGTGGTGGCAATGATGTTGAAAAACTACCTATTTTCTGAAGGGAGTTTTTCCCTTTGATTATAGAAACCAATGGATCCTTCTGAGCCTCTACCACTCTGTCTATATCTCTATTCTTTTTCTCTATGCAGCATAATGCATGTAAATATTTCTATATAGATGCTTATCGACATATATAAGATTTGTACAATATGAATTTGGTAGAAATAATAGACCATCGAGGTGAGGATTGCAGATCAGGACATAATATGAATGACTTTCAAAAAACAGACTACAATTATCTGATCGTTGGTTCTATTAAAGGAAAACATTCTTATATATCAGTTTTGCAATCATAAACATTCCTATTAATTGGGAAATGATATTATTTTTTTGTTTTTATATTTTATTTTAATGAAGCTCCCAATGATCTGAAGATATTATGTTTCAGCCTTGTCTGAAATTCAATTGTTGAAAAATTTTACAAGTTTCTGAGGGAGCTCTTTGCTTGCTTAATTTAATGTATATGTCTAAGTATTATGTGCTTTATTTTATTTAATATCAAAGTAATAGTATTGTTATACATTATGAATTAGTGATGGCTCGTCCATTTTCATGTAGTTTACTGTTTTAAAAAATAAATGTTACCACATCTGTAGAAACTTTATTTTTTTAATGTTTTGTGTTCTTTTAATTTGATTTTTTATGCACAGACTTAAGTGATAAGAATCTTGAAATATTTATTCTAATTTACATATTTTTATTTAAATCACTTCTCTTAATTGTTTAATTTGAGTAAAAATGGAACATATTGGTACATAATTTAGAGTTGAAAGCAGGAAAGAATTTACTATGGAATGTATATTAATATTTATAGATTTGAAACTTTAGCTAATATTCACTAATTGTAGAGCTTTGGGGTTTACATTTTATTACCTGGGCAAGATTTCCTGTGATTCAGAGTTGAAGGAGTATAAAATGGGATATTTAATTTTAGGGATTAAAATGGTATGTTTTTACAAGTTTGTGGACTTTCTTTTGTTATAAATGACTTAGCCATTACAACATCAAAATTCTTAACTAAGCCCCAGCGTAATGCCTTTTGTAAGCACTTGGGAAATTTGCTGGTCATAGGTGAATAAGCCATTTGAGTTTTGAATTTAAAATCCATCTTGATAAACCTGTCGAATGAGTAGAATGAGGAGGACTTCGCTAGTTGTCTGTGGTAAATACTTATTCGATGGCATTTCTAGTTTGTATTTAATTCGAGTCTTCAAATGGGTTTTGAAATTTGAACCGAACATTGAATCATCAATTGTCCTAGTTTGTATTCAACTATTAGGACTCCACTCCACTCTATTTGACAAAATGGTTTAAAGTTGTGGTATTATTGATTGGAAAATCATTAAAGCTGGATGAATTGATAGCTAATAAAATCAGGCTGAATGTTGCGAGTTCTATGTGGAAATTGATATCACCGTTATAAAATTATATTGTAGAAGGTCATTTATGAATATCCTCCTCCTCATTATCTCTTTTGTAAGCACATGAGTCATGATACTTTAAAATGTTTTGAGAATGACAATTTTCTTAAGTTTCTCTTAAATTTTTTAAAATTAATCACCCTGCAAACCAAACATGTTACGTTTTGCTTTGAGGGCAAGAACTACTTTTATTATTTGTCCGTTTCTAGTTTTAGTAAAAATACATTGCAAAATGATGTTGAGGACCAGACAAGTAATGAATGCAGTCGATGTTCTCGAAGCAAGGCTTACTTGTTTTGTTCGTAAGGTGATTAGCTTTTGGAGCTTTAGGGGAGATTTGGGAGCATTGTCATTTTTAAAACATTTTGTAACATTGTGATTCATGTGCTTACATAGAGCAATTCGGGAGAGGATTTTTATAAATAACCTTGTACTTAATAGAGATGGATTTGGTTCTAGCAACAGTCACGCAAGGCCTCACAAGGATTTGCCAATCAGTGATGGCACAACTTTCAATGCCATTTTGTCGAACATGTGGATGGGGAGTCCTAGTAGCCGAATCCAGATTGGGGCAATTGAAAATTCAATGTCCGGTTCAAATTTTGGATTTCATTTGAAGACTCTCATCGGGAAGGCGTCGAAAAAGTATTCACCACGGAGACATATATAGGTGAAGTTATCCTCATTCAACAAGTTTATCAAAATAGATTTTAAGTTTAGAACTCGGTTGACATATTCACCTTTGAGCAGCAGTTTTCCAAAGTGCTTGCGGAGGGTATTAGAGTATCTTCAATCATACATCAAATTTGATGTAATTCCATCTTTAATGAAATACCAAATTTGGTGTAATACTATTTATTTACACCAAATTTGGTGTAATGTATACATTTTTATTTTACCCTCAAAATTCTTCTACTCTCAATTTTAATTCCATTTATATTCTATATTATATATTTAATTAATTTGTAATTTAGTTTTATTTATTCAATTTTAATTTTTTTAATTTTTTGGAATAACATTTATAGTGATTAATTATCATAATTAACATTTACAATAAATTATAATAATTAATAATAATAAATAAATACATTAAAATAACATTACTTGCAACAAATTTAAAAATAAAATATAACATATATATTAAAAATTAAAATTTTAAAATTAAATTTTTGTTCTACATAATGTGCAATGTAGTATTTTTTTTATTGTGATATTAATTGTAATGCTTATTTTTGTAATATAATCAATAAATATAATATTAATTATATGTAATTTTTTATTTAATAGAATTAGTAGTAATAAAATATAAATAATTAAATAACTTTATAAAGAAATAAATAAGTGATAATTGAAAAAAAAAAAGAATAAAATATTTATTTGGTGTAATAATTGGAGATGATTTTAGTTAAATTATATTAAAATACTAAATTTATTGTAAAATTTACACCAAATTTCACGGGTTGGAAATGGTTTTAAACTGAGGTCCATGTGAGAACTTCCGAACAAAGTGCAGAGCAGACAGAAGGAGCTGTTGATGGTTCTTTATACTTCGGGCATCTGATAATGATCACACTAGCATAGATGGGTTTTATTAAGAGTTTTAATTACGTTGTAGAAAAGAAGATGAGATCTCAATATTGTTTAAGGTTTGACACGTCAAAGGCAAAAGTAAGTCTTTTTAATGACACTGAACAAAAAAAAAAACAGAGAGCTTGTCCCGATTACAGTTTGCTGGGCTTGTCGAAAAATGTACAACTCAGAAGTGCCTATAACTCAATTAATACCCAATACAACATAACTGCCTCCCATGGATTACACTTTTGAGACTAAGGCCTATGCCGAAGGCTGACTTCTTTTAGATGCTGATCAACACTTGCATCCCCTTAGTTAAAATATATACACAATTAGGGATCCAAAAGATTCAATTGTATCGAGATTGATTTTTTTTTTTTCAAAAACAATGAAAAAGATAGTATTTTAATTTTTTTGGTGGCAAAATTTTAAAACCTAACGATTTTACATATAAAATTTGTAATATTTTTAATGTCTTTCTTAATTTACTTAATCAATTTAAGGATAAGAAATCGATGCAATACGAAATCATATACACCATGTGGTTTTTTGGTCCATACGAAATAAAGATATAAATAACTGAATATTTTGGCCAATAAAGTTTTAATGATCCACGCATCATAATACATTAAATACTCTCATTTACACGGGATGCGTACAATTTTTTGTCATTTGCTTATTGTCTCTTGCTCGGAATTGATTCTAGGCACTTTGGAGAAATTTGGAATTAGACCACATCAACCTCCAACAACATTGATAGGGATATTGGCTGAGAAAGAAGTATTAACACTGGCTGCCCCACACTTAACCTTGGCCGACTCGTAATTGAATCTGACTCTACCTTCACTTGTCCTTCTATTGTACACAAGAATACTGCAGTCTATGTAGGATAAACTTTTGACTGCCCACTTTTGTAATTTCTCCTGTAAAACTTTTCTAAGTAATGAATGCAGCCTTTGTTCCAAAAAGGGAAAAAATGAACTGAACATTTCCATCACTTCTGTGCATTGATGAATTTGTACCCACAAGAATCCCAAATTTTTTTTGGTGAAGTACGTTTCTCATCTTCACTGGATGGAAGTGAAGATAATACCACCATAGAGGGTACTGATTACTGTTGGGGTCCATAGCAATGTGGACCTGCTTAAAAAATAAATTTTTAAAATTGGGGATATCTGTATTTCAAAGTGGAAGGTTGATGGACAATCCCTTCGTACTTTCAACGTCTTTCGTCTTTCGGCACATGTGTTACTTGTCTTCCTTCTTTCTGTCTATAAAAGTGCACAAGGGGTGAAGGTTTGAGAAATACACGAAGCAGAAGAGAAAGACCTTGACTTCCAACCAAGGTCAAGAGAGAAAAATAGAGTGTAGGTATTTAGGGTTTGTGATAATTAAATTATAATAGATGTAGAAAAATTATTAAAGCTTTTTATCTTGGAGCAATATAAAGGTGGCCATAGAGTGTTATTTGGTAACTGTATTAGAATGGTTGTATAAGTTTTTTTTTCTTCTTGAATTTAGGTATAAAATTCAAGAGTTTATTTTTCTTATATAAAATTTTTTTTATTTAGTGAGAGAACGAGAAGTGTGTATGTAAGTGAATTTGTCGAATCACGTAAAAATCTCTTTGCAATTTTATATTATATTAGTATCATTTATTTTATTTAGTCTGAATTGTCGAATATTCCTAATAAATTAAATCTCAAATTCATAATTACTTCTCAAATAATTTCTATTCTCTAAATTTTTATTTTTTCACTCATTTTTCTTATATGAAATATATATATATATATATATATATAAATAAAGGGTTGAATTCTAGAAGTCAGCACTCTTATGAGACGAGTTAATGAAATCTTGTCACGTAGAGCCAATTTTGAGGCGCATATCAATCAAGAAGAGTAGGTTCAGTTTTTTTTTTTTTTTTTTTTAATGGATTGAAGTTGAGCTAACTATTTGACTATAGAAGTGTGAAACAGACCCATTTTGCAATAAATAAATATAATTGACCCATTTAGAATCTTAGGTACGTATAAAAAAATTGCATGGCGGTACGCGTATAATCTTCCCATCCTGCTTGTGACATAATATAAAAATATAATATTCTCTATTTTAATAATTGCGTAACAGTGGGGTGTCCCAATTCTACGCAAATATACTCTTCTTCATTTGTCACATTGTAGCAGTAAAAATATTTTATAATATACTCCATTTTGCAAGTAGATGTTCATATTTTGTTTCTATATGCTAATCATAATAGTACCAATTTTTTATTTTTTGGTTTTTACATTTTTGAATGTAATAGTCGTTAATTTTTGTTTAAAAAGTCTTTTGAAAATAATATATAATAGAAACAGAAAAAATGGTGTAAAAGTGTTATGTTAATAAAGTTTTCAGAAAACCAATATAATAATTTGATTACGAAACTATACAGTTTGATTATTTTTTTTATATAGCAAAATTGGACATTCTGGATAAATGGTCTATTTCATTTCCTAAAATAATCTACTATAATCTCAATACTTACATACTTAAATTACCATTTTTCTTACAACTTATCAGAATAAATCTATGAAAATGTAAACATAATACTTCTTATATTAGTAATGTAACATGTAAAAGAGATATAAATCCACAAAATCTATGAAAGAAGACAAACATCTTTATAAAATAAACAGAGTCAAAGCCACTTGCTATAAACTTTACTGTCGGAGACCCCACACCGTCGGTGGGGGTTTCTTTCAAGGTACAATCACCAATGCAATGTGATGATTGTACCTTCCATGTCAGTAACTCTCATTCCTCATTAAAAACCAGACACGCAATTGAACTCAACCTCCACACCCCGACACCCCCCACCCCCAACCAAATTATTCTCACTATACAAACTTCTTTATTTCAGCAAGAAAGGTGAACTGGAAAAAGTTGCTGATCATCATTATTGTTAGTAGCCCACCTAGCAGAAATGAGAGATGAAGAAGCCCAAAGGCCCCAAACAACTCCTAGCAGCAGCAGCAGTACAAGTTCAGCAGCAAGTTTCAGTATCAAGAAAGATGGTTCTGGCTTTGAGGGACTGTTTGGCAGAGGAAAGTACAAGTTGTGGGCTTTGACTGCCATCACTTTGCTGGCGCTTTGGTCCATGTTCACTGGCTCTGTCACTCTAAAATGGTCTTCCGTTAATCTTAAACACTCCTCACAGGACTTGGACCCCTCCATCCATGGTGATCTTGATGTTCTGGTATATTCCTGGCTTAGATATATCTTTTCTGGTTTTTGTTTATCTTTATCTTTTGACTTAAGCAAGTGTGAGATACACTGTTGTGAGATCTAATAAATTATTCTGTAGTAGAAGTTGATAATAGGTAGAGACGCAACCAGATTTTTGACTTAAATAAAAGACAATTTGAATAATTGAATGGCCAAAAATCGGATCTATTAGCTAAACAACTGATAAAAATCAAAGCTTTTAAAGTTAAGAAGGGCTGCTCCTTGTTCTATAAAAGTAGCTTGTTCATCCCAGATATAATGGTTGCATTAGCAATTACAAAAAATCTATGTAATTCAAGACCCTCCATTTTCTGGTAACATTTATTTTCTTTGAAACACTTTCTTGCTGATTCATGTGTTTTTGGTACGATTTGAGTGCAGTTTTATGAGTAGTCTTTGACGATTTGTTGAATTTTGTGGTCCATGTGTTGGAAATCTGTAGGATGTAGATGAAAGGGAAAAGATGGTGAGGCAAATGTGGAATGTATACAAGCACAGCAGTATTGTTAGGCTGCCAAGTTTCTGGCGAGATGCCTTCGGGGCAGCATACCAGGACCTGACCAGTGAGGTTCCCAGTGTGCAGAGCGCGGCCCTTCTGGAGATTGCCAAGATGTCTTTCCGGTCCAGGGACATATACGACCCTCCTCCGGTAGAATCAACTGCTAGGTAGGTAAATGGGATTCTGAGATTCTGGGATTCTGAGATACACCACATGAAGGTTTTCTGTGGCATTCTTGTTTGATATGGTCACAAATTTTGGAAGGAGATTTGCAAAATTTTAGTTTGTTTGAAAGTTGAAACTGAAAGCTTGGAATTGAAAAGGTTTACATTTTGTAGTATCTAAGATCTGTGCTAAGGTGTGAATCTGAACTCTGGCAAGCCATTCTCCCCTATTCTGAGAACTTTCATTTCAGTTTTGGAATTGTAAAAACCTGAATAAACAAAAACTTTTGCTCCGCTGCTTCTGTCTGAATGGATAGGTGAAAATGCCAATAAGTTTGTGAAGTGAAAAGGCGTTCCTTTTCATTAGTATTGCTACACAATACCTCAAGGCAAATTGTGGCTTGTGAAGCGGAAGCTCAGCATTTGATCCAATTTTAATTTTGTAAGGTTTTGATGTGGATGCATAGGATGTCAAAAGTTCGTTATTGATATTCTTCATAGAAGAAGCCAATAAATACTGGAACTGTAGGATTGCACCAACCATGATTAATCATACTGGAACGTAGTTGTATTTCATTTTAATTTCTCTTTATTCATCAAGCATTCTGGATTCAGAAAATGGAATTACATTTGCTTGTTGAACTCTAACAATGTCTTCTTTATATGTACTTCTGCTACACAGATTATCTAAGGAGGAAGTTCGACCAAGAATCAAGGTGGGGAAGACAAGAAAACAGAAATGACTGTATTGCTAGAGCAAAGGCAGAATATTGCAGCCTCATTATTTATGTAATTCTGCATGCACTGATCACATCCTCTGCCATAATGCGTCTTTACTATTTTAACATACAGCCTTTGTGTCTTCATTGCAAAGTGATGAGATGCATACATGTTCCATTGCGAGTTATATTACTACATGAATACTACAGTCTGCTCCAATTGGGAGAATAATTGTAATAAACAAATCAATTTCCTTGTAATACAACAGTTGCATTTGCTCTTCCTTTTGCTGTAATTTGCTATTTCTGCATTTTGCTATGATATATGCATGTTCAGGCTGAAACAGTAAGGCTGATAAATGGGAGAATTGAACGGGGACTGGACCTCGGGTGAGGTCCAAGAACCGGCTAACAATTGCGCTAGTTGTTGTTCAGTAGAAGCAGAACACCGCACCAGGAATGGATATAATGACCCGTCCTGTCATAGAAATAAAAATCTTTATGACCCCTAAAACTTTAGATCTGAGCTTTGATTTGTGGTTTAAGGTTCTTTGATAGGTCTTCACAAGCAGCATTTTGTTATCCAACCTCTTAACTTTTGTGCCTAGTATGACAAACAAATCAACAAGATTCACCATAGAAGTGCTAAGATGAAGGAAGAACACAGAACAGAAGTGCAGCTTAGATGCTACAGTTTATAACTGCAAGTCTTCTTCTACCCAATGGATAGAATGTTCTGCCTCGTGAAAGAATGACATCTTTTAAATGAATATGGGCAAGTTGTCCATTGTTGTTAAGGTAGCAAAAAGAATAAAGTTAGATTTTAAAGAGGTTTTTGTATCAGAGTTATTACCACAAAGAGATAGCTAAAGCTTATTGCTGATTAGTTATCAGGGTTGAGACCTTACACTTGCATCATTTCCCATAATCCTGCTTGATAAAAAATGAAACTCAAATGTTATCTTAGTTTGATCAAAAAGTTCTTTAACGGTACTTTGCAATATGTAGAGTTGATTGTTTCTTGAAAATGATATGAAATAAAAGGAAGCTTAGCATAAAATGTCCAATCTTGTGGCCATCCAGTTGTTCTGTCATAACATAAAGGGACTATGATTAACAAAAAGGATTACAACAAAAAGGGCTTTACAGCAAAGCTCATGCACCCACTTTTTTTTGGGCAAAATAAAGTAACAAAATGGAAGAGAAAAACAATGCAATACATCAACATGCATACCATGTTACTTGTTAGCATCTGCATACATACATACATACATATATATTATGTATAAAATACTTCTCTTTTGTTCTTTGGAGATGCATGGATATAATACTATTATCACATTCAAATAACTAGTATACGGTACCCTTGTCTTATATTCCAAGGGCAGTGATAATGCCAGATAAAATCTCATATTACCAAAGCAAATATATGATATCATATCACTGGGGCATACATATATAGTACGGACAATTATGGTAAATTTGCTCTAGCAAGATCACCAGCCAGACGTCCATAGTTTCTAAGGATAATTATATTAACTTTTCTTGAAGTTTGGTCTGAATATAGGTATAAGTAAACAATCTTAAGTTTTCAAAATTGTATTCACCTCCCTCCCTCGTTGGAAAACCTTAACATTTCTTTTGTGAAATGACTATTTTGATATTTGTTAAAAATTACACAAATCACCCTTAAGGACTTCCCTTAAGTTTTATCACAGTACAATTACATTCCTGAAAATTTTCATTTTACATTTAAACCTCTATGATTTATCCTAATAAAATAATAAAATATTTTAAATATTTAATGACATTTTTAACCATAAACAAAGCTAAATATTCAAATTAAAATTCAGGTCCGAACACTATGCTTAGATTTAAATATAGATTTAGATAATTGTATCTTCTCATCCTCACTAACAAATAACGAGTAGCAAATATCGTTCTCGTAGTCAAACTCAAAATATTCAAGTTAACTTCTAAAAGATGAGCTCTTCCACATGAGTAGTTGATTGATTGTTTATATAATCGGTGACCATAGCATTATGTACTCATCTTAAAAAAGTATAAGGAAAGGTGATAGAAAAAATAAAATAGAAGATATATGTGTTATTAATTTTCAATACCAATAATTTTAGTTAAAGTAATTTAGAATGAACTTTTAATATTCTAAAATATAATTTTAAATTTTATTTTAAGTTAGAAACATTAAATTTCAATCGAAGTTAGTATAAATTGAATAGATCTTAAAGGGATTTAGGTAAATACTGGCAAACTTCAGGGGATGTCTTTGTAAGTTTGGACAAATATTTAACAGGGGTTTTTAGTAAAATATTATATTTTAATAAAATAATTATCAAAATACCATGAAATGAAAGTGTATTAAATTTTTATGACAAAACGTTAGGCAGTCTAAAGCTTTTTATTTTATTTTTTTATTTTTATAAGTATTACCAGAGGTAATGCCAGGCCCAGTGTAATGCTTTGGCAATTGCCCAAGCGTTATCCGAGGTAACGCTTTATGTTTTTTTTTTTTAATTTTTTTATTTTAAAATTTAAGTAATATAATTTCACACATATATAATTATTAATTAAAATGTGCCAATTGTGTATATATATGTAATTTATTCATATTGTGTGTATTTAATATTTTGTGTAATTATACTATTACACACACATAAATATAAAATGTTTAAATTTTAAATTAAATTTAACCAATAATTAAAAAAAATATTATATAAATAAATAAAATAATCAAATTAAACATATTATATACATTAATCAGTAATAATGTCATAATATTTTGATACTGCTGCACAAACTTAGGGAGAGAGAATTGGAGGACATAGGAATAAGCGACCACGTGATTATGGTACTTGTGGACATTACTGATTACTGTATATAATATGTTTAATTTGATTATTCTATCCATTTATATAGTAATTTTTTTTAACCATTGGTTAAATTTTATTCAAAATTTAAACTTTTTATATTTACGTGTGTAATAGTATAATTATACAAAATATTAAATACACATAATATGATAAATTATATATATATACACATATACACACACACAATTGACACAATTCAATTAATAATTATATATATGTGTGAAATTACATTACTTAAATTATTTTTAAAAAAAGTTAAACCAAAAAAATAAACAAAAAGTGTTACCTAAAATAACGCTTTGGTAATTGCATTACCTTGCAAAGCGGTACCTAAACTAACGTTTTGGCTTGGCGCTGCCTCGGATAACACTTTGGACAGTCCAAAGTGTTATCCAAGATAACGCCATTAGTTTCATTGTATTAGTTCGGGTGTTTAAAAAAAAATATCAAATAAAAAATGTTAGACTTCTTAATATTTTTGGCTTAAAAATCATACTTTTATTTTACGGTATTTTGATAATTATTTTTTTAAAAGATAATATTTTAATAAAAAAACCCAACATTAAGAGGTTTTTAAACTTTTCATTGTCTTAAAATAAAGATGCCGATAGTATAACAAACGGCGGCTAGGGTTATATGTAAATTGATAACAAATGGTTTTTGACATAACAACAATGACATTTGAGGTATTCAATGTAATTATCCAAGCATGAGGAACACCAAACCTCATAAGAGATGTATGTAATTATCCTTAGTCTCTCATTCTTTTGAAATTTATGTATTTCTTGTAACCTTTTATGTTTGACTCCTGCTTTATGTAGATTTTATTTTTTATCTAATTAAAAATTATTTTCTACGTTATATATGACTATTTAAAGGTTATAAGTAGCACTATGATTATGTCTTTTACATAGTATTTTTTTAAAAATGAGCCTAATCAAGGTCGAATTGAGCATAAATTAATTTCTATTGTATTAAATATTTTCTTTTACTAAGAGGAACAAGGAGTGAAGAGGGAATGAGAGATCATAACTTATACGTTGTATGCAATTATGAAAGTTAGTTTTGTATAATTTTCGAAATAAATGGTATAGGGGAACGAAATAGTAGAACACAATTCAATAAAAATTCTCTCTACGATGGAATATATATATATATATGTTGTTAACAAATTAATAATTTATTTTGTATCTCCTTTAAAATTCTTTAGAAATAAAGAGTTTTAAATTCTTGTCGTATTGTAATTTTGCTTATGATAATTGTTATATAATATCATATTACTCAATCAAAAAATAATAATAGCTATTGGATAAAAGTACACTATGAAGTTTTTAAATCATGTAACTACAATTAAACACATTTTTATTAAAAACTCAATTTTGATCTCTATAGTATTTTTGGAAAACTATTAAAACCCCTCAAAATAAACTTTTGTATACAAAAATTTCATAAAATTACTTTTCAATTCAAAAAACTCATTTCACCAACCGTCGTTGGGAAAAAAAACTCAAAAAAACAACTTTTACTTAACATGTTTAGAGTTTGTGATTTTGGATTAAATTACCCGTAATATAAAATTTTAAGTTTTATTTAAATAACTAATTTATTCGTTGAGTAACACATGACATATGTTATTTCTAGACTGATGAAACTAGTAGAAAAGATCGGATTACCAGTTTTAATAAAACTCACTACAGCACTACGAAGGACTGGGTAGGAGATAGAGTTCCGAGCGCATATGTAAGTAATTAATTCATTTATTTGTTTATTTTTAATTTATTTTAAATTAAATATATATGTTGACATTTATTAATTTTAGAATGAGATGGTGCAACTTCGAGAGGAGCACCGACAATTACAGGCTCACACTGATACCGTGGATGATGCTCACGCCTTAATCGACGTACAGATTGCAGACAAAGTGTGTGATCAGATCTTCAGTACACGTTCGGGGTACGTGCGTGGGCTTGAAAATGGGCCCACACCTCTCAGGTCGACTACTTCTGATGCTACATCATCTACACCGACCAATGCAGCGCTTAGAGATCAACTTCATATGACATAGAATGAGTTAACAGACACGAGGACCGAGCTAGCAGACACCAGGACTGAGCTATTTGTTTGTAAAGACAGACTTCATCTCATGGAGTCACAACAAGCCATAATTCTACAGTATCTTGATAAGGTGTCTCCCGGTGCATCGTAAGCGATACAATTGCTCAGCCAGCAACAGTCATCCTCCTCAACTCCACCCCGGCCTCCACCGTCTTAGACTTAGATCTGTGTAAGTGTTTCATAATTTTTTTTAATGAATTAATTGTTGTATCATTGTTATTCATATAAGTCGTTGCTGTTGTTTTGATATATACAATTATGTTTAATATATAGTGTTGATTTATTTCTAATTACATTTTTGATTTATTATTCTTCAGTTATAACTGGATCGAGAGATGAAGATTCTTATTTTGATTCACATTTAGGTGTATTAGACTTATATCTAATTTCTATATGAAAATATTTTACTTTGAATGTTGACTTTTAGAGTGGTTTGTTTAATGATTCATTTGTATGATTTATGTATATGATGCTTTCTTTCATATACGATGTGTTTTAGATATTGTTGGAATGATAAATGTCTTGTGAATGATTATTGGATATGTTGTGAGGTTGTTGAATATTTGTTAATGTTTGTGATAAACAGGTTGTGGATATATTGTTTAAAATAAGATAAAAATTCGAAATGAACAAAATATTTTAAAAAAAAAATCAAATTTTAGCGACGATTTTCCACAATTCGTCGCTAAATTTTTTATTTTTTTTAAAATCATATTAATTTAGCAACAAATTCTTATATTCGTCGCTAATAATTAATTTAATAATGAATTTCCCACATTCGCCGCTAAAGTTTTTGAATTTTTTTTTAAAATTGTATTAATTTAGCGATGAATATAAAATGCGTCGCTAAATTTAGCGATGAAATTTGACATTTCGTCGCTAAAATCAAAACTTTCGCTACGAAATTTGAAATTTCGTCGCTAAAATATTTTTATATTTATTTAAAAATATTATTAATTTAGCGACGGAGTGTGGTTATGCGTCGCTAAATCTTAAATATTTAAATTTTTTTATATATTTTAGAGATGAAAATTCTTACATATGTCGTTGCAATTGCGACGAAAAGTTGCGTCACTAAAATTTATAACGTAATCCGAATTTTCGTTGTCAAATTTTTTTACGACGGTTTTATTGCGACGACTTTAGCGACGAAAAGATTTAGTCGCTTATATATATATCAGCGACGAAAACATGGTCATTAGCGACGATATTTTTTATTGCTAAAATATATTTTTCTTATAGTGACCATTGGCCTAACGCTTAATGAATTAAGCTCTTTTGAAAAAATTACTTATGAATTTTGTAAATTAATAAATTGTATGATTTCATTTGTGTATGTTAAATATTATATTATTTTATGTGAATAGTAAAAAAATTGGATTTGTATGAACATAATAGCAAAATATTAATTAACTAGATTTTTTATTTTGAGAAAACACCAAAAATTTCAAAACGTAAAATAAAAATCATAACTGATAATTTATCAATTTTAAAACATAGAGAAAAAAAATTCTTTAAAAGCCAACACAAAAAAAAAATTATAAAAAAATTATTAGTGTTTTTTTATGTTGCATTTGGATGAATTGATTCGATTTGAGGAAACGAGTTGGAACTAAGGATCTCAAATAACTTCGATATTAAGTGAATTTCAAATAATATCATAATAACTGAAAAATACTTAAAATGAATGCTAAAAGATTTAATATCCATTTTAATATCAAACAAATTCAATTAATTTATATTTATTGATTCAATCTATAAACAACCTTATACTTTGGGTGGGGGGCGGGGGGGGGCGGGGCGCGCTAACCGCCCCATTCAAATTTATTGCAGCTTAAAATTTAGTCCTCTAAAGATAATAAAAAAAATTATCATATAGTTGAAAATATCTTTTTATCTATTGTTTTTTAAAAAAAAAATCAAGTTTGCCTCTAAATATTAAAATTTCTGAATATGTCATAGTGGTAACGTTTTAAACTAATTGCATATAGGTATGTTGAAAATAGACTACTCACAACTTAATCCTTTCAAATCAAATAAGTCTACAGGTTGGAGGGCTAATTTTGTAATTGTCATGCGTAAAAAATAGACAATGAATAATGTGCTCAAAATTTAGAAATAAAATGAAGACGTGCAAGTAAAATAGGTATAGTAAATATAGCGTAGGGGGAATTTTGTTATAAACAAAAGCTAAAGCAAAAAAAATAAAAAAAAATAGGGAAAAAACATTATAGAGTGAGGACCAAAAATCTGTAACTGAAATTTTTAATATTATTAAATTTGTATTTTTTCTAAAAAATAAAAAACGAGATAACATTTGACTAATTGAATTGGTTTTAGTGCTAAACTGTTTCTTGCTTGTCCTTCAACTGTCTTTTACCATGAGGGCATATTAAACTAAAATATTAATGCAAATTTCATTTTCAAGGACAAGATATTATATTTAATTATAAAAAATAAAATTATTTAAAGGCATGTAGATTATTTCACATTAACGAATGATTACAATCAAATCAATTTCAACAATTTTCGAATGTACTATATAACATACAAATAGACCTTTGATATATATGCAATGTCAAAATTTGGAAAGTTTGCCACATATTTTACCTATAAATATTTATTTTCATAATAAATTTATTTTTACACTTTCCTACTTATATGTACTTTCCAGTTTCCATGAATCATAAACTAAAAATAATTATCTTTTCTTAATAATTTTTGTAATTAAGCAAGCACCTCATAGGTTTAAATAAATGATCAAATTCATTCCTTCCATTTTTTATTAATTTTATGTTCAAATTTATATTATACTTAATTTTTTCAGAAATAACACGTTAACATTGTATGGACTGATGCAACCACACTCCATACACAAATAAAACTATAATGATATAACATCTAAAGAATTATAATGTCACCAAAATATTAAATTTAAATTGTCAAAATCCATAAGATAGAATGATATATCAAATGTAGCCCAAAAAACAATGACACCCTCACAATACAAAGAATAATAAAATTATAGTTTATTCTCCCACCAATAACTAAATTAAAAAAATAAAGTTACCAACTAAATTTACATAGTAAGTTAGCAATACACTTTTTGTGTATTGTAAGTGAAAGCACAAATGACAAATACGAGAATCATGTAATAAAATTACTATGCAAAATATAAAACATATTTATTACTACCTTCTCCTCTAAATTTATATTTCTACATGTGAATTTCTAGATGTACAACACACGAACATTATACTTTCTAATTTTAGAGCTAATCTAGTTACAGGATTTGGTGTAAATGTCTTCACAGCTTTTAATAAACTCATAGACCTTCTAAAATATAATGATGATGAAACTAAAAGAATTTATCAAGAACTTTAATAATAAATTAAGATAAAAACTTATTTTTTAAAGATTGTAAATTTATCTCCTCAATTTTCTGCTAGAAATTTCAATATTTTATAAACTTTCAAACCAATTATAAAATGTATTAAAAAACTTATAAAACTCAACCAAGCACACACCTGAGCACAACAATTTTCATGCAGGTTATCAAAGGCAAGCTGCAATCTACCCAAGAATCAGCATTTTAGGATTGAGTTCTACAATTAGCCCTGATTCTCTTTTTCAAAACATTCTCCAATCTCAGGATAATTATAATTTAAAAAGGCTAAAAGCAAAGGCCACCAAGTGAAGTTAAATTTGACAGTACCTTCTGCAGTTGAGCCGGACATCGAAATGCAGCCAAGTTCATGGGTCCAAACTCAAATAGAGCTACTTCCATCTCTTACAAAATTGAACCAAGACTTGTAAAATCTTGGATGAAAAAAGCATCAAAAAATCCCATGTTTGCAGAATTAGAGCTCGACGCAAGAAAACTAGACTGATGCTAATACATAATTAAACCTTGAACTCCTACAACAGATATAACCAACCTACAGTTGAAGATAACTTCACAAAATTTCTTGAGCAGTTATATTAGCTGCTGCAGTTTCTCTATAAAGAGGAATTAAAAATCCTCACTACCAGAAAAACATTTACAGTCAGTCTGAAACAAATGTATTTACAATTTCCTAGTGACTACTTACTCGTCAACTGTCTGAATCTCTCCCATCATAATCCGGTTGCTAACCACATTAAATCCCAGAACAGCCGGACTCACTTTCTTCCCTTTCTTTCCCTTCTTTTTTCCTCCTTTTGTGGCCCCATCAATAGCACCCACACTACCTGGGTCAGAGCCCCCAACATCCACATGATCGGAAATCATATCTCCCACTCCTGAGGCAGTGGCTTTTCGATCATTCCGATTCTTGAAGGCAATTTCAAGAACATCAGCAGGCAAAAAATCTTTGTAACTCAGAAACTTGTCGATGAAGTCATGGTTGGAATCAAAGGAACCAAGATTCTCTATCAGCAGTGTTTCAGCCTCTGACCTTGATATCTTTAAACAATATTCCAAGATACTTGTATCTACAAAGAAAACAACATATGATCAGTACAAAATCAACTAAAAAGGTATATTTCTTACCATACAATATCTGCAACTTAAAGAAGACTAAATAACCTACAAGGTCTGCTACAGTAAAGGCTCCATACTTCAGAAACCGTCTGGGACCTAAGATCAGACGGATCTATGTGGCAAAGTAACTTTATGGCAAAGGTCACTGCTATGTGTTAAATCAAAAGCAGCATTGTAGGATTTTTATTCTCAGACAAAGCATCAGCATCAAGAATCTACCTTAGAACAAAAGCAGAGAAGAGAATAAAGAACATTGGCAGATAAATTATACCTTTTGACCCAATAAGTCTGATGCACTCACTCTCACACCAGTCCTTGAAGTCCATAGCCTCTGTAACAGTACCCAAAAAAGTTAATTCATTGCCCCTTCCTTTTTGGGGGGAAACTAGAGGGAAATGAAGTCAATCACTAAAGTGATCTACCTGAATGCTTGGTTAAGGCATATTTTTTCCCTTTCAGGGATGATTGGACGGAGGAAGCAGACGCAGAAACCGAATACTCTGCAGACCTGCCACCAGTAGACTTCTGTCGGTTCAATGAACCTCCAAGGTTTCCTTTCACAGGGGTGCTTTTGCTTCCCCAACTGCCCTGTGTTCCGAGTTGAGGAAAATCTGACCTGCAGGGCAAAGAGAAGCATCTTAGAAAGTGCAAGCCATTCTTCTGAAAATAAACAATACCATGGATATACAACATAAGAATTAGAAAAAATAGAACACTAATATGCTCAACGCCCATACTAGCTCAAGGAGCATGCCAACTCAGGTAATTGTCCCAAAAGTACCAATTTAGGGTTACTTTAAAGACAGACACTCCAGACAATTATTGGCCATCCCTTTTGATGTCACCAATGGTAAAGTCATATAACTAGTTCACATCTACTGAGAAGTACTTGGTTAAACTGGCGACCTCCATAGTCTACCCCCAATCTTCGCCACCACCTTTTCCTTCTTTTAAACCATGAACTCACTGATGTGCCTATCTCCAACACAAAATCTCACTATACCAGCTTCTTAACCACTTTCAAAGACTCATTAAAATAGATTATTAAGCCAGTAGCAGATTAAGTATCCACTCAGATGCCAGCTGAGAAAATATCTTAGCTGCTCCAAGTAAGTGCACATGAGGTGCAAGCCTGTACAATAGTTATACAGCCTCTCCAGCCCTTCATCTCATCAAAATAGCCCCTCACATCAGCCAAAGCCTAAGAACTAACCCCTAAACCCTCAAACACATATCTCCACCCCCACCCCCACCCCCACCCCACCCAAAAAAGAAAAAACTCTCTCCCGAATAAATACTGGGCATGTTAAGAGGCGCAAAGAGCTTATGCGAAAAGCCCAAAGCCATATCAGTAATCAACAGGATTGCCAGTCATTAACATTAGGGAGAAACTCGGTGATAATGAGCATAAAAAGGCACACAAATGTGCAAACCATGATACCTAATCAAACAATAATAGATAGTAGATTTCAAATTTCAATAGAAAACGAAAAATGAAACTACATGGTTAATCAAAGCATCAGGATGATGTATATGATAGCACAGATTAGAATGAAAATAGAGTCATACTGCTTATCCTCTGGCTTTGGTTGCTCTAATGGTCCCCAGAACAGATCATCCTCAACTTTATGTTTTAATTGAGAAGAAGATTGCGAGTTGATTGGCATAGGGGATGCAACCTTTGCAGGAGATGAGGAGACTGACCATGAAGAACCACTTCCATGGGCAGGTTGATTTTTTGCAGGTTTCTGAGGAGTTGGCACCTGCAATGAAGAAGAAACCTTTCTTTCTTGTTCCTTAAGGATGTCTCTCAATGATGCAGGCTTATGGGGTTTCCGGGAATCAGACCAAGCAGGGGCAGGAGGACTTGCAGACTCCCCCTTCCAGGGAACAAAATCTCCTAAGGAAGGGCCAGATGGCAGAGCAGGTAACACTTCCTTCTGCTGCTGCATTTGCCGAGCATGTTTGCCCTTATCAATGGGACTTGATCCAACAGGCACATCAACTGCAGCTACAGGAGCAGTCTTAGCTCCAGCATTTTTAGCCTTAGCAGACTTTTTACGGCTCTTTTTAGTATCTTTTGCATCAATAAAGTCATCATAAAAAACAGAATCAGTTTGGGAACTCATATTTGATGTTAAAGGTACCCCAGGTGCACTGTCGGAAATCTCCATCTCTCTGTCGCCTAACTTGGCAACATTACTATCCCAAAATAGATCTTCTTTTTGGCTATTCTTGTTCTTCAGAGTTGAGGAACTGTCTGACTTGGCAAAAATTATCTCAGTGCTGGCAGCATCCTGCCGAATTTCACTCAATGACTTGTGATCTGCATTCACAACTACCCCAGCCCAAGGAGTGGAGATGCTCATGGAGCTTAGGGATGTTGAGATCTCAGAAACTGCCATCTCTTCTTGTGCTTTCCTCTGCTCTTCCTGTTGTATTTCTAGTAATGATTTCGGCTTGAAACCAGGAGCAGGTTTCCATGCCCGTTGTCCAGTATGTGCTTGTACGTTCACCTGTGAAGTGTATGCAACTTCTCCTCGCTGAGCCTTTGTCTCAATTGTCACACCGTCATCTTCATAATTAAGGACGGGCAAAGAGTTTTGGCCTGGTAGAAAATCCACATCATCAGCAACTTTCTTGGTCTTCGTCTTCTCCTTTTCGGTCACAGATGCTGCAATTACATCTCCTTTGACAGCCAGTGTCTCAGATTTTGCATTACCAGAGTTTATTCCTTCAGATTCTGATGACTTTGACTGTTGTGACTTAGAGACACCCCTTACTGAGTCAGTAGGAACCTTTGAAGACTTTTGCTTTTTTGACTTCTTCTCTGACGATTTTTTTACTTCCCGTGCTTCAGGATTTTTCACTTCCTTTACCACAGAGGAATCACAAATGTGCTGTTCTTCTATATCTCGTTGTTCTGTAAATGCTCTCACCGAAGTCTCTGCCAATGCCTTTACAGTTTCGTGAAAAATTAGCTCATTCTCATGACCAACTGTAAATTGCTGCTGTGAAACTGATTCTCCCAAATGTTCCCCAGCTGGAAAACTTGAAGCAATGTCAGCAGTTGAAACTCTGACAGATTCATCATAGTTTGATGTATGTTCCAAGGCATACTTGTTTGCGTTTTCTGACATCAGTGTCGAATCCATGCCATCTGTTGTGCTATGACTCTTCTGCTGCTCAACAATTTGCTCTGCTAGAGAAGCATCCCAGTTCCTTTGCTTCACATTACTTGCAAAAATTTGATGTGGCAGATGCATAGAAGTTTCTGAATCAATATTTGGGCTTATATCCTGAGAATCACTTGGAGGCAAAATGAAATCAGCGGCATTTGCATTTTTGTCTTGCATATTGGTAGCTTGTACCTGTGAGCCAATCTGAAACAAATCATGTGGTTGTTGGAAACGGGTGTGATCCACACTAGCATTTCCAGCTGCAAAACCACCACTTTGCAGTTGTGCAAATGACGCCTCACCCAATCGTTGATTGTGATGATGCTCAGAGAGCACTTGTGAAAGCAATTGTTGCTGCTGGCGCATTAGCTGCTGTTGCTCTTCCTGCTTCTGTTGCTGCTTAAGCAACATATCTAAAAGTGACAGGTGCTGCGATGCAACAGGGGCTTGGGATTGCAACTGCAGCAAGTACTGCTGTTGCAACAAATTTGGCAGCTGTGGATCTTGAGGGATACCAGAAGTAAGCAGCTTTTCTGGAGCTAACATCCTGGATGGATTATCCATAGATTGGGCTAATAGAGTACTTAAGGATGTATTCTGTGGCTGTAGCCTCTGCTGTTTTATCCCAAGTGTAGATTGTGGAGGAAAATTCTGACTGTGATGAATGTCCAACTTATCCTGAAGTGGGTCCAACCCCCTTGAATGGGGAAATTCACCCAACCGCTGATTCCATTGTTGACAGTGGAGGTAGATCGGTCAGATAATCCTTGAAGGACAGACATTGATTCCACATTCTGAGAATGATGCTGTGCCCGAACATTGTCTGTAATAGTTGATAGGAGCTTCGAGTGAGCCAGTGAGGTCTCATTCACAACATCTGTCTTTGCAGCAACGGAAGCTGCATCTCTCCCAGGCCAAAGTGAATAAGGATTTGAAAGAGATCTCTGCCTCTCCAGTGTCAACTTTTTGGCCAATAAATATGGGTCATCTCCGCTATTAGATCCCAATGGGGGTGGCGCAAAAGAATTATTTCCACCATATCCCTGCATACCTGTTAAAACAATGACCTAATCATATTAAAGAGACCCATGCCATCATAAACAAGCAAACATAATTGAACAGGGACAAAAAGAGCGAACGCTTGTTTTTTCACTTTTCATCTTCAAATAGAAATAGACAAACCTTCTGAGAGAGCAAACTTCTCAAAGGAGGCAGTACTCATACTGCCAGCCATCAATGACTCCAGAAACCTGTTTTCAGCCTCTGTTGTGGAACCATGTTTATATATTGAATCATTTTTTAACACATCAGCCTCACTTGAAACTGCATGAAGCTTCCCAAAACTGCTGTAGTTTAATCTACCAGATATATCTTGGATTTCATTTGCCTTGGGTGTACTAAATCCAGGAGGCGGCCGAGCCTTGGCACGCAAATGGGGCATCACATCTCCAAGTAAAGAGAAGGGAGAGTCAGTCGGTGCACTGGCCAAACGAACTTGCAATTCTATGCCAAAATAGCCAGACTCAAACCATGTAATTATATCACTCCCAGCAAAAGGGCCTTGAATTTCACCTTGTGGATCTTTATAGTAAAGAACTAGGTCTTCTGGAGATGGATGAGAAATCTTATGTGGTTCCATCTCCCTGTCAATTGCTGCAGATGGTTGCCTTCTCATAACTGGATCATCACCCACCTGCCATTTGGGTCCTCCTTTTTTGGTGTTAGGTGAATCCATCATACTGTTTGGCCAGACATTGTTATAATCTTTCTGAATGTCCATAGAAACCTCCCTCCAATCAGAAGTTGAACGTGAGCGTTCTGCAAAAGATGAAGATCTCCATGAACCAGAGCGAAGAATTGATGAATGTTCTGGTGTACTGGATTCCCTAGCAGCGGAAACATCATCATTCTTCCTATGTATAGCACTATCTTCTCCTAAATCTGAACAAAAAGAATTAAGTTGTTTAAGCCATCAAAATAAATAAAAACAAATTACCTCACAATTCTAGATATCAGAGTATAGCTAAATACCATGGACAATATGTAATAACATTTCATCAAATGCACAACAACCCCCACATACAAGATCAAAGGGCCATGAAAAATGGAAACTAGAATTGGAATATCAGCTAAAATAGCTCCATATCAACAGATGACATAATCAAAACATGACATTCTATGTCTCAGAGAAGATTTGAGAAAGACGACTTTTGACTGATTTGTAAATCAAATGCTAATTTAAAAGGTCATTACTACAACTTCCCATCTTGAATCTAGTTACCCTGCAGAGTCTCAAACAATCAAAATGAACTCCTCGGATTTACCTTCAGCATTCAACTTGTGATCAGAAAAGGCCTGGTACTCCTGCATTGTCTCAACATTTGCATTAGGCCAACGATAAATCTGCTTTTCGTGGGACAGACCTTCCGAATAATCTGAATAACCATCAGGATTGTCCAACATTTCATGTTTAGAATCATCAAGAGAAACTGGCAAATCATCCTTAATGCCTGCTCAGGCCAATCAAACAACAGAAATTGAAGAGTGAAAATATTCATCCACATAAACGGGCCAAAGTTTACAGAAAAAACACATGCAAAATATGGAACTATCTAATCAAAATATAATATTACCAAGCCTGTTTCGTCTCGACTGCATAAAGTCAGTTGTGGTTTGGCCAGTAGATCCGTCTTTACTGACCTGTGGAGCACCACTACTAATGATTTCTCCTTTGTCAATTCCCTTCAGGATAACCTACAAAGAAAACCTTATAATCAATTTAATAACCATCAGACTATCTTAACCTCCCACAATTGTAGAAACTGGGATTACCAATTCTTCAGGAGTAGGTGCACAAAAAGCCAGAGGTTCTATAGGTTCTTCCTGTGTAAGTGAAGGTACTTGAACAACACCCTCTAAATACTTTGCATAACTAATCATATCAGTTGTCCTGTATATATCAATCAATTTTGTCCTGCTATAATTTAGTGGATAATGCTCTCCATGGCCACTTTCACCTTTTTCTACAAGAGGTCCATGTGGTTGCAAGTTAATGGCCGTGTGGGTAACTGAGTTCCCCCAAGAACTAACCCTTCCCCTGCCATGGGAAAAGCTGGGAGCAGGGTTTTCTCCACGTCCCCGGCCATGTGAAAATGTAGGAACCTGTTTGTTTATGGTCAAAGTTTGGTGATGAGGATCTGCTCTACCTCGGCTGTAGGAAGAGTTAGGTCTCCATGGTCGATAATGATCCCCATCCCTCTCATCCTTTCCATGATAAGGAATATGGGAGGACCCTTTATCAAGAAGCACATCATCTTCTTTGTTGGAGTCCCCCCACTTCTCATGGTCAGCATCAGCCTCCTTGTCATCAGGCCCCCACCGAGTGTTCCATTTGCTCTCGCGACGTTGGTCATGATTATCTCTGTTTCCTGAATCAGTCCATCGCTCTCCTGAGGCACGACGTGCCTCCCCATAGTGTCTCCCAGATGAATCAACCTTGCGATCCACCCTGCGGTTATCACCATGCTCTCTCTCCCCTTCCCTCCATCGGTCTTTGCGAGCAGAGGAATTAGTGTCCCTTTCTTCATCACGCCACCGGTCTCGACAACCGGATTCCATATCTAGAACGGAAGGACGGAAAACATCTTTCTTCTTATGGTTATCAATCAAATCATCACCTGCTCCAGTTAGTTTCATAGCAACAGGACGATTGACATGACTTGGAAGCGGACTGAAATGGTTCTCCTGCACCAGAAAATGAAATCACTAAAATAAAGCATGTGGACTGAGAAGGTTTTTTTAAACATCCTTACACAAAAAGCCCTTTTCATATTCCATTCCACATGTCAATAAGAATGGCCAGAGCAAAATAAATTAGCAAGCAAAGGACAAGTAGATCATAACAAACCCCAGTAACCGCTCCAGTCTTACTCTCCCCTGGTTTTGGCAGAAGCCACTGAGGTGACAGTGGAATGGAATTGTCCGATCCTTGAAAATCTACATAAATTAGACAGAGAGAAGACCAAGTAAATAAAACTTCAAGAGAGATTAAAATAAATTGAGGCGGCGAAATAATTGTCTTGCGGATGTTTGATATTTTCTTTATTAGTATTAAACTAGATACATCTTCACTATCCAGTACAAAAAATTAAGGTAACAAGCAATTCTTGGAAAAAGAGAACCCTGAACATTCTATATGGATCATATAAAACAAAAATTGATGAGCATCCCTACCCTGCAAACAAACGTCGTATTTTATACTTTAAGCACTTACTAACTATTCCAAATACATATTCTGGAGACCAAAGCATGCCAATAAGAATTCTTTAACTTTTCAAACTCAAAAGTTAGGAAGCAAATATATCCCCAAGACTTTATTTGATAGCCAAAAGTTACTACTAATAAAAATTTAAAAGGAATAGAAGACAAGCAACTGAAAGAGGAAAGATATAACATATACCATTTCTTTTCGTTACCCATCTTCCCACAGTCAATTCACATGACATCAAAGATATATTATCTCCAACATCCAAATATCATCCAAATAATAACCAAAGGCACCTAATACTAATATGACAAACTAAAAGAAATAACAAAACAAGAAATAAAACATCAGGAGAGGGTGGTCATCACATTAGTATCTGCATTCAGAATGCTCATACACTTGTATTAAACACAATAAAGATAAATGTATAAACAACACAAACAAAATAATCCTACGAAAATTTCACCCAGAGGAACATGAATTTATCATGACCCTATATCATAATTTGTAATTTACATCCAGAATCAAGTGACCACTAATTCAGGTGATCTGTTCACTCAACACTGAACTTCATGCCCTAAACAATATCAGGGAACATCTTATTAAAGAAATGTCTTAAAAACAAATATGCTACAGCTGGGTAAACTGACTAAGCACAAGGGACAACATCACACTCAGAAAACAAAATCTCTTTCTTTTTCTATTCCTTGATAATTCTGAAAGCCAGTAATATTTGTAATCACATGAGCAGGGTACGAAAGAAAAAGAAGAAAAGATTTTTACTTCTTGGTGGCTTCAAATAATAAGTCTCTTATATGTCAAATAAATAAAACGCAAAACTTTAACCAGTAAATCTTTTCAATTTTCAGAATATTTCATAAGATAAATTAGTCCACAGCACAACACTGACATCAATAATTAGTCAATAAATTTAGCAACTTTATTATCAAATTAAGTGCATTCGGAAGCGTCACATAAAGTTTCCTTCACCGCAAAAATATAATTATTTACACTCAGTAAGCTTTCCTACATCAAAATAACAGTTAAATAGTGAATTTCAACTACTGACCCCGCATTATTTTTCTTTTCTTTTTTCTTTTTTTTTTCTGTTGGGAGGGGGGGGGGGGGTGGCGAGAGAACTTCGCAAAAACGCAAGAAAAAATAGAAAGAAATAACCGATATTCTCACATTGGAAAAATTAATCACAAAAGGAAACAGAAGAGTTCTATAAATTTGAAACGAAAGCCATAAACCCATAATAACGCCACAAATGCAAGTGGCCTGGTTTTAGGGTTTTATAGAAGGACTGGAATTAATAAAAAAAAAACTAATAAATAGGGCAGAGAGAGGAATGCGATGAAAAATAATTACCTTTTGGGATCTGGTTAGGGCGAGAATCGAACTCAGTGTTGTCAGCCATTGATGATCGAAGTGAGAGACGGAAAATTTTTAGAAAGAGAAAGTGAGATAGAGAGAGAAAACCCTTCCGATTGACTGCTTGAAGGTGCACAGAATAGCCAAGGCGGGGGTGAGATATAGGGCAAAGGGCAAGATAAATCAGAAATCAAAAGGGTTTTTTTCTACTTTAATTTTTTTTTTTTCCGTGGATGCATTACGGAAATTCTTACTCACACGCGTGCATGGTCGATCGTGATGTTCACCTTTCCAATCATGCCCTTTAACTCTTCGAGTACGGAACACGCGCACGGGGAGGTGTTGATGGATATGTGGAGAGACCATTTATTTCCTACGTGCGGGAGGTTCAGTGCTCCTGCCCTAAGGTGGATGTTAAAGTTGGGGTGTGATTAATCAATCAGACAGCTTTTGTCACTACAGGGTGACTTGTCTTGATCTTACGGTCCCTAACTCTAGCCGCTTAGATTAAGATTATTCAATATCAGTTGCAACGTTTTTATGAACTGTGTTGGTTAGGGTGTGATTACTAATCATTTCTGATAATTCTATTTTAGAAAGAATATTGAGAAATAATAATTTTTGAAAAAGAATAATGAATTTTAAAATTATATTTGAATATTAGATAAAAATATAATAATTATAATTTATATAAAAAAAAATTTTGAAAATGTATTGAATTTTTTTAAAATATTATATAAATGAGAGATTAAAGTGTAATTATTATAGTTGATGTGATTTTCTTTTTATGAAAAGATGTTTGAATGTGAAAATATTTTTTGAAAGTGAAAAAATATATTTTAATTAAAAAAAAATCACAATCAAATAATATCTTATAAAATAAAATTTATAGATGAAAATCTTCCGATTTCTTTAACAAGCAAGCACAGCCTTGATCAATTGACAATTTCATTTTGTAAATGATAATCATCCCAATATGGTCTTTGTGTGGAAAATTAGAGTCTTGTCTAAAGTAAGTTAATTATTAGCATATGAAATATATATATTGTGTGATTATATTTGTCATATAATTAGTTGAATATAGTCAAATTTAATTTTAGTAATAATTTTCCTTCCTACAGTTTCTTTGTGATCTATGTTGGAAGGCTTTTCGACTTTTTAAAAATGATATTTTGAGAAAATATATTTTAGATAGTGCTAACGTAAAATTTGTGGAGAATGAGAACGTGTTGAAAATATTTTTATTGATAAATAATTATGTGATATATTTTATCAATATTTTTAATTATAAATATCTTGTCAATATTTTTTGTTGTGCTTACGGAGGCATTTGCAATTTCAAATATTTTATCAATATTTTTTTATTATAATTAATAATAATATAATTGAATATATAATTATTTAATTAAAATTATACTTGAAAAGTATCTTAGAAGAATAAAAATATATTTCCCCAAATCTACAATCTCAAAATACGCCTTCCTTGTCAAGAAAAATAACACCAAACAAGGCCAAAGTCCCAAAGAAGTAAAATCTACTTATATTTGAAGCCACAAGTGTAAATGGAAACAAAAAAAAAAAAAATCACAGAGCAAACACCTACTTTATATTTGATAAATTGATAGTTTTTTAATATAAAATCACAATTACCGTCTATCATTGTTGGGTGTGTATCTTTATTGGATAAAAGTGAGTGATCTAAATTTGTTCATGATCCAAAAACATTTATTTGAATGTAATTACATATATGTTGTTGTATAAATAATTTATTTATATATTATATAAGTGTCCAACATTATAATATATGTATTCACATTTATTGTTAGTTATAGTCATTGATTTATTCTTGATGTATAAATATATATTAAGTTTGATAAGTTTTAACAAATTGTCTTGGATTCTCTTCTACAAGGAAAAACTAAGAAAAACTTATAGTTCATTCTTGGTATAATATATATAATTATATATACATGTATAAAAGAATAAAAGAAATGAATGTGTGTTTCATTGGGTGGATTTTCGAATCTTGATGTATAAATATATGTTAAGTTTTGTAAGTTTTACCAAATTATCTTGGATTCTCTTCTACGAGGAAAAACTAAGAAAAGCTTATAGTTCATTTTTGGTATAATATATACATATATATATATATATATAAGAAAGAATAAAAGAAAGGAATGTGTGTTACCAAGGGTAGATTTTCGAATCTATCTAAATTCATAATTAAAACAATTAAAATTTTGAAATGAAAGAGATATCTTTTCACCATAAGCTCCTTGAGAAAGATTGCAATCTTTTGAGGCAATTTTTTGAAATGTATAAATAACGTATGTTTTATAACAGAAAAATAAGAAAATATAGAGATACAAACTACGAATTTTCCCTACAATAGAGAATTTTCATATTTATTTCTCCATATTTAATTTTTATCAAAATTTGTGATTTATTCTCCAAAAAAATCTAAATAATGTAAATTTAAAATTTGAGTAAATCATAGTCTCTGTATTCTTGATATTAATTATTTGAGAACCATTTAACACCGTAACGAGATAAATTAATATTTTAAAAAAATTAAAAAATATACCTAACATATACAGATTTTCCATAACCACTATAAATAAATGAATGAATGGATGTAAAACTCAAAAAACCACCACCAAGGTACGTAATTGATGAGGGATTTTATCATTTGTTTATGTTTCCAAAGTGCATTTTCAATATAGGGGTAAAAGTATTTTCATTCAAATTTTATGTGAGAAATGAATAAATGTTTAATTCAATTTGACAGAATGTTGATTTTATGGAGTTGGAAATGAAGACATATTTGGTTTATGTGTTTTTATGAGAGAAAATTGAGATTTTAAAAAAATGTGTTTGATTTTAATATTTTCAAAAAATATTTTTCATATGATAATATTTTTTTAATATAAAAGTGATAGCTTTATGGATCCCATTAGAGTCTTTACATCAAATCGGTTATGGGATGATAAAGAAAGAAATAAAACTTAGTTAGAAAATAAATTTGAGTTAAGGTAATTGGCCTTTGGCATTCTTCAATTAGGCTCCTTTGAGGCTTTTCACTCTAAAATTATAAAAATTGCCTCTTGTAACGTCCAATTACCATTTGCTTGGCAAAGGGTGTTTCCTGCACTAAAATTTGTGCCAGAGAAACGATTAAGCCGGAATTGGATGGATAAAATTTATTCTCAAATTTTATTATTATTTTAAATTTATTCTCCTAAAATATATTTAAATATATATCACATTATATAATACATTTTTTTCCTAATACATCATATTTTTTAATACATTTTTCTAAAATACATTCAAAACAAATCCAAACATTCCTTTATTTTTTTGTTCAATTTTCTTGAGGCCTTCTATCTTGATAAATTGCTTTTAATATACGTACAATAAATACTTTTTGCTTTCTTAAAATATTTGATGTGTTTGTTTATTAGAGATATCCATTAAGCACGAGATAATGGAATCAAAAAGAGGTTTTCGTGTTCAAGAACATATTAATTATAAGCCACAAAGATCCATAGAAATATGTGGATCTTTGATGAGTTGTTGCATTTGATCTTATGTGGGATCAGAAAAATCTACTGAGAAATCTATTTTTATGGGTTATTTGAGAATGTCTTACTCGGTTTTAAATTCTTGAAGGACTAGTTTGGATCCACTGATTCGGATTGATAGATAGCAACATTAAGGATCATCAAGCAATTAGCATTGTAGATCATAGCTCGCGATTGATTGCTGACAAGTTGTCGTCACGTTTGGATTAAAATTGTGGATCCAGATTCTTGGGTCAGGATTATTAAAAAAAGAATTTATGTATTTGCATTTGAAAAGCAGTGTGATGCGATAGAAAGGCCTCGCAGCTTAATCAGGAAATAGATGTTTAACATGTTCTGTTATTTTTTTAAGGGGCATTTTTTTTGTACTATCCTAAATAATTTATCAATACAAATAAAAGATTGTTAATGTTAATCATTCTTCAAATTTCATTATGATAATCCAAATATGTAACTTTTATATATTATAATATTTATAAAAATATAATTTTATTATATCCAATCGAGCCTATCAAATTCGTCCACATATCAAAATGAGGCCTTAATAAATTGCTCTTTATCCTAAAGAGACAAATTTTCTCTCTTATGAGCTTCTCGGTTGATCCACTCAATTGTGGCTCGTGTAAACTCTGTCTATATATTGTTTGCTAAATAATGTTAGAATCATCCCAAAAAGAAGTTGACAGGTAATAGATTTAAGGAAAATCATGCTTCGTCATTGGAATTATTAACATTTTTGCACATTACTAATTAAATTTTATTTTATTATGCTTTATCATCTAAAGTACACGAATAGCACATTGCCATCTAGAATATTCCACCGATGTCACATGCTTTGCACATGTGACATTTAAGGTAAAATCGTCCATGATCACATGCTAAAAATGCCCACATACCTCTCACATACCAACAAACAAAAAATTAGGGCTTTCACTTTAATTCTTTTCCAAACAAATCAGCCAAAATCCTTTGGAAAAAAGACCCTGAGATATTTTTTAATATTTAAATGGGTTTCTAAAATTTAGTTTCATAATTCTAAATTACCTTCACAAATTTCAAAAATTACAATTTTTTCAGAAATTTCTAAATACTTTCTAAACTTTAAAATTACTTCAGAATTATAAATTATAAATTAATTTCAGAAATTTGAAATTAGATTTAGAAACTATAAATTACTTTCACAAATTATAAATTAGCTATAGATTTTTTCTAAAAAATAAGTAAACATTCAAAACCAATTTATATCAATAAAATATTCAATTTTTATTCATAAATTAAGAAATCTAAGAGTAACATCCATGACATTTGTAGTAAATGCACAAATTAATAGGTGATTTTGAAAATCAACAACTAAAATAGAATTAGGGTTTATAAAATTCTATTTGCCCAAATTTTTTACACACAACATGCTTCCTTCTTAGGTTGATATTAGTCCAATACACACTTTTGATTGTATTTCTTCAACAATAACATATCTTATCCATGGTGAATTCTATTATTTGCCTCCATCATTCTCCAATAACAAATAGAAAATGAGGGAGAAATTTCTTCTCCTCGAGTTAAATAATAGTAAAGTTGTGAGATGATAAATTTACTCACATCATAAAGAGTTGAAAGACGACTTTATTCTTAAATTTTACACATGCAAGGCATATAATAAGATGTCGATAGAATATTCCATTGCAAACGAGCTTAAGATGGTAATTACTTAGATGACAAAGTGTAACAAAAAAAAAATAGTTAATAATGTGCAAAAACACAAATAATTAGAATGGTATAATAAAATTTCCCACCATATGAAGTTTTTGAAATATAAATGACTTATTTTGAATGGTGAAAATAACAATTAAAAGAAAAGGAGATGACCCAAGTGATTTTGCTGTTGCATCTGTACCATATTTAGGAACATTGCTTTGACTAAGGTCCATTTTTTGGTCAACTTTTTTTTGGTTGGCATTTGAAGTTGGAATAACACTATTCTGTTTTTTTTTTCCTCATATTTTTCATTTTTCATATATCTTGAGGGCTCTTCCCCCTTCTCCCCGCCCCCCCCCCCCCCCCTCTTCAATTTCGAATCTCCTTTAAATAATTAGGTTTGCCTGTAGTCAGATAATGGATTTTGTCCTTGAAATGGAACATTTTACCCCTTAATGTTAGCTGAAACGTGTCAGGCAGTGCACTTTGCCAATCAAATAGTAATTGACTGGTGCAATTTGCCATTTTTGTAATTTTAAGGTGCAAAGTGTCAAACAATATAATTGGAGGGTACAAAATGCCAATTACCTTTTAGTTATTATTAAATTAGTGAAATATTATATAAAAAATGAATGATGTTATTCATACTTTGACAAAAAATATGGATTGTAGGAGTGAAAATACATTTTGAAAGAGTCATTTTCAGCTTCTAGCCTTGACTTAAAAGTTTTGAAAGTGAAAATAAATTATATAATTATTATTGAAAAGTTGATGAAGCAAATAATTTATGAATTTTCAAATAGTATAGAAATGAAAAGATGGATCCTAAATATATAAATAAACAAGCTCTAGATGTGTTTTTTTCATATAGTCAAATGAGAAGTTTAAATACACTCATATTTGAATTGAGTTTTCTTTTTCACAACTCGCTTCTACGACACTCGTGATTAATTAAAGAATAAGTACAATTTTTAAAACCCAATTTTAGCCAACTTAAATTTGGTTTTTTATTAACCCTAATAGTAGGGAAAGTTTTAGCTAATATTAGACACAATTAAATAAACTAATTACTTGCTAAGTGTAATATTAATTGTCATGAAACTGATCACTATCCAAAGTGTACACTAATCACTAATCACATGATAAATAGACATGATAAATATGATTCAGTTGCCATGTAAATGGATTAGGTTTAACCAAATTGGGTCCGAGTTATTCTACAATTGATTAGAGAATTTTAGATTGGAGCCGAAACCAATCTAATGATAAATGATTATATTTATAATATAATTAGTGTATAGTTCAAGTAGAATGATAAATTAACTACTTATTTGAGTTTGATCAAAGTTAATTTAAATAATATTTTTTCCTGATATGATCAATAAGCTAATCAAGTGCCTCGTCAAGAAGAAAAAAGAAAGAAAAAATAATTGAGTGGGTCAATTAGAAGCCAAAATAAACCTCATTTGCTCATTTTTCTTGGTAAATCTCCCATCATAGAAACAATTTAATTTAACTTTTATAAAATGAAATGAACACAGTAAACTTATTACCAAAAAAATTAAAACTAATGCCACATTCAATATAAACATTTTCTTGATAAATCCAATTTTAATTTGTCCCAACGATTAAATAGGATTGTATGAGGGGTGAAAAACTTCCACCGCACAAAAAGGCACCTATGAGAAATGGCGGGAAAACCATTGGCGCCATTTCCCTCCAATTAATCTCCACGGCATCTCTTCCTCAGCTCTGAAACCGTCCGCCATCGCGAGTTACTGCAAACCCATCTCGCCAAATCTGTTTTCTTGCACTGCAAATGGCTCAAGCGGCTGAAAACCAAGACCAAAGCCCCGAAATTAAATAGCCCTCCACCAAAGTTCCAAAGCTCCAACTAAACGGCGTTTCTGAAAATAAGCCCCACGAAATCACTTCGTTTTTCCGGGTCAAAAAGCTCTTTGAGAAAGCTATTTTGCCTTCGAGGGGTTCCCCTCTTTCCGCAGGCTACGATCTTTCCAGGTATATTTGTGTACATCCATTTATATACAAGGGAAAGGTTTTTCATGCTGTTTGTTCGTTGTAGTTCTTTGTTTTGTTCTTGTAGCGCGACAAAGACTAAAGTGCCAGCCAGAGGCAAAGCCTGATACCCACTGATCTGAGCATCGCCATTTCCGAAGGAACTTATGCTCGCATTGGTAAGCTTCAACTACTTTTTGCATCTTCCATATGAATTTATGTTTAATCTCCTGATCTCAATTGTTGGGTTCTTCTCAACTGATGGTGGTTAATTCAGTTTACCTTGATTTTGGCATCGGCCCGATCGGGCTTAGCTTGGAAGCATTCGATTGATGTGGGGGCAGGGGTGATTGATGCCGATTTTAGAGGGCCGGTTGGGGTGATTTTGTTCAACCATTCGGATGTGGATTTTGAAGTGAAGGCTGGTGACAGGATTGCTCAGCTGATCATTGAGAAAATTGTGACGCCTGTGGTGACTGAGGTTGATGATCTTGATTCAACTGTCAGGGGGTCTGGAGGATTTGGATCCACCGGCATTTAAATTTTTGATGTTTGGATGCTATATCTTCTTGGCTGGTTTGGTTTCTAATGTATAGATAGTATTATGCTATATTCTAGCTCATGTTTGGAGAATGGTATGGGGTGGCAGGGAAAGGTTTTGGTTTTGTTCAGTCGTTTTGCAGAAAAGTTGGTAGTCCTTTGACACTATATTATGTTTAGTTGGGCTGTTTATGGGTAAGGCAGTAGGTTTGTAAAATTAGTTTGTCAATAACTGCGTGTAACAAGGCATCTATATCTTCATTTATAAATGAAAGTTGAACTCGATCCACATGCATTGGGTGTACTATCCACTCTCAAAGTGTCTCATTGTAACCTTCATCCATCTGCACAGAGCACCATGTATTGGGCTAGTATGGGTATTACCATCCTTCTCCTAGGGAAACGACAATCCATTCTCTATATTTGGTATGATCAGCATTTAAAAAATAAAGAAAATGGGACATTTGGAACAAATAATCTCTCTTTAAACTCGTTAATATATATAGTGGATAGTTGTGTGTGTAGGATGGGTTGCTTAGTCCCATATGGTTCACCTTCCATCCATTCATTTGTATCCCTCATTCAACCTTGCTCCTCCACTCCAATGGGCCCTCCATCTTCTCCTAATGCAGCAAGCATGAAAAAAAATATAAAAATGGTGGCAATCAAGAAATTGGAGTTTTGATCTTAGTTTGCCGCAAGTCTCCTAATTCATAAAGCATGAAAGGTTTTGGTTTTCCACGATTTGTTCAGTCGTTTTGCAGAAAAGTTGCTATTCCTTTGACACGAAATTATGATTTGTTGGGCTGATGATTGATTTCTAATGACAATCACAAGACAAAAAGAGATTTGTGACATCTCAGGGTATGTATTGGTATCAAGAGGGGAGGGGAAAAGGAAAGGGGGAGTTTTCTAACCGGATGCTGTGTGGATGGTTCACCCAATGCATATATCTTCATTTATAAATGACAGGCTGATTTCTAATGACAATCACAAGACAAAGAGATTTGTGGCATCTCAAGGTATGTTTGGTATCAAGAGGGGGAGGGGGAAGGAAAGGGGGAGTTTTGTATCCTCATGTTGTAGATAATTGCACTCGATATACATGCATTTCGTATAGCATCCACCCTCATTTTTCTAGGTTTCCTAAGGAAACGACAATCTTTTTTCTATATTTGGAATGATGAAAATTTAAAAAAATAAAGAAAATGGGACATTTGGGATAGGAACTTTCTCTTTAAACTCGTTAATATATATATAGGGGATAGTTGTGTGTATAGGAGGAGGGGTTGCTTAATCCCATATGGTTCACCTCCCATCCATTCATTTGTATCCCTCATCCAACCTCGCTCCTCCACTCCAATGGACTCCAACTTGTCCTAATGCAGCAAGCATGGAAAAAAAAATAAAAAAATGGTGGCAATCCAGAAATCAGAGTTTTGATCTTAGTTTGTGCTACCTCTCCTAATTCATTAAAGCATGAAAAAGCAAAAATGTTGGAAATCCAGAATCTGGAGTTTGCTTCTAATTTGTGGTGTGTAACCAAGTGACCTCTAATAGTTCTTCAGCTGACCTCGGCTGATGTAATGAATGATTAAATAGCAGCATGCCTTATATTCTACGAAAACAGCAATGATGCACATGATGGAAAAGGGGATGGTTGTGCATGAATGCATTTGTGTAGGAATTGAATATTTGAATGGATTCATGAATGAATGTTCTTAACCAACCATTACCTTGAACTGCATTATTCTTGGTGGTTACTACAAATTAATAAACCCCATGTGATTGATGATGGTCGTGATGTTTGGAACCCGTAAAATGAAACCCAACCACTGCTGCAATTCTCACTATGTTTAAGAAGATCTTTATCTTTTCTTAAATCAACTTGACGCGTATAAAGGTTATATGTTAAGTCTACGAGAATAATGATGTTGGAAAGAGCGCATCTGATGAGACTCATTCACTCAGGTTGGACAGAATCAACTCATCTGATTTACCCATTTGGCCTAAGTTGACTCAGGAATTATCCAGCTCAAACACACCTAAGAGGCACTCAACTCAGGCATACCTTCAAGCCATGAAGATCAACTCGGCTCAGGCATACCAAATATTTCAGAAGTCAGGCCCAATTATAATATTATGGCCCAAATCTCCTAAGCCCAATCAATCAGGTCAAATTTTCACCACATCACACATTATCCTTGACAACTTGAAATGACAGGAAGCAAAGTTTATATTGAAGTTGATGGACGATCAGAATTTAGTCTAGTGGCCTCCAATTTCAATGGAATACAATTTTCCTCCTTCAGTCGCACAATTTTTTTTTTTTATTGTTTTTTTTCCTCTCAGGTTGGAACCAGAAAAATTCATTTGTGAGGCAAAAGAAAATTTAAACTTTAAAAAGGACACGGCATAGATAACTGAAGGGGTTTAATTTCTTAGTGAGTAACCTATAAAAACTGAAGCATTTAAAGTGGGAAGAAGGTGACAGCCCCTGTCCAACTCATTTCCTAAGCCCCAAGAATAATTTTTTTGGTCCCTCTTAGCTTTAAAAAAAATGAGAATTATGTTCACTCTAGAAAAGTGGATTCCAGAAAAATGAGAAAAAATTATGTTTGCTCCTTAAATGATCATATTTTCTCTTGATGATTTCTTCAAGAAAAACTTCTGCCAACACCAACTTGATCTCTATTCCGTGTGAATTACTATACAAGCTAATTTCCAAACACATTTCCATTCCAGTGAACTCCAACCAGAAATCAACATCCAGTGACTTTCTTCAACCACAAACACTTGGCCTAGATCTAAACGGCGCCCGACAGGTCGGACAAGTGAGCCTCTTTGACAGCCAAGGATCAATGCAGTGAGCATGAAACTCATGGTGGCAAGACGGCAGGACTCTGCAGACTTCCGCGTGCCGGAGATTTTCCAAGCAGATGGCACAGATTGAGCAACTTGGTCCTACTTTGTGGTACAAATAAGTGATCTCTTGTAGCTCTTCAACAGACAAATGGGAATAGGAAGTGCGATCAGCTGTCTGTGAATCATGATCAGCAATTGTAGTACTTTCTTCATCTTGACTTATGAAATCAATGACCAGATAGCAGCACATCACATATACTATAAGGATGGCAATGATGCAAATGAAGGAGAGAGGGGGAGGTAAATCAGGCAATGAAGAGACCATTATTTCTGGATGTTAAGAATATCAAAAATCTTGATTTTGCGTAGGAGAAAGACCTGTTTATAGAATCAAAGAGGTATAAATCAGAAGCCAAATAGGTGCGAGAATTACCCCCATGTCAAAGCTATTATTGATACGATTTTGGCCTAATTTTGGGTTTTGATTCTTTTGGCGGATTTGACAAGCAAAGCTTGTATGAAATGCGTCAGATTTTAGCGACCTGTTTGGTGACCATGATAAGGTGGATTATGGGGAATTCTTTTAGCACAAGTCAATGAGAGATGGAAGCATGGAGCAATTGTTATATACATATCAATCAACATATTGGAAGTAATAGGTTCACAATTGCCCATCGCTATACAATTATTTTGCAATGTAGTAGAAAAGTTAGATTACTCAAAAAATCAAGAGGGCCTTTTTTTTTTCTTTCAAAGAATAAAATTTGTTCAACACAAGAATGGTGAATAGACAAAAGTATGTTTTGAAGCAAAAGTTAAATAACACATACCCTTTTGCCTGATCCAAATTCTTCTCTTATCCACGCCAAACAGATCCTTCAAAACTTGCTTAGACCAAATAAGTTGGCTATTCTTTTACTTGCAGCAACATCAGCAAAAGAACATTTAGGTTGACTTCTTGCATATAACGGGCATTGCAATCTACCATCACATGTTTATTTCTTGTAAGGTGGACGATCATTGACAATTAGGAATAACCTTTCCTTTTAATTTGGGCGTTGAGAGCTTAATGTGTTATGCTAGCCCCTTTCTGGTGCCAAATAAAGTCGATTGATAAACAACATTTCAATTTCAGTCGAAAATGTAAATTTCTTAGTGCATACGATGCCGAGGGGCACAGTTTTGGGTATATTAACGCTTGAGAAGTTAAGTCCAAGATAAAGCACAAGGTACAAACGAAAGTAATTTACACACTCCCCTGGAACTTATAAGTATTATTCCAAGATATAGCACAAGGTACAAACGAAAAGTAATTTACACACTCCCCTCGAACTTATAAGTATTATTGCTATCATGCAGTAAGATCGCGTTTTGAACATTATGTTCGTAAGTACAAGTTCAATAATTAGGGGAACTGGACGAGGAATTCATATCAAAGGAAAGAACAGGCACCGATTGTTGGATGTGAGGGGAGGTAACTTCGCAGAAATAAGTTCACGAACAAGAAAATTTGGCCATAAAGTTATACAACCACAGCCATGAGCAAACTCGTTAAGCTACTATTCCATGACAACAGGGAAGTCCAAGTTGTGAGCCTGACCATTTCTCCAATGGAGTCGATGATTACATCTTTGGTAAAATTGTGCAATCCTCCTTTGAAACGTCTGTGTTTGCCTGTCAAAAACAACGAAACTGCTCTAAAATTGTGGACTAGACCAAAAATCATAACCATTTTAGCTCACAACTGCCCGTGGAATAAGTCAGTACAACATATGCATACTTATTCAGATAACAAACTGAGATTCTGTAAGGAAGTGATTAGTGAATGATTAAATCTTATGCTAAGTTTACAACATTTTGTTATCTGGAATGTGGTCATACGAGTAAGATATATAGCCTATGCTGAGTTCGATGACAAACCGGTTTTCTGACTTACTTTTATCCTCTCACTCTTTTTACCTTCCCACAAAAAGAGCACCAAATAGTTTTCCTATTTCTGTAGTTAACTAGTGCGAACAAGTATCAGCATTAAGTTGGAATGTTCGTTCAGAATCAGGAAGAATTACAGGTGCATACAATACTTCTTTGAGATCAGTTGTGTACATCGGATTGTCTAAAAGTTTAATAAGGATAAATAGGATGCTTGGTTGACAAGCTGTCCTTACCTCTAGATATCTCGTTAACAACGTTGAAGTACTGAAATTGAACCCTTCAACCGGTTCACCTTTCTTACGAGATGCATGAAGCTGCTTTCTGACTTGAGTAGCCAGTGACTGATTTGTGATGGAACAGAAAAACCAAATAAATTTGTCACATATAAGATAAATGGCAAAGATAAGAGAGATTCTAACAAAATAATTTATACCTTTCCCAATTCTACTCCCCATTGGTCAAAAGAATTGATACCCCATGCAAATCCTTCTACAGCAATTCTGTGTTCATAAATCGCCAATAACTGCATATAAAGTAGGCATTTTTGCAAGATTAGGTATGCCACAGACACAATTTTATCTTGCAACGAGAACTCTACTGTTTGCAATGTAAGACCAAGACCTAGCACACATAGCTAAAATTATGAGAGAAAAAATATTAATCTTGTTTAAAAACAGTATTAAGCATTGAAACATAAACAATGCTTCGTACGACTAACTTAGGGCCAAATACTTTTATGCTAGAATAAAATCAATAACAAACCTGTCCAATGTTGTAAGCGTTCAGTGAAGGAAGTAGAAGGCTGAGAGATGGTCGATTGCCAGAGAAAGTCTGCAAAAGAGAAAATAATTTGAGATCATATATCAAACTTTGGCAGAAGCTACATCCTACAAATTGGAAACTGCGAGGAAATCACCTTGTGAGTAATAAGATGGTGAGGAACATTCTCATTTAACAACTGTTCTGGAGTCTGGAGGAAAATTAAGCATAATTAAAATGCTGATATTCAGAAGCTTCAATGATAGATGATGCAGGTTATATAAGACAGAAAGCGAGAGAAGGATATATTCAGAAGAGAAGCAAAAAACACGAGTTCAGATTACCAAAGATATGTGGCTCAATTTAATCTCAACGTACACGCGTATGAGGATTGTGAAACACAATGAAATGGCTGAATAAGTAAAATGGGAATAACACCATTAAAAGAAATATTTCTAACCTTCCCATAAGCGAGTGCATCTGGCTGGGCAAAGAAGTTTGACATGAGCTCATCATGGTTACTGACCAATTCACCTGTAAAAGCACGTTGCCTGAATGTTAAAAAGCTCTATTTATCCCCAATCTTATATGAACATCAGAAGTCAGATTGTCCCCAAAAGCAGATAACTGGAAAAAAAATTAGTACCTTTCAGGTAAACAGGTTGCTGACTCTTCACCACACCAATAAAATCACATGGAATAACACGACCCTGGAAATCCAACAGCAGGATAATACAATCAGAACTTTCAGCAAACATAAAATCACAGCCCCGTGCCAAACCAAACTAGGGTAGATCATTGATGCACTGGAGTTAATAATTGAGGTAGATTCCATAGTAAAATTAAAAGCAGTATAAATGGTGATAATAATAGAGACCAACAGGAATCTCATGAAATAGATATGATACTCTTATGCATCCAGAGAAAAAGTAGTCTCCATTCTCATATAGAATATAAGGCCAACAGCCCCCCAACATTGCATTTTATAATACAAAAAATCTAAGTTTAAAGTATAGACAATTATCGGCTTAGAGTTTTTATACATGGATGCTGGGATGCCCACAACAAAATGAAAAATTATTTCCTGTTTCAAGTTTCAACAGACTTTTGTAACATGGTTATCATGTTACATATATGGACCACATAAAGAGTTGTAATCCATTTCAGCTAATGTTTTCAAGCTTTTTTGAAACTTGCAATGTTCATAATAAAGCACAATCCATATTGGCAAAGCAGTCTTTTGTTTTATCATGCTTCATAAAACGTCATTTATGTTCACAAACATTAGACAAGTATGCTATACAATTTATACATCCAAAGTCCAAAATGTTTTCCCTATTTTTCTGCCCTTCCTTTCAGATATAACCAGGTGGAGTAATGTACAACTGCAAGGTATAAAGCGAGATTCTGAACACAACCCCTTTTCCAGGCAAGTGGAAGTTACTCTGAATACTCACTTTGGAGATAAACCAGATGTTACCTGGTGAATTAGTTGGTAAAAGCTGTGTTGTCCATTTGTTCCTGGTTCACCAAAATCAATTTCACCTGTCTCATAGGGAAGGGGCACACCATCAATTGATACCCCTTTTCCATTACTCTCCATGCTAACCTGAATCAACATTATTTGAAAGCGCATTAGTGTTACTCCCGAAAAGCAAGCCAGTGACATGCAAGTAATATTAATTATTAAAACTGGGTCATGGAAACATGCCTGCTGAATATGGGGTGCAAATTTTTCCAGTGCTTGAGAGTAAGGTAAAATTGCCTGAAAATAGGGAACAGCTTGCTCTTATGCCTCAATCATGAATCATTAATGTGGGATATTCAAACGGACTTTGGCAGCTGATATACTTACTCTAGCAGGATATCCAAGGAATGACACATTCCAAACACTCAACAAGCCTAATAGCACCTGAAGGAATTTTTTTCGCAAAAAACAAATATATGAGTTATCTAAGGAGAGATCCAAGGTTAGACCAAAAGGAGGATCCTTTCATAAGTAAACAGAATCAAAAAGATCACAAAGCACTTGGGGGAGAAAACATATTGATGTATTATAATTTTTCTGATATATAGAGATCAAAATAATATAGATCATGCTCTCTCTCAGCTGGATATACTCAGACCCAGCTTAGACATTGGATTTACTGAATAATTGGAAAAGAAGTTATGATACTGCATACGTAATAATTAGCACAGTAAAGCATCAAGACTAAGCATCTTGAGAAGGGAACATACAGGCAAATTTTTCTCAAAAGGTGCTGAATGGAAATGTTGATCAATACTTGAAGCTCCCTTTAGGAACCTTCACCCAAAAGGAACAAACAATACAGATGTCAGGCAGCAAGAAGGAAAGCAAATATTATCAGAACAGAATATCCAAGACCAACAAGCTGAAATGACAATTCTAATTTGTTTAAAAGGCAATAAATAAAAGGTGTACAAGATCAAAGGTGCATTGATCACATTATCATTAGCATCCAAGACCAAAGGTGAAAATACGATGCTGAGCTCATATACGTGTTTTCATCATATTAGTAAAGTGAGTTTCACAAAAGAAAAATTTAATATCATCGTGAATTGAAAAGGTAATTTTGTATTCATCTTAAGATTAATTTGTCATTTGAAGTGAAGCACTTCCTACTTTATTAATGCTTTCCCTTCCACATGAATGTGCCATTTAGCGAATGAAATTTGAATTCATAAACAATGCATTAAAATATTTTTCATGTCAGCTCCAAACAGCTGTTGCTAACATATCTACTCTCCCATATGAGTAAGTTATTTTAAATAAAAGAAAGCTGCATGTTACTGTACTTTTCAACAACAGCAAAACCATATTGCAGAGAAAGAGGCAATACTCCAACAGCGCTGCAAACTGCAACCAGCGGTTCAGAGACCAATTAGGAGTCATCTAAATCAAGAATTGGGCATAAAATTGAGCATACTTACCGCTATAGCGTCCTCCCACCCAATCCCAGAAGGCAAAAGCATTATTTGGATCAATACCAAACTTCTCTACAAGCTACATTGAAAAATAAGGGAAGGTCTAATCAGTATGACCAATTAGTTGATTAGACACCAATTAGGCAAACTGTAACCAGCCTTCATAGCCATAACTGCCAAGAATAAACAACTTGACCTACATATATTTGTGAGAACTGAATTGCCAGTGCGCACTATACCAGAAATACACCATGTTATAACTATATATGGCACAAAGTAACGAGTGATGGAGGTGCCTGCTCCCAAGAAAAAGCTAACGTACTATGTCAATGAGAAGCAAAGCATCTAGCGAAATGTTTGTTTAATCGTACCAGTGTTAAAGAAATTACATGCTCTGAAGACAAAAAGAGCAATACAATGACTCGTGAAGATTTGAATATGTAAACAATTACAAGGGAACGAAGGTTGCTTGCCATGCTACAGGAAATTACAAAGAAGGGGGAGGAGAAATGGAAGAAGGTAGTTCACCGTGAGGTTAGTGCTGACAGCAACCATGTGCTTCGCCACTGCTTGAGGCCTGGAAAATATTGTGTCAAAAGAGAGATAAGACACAGAGAGATGTAGTATAACATAAATACACCTACACTGAGTATAGCAGCCAGACCATCACATTGAGAAAAATATAAGTTCAAATCCATGAATAATTACTGTAGACCAGATACCGTCATATATTAGATCTCATTTAATTGAATGAGTGTGTAATAAAGAATCACCACAAAATTTCCAAGCTACAACTCATCCCATTGTTTTTCAAAACCTTTTGCCTTTTCAACAAAATCTTAGCATGAGAGACTTCTCTCCCATCTCCATCTATCTCTGAATTTGGGGTTCTATAGGACACTCCATCTCAATACCTAAATCCAGGACTCGCATGTACATGATTTGGAAATAGGTATGGTGGACAGTTGCATACTACTTAGTTCTCTTGCTGTACAACTGAATGGCTAAAATTGCAGACTGCATGGCTCTGGAGGAGCACGCCAGATGGTGTGTTACAGATATCAAGCCCTTCCAAAAATAAATGGACTTGCCCCTCAATTTTTGCTGATTTCATTTCACCCATTTGAAAGGAACCTTAGCATTCTTGGGAAGTGTAGATCATCAAAAAGCAAGTTGAGTCTTTAAACTCCTTTTGCATGTTTTCACAAAAATCTACACATGTCAATACATAACACTGAATACATACACTGACTAGGGAAAATTTTGCCATAGTCAGTGGGCTTCAACTTAGCGGTTGTAATGGGAGGTCCAGAATTTATGCCTCAGTTAACAATGTAAATTTCTCCACGTTGAAACCATCCCAACCAACGCAGTTACCTTTCCATGGAAAGCAAAGACATCTCTTCAAGTCTTTTAAATACAACTGGTGATAATAACCATCAGCAAATATATGCACACTGTTTGGCTTTACTTGTCGGACAGGATATACAGATTTATCAAGTTAGTCATAGAGCTGTGTTTAAACTGAGACCATTGACTAGATATTAATGTTGTAATGTTCTCACCCCAAGGCCGCCGAGATCCACTCCCTTAGAGTCCGGGCATTCAGCATGGTCTCAGCTGTGGTGAAAGTTTTAGATACCACAACAACTGCAATCCATCAAAACAATAAGAAAGAGATATTAAGTGATTGGAAATTCAACCTTTCTCGGACATGGCTTTGTAAATTTATCTTGGGAATTATATAATTAATAAAACAGAAGTACCTAATGTTGTTTCAGGATTCAACCCTGCAATGTTTCTTGCTACATCAATTGGATCAACATTTGCAAGGCTTCAACAGGAAAAGCAAAATTGAGAATGAGAAAAAAGCAGAATTCAGCTCAAATGAAATTGTTAATGATGCATGCCTCAATAGGTGAGAGAGATGATAGGGCCAGTACTTTAAAAACCAAATATCTTAGAGAGAAGCGCATTTCAGATTCAGATGTCATGCATCCCCCTATCAAGACAAAATCACATTGGACCTCAAACCATAAACCTGAACACTTCATATTAACATCTAAGACAAAGTACCCAACCAATAGAACAAAGGCCAAGTCATATTCATGAAAGACTTCTCCTTTTATGCATGATTATTCCCAATCTAGTTGAAGCATGTCCAACCAACCTCAAAAAGAGAATCGAAAGAAACAGGAGAGAAAGATATGATTAAAGAAAAAAAGATATAATATTACTTTTGCATATTGGAAGACTAGCATACGGTGAATAAATGCAGAAAATCATTGACAATGATTCCACAACTCATTGCTCATTTATCATACCTAAACCATGGTGCAGTTAGTTTTGCATTTAATCTCCGAACAAAATGAGGACCCACATTTGAAATGCTCTCTTGGAACAGTGATTACTTTGGGGTTTCTATACAGGCTTGAGGGTTGTCCTAGTTCAATTTCTGTAAACTCTAAAATCAGGAGCTGGACTTCGCTAGTTAAATAAAAGTTCAAACCAATCAATTTTGGGAAGAGAATGCCATTCAAACAGAATGATGCAATAACCTATACTTACAAACGCAATTGGCGACCTGTTGCAAATTCAGCAGCTTCCGGGTCTGCATGTTACAAGGTTATGTGAAATGTTAGCCATGTTAATATTGCAGACATGTACAGATTAAAGGAGAAGCAATCAAAGATCAAAAGGCCAATATACAAGTGAAAATGTTTCTATAGCATGACAACCTGTTTGAAGTGCTGTATGAACAAAAAGAGGGCCTAGGAAACTGCCACCAATTCCAATAGCAATAACATTTTTCAACACTTTCCCAGTGGCTCCAACCTGTCAAATAACAAGTTAACAGAAAACACATGACACCACCAATAAAAATTACTACATAAGTTAACAAAAAACACACGACACCACCAATAAAAATTACTACATATTTGATGATAAGAATTACCCAGGCACCACTGCGAACCCTCTCGGAGAAATCTTTGATCTTATCAAGAACTTGCCAAACATCTGGGACCAAATTCTTCCCATCACTATTTATGACTGAATCCCTCGGAGCACGAAGTGCTATGTGAAGGACAGATCTGTTCTCAGTGCTGTTTATCTGATGACGCCACAAAATCAAAAGAATAAGGATTCGATGACAAATGTCAGGGTAAGCAATAGATGACTGCGTTTGGTCAACTGTAATGCTAAATGATGATTTGCGAGAGTTGAAAGGTTATGTACCAAAGAAAAGGCTCAAACTTTGGTGATATTTTTTGAAATATTTCAACGAGCTTAGATCTCAAAGATATAAAGGAAAAATATATGATAACTACATGGTCTTATTGATTGATAATATGGATAACCACAGTCGGAGCCCTGCCACAAGGGACATTCAAATGATATTGTGTTTGTATTTTATTCAGACAAGGGCATGTCTTTTGCAATGGACTTGCCTTTAACAGTATAAAAGATGCCAAAAATCATTCTAAGATTAATAAATAAATCCAAAACAAACATTTTTACCCTGCTTCGATTATATTCAAAGTCATTTCCCAGAAATTGAAAGGAAAGAAAGATTGAAGTAATATTCTTCCTTGTCCATTTATCCAAATTTAGAGTTTCATGTTTAAGACACTTAGTAACATATCTGTACCCAACAATACGCAAGTTCAAGAGACATAAGGTGGTGTTCCAGAACAAGATGTCTCTTGCTACTCGGTAACATAATGCTATAACCATCCTAGCATACATCTTAGTGTGATTATACGTTAATTAGTTCAGCAAGCAAACATCAACTTACGCGCTCTCCATTGAACATCCGGTTAATCTTTTCTTTCAGATGTGCTGCCTACATCACCAAACAAGGTACCATAAATCAGATTACATATTGTATGACTCCCACGAAACAGAGGAGGTTCACCTCTAACCTACCACTGCTAAATTGTTGAGCTTATTCAATGTATCGAGAGTGGCACATTGCCTCGAATAATCCAACAATATCCCATCGAACTCACTGTTAATAAAAAAGAAATCCAAAAATCAACACCAATGTACATAAAGCCCCATGCTTCATTTCAAACTTCCAACAGGAAGGCGGAAAATCAATATAAACATTGTTTCTTGTCAAATATCATACACCATCATGGACTGGCATCGCTCTGTGTCACTCATCAATTCACGCAAATGAGTCTTCTTAATGTCATCAACATGTGCCTGGAAATGCATGCATAAACCACATCAAGACACATGGTCCGAACACATTCTGCAGAACACTAAAAACATGAAAACATGAATTTACCCTCAAATCCTTCCATGGCTCAGTTTCGCAGATCAGAGCAGACGATGCCATCTGCACAAATTCCAACACAATTCCACAGTTCACATCCCAATTTTTAAAACCAAATACAACAAATTATATACTACTCCTATAATTCCAAAAAACCAACACAAATAAACGTAATAAAAAATGGGACAACATTGGACAACTTCTCCAACCACTTTCCCTCTCAGGCCTCTGTTCTCATAAACATTGAAATTTCTTATTCATTACTCCTGATTTAATGTTCTAGAGCCAATACAATTAAAAGTAGGTAACTCTAAATCATAAATTCAATACCCCTACCATTAATATCTAATCAACAGCAACCTAATTCACTTTTCCAAATCATTTTTCACAGAATCTGCTCCATCCGAAATCAAATATCCATTGCAGAAATTAATCTAGAACATTCTCGAAATAAAAGGATGCAAGAGAAAGAGAAATCCGAAGAAGGATACCTGAAGATGGTAATCAGTAATGAGATTAGCTAGGAGCGGAATTAGAGTGCTCTCCACAGAATGAAGAAACCGCGGATTGTGAATTTGTACGGGGTAAAGGAAAAAGAAAATACTGGAAAAGGGAGAGACGAAGATGTCACGTGCCGAGCTAGGAAAAAGAAAAAGGAGAAAAAATTGAGAGGTCACGTGATGCAATGGACCCGGGTATATTTTATGCGCGATGCGGATCTGATGCTTCTCGAGGCTTTTTGGCCGGTGATTTCTTTAAAGCAACGGCTGAGATTTTGGTGGGGGTGGAGGAGGAGATAGAATCGGTAAAAAGAAAATAATGGAAAAAAGTTATTTCCGTTGCCGGGAATCGAACCCGGGTCTCCTGGGTGAAAGCCAGATATCCTAACCGCTGGACGACAACGGATTAATGCTATGAAATTGAATTTATTTTTTATAGATATTTGACTAAACTTGCAACTTAATACACTTTTGAGCGATAAAATATTTTAAAAAATAAGCTTATAAACTTCAGATATAAAAATAGTTTTTTTAATTTGATCATATATAGTTGTATATTATAAAATTGCCGCCATAACATTGCATTAACTCCATGACTTTATTTATTCAAAAATTGAATTTTAAAATACAATTTGTTATAGGAAAAAAAAAATACTAAAAGCTCCTCAAAATAAATCATTATTTCTGAAAAATCTATTCCATCAACTTTTCATTCCCAAAAACTAATGATTAATTTTTTGACGAAATTAACTTTGACCTCATAGACTAAGAAATTTAATGAATAATTTTTTCTAAAATTTTTATTTAGATTGTTCAAATTGATTTATATCAATAACAATTTAATTTAATAAACTAACTTTTTGAAAAAAAAAATATTTCTTTAATTTGAGCTGCATAAATTATAGCATGACAATTTTAATTTTTAAAATTGGATGAATTAAACAAAAAGATTAAGTTAATGTTTGGAGATATTTTAAAATAAAAATCCATTTATAAGATGTACTTTTTTAATATGAATTTTTTTTAAAAATGATTATAAATATTGTAAAGGGTTTGGTAGAAATATATTTTAATGTCCATTTAGTAAAAGTGTAAGAAAATAAATTCAAAATCCATAATTTTGCACTTTTTCAAAATGAACTTTTAAAAAATTGACTTAATTTAAAAGTTCATTCAAAAATAATTATCAAATATATAATTTTTTTACAAATGGACTTTCATATCTAAAAGTCCATTTGAAATATATTTAAAAGAATTACTACAATAAATGAATATATTTAAAAGAATATTAATTTTAAAATTGAATATGAATAGATAAAAAAAATTCTGTGTGTAAAAAGTTCAAGGGTAATTTCATCAAAAAATAGGATGGAAGTTAACGATAGGGTTTTTGAAAATAAAAATTGGCAGAATGAGTTTTTGATCGAAAATAATTTTTTGGGTTTTGAATATAAAAAATTATTTTAAATAAATTTTTAAAAAAATTCTTTTAATATATTTTAAACTTAAAAAAATATTTTATAAGATATAAGAATTTATATATATTAAAAAAAATAAAATTATCATCATTATTCAATCTATTGGAACTCATAATTGGTGGTGGCACGCCAGTGAGCATATCAACTCTGGCAAAAATGTATTTTTAGTTTAGTATATTAATTGTTAGTTTCTTGGCTCATTTAGTTAATTTCATGGAAAAATCCAATTTTTTATCTGAAAAAGTTAAATGTCAAGCACATGACTTCAAAATTTTGGGATTTTGTGGTTTAAGAGAGAAAATTGACCTATTTTGCTCATGTGGAAAGGTAAGCGAACCATTTTGGTTAAAAAAATTATATTTTTTTTATCTTTTCTTTTCCATTTTTCTCCTCTTTTTTTATTTTCCCTATATATCTCTCTTTCTTTTTTCATTACTGTCGTTGTAATACACTATTTTTTCACTAATCGAAAAACCTACAAAACAGACATTGGGTTGACCCGAAGTAAGATTTCCGACGCTCAAATCAATTGAATGCTTGAAGAAGAAGATAACAACATGCAGAAAATGTATATATGAGACATGAAAGTATAATTTGTTCATTGAAATATATTAAAATAGGGATAAAATTGTAACTACCTCATATATATATATATATAATCATGCTCCATGATTTATCCTAAATATATAAAATATGTATATATGAGACATGAAAGTATAATATGTTCATTGAAATATATCAAAGTAGGGATAAAATTGTAACTACCTTCTATGCATATAATCACGCTCCCTGATTTACCCTAAATAAGATTTCTTGTCACTTTTCAACAATAATCATTTTATTCCCTCTTTCCGCATTACTTTGTCCGATCTAAGAAGTGTTGGTTTTTCAAGGTGGGATGACTTACATTGGGGTAGGAGTAGGTCCTGCATTATATAAATCACGCAACATGCATAACAAGTTGCACACATTTACAACTCATGCACTGAACTATTAGTCAACTCCCAATTGAGCTAAACATCGATGGTTCGATTCAACCATCTTTTTTTCTAATTTGGCTACTGGCTCGGAGTATATAGATCAGACCAGCCACCTTTGCCTCACCACAGCCTCACCATGCCACCAATGCTACCAGCAACTTGATGTCATAGTTTGGCATTAAAATTATGAAACTAATAAACGCTTTGAATTTTTATATGCACATGGGTTAAGATGTTGAGGATGATGACCGTGTTGTGGTATGGTATAGGTGGCAACCCCATACACAATGAAGAGAAAGAAAGAGACAATTTTTGGGTGTCAGGGAATAAGAGAAAACAAAATAGAAGGGAAAATGGAAAGAAAAAGAAAAGGAAAAAAGAGAAAAAGGAAAAGAAAAACAGAAAGGAAGAGAAAAATATATATTAATTAAATATTTTGAATTACTCATTTAATTAGTTATGTACTTAAATGTACTCAATTACTTAATTAGTTATTCACTTATTTAAGTGCTTTAAAGAAGAGAAATTTTTCATTTTAAAATGGTCCATTTGAAATGCATATGAGCAAAATTGACTAATTTTCCCTCCAAAATCACAAAATCACAAAATTCCCAAATTTTGGAGTCATGTGACCGGGCACATGAATTTTTCCCGGCTAATCTTTAATTTTCTGGCGAAATTGTATTAAATATGCCAAAAAATTAAAAATTATTGTATGCAAATTGTCACTCTCATTTTAAAGCATGCACATAAGCTCATTTGCTTACTCCTTGATAGAAAAGATGCAGGGCAGCAAAAATGTCTGATACGGCTGAAATCCACAAGTCTTGATGTATTTTACCACCTTAGAATGTATATCTCCTTTGGTGTCTCCTAACATCTTAAAATAAGTTCTTTGTCACAAATGACTGCCCATTTCACCATTAATCCTTACATATATTATTAGTACAATGAAAATAGTTTTACTACGATGATGGTTCACTATACTAGGCTAAGTTTTTTCGGAGCTGCTGGTGTAAGAATACTGGGAACAAAGTTCTGGGCAATGAAATTATGGTTTTCCTTTTTTACTTTTATAGAACTAGATTAAAAGTAGTTTGATTTGTCATTTGTGAACAAAGTTCTGTGTTAATCACTGCTAAAAGTTGCATGATTTTCCATTGGTTAACAGTTCAACACGATCTTGATTATGCTAATTAGTAAAAGAAAAAAAAAGCTGTGCTGATTAACTTTACTTGGCCTTTTCTTTTCCAATGAGGTTGAAATAAGGAAAAAGTCACATCAAGAAAGTAGTAATCTTTCCCTGAAATCAACTAAAGCAAACAGTTAAAAGTAGTAATCTTTTCTCTCCATCACAAAAAATGGAAGTATTGCAAGTTAAGACTCTTTTTTGTGCTGCATAATGAGCATATTCTGTGCAACTCTGTCAAGAATATAACATTTGGTATATCTGATGAAATGCTACATCCAATATGTAAGTTTCAGAATGTACAGGCGACCTTGAAAGGCAGACTATCTGAAGAAAAAACGCGGCATTCTTTCTTGATGTTCTGTGATTCTTGAAATGCCACAGAAACAACTCATTTCTCAAGATACATTAACTGACAGATAATTAAAATTTCGATTACGGGGTGATTTTTGAACACTTAAACATGACATACAAAGTACATACCGTGCACAGGAGCTATCCCTTTATATAATTTACATAAAAGTTGAGGAGGAGTGGGAATGATGGGATTCCTTCTCCATAGTCATACATCTCTACCTTTTACATATTCTCTTTTGCGTGATCCCTCATCACTCCATGGCACAAAATATACTTTTACCCACTTGTTAAAGAATAATGAGAACAAACCAGGATGTTGCAGCTGAATTTATGCCTCCACTTTCAGGTGCTTCCACCAGGATAAGTACACTTATCGTAACCTACATCACAAATTCAGCACAACTTCTAAGAACTGTAACTTCAAAAAAAATTGATCTCCACTAGTTCAGGGGGATCAGAATATATACAAATGTATACAGATATTCTAATATACACACGTTATTGGAGGAAAAGTGTATGGTGCACAAGTCCAGTGGACCTGTGTCTGTTTCCCACAATGCTGAGGTGCGCTTATTGGGGGGTTTTAGACATAGATATAAAATCCAATCCAAGTCCCGTGTGTTTAACTATAGTATTCACAACTTGTTAAGTCCTTAAATAAGTTCAATTGTTGAAGAACTTACTGGGATTTGTCGATGTGAGAGTGGCAGTCTGTGAGAAATCACAGTTCAATGGATTCTTGTCGGACATTTGATACAGGAGATTCATAGCATAAGTCGCATGAGAAGCCAGAGTGGTTGGTTCAAAACAAGCTCCTCCTGGTTGAATTGGACTACAATCTATGCCTTGTCCACAAGCGTAATCCAAATTCGTTTGTAATTGGGCATCCGACACACCTGCCTTTGGCACACACCAAGCATCCTTTTTGGGCTCTGGGGCAGGAGTCACTGGTGTTTTGTCTGTTGATGGAGTCTTCAAGTAGCAGAAACTCTTTTTAGTTATATACACATAGCAAATGCATAAAACAGATAAAGTGAAAGTGAAAAATCCTATTTCCATTTTTCATTTGAAAACAAGTACATCCAAAGGGTATTGAAACTGATCCATCTTAGAGTATATGCATTGCGTAAATCTCATATTGATCAGCGATCTAACTATGAATAGCCAAAATCAAGAAAGGGACCTTGCAAAATATGAAATCCATGTTACATCACTTTTACTTGCTCCAATTCACTGAGAACAACTTGTACAACTTCAAATCCAAATGGTTCCAACTTATTCACATGATTATCTTTTCCTATACTTATTAAACAAGGCCCTCGGACAAAGATGGAAAACTGAGAATTATGCCCAGCCCACCAGTGAATTCATCTAGTTAAACCTTCAAATATCAAAATAATGACGATATCATATATTAACTAAAAACTTTAGCCATTGAATCAATAAAATGAACTTAATAGTGCTCAAACCTGGCCAGTCTTTGAAAGTCCAACATCATAGGTCATGGTTAAATCAGGCTTAAAAAGCCCGAATGATCTCTCAGAACTTGGTCCAGGCTTTTGGTCTTCATCATACATTGCAAAAAGATAAGTATCCACAGATTTTCCTGGCATCATTGGAGTTCCCACCATCGACCTCAAGTGTGCAATCAAATTCCCATTATAAGCCTTGGCATTCTCAAGGCTGGGGCCAACCTCATCGTTATCTCCCTTGTACGGCCACCCGGTCTCAGCAACCACAATCTCGACGCCCTTGAACCCCATAGCGTCTAATGCAGATCTAATAGCATCCAGCTGCAAACAAATAGATTCATTACTCTGTTAACTTTAAGTAAAAGAAACAGTTGGGACAAAAAAAGATAGTTTTCTTTCCCCTGTTTTTCCTTGTATCTCAACTCAATTCTTTTCATTTTAGATCTCCTTTATTCATGGAATTTGTTTCTGATTAAAGAGTTATTCATTTAAGCTATATTTTCAAAAACAGATTCCACATTTTTCCTGCATAAAATGGAAGGTGAATATACTTAATCTTGATGAAGAAACTTACTCAAAAAGCCATACGAAATTGGAAGATTGATTGAGAAACAACTAACTAAAACTAACCTGAGCATCAAACATGTTAGTATACTTAATCTTGGAGCCCGAATCAACCCGGCCCGAGTTAGGCTGGAACAAGCAGAAGGCCAGAGTCTCTGGCCTCGGATCACTCCGGTATGCGAAATACGGGTACGGGTTAATCGCAAATGGCGAGCCCGTGGCACTATTAAACCCCAACAATCCCTTCAACAAATCACCGATACTGGGATCAAAGCTACCGGAAGACGGAGGATCAGACTGCCGCAACACAGCCATGGAATGGACAGTTGAAACCTTGATTTTCCCGCCCAAGTCAGCAGAATCAAGGGCACTCTGTAGATTCTGCATCGCCGGCAACAGCTGGGTCATCAGATTCCGGTCGTTGTACGACATCACCTCGTTGCCGACGTTGATGACTATGATTTTGCTGGCCGGATAGAAGGGAACGACATTACTGTTAATCCAGTTCTTGGCGAAGTTGGGATCGGATGCCATACCCGGTATGTCTGAGTTGGATATTCCGATCATGATCCCGATCCCGGTGTTCGCGAAGGCCTTAATGATTACCGGGTCCGACCCGTATAAACGCACCTTCTCGATTGCAGTGGACTGCAGGAGCTTCGCCGTCGCTTCTGGCGGCGGGAGATTATCGGCGACTTGCCCGTAATTCACCCCAATGAACGACTGCGATTCTGGCAAGAAAACGAAGAGAAAAAACAGTTAAAAAATAAATAAAAATTCATTCCCACTTGGCAAACTGCTACCTTGTTCCTATACAAAAAGAAAGAAAACTAGTTATCAGTATGATTCTTGAAAACTTACTGGAGAGTGGACTGTAACTGAAGATGAAAAGGAAGAAAAGCCATGAAGAGTACAGTAAAGTTGCCATGGCTGAACTCTGTTTTTCTTGATTGGTCTTAGGAAGATAGGGTGGTGAGAGGAGGAAGAAAGGTCTAAAGAGAGGAGGGCAAAAGCTGGCAGAAGTACAAGCGTCGGACAAGAACGTGGGAGTGTGAATTCTGCGGTTTTTATCATCAATTGCCACGAATATATAAACGGAGTAGAATCATTATGCAGCATTGATTTCTAGAACCTGGGCAGGTTTAGTCTGCCATCAGAGGATATTGTTGTCCTTTGTTGATATTGGAAGGGTAGAAGAGGAATTGTGGTGAATATTTGTTGAGTTGTAGATCTGGTGAAAAGCGGGTGGATTCAATGATTTGAATATTTGTTTTGGAGGCTTGCAGGTGAATTACCAAAACCACCTCCGTATTAGCCTTTACGTACATTGTTGCTGGATTGTGTGTCGTGGCAATGAGGAGGGTGCGGGTCTTGTCGGAACCCATCCAAATAGCACATCCGGGTCACTTTAGGATCCGAGTAGTCCGGTTGCGTTATTCCATAAAATACAACTAACTTTCAATTTTCGAAAGGTAATCAGCTCAAGCAAACTCAAAGTTTTATCTGATAATTTTTAAATATTATAATTTTCAAATTAACTTGAGCTTGAATTAAAAATTAGGGTGAGAAATTAAATTCAAATTAGGACATAAACACTGACTTGAAGTTATATTAGATAATAAATAGTACATATATAAAAAGACAAACACATTTGGTCAAATTTTGAATCTTGTATCAAATTTTAAACCAATTTCGGGCTTTGTGCAAAAAGATTGAACAAAATCGACTTCTGAAAAAACCAACTTCATATAATATCAAGCCCAAGTGCAAGTTTTAAGCAGACTTTACTTGCTCAACTTGATTCCCAACCCTATGAATCAACCCTGTTAAAACAAATTAAGGATCTTGTTATAAACTTGAAGCCGCGTTCATAGTGTTGTTGGTTTAGGCCATATGTGGTTTCTATGGGATTTAAATTTATAAAATCAGTCGAGTTAATGTGGTTGATATAGACCTGATGTGCTTTTAGCAAAAATTTGCTCTATCAGCCGGTGGAATAGATATGGTCAGAGGTTATGAGCTATATTGAGTCGACTATATATATACACACACACACAAGCTATATATATTTTTCACATATATTATGAGTTTTATTTTATACTAAACACATGTGATGTAATATCACCTTCATTTTTTTATTTTTAAATTAAATATTAATTATAAAATAGATCATTACGTGCGTCACGTCAAATCATTAACAACGTTGGAATTACCTTTTCACTCTCAAATCAAAACTAGAAAAAAAAAAAGGATAATCTTAGAACAAAAGCCTTTAATGTATGAAAAATGCAAATGAATTGTGTAATTTAGAAAAGTGATAAACTGAGTATTTATAATGTTATAGATGAGAGACGTTATCTAATGGTGCATAAATTATATGGGCCCACAAACCCATTGGAAGATCCATTTTTTTGGACCATTCTAAATTGTTATCATTTCTTTCTTTGAATCTTATATTGTTGGATCATATCTTATTCGAATTTTATGTCAAGTATATTATTTGTTAAAAAATATAATATTTGACATAAAATATATGCAACGGGCGCATCATCTAAGGACCCGGACCCGTGAATGGGCGAATGGGCTAAATCTAATTTGTACTCTTCTCATTGCATGCCTAGATTCTTCTCAAAAGCATTCCCTTAACTTTTTTTCAAAACTTAGGCAGATAACCCACAATAATTGCTCCTTACCCATTAAGAAATCACTTTTTTTTTATCTTTAGGAGTTTGAATATCTGAGAAGGAAAAGAAAAAAAAAAAAAAAACAAAAAGAGGGTTCAATTTATGCAATTGTGGAAAGGAAAGCAGCCATGGTTAGAGTAATGGTTGCTTTAAGACTTATAGCATAAAGGAGTACCAACTTTTGGCTGACGCTGGACAGCATAATTCCATATAGCAAGTAATCTCTAATTCTAAACAACAATTCAAACTAAGTATCCCTTCCTACTTTTGTCTTTTCACGTGCAAAATCCCTTTCTTTTGCTTGCTTTGCTCATCCTAAAATCCCCAAAATTTGAGTTCCTGAGAATATATTTCATTTTAAATTCTAATATAGTAGTAGTTTTTAAACTAGCATAGCTCCAATGTGTAATTCAAAATTTTCAATTAGTGGTAGTAATGACATAAAAAAGAAAATTAAAAAAAAAAAAAACAGAGAGTAAAGGAATTAGTCTCTTAAGATGTTAAGAGTAATGATATACAAGAGAATATTAAAAGGAAGAACAAGTAATTGTATCGCCTCTTTTCCTCGAATGTTCTTAAATTGTTATAGCTCATGGAACAATTTTATTTAAATGTGACAATAATTAATAATGTATGCTATTTAACTTAGGATCAATTTTTTATTTTTCAAAGAATTTACCCCAAAAAAAAAAGAAGAAAAAGAAGATGGATAAAGAAAAGGAAAAAAGAAGAGGAGGTTGCATATAACTTTCAATGTGAGCTTTCCTCCTTAATTCAAAAACTGAAAAACAAATATTTACGCCGTCTGTGGGAATCGAACCCACGACCACATGGTTAAAAGCCATGCGCTCTACCGGCTGAGCTAAGACGGCTTGCTGTCCCAAACTGACTTTTTACATTATATTGTCTTTTGTTATTCTGATTCAGAGTTGGACTTCTCGCATGATGCTAGTTATGCATAGTTGGGCCGAAAAATATATAAACAGGTCTATATAGTTTTTCAATTAATTATGAAAAAGACATTTTCTTTTCCATGAGCAAAACCAAGATGATTTCTTGTGTTTCTCTTAAATACACTTACACACAAAAAGATGCACTAACATACTATTTTCAAAACCTCAAATTTTTTATTTGAGATTCCTAGTTTTACATGGAAAAATCAAATCGAAATAATTACAAGTAATATTATCTTGTTCATAAACCTCTTAAGCATATGCTTCTCCACATCTCCTACAACATCTTCCTTTCCAACATTTACATATCCCGATCCTTATTATGGATGTCTTTGTTCAACATTTTACATGAGTAACTTCTAAGATCGCCTTCATCATTCCCACTTCCTCCGTAAAGCTTAAGCATTTCAAGGTTTTTGCACAAGTGCTTGACCAAAATCACCTATGGACCTTACCTTGGAACATAGTAACAAAATTTTTTGAATTTTTTAAAATGCATCGAATAAAATATAATATTTTTGTGAAATGTTGGAATCCCATATATATCTTTTATAAATAAATAGTAATGTGATAAATTTTTCTATTTTTTTTTATTTAATAATGCAAGTTATTCTCAAATTTTATTTATATTTTAATAAGATCATATTATACTAACTTATTTTTTAAAAGTTTTCAATACATACATATAATTTTACTAGCTTATATAATTTTTATTGATAATTTTCACACATAAATATATTATTTTATGAAATAATTAGGTATTTTATATCGAATTAATTGCAATTTTTAAAAACAAATTTTGTTATGAAAGCGAGATTTTATTGATTTTTTTCCAAATTAACTCGAATTACAAATTTTAAGAGTCAACGAATTTTTTCCAAATTCGAAATTTATTATTATCCCTTGGAACAACTTAAGATGGTAGTCTTAGTAGGGATGGATTTTGATTTCAAGTTTCCTTCCTTTTTTTTCATTACTTCATATCCCCAGTTCAATATGATAGAAATTGAAGTTTCACCTCTACCACCAATAGGTTTAATACCAACATCACAAACTTTTATGCTTCCACATCGAAGGGCTCTTAACAATGTCCATTTAATAAAAAAAAAAAAGAGTGAGAAAAAGCCAAAAAAAGCAAGAATTTTATTGTCTCCGACTTCATCCTTGTGTTGGGATGACCAGCATGAAGAAAACTAACAGGCGTGTTTCCAAAAATATGTGAACATAAAAAAAACTATATAAAATTGTAGTAATAACAATTTACTAATATTAAAAGTTTTGATTAAAAAGGACTCTATGGTTGTTTAATAAATACAATTACGTTCAAAATAAAAGTAAGGGATTCCACTTGACGCTTTTTAATTATGATTTTTTGTAAAATTCTAGACTTGTCTCGTCAAGATTTTTAAGGATTCGAGATCTGCCTCGTCCTGAACCCGTCGGATCTGAGTTTGCTTTATAATTTAAAAAATATTTTTTTAAAAAAATAATATCATTAATTTTTTTTATATTTTTTAAATATAATAATACATAATACATATATTAAAAAAAAGTTAAATAAGGCGGGTTCAGGGCAGTATAGGTTTGAAAATAAAAAATCAAGATTCGATGAATCCAGAGTAGGTCCATGCCATTCCTAGGCACAAACGCTCAATTTCTTCTCATTTACAATGTACGCGTCGAAATGTGTTTTTTATGACAATCCCATATCCCTCTTTACCATCTTGTTATTGTTGCAGTAATAAACATAACTTGAAAACTAGCTTGTTAGTAGAGAATGAATAATTACTTGCACGCAGGAGCTGCTAGTAGGATATTCAAATGAGTAGGATATTTAAATGAGTTCATCTTCGCACGGGATATTCATCTACATCCGGTAAACAGTATTTGCCTCATCATAATTGAATAGGATTTGTTAAATGACAGACAGATTGTCAACCTAATACTTGGTTTAGGTATCTGGAAGTTACTAATTCTTAATGATGCTAATTTGCAAAAATTAGGATGGAGACTTGTTACTGATTCTAAGTCCTTTTGGGCTAAGTTATTAAATCATTATATTTGTCCAAAGTGGGACTTTCTTGAGGCAAAAGAAAAATCATCTTGTAGTTGAATTTGGAAAAATATATTAAATAATCTATTTATTGGACCTTGGGAATGGTCAAGATATTGATTTTTGGCATACCAAATGGTCTAGGTAATTTCTCAGTTGTGCAATTTGTTAAATCTATACCACCAAATCCATACAAGCTCAAAGTAGGTGAGCTGATAAATAGCACTACAAGAACATGGGAGTTAAGTTATATTACCTCATTTTTGCCTATTTACATAATTAAATTAATCAAAAGGGACTTCAATTCCTTATCATGCGACTATTCTATAAATTGTTTTGGACATGACTTTGGAAGAAAAGTTTATGCTCAAAAGTGCATAACCAAACTACCGTCCAGGGCATAAGTGAACTCGAACTTACGAGGAAAACTAGTTCGTTGGGTAATCATTAACTGTAATCCTTCGATACTTAAATTAAAATCAATAGAATTAATGTGATTGAATGAATTTAAAAGAAAAATTTTTAAAATATATTAAATATATGTACCTTTAATGTGGAGCCCTAATTATGATGTTGGAAGTTTACATGAAATTAGGTCATGCGATCGATCAAATTCAGATCGAATCTGATAGGCGAATAATTATATGGATTATGTCTTTTGTTGTGGTTTTTTATATTTTCTAAGGGTCATTTGGTCTTTTTATTAACCCACATCATACTTATTCGCTTATACCTCATTGTCCATGTGGAATTAGCTGTGATGAAGCAATTTCTGAAAATAAATTGTGAATCCTAGGTTTATTTGTAGTAAAGCAAAGGATTTAAGTCTCCCCACTATAACAAGAAATGTTAGTAATAGCAAAGTTCCATACCTTTCTTTAAACTCAATATTGATGGCTCATCTCCAAAGGTAATCTAGGTGAGGTAGAAATTGGGGAAATTATATGAGACAATACATGTAGTTTTATTGCAGCTTTTTCTTTCTTTACATTGGAATTGCTACAAACAATAAAGTTGAATTGTGAGCCTATAGAGAATGACTAACATTAAAAATGTAATTATACAATTGACTTTTTTTCTTTTCTAAATAAAAATTAAATTCACAATAAAACTCTAATTATTCTTTTCTGATGTCGGAGGTAGAATAGTTGGAAGCTCCTCTTCCAAAGAACTATCACTCAAATAGTTTTTATACAGCGAGTTCTTACCTATAACATGAACATAAGAAGATCTGAATTGTCTCACAAAAATTTCTTCGATACTTAACGCAGGTTTCATAGAGAAAGATGTAAAAAATATTAAAAATAATAAATGCATAAATGAATTGTAAACCTTATCAATAATATAATTATGAGTATTTATAGGTATTTCGGTTGAAACTTGGACGGTATAAAATCATTGATTTGACTTGAATCTTGCGCCTGTATACCTTAATAAGCTAAAATTTTACTATCTCTTGAACTAAATAAAAATATGTTCATCATTCTCTAAGATTGTCAAATGATCTTGACTGATTTCTAGCAGTTGGAGTTGCTTGCACTAATTTTTTGAATGAATTAGTCAAAAAAGATCTTAGTAGTTTTGTTAGTATACTTGTATTCTATTTAAAAAAATATAGCCATAGTTTTTATAGAAAAATTAAATGTTTATGTACTTAACAAAATGGATTAATATTCAAACCCTAAAAAATGATACATCAAAAAGACCATAAATTAAAAAAACAAAAATAAAATGCTCGTGGTTTTCATAAAAGGCACGACATCTTCAACTTTGGCCATCCCATGGCTGCTGCTTAGTCAATTATCTCATTAAGAAAATTTTTCCTTCATGAATGAACGTTTAATTTAATCAATAAGAATTAATTGAATTCATAAAAGATTGATACCACAATTCAACTTTTAACATTTGAATGCATCGACTCTAGAGGGTATTTTACATATTACTAATTAGCAGTAACACGAATATTTTGTAAGAAATTATAAATTTTTATTTGTATTAATGGATTTTGAGTGTAAATCTCGATAATCTCGTTTACTTTTTTAGAATTCTCAACATCATTCTTTAACTTATTTGGTGAATTGTATGACACAAAAAAAAAACTATTTTACCCTTCTACGATAATATAATTTTTATTTTCTCTTTGCTTTAAAGCTATTTATGTTTTAATTTTACATTTTTTTAGTTTTATATACAAAAATGGTGTTTAAATTATAAACAATATTATTTTGAAAACATATTGTACATACTGCTAAAATATTAGTTGTTTTCAAAATAACTATGAAATAATATTAGTCATAAAAGAGGACATGAAATCACAATATTCTTAGTTTTCATGGGAAAATAGAATTTTTGTATTTCTAATATTTGCAAATAACAACAAAATTATTGTGTTTGAATCATAAGTTTTTTTTTTTTTTTTTCTGTTTTGCTACAATTAGCCTTATAACTCTTTCTAGGATAAATTATTAAATTCAAAACTCGTAGATAAGATAAAATACGAAGCCTAAAAAATAATATATACGTAACATTTTTAGCATGTTTTATTTTTTCAAATATTATTCTATCTTATAAATTGTTTTTTATTCAGTATAAACGTTAGCATTTATAGCTTGATATATTGTGAAACAAAAGGAATAATATTTAGAGTTTAATAAAGTGGTAATATTATGATTTAAATAAATAAGCTTTGAGCGGCTACTTGGTATTTTTATAAAAGTTTTGGTGACACGTGGTGTATCAAATTGATAATTATACCATCCCTTCTATGGGTTAGAGCTGAATTTTACCAAATCTAGAGGACGAAAATGAAAATTTAAAAAATTTCGCCAAGAATGCGTAGCATGTTGAAACACGTTGCAAAGCTATCCCTTATTCCTTTCCCCGTCCAAAAACCTCATCCATAACTTTCCCCACACATGGATCTAACCACAGCCGTCCGATTACACCGCCTTACTTTATATAGAATTCTCTCTTAGTCAAACCCCACATCATTCACGCGTATCCAACCGTTGAAATATCTGCCCCACCACTCATTTGTAGCCGTTGGATCACCTCACGCCCTCAATAAATAATTCCTATCGCTCCTCGTTTCAGGTGCATCTCATTTTATGTCTCTCGTCGCCAGCGCATCTCCAGCTCCCTTTTTTCTCAGATCTAGACTTTGTTGCTTCGTTTTTGTCAAATTTGCCTTCAGATGCTTGTAGATCGTGAGTTGATCTACGTTTTGGCTATGGCTTTTAAGCTTTTGGAATCGCAGTTGACATCCGTCCGGCCGTTTAATCTTCGGTTCAGCCGATTTTTAGTTCGGTCGTCGGTTGCAGTCGGGCTTCCGATCGATGAACTTCGGTTAGACCTGTTTCGGTGCTCCCCGGATTGATGCAGGTAAGTCATATATCTGATCGTATTGTTTGCAGTTTTTGGTTGATTTTGTGTTCGATCTTGGTTGGCTTGTTACGTTTGCAGGAGTGATCGGAGGGTGGACTCATGTTTTCTTATGTCCAAAAGATGGTCCTGTTTTTAAGAGAATCGTTTTTTGTGGAGATTGAGGTGAGATAGATCTTATCGCTATATGGTTTGAGTTTGTTCGTGATTTTTCTGGTGTAGTTGAATTTACATGTTTGCTTGATTGATTATTTCAATCTGATGTTTTATTCCTCGTTGGTCCAGTCCTGGAGTGCTGACACAGCTGGTGCGGTCTAGATGATGTTGCTTGAACGTTGGTCGAAATTTCTTTGATGCGGACTGCCTTCTTTCGACTTCAAATGATACACCTGGCTCTTGGACTAATTTCGGTGTTATGAAGGATTTGAGAAACGGTAAAAGAACCTCCTTGCACGGAAAGGACGTTCTAATTGTTTGTGCAGCTTATACAGATAATTGTTGTTTATTTTTTATGCTACGTATTTAATTTGGGTTCTTGTGATCGTAGTAAAGTAAGTGGTGAGGAAGCTGTTTTGTAAGAAAAGTGGGTGAAAGAGAGTGATGTTTGTGAAAAAATTGAGGTGAGGAGAGGAGAGGAGAGGAGAGGAGATTGATATGGATGTCTAAAACGACCTTTGCCATGATGGGTGAGCTCGCATGGCAGGTCCCTACATAATAAAATTTATTATTTTGTGTTTTGAGGGGAGATGGTACGGGGATCTGCCCGGCTCTCCTCTGTTGTGTGTGGTTTCCCTTTCCCTATTTTTCCTTCTGTCTTGTCCTGCATGCCGCTCTACATTTTGTTCAATATTCGCCAACCCGTCAAAGATGTTTGGTCTTGAATGGTTGTGTTTGCAACTCTTTAACTAAAAAACATTCAAGGCCAAAGCATTCCAAATTATTTGCAAGGGAAGTCGGTGAGCATGCATACACAAAGGATTGGGTCTACTGAATCAACAACTGCGTTTGAGGTACAAATTAACACTCATTTGTTTTTTACTACTATGATTAGGATCTCAAGATCTTCAAGTGCCAAATTATCAAGTTAATTAATTCGGCTGGAATATGATGTAGAATCTTGATGTCTCATTTTATTGCCTTTTAACTCGGTGCATTTATTAGACTAGATATGTTGATACCACATCTACATTACACTAATAGATTTTCAAATGCCAAATTCTGTAGATTTAATTAATCTGAAATTAATACCTCATATACAAAGGATTAGGTCTTCTGAATCATCAATTGTGCTTGAAGTGCAATTTCACACATTTGTTTTATACAACTGCCATTAGGATCTCATGATCTTCAAGTGCCAAGTTATTTAAAGTTAATTGGACTGGAATATAATGAATCCTCTTGATATATGAGTTCATCACCTGTTAAGTATCTGCATTTATTAGACTAAATATCTTGATACCAAATCTACTCTAATATATTTTTCAATTGCTTAATTCTTTTGATATAATGGATAAGACTGAAATTAAATGTAACAATTTGATATCTCAATATGTTACCCGCTAACTTTGTGCTTTCATTAGACTAGATATCTTAATTATATATACACCGCATTAATGAACTAATAATAGATGATGATGGGTGAATAACAGTCTTCACTGGACATTCAAATTCAATCATAACATCTAACCATTGATTGCATGACAATATTTGCTGAAAGAAGTTGGTTGGTCAGTTATCATCTTAACAACAATTTTCAACTCCATTCAACATTGTTTATTATAGCTACATTTTGTACTGCTGGTTTTGGAGTTGGCTCTTATATTAAGGGTTACTTGGATTTCAGTTGTACCTTCAGTAATAATATATAGTTTATTCTATGGGTTAATAATGTGGTGGAGGAGAAGCCTTGTTTTGTAATGTTGTTGAAGGTGAAGGCATGTTCTTTGTAATAGATAAGCTATCTGGTTGTGGTGAATCGTTAGAGCTGGAGGTTTCTTTTAGTGGAGCATGTCTACATGCGAAAGAGTTTGCTGCTGGCCGGTTTATGTTTTGTGGCCGATAGGCTCCTGCTGCTCATGTTAAATGTGGCAATGTGGCTGCTGATGTTTATGGAGAAAATGCTGGTTGATGGCCTGGGCGTTGGTGCTGAAGGAAGATGGTTCTATCACTGCTTGCTCTTGTGATAAACTTATGTTTCCAATGGAGGCCGAATGTTAAGTGTTCCCTTGTTAAAGTTCTGTCAGCAATGTTTTTTGGTCTGAAGAGTCTTGGAATCCCGAATGAAGGAAGATGGTTCTATCACCGCTTGCTCTTGTGATAAACTTATGTTTCTGATGGAGGCTGAATGTTAAAAGTGTTCCCTTGTTAAAGTTCTATCAGCAATATTTTTTGGTCTGAAGAGTCTTGGACTCCCGAATATTTCTTGATTCAGCTTTCGCCTTGTATTTTTAAAGATATATTTTCTTGTGAAAATCATGAAGGAATTGGGTTCTGCTTGTGGTTCCTTTATTTTTATTTTTAAGGGATTTGGGTACACTTGCATGGTTCTCCTTCAAACTTTGAGATCTATTTTTGGTTTGTCTTTGGTTTCTTGCTGAACTTATTTGTTCTTTCTAGTTTGGAGTTGTTTTTAACAAAAGCTTTTGAATAAATTTTGATAAGTAGCTGTCTCTGTGTATTTATCATTGCAGTTATGTCCTAATGCAAGTTTTTGGTGGGTCTCTGCTAAATATCCTGATGGAGTAAGCTTGGTGTCGTATGGGGAGCCTCTTCAATTTTTTGGTAATTTGAGTTGGAGGTGCTCCTTGCATGCTTGAAGGAGATGTCATTGCTGAATTGATGCATTCGGTTACTGCAGGATGTATGAATAATGGTAATGGGTTTGAATTTAGTGCCTTTGCCCGGTTGTGTTTTTTTCTGCTGTGCCGAAATTTTTAGTAAATTAGTACATTCTTTATTTTTTAATAATTACCCTTACTTTTGAGGCATTATTTGCCAAATTGTGTCCGGGCAATTGCATCTATGATCATTGTTGCCCGCCATAATTTTGAAGAATCAAACTTTAGTGTAGTAGGATGCTAGTATTCATTTCTGGATGGGTTGGTGGTGGTTAATTTTTTTACATGTTGGTTATGATCGTTTACCGAGTAACATTGGAGTATATGTGGAAGCTATGTATTAGTACATTTAATGGCGGAAAATAAGGTAAAGTCACCTGACAATGAAATATTGAGTTTAACCTTGAATGTTATTTGTTCTTTAAACAACTTATTTGGGAAATTGTCCTTATGTCCTTCGAAATTTGATTTTGCCATCTCTTTGTGAAAAGAGAAAAATCCCTCTGAAATTAGAGTCTCTGAATATATATTATGTAGGATCTGTGAAGTTCTTCGAGATCATGATTGTTGCTATAAGTAAATTGTCCTATATGCCGTAATATTATTAAGTAAATTTTCCTATATGCCGTAATATTTCTGATATTAATGGGTTGGTTCTTTAGTGTTAATTTCAAATATTGAAAAAAGGATGTTAGAATACTGTATATGACTGTTGGGTTTGACGGATGGATCCATAAGCTCAAATGCGGGAGAGCGCTCAATCGCTTTTGTGCATTGGGAGGTTGGTGGTTCGAGTCCACCTGGATCCTTTTTTCGGCCGCTCCGATGCAAATTTGCTACGGTAAATAGTATGTGTTTAGATAAGGTAAGATCCAAAATAGAAAAAACCAAAAAAATGATAAAAGTGACGAGTGTAGAGGGGTGAATATGAATGCATGTAATTTGTCAAGTTGAATTATTTGTAACACGTGCAGAAGAATTTTTATATAATTTAATCAATAATATTATTAGTCATTACTAGATCTGTATGCCAATAATGCTCTTCTATTTTTGTTAATTTTGTTTTTAAGTTTCATTAATTGTTATTGTTAAAATAATATTTTCAATGAGATGATATTTGTTATGAGGGCAACATATGCATATGAATTTGTAAAATAATCTAGGATTGATGAAAATTCTATACTTTGATGAAGTGTTTGGCTAATTATATTTAAAGTATTTTATAAGTTTTAAGATTTTTTTGGAGCTTATAAGTGGAAGATTTTATTTTAAAAATAAATTAAATGTTTAAAATTTTATTTTAAAAATAAATAATTGAATTGTTTTGATAAATAAGATAAAATTATTAAATTTATTAAATTAAAATTTTATTTTAAAAAAATGGGTTTTATTTTTTAAAAAGTTTATATATTATCAAAAAATTATTTTTTCGATCTTATAAGTTATTAAAAAAATATATATTATTAAATATTTTTTGATAATTTACTATTTAAAATATTTTAAATTTTTTATAAATTCAACCAAATACACTCCAGATTAAAAGATAATTTTACTCCCATTTTTCTCCATAAAAACTGTTGCTCTCTAATTTTTTGCTTCTTAATGGAAATAAACTGTTGAGCGTACCAATTATTATGTCTAATGTTGATTCATTTTTAAAAATTTGATAAATAATATTCCTTTATTTTGAATTTATCAACTCTTGGTTTTTTTTGGTGGTGGAATGTCCAAATTTACATTTTTCTAAAGATGTTAAAAAATAAGATTCTGATTTTGTAATTTTTTTTGAAACTATCATCAAAATTTAAGAAATATTTCTAAAATTATATAGCAAAAATACATATAATTATATATTTTTTAAGTTCTATCCAAGACTCCATATTTAAGTATAGCAAACTCATTATGTGATAGAGAGAATATGTAAATATTTTTTTCACTTATGTCATGCACCAATCGAATTGGATTCCCGGCGGTGGTGCTTTTTACCAAGAATTTCATGCATGTGGTCAGTGTTTTAAAATCTAGCCCGAATTAGTCAGTCATACCGGTCGAGCAGCAACCCAGTTAGTAATTGCTCGGACCAAGCGGTTTTGAATTTTTAAGTCCAATAATTGTGGACACTATTAAGTACATAATTTAATTAAGTACTAAGGTTAATTTGCAAATTTATTTTTCTTGGTGGATTTTGAATAGAATTAATATTCAAAATGTACTGATGTATTTTGGTTTATTTGACCCTTTCTTTTTGCTTGATTGATTTTTGTTGTTATTGTTTACAGATTTATTCTATTATATTGGCATAAATTGTTTTGAAATTTAGATAAAAACAGGAAAAATGCATGGAAAAAGTTTTAGATACATATTTTTTAGTTTATTAATTATTTCCATATATTTTTTAGTATATTAAACATTTTTATAATGTAATCCCAAAATTAACTGGTGACCCTTGATTCAATTGATTGGTTCGATGAACAATCCTAAATTTAAAACATTAGCTGTGGCCTATTGATTCATATTCTGTGTCATGGCTCATGTGGTGTAAATGTGCGGTTAATTGGGTCTGAGTATTTATGCCACAATATGCATTTGGGCCCTGACCTGTGGGTCTTGATTGTGTCTGGTTATATCTAGCCGAATCCATGGACCTAATATCAGAAATAAAAGTGGTTATTTGAATTTGAGTTGAATTGAATAGCTCTAAGTATATCTGAGGTTGGTTAATTCCTAGAGTAACATAAAGTCGAATGCGTAGGTCAAGTGTTAATGGACTGATCATGGTTGTCCTTGTCTGGAACAATTGTTGCTCGAAAAACTTGGTGGTTGTAATGATTCTACTAAGTTGGATAAGAAAAGATAATCATCCTTTAAATGAATTAGTGGAGTAATGATTGACTTGGATAATAGAATCATTATGTTATTCAACTACCTTATTATTTTGTTGACTATATAAAAAGTCTTCATTATTTTTTTGGTTTGTTTTTATATTACATATCCAATATTTTTATTCTCATATTATTCTTTAAAAAAAAATTATTGACTTAAGTATTATAGAAATTTTATTAGGCAACCCCAACATTCTTAATTCCTTATTTTGTAGGTGTTTTTTGGGCGAAAGTTGAAGAGTCAAGTTTCTTAGTACGTATAATTTATGTATGCTTCAAGTGGCATCGTATGTGGAAACTATCAAGTTGAGGCGTGAGAACATGTCAAGTGGAGATGATGTGGTATCACTCTTTTTAATAGTACTCTTATTGAACTTGAGTTGTTGAGTTTGTCACGCACTGCGTTATAAAATTCGTTAGGGGTACCGGGGGTTGACCCTACGAAAATCCTCCGACGCTTAAGTCAGTTTTAGAGCAAATAGATGCAAACCATAAAGTTTGAGAACATATAAGTGCGTAATTAATCACGTATTTTTCAATAATAAAGACTGAGGGTATTTATAATGTTGATATGAGGGTTTTCGTGGGAATTGACCTTATAGTTTAATGGGCTTAGTTTGAGTATTATAACCTAATTTATCTTATTATTTGTGGAGCTAATGAATTCGGTCCATTGGGTCACGTCTTTGTTTCGACCGATAATCTAAACATACGAAGGGAAACCAATCCTTAGGATGGTCTTATAAAGCATGCAACTCAATTATACCACCTAATAAATTGATGAAATTCAATCACAAGTTCATTGAAAATGTATATCTCTTCAAAAGAAATTTTTACTCAAAAAATATTCTATACAAGTCATAATAAAAAATATTGATGGGCATTTTCCTAGAAGCCTCATAGTTTACATTAGCGTCTAAGTCATGGACTATTTCCATGACTACCCGATTATCTACAACCTCCCAAGGAAGAAGAGGTAGAGTTGCTGGGTTTCGATTTGGTGAAGTATGACATATAAATAATTTCACCCTTCTACAATAATATAATTCTCATTTTTAATGCTATTTATGGTTTAAAATTAAATCTTTTTAGTTATTTATAAAAAAATATGTTTAACCAAAATAATAAACAATATTATTTGAAAATATATCGTATATATTGCTAAAATATTTTAGGTGTTTTCTAAATAACTATGAAGTATTTTTGTTAAAATCGGTAGAATTGTAGATGATAAGACTTTCAAATCTTGGAAGAAAGTTTCTTAATTTCTTGGAAGAAGAAAACTTAATTCTTATTCCTAAAAGTTAAGTATAATGCGTACATATTTGGTTTAAATAAAAACTAAACTGACTTGAAAATCAGAACTAATAAACTAACTAATTGATTCTAACTAACGTTTAACTAACTTTTCATATTTAATAGAACTAACTAACTAATGGTTCTTGACACCCCTCGCAAGTGGTGCATGGATATCAATCATGCCCAACTTAAGAATAAAATGTTGAAACAAGTGTGGAGGTAAAGGTTTAGTAAAAATATATGTTGTCTGATGTATTGTTTCTAAACATCTTGCCAGTCTGCATCACTGAATCTTTTAAGTTTTAATGGGGAATTTGCTGACTAGAAAAGTCTTTTACCTATATTAGATTTGATGTATCTTAAGACCCTATGAGCTGCAGAAAGACGAGTTGTAGTAGGTTGTGATATATATTAGCTGAGTGTTTGAATGTTGTAAGAAAAGTCTGGCCTTGTGATAGTACGATAGAGTAATCTACCAACAAGTCTTCTGCAGATAGATGGATCAGACAATAGAGTATTGTCCTTGCTTGTGAAGTTAATCTTAGAATCCATATGTGTGGAACATGGCTTGCATCCAAGGTAGCATGCTTTTGTTAAAAGGTCCAGTGTATATTTTCTTTGACAAAGAACAAGTCCTTTGGTACTTCTGGCAACTTCAATTCCCAGTATATACTTTAGAGTGCTAAGATCCTTAATGGTGAAAGTTGCATCTAATAAGCCTTGATAGCTTCAATCTCTGTGATGTTATTACCAACAAGTATAATATCATCTACATAAACACATAACACAGTTATTGATGTTGGTTTGGATTTGATAAAAAAGAACTATCTGACCTTGATTGAAGAAACCTATAGGTGATAAGAGAGAGGTGAACTTATGAAACCATTGCCTAGAAGCTTGTTTTAGTCCATAAAAGCTTTTGTTTAACTTGCACATTCTTTTGTTATTTAAATTGCAATATCCTGGATGAGGCTTCATGTATACTTCTTCATCTAAATCTACATGCAAGAATCCATTGTTGACATCTAATTGATGAAGAAACCAGTTTTGAGAAGCTGCAACAGCTAGAACCAATTTCACAGTGGTCAGCTTTGCCACAGAAGAAAATGTGTCAAAGTAGTCTAATCCTTCTTCTTGAGTGTATCCTTTAGCTACAAGCCTAACTTTATATCTTTCTAGAGAATCATCTAATTTATATTTGACTTTATAAACTCATTTACAACCAATAGAATGCTTGTTTGGTGGTAAGTCAGCTAAAGTCCAAGTGTTGTTTTTCTCAAGAGCTTTAAGTTCAGTCTGCATAGCATCTTGCCACTTCTTAGTTTTGCTAGCTTGAGTGTAAGTCTTTGGCTCAATAATTTGACTGATGGCAGCTGTAAAATTTTTGTGATTAATAAGCAACTGGTTAGTAGATAAAAAAAGTTGAAATATTATATTGCTTACCAGTAGCATATGCTTGAGCTGAATGACTATTCTGGAGATAAGGTGGTAAGCCATGATCATAAACTTGAAGATAATGTGGAGTAGTTCTAGATCTAGAATATCTTTTGAGTATGTTTGAAGTTGAATCTCTTTGAGATTCTAAAGTTCTAAATGTGGGAAACGATTGTGAATCATTGAATGTAGATTCATGAAGAGACTGAGGATTTGTTTTTGTGATTTGGTTAGGAGATGTAAAGTGTCAATGATTGGACTGAACAGTGGTATTTTCTATGCCTGAGTGATCATTATAAGTTCTGTTTAAGGTAGGAAAATGTGATGGCTGATGTTGCAAGTACAAGATATCAAGATCCTATAGATTAGTACTATTAAGCAGTGGAGTTGGTTCTTGATCTAGTTGTTGCTGTAGTTTGTGAAAGAGAAAAATATGTTCACAAAATTGAACATTCCTTGAAATAAAAACTTTGTTATTGTCAATATCATACAATGTATATCCTTTAGAACTAATGGGATAACCAATGAAAACACATTTTATAGCTCTTGGTTCAAATTTTGTTCTCTGTGCAGTTAAGGTAGAAGCATATGACAAACATCAAAATATTCTAAAATGTGAATAATCTTATGTTTTGTTAAATAATTTCTCAAAAGGAGTTGGGATATTGTTGATAATATGTGTTGCAGTTAGCACATATTCGTCCCAAAAGGATAAAAAGGACTTTAGACTGAAATATTAATGCTTTTTCTAATTGTAAAAGATGTTGGTGTTTTCTATCATCAAGACTATTTTGTTATGGTGTCTCTACATAATTGGTTTGATGAATGATACCAGTGGATTTGTAAAAATCATGAAGCAAGAACTTAATGCCATTGTTAGACCTAAGACACTTAATTTTGACATTGAATTGAGTAAGAACCAGACTTTAGAAGGCTTGTAAATGAGTTTTAGTTTCTGATTTGGTCTTCATCATATAAAGCCCAGTGCATCTAAAGAAGTCATTTACAATAGTTAAAAAATTCTTGAAGCCATTATGAGAAACAATGGAGAAAAGACCCTAAATATCACAGTGGATCAAATCAAAAATTGCATTAGAGGAACTGGTGCTTGTCGAAAAAGGAAGTTTTCTTTGCTTAGCAAAATAACACACATCATAGAAATCAAACTTCTTACAAGTGGAATGGATATGAGGTAACAAAGCAAGCCTTTTAGTAGATATATGGCCTAACCTAAAGTGCCATAGGGTACAATGTAAACTAGAGACATATGCAATAGATGGAAGCCTAAGATAATATAAGACATCTTTCTTTTCAGCAGAACCAATCATCTTCAAAGTTCTTATGTCCTGTAAAATATAGTAAGATGATAAAAAATGCACAGTACAGTTAGATGTCTTAGTGAGGTTAGATATAGATGAAGGAACACATAACACTCTATGAAGAGTTAAATTGTCAATGAGTTTGATATCTCCAATGTGTGTGGCAGATGTAATATTGCCCTTAAGCAAGTGAATTGGAATGAAAACTTGCATAGGAATGTTAGTAAACATTGATAAATCACAAACCATATGAATTGTGGCACCTGTATCTAGTATCCAATCATGAGACTTAGTAGAAACTGCATTACAAGAAGAAATTATACTTGAAATACTAGTTGTTGTAGAGTAATTAACCACTGTAGAGTTAGCAACATGAGTGGATTGTTGGCTTTTAGCATAAGCCAAGAACTGAGCAACCATTTCATGAGAAAAAATAGGATTATCTTGACTGTCAATCTGCTATTGAGGAAAGAAGACTGTAGCATTAGCAGTAGCATAATGAGAAGCAGTTCTTGGGCCTTCAGGGCCTTTCTAACTAGGAGGATAACCTATAATTTGGAACCATTTATCCACTATATGACCACTGAAACCACAATGTGAACATTTAGGCTTCTACTTGTCCTTTTTGTTGTGAAATCTTGAAGGATTAGCTTGTCTAGCCAGCATGGCCATTGAAGAATCAATAGAAAGAACAGGTTGATTAGAGTTATTTAAGCCTCTTTGAGTTTCTTCTTGCAACAGTAATGAGTAAACTTTTACAAGTGAAGTAATGGGAGATGGTAATATCAATTGACTTCTAATATGAGCATATGACTCATGAAGTCCCACAAGAAATTTAATCACAGAATCATTCTGTTGAGTAGCAACCATTTGTGTAGAGATATTACAAGAACAACTTTCACAAGTGCACTTGATAATTGATGTGCAGGTGATGTACGCATCCCATAACCCTTTGAATTGATTGTAGTATGAAGTGATGGACTAATTACATTGAGATATGGAACTCAAAGACTTGTCAAGATGAAAGACCCTAGGACAATCACTTCTTGTATATCTGGTCCTTAACATATCCCAAACATCTTTGGCAGTTGTGAAGTAGAGAAGACTTTGCCTTATATAATTTGAAATGGAATTCAAGATCCAAGATAAAACTAGATTATTAGCCCGTTGCCAACAATTATACAGAACTGGAGATAAAATAGGGGGAATCTGCAAAGAGCAATTAATAAAACCACTATTGTTCTTCATATTAAGAGCTATGGAGACAACCCTATTTTAGGAAATATAATTCTCTCCAGTAAAAAGCTCATAGACAATGATAACCACTGGATTGATGCTAAGTTGAAGAAAGTAGGGAGATGTAAAATCATCTGCAGATTTGCAGATCGAGCAGTGACACCATTGGTGTTAGGCACATAATTTGAAATCATAGGATTTAGTAGAAAATTTCTTAAAGAAGAAACATAAACAAAAATATCAGAATATGGTGATCAACGATGTATGATCACCGATCTCACAAGTCAAGAAGTAGGCAATAGAATATAGCAGAAAATATGAATAAACTCAAACTGATACCATGTTAAAATCTGTAGAATTATAGATGAGAAGACTTTCAAATCTTGAAAGAAAGTTTCTTGATTTCTTGAAAGAAGAAAACTGTAATTCTTATTCCTAAAAGTTAAGTATAATATGTACATATTTGTTTAAATAGAAGCTAAATAGATTTGAAAATCACAATTAATAAACTAATTAATTGATTTTAACTAATACATAACTAACTTTTCATATTTAATAGAATTAACTAACTAACGGTTATTGACAATTTTTGGTCACATACTATTTTTAACAATTTTGCTAAATAGATAAGTGCTGTAAGATCAATTCCCATAATGTTTTGATAAAAGTATATTAAAAAGCAAGGAGGCTAACGAAAAAGATAAAAAGAAAGACATTCTCATCTTTCAAACAATAACAATTTACAAAGTCTAATGCAAATGAAAATTGTTGTTGCAATTTACTCAACAAAATAAAAAAAACTATAAATTATCTTATAAAGGAGGATATGGTATCATAATATATTTTAGTTTTCATGGGATAAAAAATTCTTAAATTTTTAATAATTGCAGATTATAATAAATTTATTGTGTTTGAATGATATAGTATATATATATATATATACATATATATAATTTTGCTACTATTAGCCTTATTTATCTTTATAGGATAAATTATTAAATTAAAACTTATACTTAATAAATAATATGTATGCTCTAGTGACTTTTTTCTTTAAAATTGCATAACTACTTTCAAACCACGTAATATTTTTAGCATATACTATTTTATAATTTATTATATATATTCTAAGTTTTATTTTATTCAATATATATGCAATCATTTGTAACTTGATATATTATGAAACAGAAGGAATAAAATGTAAAGTTTAACCAAATGGCAATGTTATCTTTTAATTGCTTTAATAATTTAATAAATAAGCTTGGATATTTGGTGATGACTGGTATTTGTCTCTAAATTTAAGTGAAACTTGAAATTTTTTCTTGAATTTCGACCTTGTATCAATACTCAAAAAAATGCATTGGAAAGATAATTAAGCAATACAATCACTTATATGGGCTAGAGATTAATTTCGCCAAAGCCTGAGGGCTGAAATGAAAATTGAAAAAATATGGCTAAGCATGCGTAGCATGTTGAAACACGTTGCACAGCTAGCCCTTTATTCCTGTCCCCGTCGAATAACCTCATCCAGAACCTTCCCCACACATGGATCTAACCACAGCCGTCCGATTATACCGTCCTACCTTGTGTACAATTCTCTCTCAGTCAAAACCCCACATCGTTCACGCGTATCCAACCGTTAATCATCTGCCCCATCACTCTTTTTTGGCCGTTGGATCACCTCATCCCCTCAATAAATAATCCCTATCGCTCCTCGGTTCAGGTGCATCTCGTTTTATTCCTGTCGCCTCCAGCGCCCTTTTTCTCAGATCTACAATTTGTTGCTTCTATTTTGTCAAATTTACCTTCTAATTCTTGTAGATCGCGAGATGATCTACGTTTTGGCTATGTCTTTTTGGCTTTTGGCTTCCCAGCTGATTTTCGGCCGTTTAGTCTACCGTTCAGACGTTTTTCTGTTCAATCGTCGGCGGCTTTGCGGCCGTGGCTTCGGATCGATGTGGTTTGGGTAGATCTGTTTCAGTACTCCACAGATCGTTTCAGGTAACTAACATATCTTCTCTTATTGTTTGCAATTTTTGGTTAATTTTGTGTTCGATCATGGATTGTTTGTTTCGTTTGCAGGTGTGATTTGTGGGTGGACTCGTTGTCTTATGTCCAATTGATGGTTCCTATTACAATATAATCGTTCCTGAGGGCGGTTGAGGTGAGTTATGAGATAGATCTTGTGGTTGTATACTTTGAGTTTGTTTGTGATTTTTCTACAGTTGATGATTTTACATGTTTACATAATTGAACATTTGTCGTGATATTTTTTTCTTAGTAGGTCCAGGAGTCGTGACACAGCTGGTGAAGTCTAGGTAATGGTGGTTGTTCGTTGGCCGATTTTCTTTGATCTGGACAGCTCTTTCCTGACTTCAAATGGTATTCATGGCTGTGGAAATAATTGATCCAGGATTGTGAAGGTCTCGAGAGATGGTGAAAGAACCTCCTCCCGTTCATGCAATGATTTAATGGTTTGTGTAACTCGTAGAGAAATCATTGTTATTTATTTGTGCTGATACGTATTATTGTGTTCTTGCGATCGTAGTAAAATAAATGGCGAGGAAACCGTTATGTAAGAAAAGAGTCGAAAAGATAGTGGAAGAGTGATTTTCTTTGTGAAAAATTAGAGGTGTGAGGTGAGGAAGGAGAATCGATATGATTGTCGTTGACGACCTTTGCCATGATGGGTGCGCTCGCATGGCAGGTCACTACATAATAAAATTCTATTTTTTGTGTTTTGAGGGGTGATGGTACGGGGATTTGCCCGGCTCTCCCCTCTTGTGTGTGGTCTCTCTTTCCCTTTTTTGTCTTATCCTGCTTGCCCAACTTCACAATTTGTTCAATATTCCGCAACCCATCAATTATGTTTTGGTCTTGAATGGTTTGTGGTTGCAACTCTTTAACTATACAAACACTCGACCCATTCAAGGCCAAAACATCCCAAATTATTTGTGAAGAAAGTTGGTGAGCAAGCATATACAATGGATTGGGTCTTCTGAATCATCAACGGCGCTTGAGGTACAAATTGACAAACGTTATTTTCTTGTTCAATTAGGATTTTAAATTTTTCTACTGGTTCGATTATGATTTAAAAAATTGTTAGGTATTATTTTTCAGTTATCTCATTCTTTAAATTGATTTAACTAGATTTGAATATATTGCATCTACTTGATGTCAATTTCTTAACCTGTTAAACTTTCTTCATTGGATCAACTTGATATCTTGGTGACACTCTGACATTAAATGATAGTTGTTGTAGGCTGAATAATAATTTCTACACTTGACATAGTAATTCATTCACAACAGCTAACTAACGCCGTGGTTTCTACTTTCCAAGATTTGTCATCTTAAACAAGCCTGTTTTGAACATTTCTTGGCCTACTACTGCATCTAAGTTTAACAATGTTGTTGGCTACCTGCTACATTCTTTGATACTGGTTTTTGTGTTGGCTATTATATCTAGTGTTATTTAGATTTTTGTTGTACTTAGTTTAATTTATATTATCTTGTGGGTTAAAAATGTAGTGGTCGAGAGAAAACCTTTTTGTGAATTGTAGTTGAAGGTAAAGACATGTTTGTAATAGATGAGCGATCTGGTTGTTGTGAATCATTTGAGCTGGAGGTTGTCTATGTAATCGTTTTCTGCATGCTGCTGCTGGTGAATTGTTAGAGCTGGAGGTTCTCTAACTAATTGTTGGAGATGGAGGTTGCCTAATTGTCAAGCTGCTGCTCATGTTTGATGTGGCTGCTGAACAATCACCAGATGGCCTGATTTTGGTGCTGATGGAAGATCAATGTACAACTATTGCTATTGGTGTTGATGGAAGATGAATATACAACTATTCCTGTTGCTGCCAGTGCTATAACTGCTGGATTCTTATGATGATCTTATGTTTCTGATGGTGGCAGAGTATGTGTTCCCTTGTTGAAGTTTTATCCCTAATTTCTGTTTGAAGAGTCTAGGAATTCTGTCTGTTTTGTGAGCGGGTTTTACAGATATTGAACAGTATAATCATTTTTGGCTATGCATGTGGAATTTTGGTTATGCTTTAAATTATTTTTTGTTTCAGGGATTTGTGTACATTCATAGGGTTTTACTGCTGATTTGAGAGTACTTTTTCAGTGGTCAGTGGTTTCTTGTTCAAATTTACCTTTTTGGGAGTTGTTTTTTAGTATAGCGGATGAATGTATATTTTTGTTTTGAGTGTTACAAGCTTTCTTTTTGTGTATTTGTATCTGCAATTAGATGCTAATGCTGCTAGTTTTTGTGGGGTTTCTGTTAAAATATCTAACAGATGGAATAAGCTGGTATCATATGGGAGCCTGTTCAATTTTTTGGTAGTGTTGAGTTCGAGATGATCCCACATGCCTGAAAGATATCATTTTGCTGGATTAATGCAGTTACTACGAGAGGTATAGTAGTAATGGGTTCAATTTTGATAGCTTGTGTGCGTACCAATGTTGAAAATTATGCAAGTTCATTCCATTTTGTATTTTACTTGAAAATTATGCAAGTTCATTCCATTTTGTATTTTACTTGCTACAATTATTTTGAAACATTATAGGAATAGTCGTGTCTCGGCACTTGATTGATTTTGTCTTTTTACCAGCGATAATTTTGCCGAATCAAATTCTGGAGTGTAGTTTGATGCTAATGTTTATTACTGGTTGGCTCTGTTTTCTGTGTTTTATTTTTTTTCAGTTTGTTTTAGTGGTTATGTTAGTTTGCTGTGTTAACATTTAGTGAAGTATTAGTACTCTAATGGTCATTCTGAGTTTATTTGTAAACACATGAAATAATTTAGTGATGCATATACCCATCCTCGAATGAATCACCATTTTTTAAAATATGAAGTTTAGTTATTTTTAATTATTTAGGAATGAATATATATTTACATTTGATAAAATTATTCTTCTAAATTAAATAAAATTATTTAATAAAATTTAGTACTGACAGTTGGAGTTAAAATCTGAATCTGAGAGAAAATAATATTATCAATAAATAAATAATTATTTAATTTATATTTATGTATTTTAATTTTAAAAAAATTAAATATAATAGGTTCTTTTATATATTAAATTATTTATTGATTTTATATTATTATTTTAATTTATCAGATTATTATATTTATTTATTTATAAGTATATAAATATATTTATATTTATATTTACATGTGTTTATAAGAATATAAACATATATTTTATGTATATATATATAAATATATATCACATAAATATATACTAATAATTAAAAAAATGAATGCAATGTTTTAAGGAATCATGTTTGGGTTCGAGTCTTAAAATTAAAATCTGATACTCGTTTTAAGATTTATTTGTGGTTTTAAAATTTGCTTCAAGTGAGGAGGGTTTGAAGCGTTTTTTAGCATCATTTTCTTCAACTATTTTAAATTCAATCAATAATAAAACATATAAAATAATTTTATGTGTTGGTTTTTTAAATAAAAGAGATTTTATCTCTCTTTATACATATATATATATATATACATATTAACGCTTATTAAAATCATAACAAATTCATCATGTATAATATATTAATAATAATTTTATTTTAAAATTTTTTTATTAAAAAATAATTTAATTATTAAAAATAATTTTATTTTATTTTTATTATTTATTTTTAATTACTAATATAATTATTCTATTTCTTTTTCATTTCTTATACAAAAATATTTTACTTATATCATTTCTTTTTATCATCATATCTAGTTATATTTAATTCTAATTTTATTTTTAATTTCATTCCATTCATATCTAATTTTAATTTCATTTCTAATTTCATTACATTCATATAGGAATACGAATTGTGCCCTGAGTTTATTGGAAAGTTGCCATCTGAGTAATGGTAATGTCAATGATGAAAATCAGGAAAATTCACCTTAAGGTTTAAAGAATGATCAATTTGCGTTGAACCTGGAATTGTTTCTATTTTCTTTCACAAATTGGGGAATCATTAATGAGTAGGTGCATAGCATTTTTAAAGTAATAACATATCCAGTCTCTCTCTAAGTTATTACTTTTTATTTCCTAACTGTCCTTTGAAATTAGATTTTTGAAACGTCTGTAAAAAAAAAAAAAGGAAGCCTTTGAAAATAGAATCTGTGAATATTTACTATGTTCTACATTATGATTTTTGTTATGTTTGTAAACAACGATGTTGTGCGTCCGTGTCCTCCCTTTAAAGGTCTCTCTCTCGTCTAACCAAACATTTCAGGTAATATAGGATCAAATGCCAGCGCGGTAGAAAGCTTTCCTATTGGGATATCATTCGGTATGGTAAATGATGGACTAAATGAATTCATGCTATTTAAAAATTGGAGAAATTTGTTCTTTATTTCTATTAATTACAAATACTGGAAAAATGATGATAGAATGAGTAGTAGCTATGCCTGTTTGTTTGTTGGACTGGATGGATCTATAAGCTCAAGTACGGGAGAGCGCTCAATCGCTTTTGGGCATTGAGAGGATGGTGGTTCGACTCCACCTGGATCCCCTTTTTTGTCACGGCCCCCTCGATTGGTTGAGACGCAAATTTACTACCGTTGATAGTATTTATTTATTTGCAGATGGTTGATATTATTAATTAATTTAATTCAACATGCTATATTAATTTAAATTTTTTGAATTAAAAGTGAAGTGATAAAACAGTGATGAGTTTGGAGGTGACTTGCATGTCAAAAGTTTAATTGAATTACGTGTAATATAATTTAAGATATGCTATTTATCACAACTTCCAGATTAGTTTTGATGAATAATATTATTATTACAAGATCAGGATGTCAAATTAATTAAATTGCAAAATTTTATTCGGATCTTTTTCAGTAAATTTGTTTTTAAGTGTTTATTCAGTGTTATCATCAAATATATTTTTAATTAAACGTGATTGTTGGTATAGATAGAGATATATTATGTAGTGCATATGAATTTGTAAAATAATGTAGGAGTGATGAAGATTCTATACTCTTTTAAGGTAATTCTGTTGAGAGCAATAATTAATATGTTTAATGTCAGGGGCCTCAATTTTCTACATATATATTTTTTATTTATAAAATTTAATAAAATTTAATTTTATTATCCCCTTTTAAATTATAAAATTATTTTAATTGTCCACTCAAATTTTTATATTCTTATTAGTTAATAAAAAAATAACAATAAAAAATATTTTTATAGATAAAAAAATTAATATTATTTTTTTATAATCGGATTTTGTCCCACTGAAATCCTGGCTCCGCCCCTATTTAATGTTTGATTTATTAAAAAAATGATTAATGATATTCTTTTTTTATTGAACTTTTTTTCTATGTTCTAACATGACACTATATTATAATTTTTTTTTTCTGAAAATACCTCTAAAACTATTGCGCAAATATACGTATAATTTGTATATTTTTTTAAGTTTTATCTAAAACTTTGTATTAATTCAAACTAAACTTATTGTAATTCAATGCAAAATTTGAAGCTAATTTTATATCATCCTTTCAGTATGGGTTGTATCACGTTTAGAATTTTTGAAGTCTAATAGTTGGTGACACTATTAAGTACATGATAATTAATTATTAATGTTACTTTGCAAATTCATTTTCTTTGTGGGCTTTTTAATAGAATTAATATTCAAAAATTTGATGATATATTTGGTTTATTTTACCCTTTCTTTCATATACTTGATTGATATTCATTGTTATTATTTACAGATTTATTCTATTATATTGGCATAAATTGTGTTGAAATATACATAAAAACAGGAAAAACGCATAGAAAAAGTAGATTTTTTGTAAATATATATTTCTAGTTAGTTTTTTAAATAATTTTTAATGTATTTTTTTAGTATATTAATTATTATTTGTGATGTAATTATGATGTCAGGGATTTCATCAAAATTAACACGATGGTTGAAACAGTAATCCTTGATTCAATTAATTTAAGGTTCTATGAACAATCCTGAATTTAAAACATCAACTGTGGTCCACTGGTTGATAATTTGTCATGTCCAAACTCCAAACCCATATCTAGTAATGCTAGATAATTGTATTGTATTTTTCTCACTACATTTTTTAGTTTCCATTATGTTTAGAGGTTTGCATATCTATATATTTTTTTCATTTAAGCCGTAGTTTCTAGCGTTCATAGCGAATTTTATATACTCATAACACATTAACCAATAATTTCTCCTGTATTTTATATTAATTAAAAACTTGCAAACTTTGATTTAGATATAGCAATTGCATTAATGGACTGTGATGTGGTGCACTCCAATCCGACGGTCAATTCTTCCAAGTATCTGATTAAGAGGTTGATTTCTGCCTGCGACACGACCAAATTGTTAAGGATGTCAGGATGTTCCAACGATAACTCTATTAAGTTAGAACTAGAAATATCAAGAGATAAATGAGGGTCACAAGTGGGAGTTTCAACATGTGTTAGCGATAATTCTCTGACGATCAAGTCAACTAAAATTGACAAGTGGGACCTGTTTATTCGATCATATATTTGTTAGGGGTTTCAACATGTGTTAGCGATAATCCTCTGACGATCAAGTCAACTAAAATTGACAAGTGGGAACTCTTTACTCGATCACATTCTTATTAGCAATTTCAACATGTGTTAGTGGTAATATTCCAACATTCAAATCAATTATAGTAAAAGGGATCAACCCACTGCTCAATTTACTTACTTCAAAGTAGTTGATCTATACAAAAACAACAATTATCCACCTTGTTTGTTCTCTATTTTCTCTTAATTCTAATTTAATGGAGTTAATAAAAAAAATTAAAAATGTCTAGTAATGTGCCCAATGGTGAAAGCTTGAAAAGGAGAATCCAAAGAAGCAAAAACTACACAAACTAACAAATCCAAAGAAGAAAAAACTACACAAACTAACAAGAAGGAAATAGTTCCTAGAATCCCTTCCGCCATCCCTTTCTTAATTATTAATGATAGATCATCTTAAAATATATTATTAATCATAAACAATTATTTCAATGTTATATATATAAAAAAAATTACTAGCAAATGTGATATAAAATTATATTTATACACATATTTCTTGTGGGACTGACCCCACAAAAAACACATATATTTCTTATGGCAAACATGTTTATTGTAAAAAAAAATGTATTATATTCATTCTTAAAACGAGTGAAGTGCAAGAAATTAATTTTGAAAATAATTTTCAACTTTCAGTGTAAGGAAATAAGAGCACATAAAAAAAATCGCATATTTTCATTTAAATTCAAATAGATTTCTTCATTAACTTTAGTTTTAATAATCCAAGTTCAATAATTATGTGACAAAAATGTCACAAGCTCCCAAAAGGCTAAAACCCATTATTCCCGAAAAATCAAATTTAGTCTATATATGGTCTCTCACTTTTATTGAAAGGCACTTTCGGAATTAATGGGTAGGATGACCCAACTTTTTGAGTTGTAAAACCCAAATCAAAGAAAATTAGAAAGATCAGAAGACCCAATTTGTTGAGTTGTAGAGTCCAAATTAAAGAAAATTTGAAAGAACAAAAAAAATGGGAAGAAAATAGAACCGGCAGTAGGTAGGCCTGCTCTGAAGCGCCTTGGCACTGCAGTGGGAGATAAAAATAGTAAGGGCACTGTCTAGGTGCTGTAACATAGATCAAATACGTTTATAGACCCATTTTGAGTTTTTTTTTTTTTGGGAGTCCATAGATAAATAGACTAGAAGTGGCATTCATTATATTGAGAGAACTGAATGTTTTAGATAGAAAAAACACATATTAGGATTGAGAGACCTTGAGAATTCTCTTGTATCTTATAATCTCTTTTCATCATAGTCAAATTTGCAGCTACAAAATAGAACGCAGTCACACATTGTGGCGAACTTGTATAAATTTGGTGTCTTTTGAGTTTATTTTCTTTTGCAATTTTATTCGTTCTCGGTGAATTCTTAGAATTAGAATGCAGCTAATCCTAACAACTGGTACGAGAGCCAGTGTTCAGAATGATGGGAGACGAAGAAGGATTGGCATCGGGTATCACCAAACTTGATGGTTTGGATTTTACGTTTTGGAGGATGTAGATGGAGGACCACCTTTACAAAAATTGCATTTGCCTTTGGATGACACGAAACCTGAAGGCATAAAGGATGATGATTGGAATCTCCTTGATAGACAAGTATTGGGAGTGATTCATTTGACACTGTCAAAGAACTTGGCCTACAACATTGCGAATGAAAGGACCACTGTAGGGTTGATGAAAGCCCTCTCAAATATGTATGACAAACCCTAGCTAATAACAAGGTACATTTCATGAAAAAAATATTCAATTTGTCGAGCATTGGATGAGTTTAATACTATTGTGAATCAATTGGTGATATTAAATTTGATGATGAGATTCGTGCCTTGATTCTCCTACATCATTACCTAATAATTGGAAACCTATGAGAGCTGCTGTTATGAATTCAATTGGGAATGCAAAATTGAAATTCATTGATATTATAAATTCTATTCTAGCGGAAGAAGTTCACAAGAAGGATTCTAGAAAAACCTTAACATCGAATTCATCTCTTAACGTTGAGAATAGGGGAGAAACTCCAAAAGAAATTCCAACAAAGATAATAGAAATAGGGGTAAGTCAAAGAATAGGAGAAACAAGTTTAGAAATGGAAGAAATTTTGAGTGTTGGAATTGTGGCGCCTAAAGCTCCAAAGAAGAATGATGACAATAACAACGATGCAACCAATATAGTAACTGATAAGGTACGTGATGCTTTATTGTTATATGTTGATAATTTTTATGATCCTTGGGTGATAGATTTTGGAGCATCATTTCATACTACAACTAATCGTGACGCTTTGGAGAAATATGTTGCTGAAAATTATGGAAAGGTTTATCTTGGTGATGGAGAACCTTTGAACATTGTTGTTATTGGTGATGTTAGTCTGAAAATGCTTAATAGGTTTGTGTGGAAGATTCAAAGGGTGAGACATGTACCAGGATTGATGAGAAACTTGATTTTGGTTGGGTAACTTGATGATGAAGGACATAATGTGACCTTCAATTGAGGAGGTTGGAAAGTCACAAAAGGAGCCATGGTTGTTGCTCGAGGAAGTAAGACTGGAACCATCTACGTTAGTTTCAGTTGCGTAGATACATAGTTGTTGCTGATTCTGCCATTAACTCTGAGCTATGACATTATAGTTTTGGGCATATGAGTGAGAAGAGGATGAAAATGCTTCACTCTGAGGGAAAACTATCAGGTTTGAAGATAGTTGATCACAACTTGTGTGAAGGTTGTATTTTCAGGAAAAAGAAAAATGTTAATTTTTCAAAAGTAGGTAGAGAACTGAAAACCAAGAACTTGGAGTTGGTTTATACGGATGTATAGGGGCCTTCAATTGTTACTTCTCTTGGAGGCTCGAATTACTATGTGACATTCATTGATAACTCAAGCAGAAAGGTATGGGTTTATTTTCTGAAAAATAAATGTGATGTCTTTGATGTTTTCAAAAGGTGGAAAACTTTGGTTGAAAATGAGACAAATTTGAAGGTGAAGTGTTTGCATTCTAATAATGGGGAAGAGTTGTATATGAACTTTCAAGTGGTGTTGTGTTGAGAATGGAATTAAAATATTGAAAACTATCCCTAGGAATCCACAACATAATTGTGTACCTGAGAGAATGAATAGAATTCTGAATGAGCAGGCAAGAAGTATGAGGTTGCACGCGGGATTGTCAAAGATATTCTGGGCAGAGACGATCAACACTGCAATCATTTGATCAACAGAGGGCCCTCTACACCACTAAACTTCAAGCTACTAGAAAAAGATTGGAGTGGTAAAAAGATAGACCTTTCTTATTTGAAAGTGTTTTGTTGTGTTTCTTATGTACATATTGATTCTACTGCTAGAAGTAAACTTGATGCTAAATCTAAAAAATAATTTTCATTGAATATAGTGGCATTGAGTTTGGTTATCACTTCTAGAATGACCAAAATTAAAAGATTATTAGGAGCAAGGATGTGATCTTCAATAAATGTGTCCTTTATAAGGACAAATATAACAATGATATTGGAAGCTCGGGTTCTGGAGATACGAGACCCGATGTGATCCCATTGAAGGATCTTTCTGAAGTTGAAGTTGAGAACACAGGGATTGAAGATCAAGAAAATATTGCTCTGGAAGAAAAGACCACTCCTGATGTTGTAGTTAGAAGATCTAGCAGAACGATCAGACCACCACAGAGATACTCCCCATCATTACATTAAATTTTATTGACTGATAGGGATGAGCCGAAAAGCCATGAAAGATGAGATAGATTCCTTATTGTCCAATCAAATGTGGGAATTGGCAGAGTTACCAAAATGGAAGAAAACTTTGCATAATAAATAGGTATATCAGATTAAAGAAGAACATGATGGCAACAAGCAGTATATGGTAAGGCTAGTTGTGAAGGGGTTCCAACAGAACGAAGCATTGACTACACTGGGATTTTTTTTCTCTAGTGGTGAAGTTAACCATAATCAAAATAGTACTCGCATTAGTGGCAAATAAAGACTTATTCTTGGAGCAGTTAGATGTGATGATTGCATTTCTCTATAGTGATTTGAAGGATGAGATATACATGATGCAGTCATAATAGTTTGAAGTATAGATAAAGATGAGATAATGTGCGAGCTTGTATAGTTTCAAACAAGCTCCCAAATAGTGGTACAAGAAGTTTGGCGGTTTCATGAGTAACAATGGTTTTTTGAGGTGTCAGATAGATCATTGTTGTTATGTGAAGAACTTTGGTAATTCTTATATCATCTTGTCACTTTATGTTGATGATATGTTGATAGCAAATGTAACCTGGAATTGACAAGCTAAAGAGATAGTTGTCTAAGGAGTTTGCAATAAATGATTTGAATGCTGCAAAATAAATCATTAGGATAAGGATTATGAGGGACAATGGTGTCTTAAAATTGTCATACAATGAATATGTCAAAAAAGTGCTTAGAAGGTTCAACATGGATGATGCGAAGCTTATGAGTACTCATTTGGCAAATCACTTCAAATTGTCAAATGAGCAATCACCAACTACTGAACAAGAATCAGCCTATATGGCTAAGATACCTTATGCTTATGCTATAAATAGTCTCATATGTGTCATAGTATGTACTAGGCCAGACATTGCATATGCAGTGGGAGTTGTGTGTAGGTACATGAGCAATCCAACAAATAACATTGGGAGACAGTGAAATGGATTCTCAAATATTTGATAAATACTGTGGGTTTAGCTCTGTGTTTCAAGAAATCGAACTTGGGACTACATGATTATGTTGATGCTGACATGACTGGAGACATTGATGGCAGAAAGACTGCTGTCGAGTATGTTTACACTTTGGGAGGTACGGTGGTTAGTTGGGTTTTGAAATTGCAAAATATAGTTACTCTTTCCACTACTGATGTAGAGCATGTAGCAGCGAGTGAAGCAAGCAAAGAGATGGTTTGGTTATAGTCATTCTTGAAATTAAGGAATTAATTTCAAACGAATTAATTAATTATAATAAATGTTATTCATAAGTTACAAGCGTATTGCTAACTTAGTTGTAAATCTAAAGGATCACACACTCTTGGAAGAATTGGGCCAAAAGTATTGAAAGAGTGTGTTATACTATGACAATCAAAGCGCTATTCATTTAGCGAAAAAACATGTATATCATGCAATAACAAAACATGTACATATGTGGAATCACTTCATTAGATCGACTTTGGAGGATGAAGTATTGGTGCTTGACAAGATTCTTAGGAGTCTTAATCTAATAGATATGTTGACAAAGCAGAGTCAAAACCTTTGCGCTTCAGTCCCGATAATTAGAGTTGTTGAAATAGTAGTATCATTAGTTGTAGTTGCCCTTGTTTGTAGCAATAGCAACCCAATATCTTTTTAGGATGAGATGTCAAGGTCTAGGGCTGAGCTTATCAAGGGCTTCCTCTTATGATTCAATACACATCAATTCTAGAGCCTTCCTGTTATCCGCTATATTTAAATGGGTCTGAGGTTGAATCATATCATTTTTTTAGTCTATTAAGAAGCATGCGGTTTTGTTTCATCCCCAAACCAAGAAGTTGCATCATCTATAACGAGATGCATATTCTCGATATAACAAGAGATGTCACTATTTAGCATATTGGGAGATTCTCTGTAAAAAGAAAATCGAACCCTACTTTCCCAAAGAAGTCTCGTAGGAATGAGCTGCATAGATATATATCATGCTTGGATGCAATGACTGTTTCAATTGAGAAATTGAACAAGTGTGCAACTACAGTTGGACTTTTCCTTGAGGTGTAAGAAGTTGTGGCCGCTGCAGTTGGAGATGTAATGATTAATTTGTCTTCAAGTGGGATATTATTGAGTTGTGGAGCATAAATCAAAGAAAGCAAGAAAGAAGAACAAAAAATGGGAAGAAAACACAACCGACAACGTCTAGGCGCTACAAATGGTGCCTAGACATTGCAGTAGGAGACAGAAATAGTAAGGGCAATGCCTAGGTGCTGCCCAATGGTGCCTAGGTACAGCAATGCGGGTCAGATGCATGTTTAGACGCATTTCTAGGGGTTTTTTATTTTTTTATTGAGAGTCCATATATAAAGAGACTAGAAGTTTGAGTATTCAATGTAATGAGAGAATTGAATGTTTTAAAAAGAAAATACATATTAGGGTTGAGAGAACTTGAAAATTCTCTTATATTTTGTAATCTCCTTTTAATATAGTGAAATCTGCAATGACAAAACAAGATGTAGTCATACATTGTGTCGAATGTGTATAAATTTAGTGTCACTTGAGTTTATTTTCTTTCACAATTTTATTCATTTTTGTTGAATTCTTAGAATTAGAACACGCTAATTCCTAAAACAACTATACTAATTTTCCATTTTTTTTTCATTTTCGTTTTACTTTTTTTAGGCAGATTTTCTTAAACTTTTTTCATAACCTAATTAGAAAATAAATTTTAAAATGGGCCCTAATTTAAATGAGCAAATACCTAAAAAATCACAATTGTTGTAACATGAATGGAAACATGAGTAATTTATTCAGAATGAGGAAAACGCTGAGATTATTACGTTTATGGAATGATATTTTTTAATGAAGCGATTTTAATAATTTTCATTTAAATATATGGACATATTACAAAAATAATTAATTGAAAACTGATAAATATAAAAATGAATTCTCATGAAAGGTCAAATCCAAAAAGAAAAAGTTGATGGTCTTTATGGATATGGATGTACGCTTTTGATTAAATATTCAGTTCATTTTTTGATAATTTTACATGATATTAAATTATATGATTATTAATATATATCAACGTGAGAGTCTAAAACTAGAGATGACAATAGGGAAGTTATGGAATGAGTTTATCAAAATTCAAGATCCGTCCCGTCAATGTTTATAAAGACTTGAACCAGAAGCCCTTTGGATCCGTCGGATCCGGATTAGATCCGCTTTATAATTTTAAAAATAATTAAAAATAATTTTTTAAATAATACTATTAAATTAAAGTTTCTTAAAAAATAAAAAATAATAATATATAAATACATATATTAAATAATAAATAAAAAAATTAAACAAGACAGATTCGAAAAGATTTAAGTTTAAAAATAAAATTAAACGAGACAGATTCACATTGAATCCGTTTATAATTTTAATAGCCACTCACTTGAAACGAATTCAAAAAATTAAACAAGATACATTTAGCATCTCTAAATTAGATACTTGACAAATTAGGCCAGCCAAATTGTCCTAATCCCTTGTCTTGTTGCCCAACAAAAGTCCCAAATGCCAGGCATGAATCCATGTGAAATCCCATACGAATTCTTTATTCTAGTGATTGTTTTCTTCTCTTTTGGGTGAAACGTTTTATGTTGGCAAATAACAACTTGGTCAGTCTGGTCCTCAATTGGCAAGATTCCAATCTTGCCATTATTTAATGGGGTCAAGATTTGAATTTTTAGCCCTGAAAAGAAAGAGAGGAAGAAAGCTTAGTTAGGTTGAGGAGAACACAAAATTATTTAATATTTCGATATTAATCCATAAAAAGTTTGTTTGAGTTTTTTTTTCCGCTAAATATAATAAATTATTTAAATATATTTTTTTAATCGATAAAATTTAAACTCAACTTGAGCTTGAATTAATAAATAAATAAATATTAAATTTGTATAAAACGATTAAAATATTTAAATTTGATTCGTATTCAACTCAATTAAAGTTTATTCAATTTTAATTTGATTAATAATTAAATTAAATTAAAATATATTTTTTTAATACTCGATAAAAAATTCAAATAAATTTAAATAGTAATATATTTGACTGGGCTTATGATTTACACTCTTAGCCTGGGGAGGTGGTAACTTTCCATTGCTATGATTCAATTACCCCTATTTTGGCTCCAAACTAGAACTATTATTTTTTAAAATTATTGATTGGAACTGATAAGTATTTGTACTCTTTATATTTATGCCATTTTTGAATTTAAGATTTTAGTTATTTATTTTTCTGATAATTTTAGATTTTAGATAGTAAATAGAAAATCGAAAGAAAAAGGGAAAACACTAAAAATTAAACTTCATGACATTTCTTTTGGGCAAGATCAATATAAATTTTAATTTTTCTTTTCATATTGCAAATATTCCTAGTGTTCTCTTTTAAAATAAACAGACAAAAAATTAACTACAATATGGTAAACCCTAAACCCTAAACATTCTTGACATGACTAAAAATTATTTCTATTTTCCACATGCATTAAGAAATTACTATAAAACCTGTAAAAAAATAAAATTATTTTTGTAAATTCCTATAATTTAATGGATTTTCCTAAATAATGCAATTATGCATCTATACTTAATGCCTTCTCCGTTTTTACACAGTACAAGACTCGAATCGGGCCGTTTGCCATTGACAGGACCGTTATCGAAGAGGACTAGATCTATACATATAGGAGGTGTTCTCTGTATCAAAATTGAAAATTCGGCGTATAATGATATTTTTAATTATATTATAAAAAAATATTATTTATAATGAATAAAATTTTAAATTTTAATATATTTATATATAAAATCAATTATAGATTTATAATATTATAGAATTGAATTTAAGATTATATACTATATAGAGTTCCTGCCTCCGTCATCGCAGTTGTGCTTTAAAATATCAGAACTTAATATTCTGAACTTAATATTCACTGTCGTGTTAGAAAACTCACGCAAAAAGCCGTACGTCCGTAACAAACTACCATCACAGCAACAGAAGAAAAAATATCTGATTACCCCCTTTGCGGTTACGAATATCATCTCCCAGATTACAGTGTCTGTATATATATATATATATATAACTGACAGTTCACACAGTATTGATAGCTGATTCACGCTCAGTGTGTGCCCTGTGCGTGTGGAGAATAAGCACCTGTTCTGTTTTTTCATAACTGGTCTGGTCTGCGGAGAAGTTTGCATGACTTCTCATTGAAGATAAAAAGACGAAAAATATCTCTCTGTCTCTCTTGCTCTGTGGGTGTGAGAACATTCAGGTGATTCGTTTTGGCTCTTTTTCTGTTATTTTTATTTGTTTATATGTATGCATTTTGGAATTCTTGTTTCAGTTATGTCTTAATGCTTTGCCTTGTGAATATGGAAACTGGGATTTTCTTATCTGGGCTGGATTTTGTTTTTTGGATCTGTTTTTGTTTTATTTTTGGATCTTGGTTGATCAACCTGATTTTTTTGGTTTATTGTTGGTGGCGTCAAATTTGACTAAGTTGTGACTGATGCTTCAATCCGTGTCCTGCTTGAAGTCAAAGTGGGAAGTGAAAGTTGAAACTTGCCGGAGATTTGAAATGTTTGGGACCTAAAATTTTTTAGGTGAATTTTTTCTTGCTGTCTCAGTGTCTCCCTTCGCCAAACCCAAAAAACTAAAAAGGCAAGAAGAAGGAAAGAAAAAAAAAGCTTTTTTTTTTCAAGTAATCCGCCCGTTTATCTAAATTTAGTTTTTGAGTGAGAGTCATTTATTATTGATTCTTGAATTTTGATTTTAAATATTAAATTATAGACTCCATTATGTGAAAGAAACTTTGAGCCAGTTTGTCCGTGGATCATTTATTGCACTATTTGTATTAAAATCTTACCCACCCTACGTATATTGCTTACCGCAGAGCTGTAACTAGGTGTTTATGTGGAACATTTCTAAGTGCTCATGAAAAATAACCTTTTTGAATGGTAGTTTTTAGTTCTTGATCCGTCTTGGTGCTGCAGTGTAATTCTAAAACTAAAATATAGTGATATGTTGGGGAATATATCTTCATTATTGTATTATATGAGTTAGGATTATGAGTTTTACCTGGGCTGGTAGAGATAACATTACCTGCATTATTGAGCAAATGCCATGTGAGTTTACCTGGTGTTGACTTCAGCTAGAGATACTCGAGTCAATGTCATTGTCATGTGTCAGGATAGACCAACATGACTGTGTGTGTGAACTTTGCCTTTCATTACTCCAGAATTGCCAAATTTGGAAAAATCCATAGAATGATCAATTAACGGCTTTCTACACTCTTTTTGTTAAGAAGATACCGAGCAGTAATAAAATATTGTTTGACATGGTTTTGTGTGGTCTCTGCTATAGTATGTCTGGTTTTTCAATTCTTCAGGTGGTGTTTTACATTTTTTACTTTTGTATTGATGCTTTCCTGTTCTTTTAACAGGTAGATTTGTACTGAAGTGGTTTTACAAATTTGTCTTTTGGTGATAGATAAGTTCAGTTGCGAGACGAAATTAGCACTAGCCAGTATCATGTTTCTCCGCAAGAGTGACTCCTCTCATGATGCTGAGAGTGTTGAGCTACAGCATGAGCGCAAGGTAATGATAAGAGTAGTTGGTTATTGTCTAAATATTTGTACATCAGTTCCTTGTAAAGTTGCTGGCAGAAGTCACTGAAAAATAAGTGATGGTATAATTTCTTCAGTTTCGCTCCACGCCACATACTGATAGCTATGCTGCTTTGTACATTCTGTTAAAACATTTTGCATGTCAGAGGAGATATGTCTGTGTGTATACAGTGAATCCTATAGCATAATCTTCTCTACCACGAACCAGTCACGTGGGTTAAATTGTGCTTCTTATCACAAATTCAATTTTAAATTTTCAGCCTCTGAATAATAGTTTCTCGTAGATCAATGAGCTTAAAGCTTCACTTGGACCACTGTCAGGCCGCAGTCTGCTATACTGCACTGATGCGTGTTTGAAGAGATATCTGGAAGCTCGGAACTGGAATGTAGAAAAATCAAAGAAGATGTTGGAAGAGACACTGAGATGGAGGTCAAGCTATAAACCTGAAGAAATCCGCTGGGTAAGACAGGCGAATTATATAGGTCCAAGGCATTGGTGATCAACCACCTGTTGCTGTTAGGCATAACATCTTCTTATTCTTCTAAGTTTCTTTGGTTTTCCATTCCAATTAACTTTCTAAATTGGTGTTGATTGCTAGCATGAAGTTGCAGTTGAAGGAGAGACTGGGAAGATATTCCGAGCAAATTTTCATGATCGTCATGGTAGGACTGTTCTTATACTAAGACCAGGAGTGCAGGTATCTGAAGAAGCCTTTTAAGCTATTTGATTTTTCACTTGTTCCTCTCTCTCTCTCTCTTAAACGAAATAGTTGTAAATTGTGCTGTTGTATATTTTCAGAATACGGCATCAATGGATAACCAGATTAAACATCTGGTATATCTCATTGAGAATGCTATACTTAATCTTCCAGAAGGACAGGAAGAGATGGCATGGTTAATAGACTTCACTGGCTGGTCTTTAAGCAGCACTGTCCCCATCAAGGCTGCTCGAGATACTATCAGCATGATACAAAATCATTACCCTGAGAGACTAGCTATAGCATTCCTGTACAGCCCCCCACGCATATTTGAAGCTTTTTGGAAGGTTTGTTTCACGGTTCCTTGGACTATTCTAGAGTTCAGTAAAGTTCAGAATTTTCCACAGGTCTAATGCATTTGGCTTCTGCCAGTAGCTACTTTATCCTTCCTGTTAAGAGGTGTCTGATGAGTGTCTGTCTCTCACAGGTGGTTAAATATTTCATGGATCCCAAAACAATCCACAAGGTGAAATTTGTTTACCCAAAGAACAAGGACAGTGTGGAGCTCATGAGGTCCTATTTCGATGTAGACAATCTCCCAACTGAGTTTGGAGGCAAAGCCACACTGCAGTACGACCACGAGGAGTTCTCCAGGCAAATGGCACAGGATGATGTGAAAGCTGCTAAATTATGGGGTTTTGACAAGCACCAATCTAATGGCTGTTCTGGAGCCGAGGTGGCGCCAGAGCCCGAGTGCAGCAGTCAGCTGAGTTGTCTGTCTGTAATGACGGAACAAAGGCATGCCAAACTAAAATTCCTTTAGGATAATCCCAATGTTTGTCAAGAAGCTCTACTGACTAAATTAACAAAATTTTAGACACAAACATATGGATCCTGTCCTTTCTGAAAATGCTCTTTTTCATACCTATGAAATTTCTCAATGATCCATCTCATACAATTTCCTTATCTTCCATACCTAGAACACAGGTTTATGGATCAGATTGTTGTCTATGAAGGTCTTTTAGTGGTGCAAAAATGTTAAACGACCCATTCACTCTCTGTTATGGAGCATCCTGTACAGAGATGTTCCCATACAGATAAATTGTCTTCTATCGCATTAAGTGTAAATATTGATGCTCTGTTGAAGGGAGAAAATGCTCAGATGACTGTAGACTGCCTTAGATTCAAGAGGGAGCTGGCTATAGAAGAAGCATTACGTGTTCGCACACAAAATGCCTACATTTATGCACTTCTTTTTTTCGGTTATATGCATGTTTTAATAACATAAAGAATCCCAAATACAAGTTGAGGGAAACTGAGGAAATTCGGACTTCATGAAGGACAACTTTTCAGTTCAATCCTGAAGCCTGACTAAAGGATTTTCAACTTGCAAGTAGATTACTCCAGCAAAATTTAATAATGACATTAATGAAATAATTTCCTTTGAAACAGCCTTATGTGCTAAGATGTTTGGTGCTGGTAATTTGACATTTTTTATGGATTCATATATACTTGGAGGGGGTTCACAAAACAAGTTTCTCCAAAATGAACTGTTTGGTTTCTCCACCAGTAGGATGCTCCAAGAATTGTTTGCCATCTAATAAACGATTCTGCCAGCAAGGATCAAGTCCCCTTATAACATGAAAAGATTTGTACAAGTTACATATTTTGTCGTTATTTTTTGAAAAAACTTTAGGCTTGGCTATGTTATGTTAAATACTCCTAACTTGATTTAGACACAGAAATACACAATTTCTAGAACAGATAAAAACATGTTATTTACAGAGAGATGCAATCAATAACATCTGTTGCACAGAATGCAGCTATTTTCCATCACTCACTCAACTACAAACAACAAAATGCATCAAAACTCTCCCAGAACAAAGAAAAGGATAAAATAGTTCACAGGAAGCCCAAGAATGTTCATTGTGTCATGAAATATTATTTTTTTTCTCTCTTTTTCCCCCTTTTTTTTTATGATGCACAGTTAAAATGTAAACACTAAAAAAATTGCAACCAAGTTACTTTGCACCCAAAATGCGCATCCTAATGACTGTTGGTCTTCTAAATTGGGATGAGACAAAGATAATGGGATTACCGACTATCCAAGCCGCCTCTTAAAGGTTCGGGTGGTGGTCTGGTAAGTACGGACCAGCAAACCAACTCCAATTCCGACCCCCAGGCATATTCCAAGGCCTATCCCAACACCCACTCTAACCCCAGCATTGAACCACGAAAGCTCCCCATCTTCACCTTCAATATATTCTGTCTGTCTCCAGTACAAATTGTCATAGTCTTCCTCACTTTCTGGCTTATAATTTTTGTATTCTGCAACCTGAAAAGGCAAAAAGGAACTCTCTCTTCAGATGTGTATAAAAATACATGATGACAACGCACATATAAAACAAGAGATTTTTATTAATGTCAAGGCAGGGGGAATCCAGGAGCATATTTCAGAAGCTGAAAATCATATTTGGATGTCAAACTCCCCGTGAGAGCCATAAATATCCATAATTTACCATTGTTAGGTTTCCAGCTCATTTTATCATAGATTCCACAATCCCAATTAGAAATAATCAATCATGTAGGTTCTCCGATCTATGCTGCATAGTGTGAACACAATGGCAAGGAAATTCAAATAAGCCAGGCATGAATTTCAAAGGAGACAAGAAGTAAAATATTAGAAGGTTGGACATGAATGTTACACCACATTCCTTTCATTGTGTCCCGATTGAAAAGTTAGTCTTAATTTTGGACTAGCGTTGCTAAGACTTGTTTGGACACACAACATGACTATCTCATGGAATGAACAAAATCATCATAAGAATGCACAAAGATGCCAACCCCCAAAATAGAATTATAACCATGAAGAAATTCATAAAATACAGATACAGACTTGTGCAGTAAAAAATGTCTCATGAAGCTCTTTACATTCATAAAAATGATAGCAATGTGACATCACTTATATGTATTGCCTTATCACCATACTGAATTAGGTTTAGCAGTGCTTATCACTCAGGATAGCCTTAGGTATACACAGAACTATGATTTTTATTAGATATTTGAACAACATGGTTAGTTATTATTCCAAAGAGTTCTGTATTCTTAGAAAGTAATTAATTTCAGGGGAAATCATAATTTGCCTCCGTAGTTTCCACCCTGATATCCCCCATGGAAGGTTTAGACTCTGCTCCCTCTTACTCTTTTGCCCGAAGTTTCTTTGTAAATTGCCTCATGCTCATCTCTTAATCATGCCCTACAGATAATTATTATACACTACAAGACAACATTACATAATTGGTATATTTTCAAAATTTTTATAGCTACGGGAAAATATATAACCTGACATGGTGTTTGGCTTCAAATGCATGCATGTTCTTTTTCAAACAATGCAAATGAGAATGGCAAACCAAGCTAAACGATCTTATCAGACTAATTAAAGAGCCAGTATTACAGTACCAGGGTCATCAACAGCAGATATATATCATCTCTTTTAATGATAAATAACGGTTTTCAACAAAAGATGCCTTGGGCCTGCGAAGTCACCGAGTCAGGAATAACATGTGCAAAATACCATGAAATTTTTCAGAAAACCTGAGTTATGGTCACAGCCTATCCTATCCTGTAAAGATGATTAGCCTCCCAAAGTTGAAAAGGCCCAAGAGTCGTAGTGGGCCCCACAATTGAAGTCTACCTACCTAGTTTCTGTGATGATGGCCCACACATGTCAGTTTTGAGCAGGATATGGATAATACAAGAGAAAACGAAAAGGGAATTTTAGCCTATCTTTTTAATATCTGTGCCTGCCCATACCCCATGGCATGTCAAGGATAAGATTCTACTGCTGGCCTAAGATTCAGTCCCACCGGAAACGGGCCTTTTGTTGCAAAGAAACATGTTTCACCAGAGGAAGCAGGCAAACAGCCAGAGTGGAAGGATAAGATTAACTTGAGTGAGTCTCATGCTCTTAATTTGTTCCAGGGAACGAGAAACTTATCCAGACATATTAAGTACATTAAGATGAAGAGTGATTAATCACTGGAATCAGAAAAATGGCAACGTGATCTGTGAACCAACATTTAATTGAAAAAGCAACCTTAATTTGGTTCAGAGCTCTGTAGCAGTTATAGGCTATGACGGAACTTTTTCTTTTCTTTATTTTTCTTTATTTTTTCATTGCATTTACAATTAAGGAGGTTGACTTTAATGTGAAGGACAAATTCATTCAATCAGCAACAATCAAAATCTTTAGTCGTTTATCATGATAAGGGTGTTTATAGGATCTCAAACTAAAGATAGAGAGCAAATCTTTAACCTAATATAGACAACATTATGCAGTGTAGAACTTTAGCCTTAACCTACAATAGATAGCATTACATGGATACTGATGATTCAATAAATTGAATATTAACAGGTTAAGTAAATCTGTAATAAACCAGAAAGTGCAGGAGGGAAGTCAGTTTTAAGGGTGTGCTGATTTAAGAAATGGAAAAACACAAGACACTAGATGTTGCATATGTCAACAACAATAACACTTATCTAATAAAATTACCTGCAGATCATGTCCAGATGCAACATCTTCATGGGATGCAGAAGTATCATACTCTGGAATCGAATCTAGCTTACCCTTTCTGTGCTTCTTTCGGTGGTTAAGTTGCAAAGTCTGGGTTAATATGATTGGAGTTCCTGAGAAGCAACCTGCCACATAAACTTCAATTGTAGGCGATGATGATTCAGAACCCATTATTTGTTTTCCTTTCAGAAATCCCGTGCCAGCATTAATTATGGATTCACAGCTCATACTCCACCTCCTGGCTGCGTTATATGATTCCCCAATACAACCATTGGTATTGGACAGTTCTAAAACCCCAGAGATCACAAGGTCCTCTTTATCGAAGACCTCAAATTTCACATTGCCTGTTAATCTTATACTATATGTACTGACAAATGTAGCCTCTTCTGATTTCCTATCAACCCGGTCGCGTCGAAGAATGCAAGAGATTCCTTCTGAATCCATTGAACATCTTACTCCATTCACTTCAAGGACTGTGTCTGGGCTCACAGGGATGTGGTTGAGGGTGAGGCTTTCTGGGGTTGAATCATCAACCATGAAATTACTGATTCTAACATAGAACACTCTTATGTCAAACCAATGCAAAGAAAACCTGCCAGACGGTTGGTATGAGGGATGCCTGATAATCTGTAGGCCTGGATCAGTCAGATTTCCATTGCTATGATATTCATAAGAATTCTCCATCTTCAAGAACTTATTCTGCAGTAGATTCCTTTAAGGACATGGATGCACCATAATTAGTGAAGCTGAGGAACCCTGATCTGAATAAACATGATAATCAATGTTGTAAATTGTTTGAAATGAACTAGTAATGAGGTAATCAAAAACATTTTGCAGAAACTAGAGCCATCTAAAAAATTGTCGTAATATCTCTGATTGAAAAGAATTATGCGAAAACCAAAAACTCAAACCTGACTATTTCCCAAAAACTCATTCCTATAACTATATCCTCTATTTGAGAATTTTTTCCTTACAGTTACATCTGTAAGAGAAACGTGATCTAATAATGTTACCAGATTGTAAGAAAACCTCTATACAAGGGGAAGAGAGGATCATAGCTACCAGGCCTATTTCCTAAATAAAGAGAGAAGGTCCATTGAGTAATTCCATTTACTACTAATCCTGTCAAAACAAATTCAATCTAGGAGATTTTACCCCTGAAAAATAGAACAGAATCAAAATTATAAAGGGAATAATAGTAGTTCAGCATCATTGAAAAACTGAAATAAAGGGGTGGAATCAACAAAAAAAGGCAAAGCAATCTTTCTGGTGAATTATTAGTGAAACCAATATCAAGAATCCACATAAAGCAACTAATTTTTCCCTTATGAGATCCAAGAATATACTCCAAATGGAAAGGTAAAACAAACACAGACTGAAGAGAAAGTGGAAAGTTGTACAAATATCCATAGGAACGAAGAAACGTACGCCAAAGTCCCATAAATAAAAGCTGAAATCTTTTTTTTATTATTTCATCTCTCTTTTCCAAAGCAAAGCACAGACTGAATATAAATGTAGTGTATACACACACTCACAGACTCTCTGATCAGAGAGAGAGAGAGAGAGAGAGAGAGACACGTCACTGAAACCAGCCAGCAACTCACAAAAAAACTCGGAAAAGAAAAAGACAAAAACCCGAAGAAAAATAAAAATAAAAGGCCAAAGAGGTTTACATGGCCAAATTTTTTGAGATTATTGATAACTTACCAAGAAATCTTGCATCCACAGCCTCCACTTAAATTTTTTTTTTAAAAAAAAATTCTGGGCAGTCAGAAAATCACTATCTTTGTTTCTTCAAACAGAAAATTTTTCAAGAAATGGAATCCGATCAGCCTATGATCTCTCAAATCGCTTTCCTGCTGCAAGATGGGAGCTTTTGCTCCCCACCCAGTTTTTGTGGCCCAAAATCAAAAACAGTGACCCCTTTCTTTGGATTTATATCAACAATCAACATATAGAACAAAATAAGGTGTTTTTTTCTTTTATTTTTTGGTTGAGTCTTCAGTTGAGTATTTGCAATGCAACTGTGAAGAAAAATCCAGAATTGGACTAAATCTGAAGGGTTTTTATATTAGCAGCTCACTAAAAATCTGAAATTTTTTTATTGGGTTGTTGACTATTCTAACAAGAACACAGACACAAGTTTATGGAATTGGCATATATTTTGTGGGTATAAATTAATGAAGAATGGTGCTCAGTGTGTATATACATGCAAAGAGTAGATTATTTCTTGACCTGTAGAAATACCGATGGAGATTGGGTGGGGGGGTTAGTCTGACCTTATCCAATACGATTTACATTTTCCGAGGTCGGTGTCTTTCATTAGACTGAAACAGATGTTTAAGATTTTAGCTTAGCAAAAGTTATGAAAAACGGCTGATTCTTTTTGTAATCCAGAACTCTAAGCATGGCCATATTCTCCTCGTTGATTCAGTTTGTAGATTGAGATAATTTGATCTTGAGTCCTCGAAGCTTTTACAAGTGTCATGAGAAACTTTTTTTTTTTTTTTTGTCTTAAATAAATTGTTGTTCATATAAAAGTAGACGAGGGAAGAATCAAGAAAACATGCAAAAAGAATAGAAATCAGACAGATTTTAGCAACAGGTAGAGGCGTAGATCCTATTACTAGAACCTTTCAATCAAATTTTATCATAATTTTGACCAAATAATAGTAGAGGGTAGGTATTTATTAAATATTCAATTCATAAAAAAAAAAATTAAAGTATGAATAATAAAGAGATGGATTTAGCTTCGAATGAGGTTCTATAACAAGGTTTTAATATTATAAATAAATTTGAAGTGATTTTAATTTTTTATTTTTAAATTTATTGGCTTAAATTTTTTGTGTATTTTTTTATTTTAATATATATATGTGTAATATTATTTTATAAAATATATATATATTTAAAATAATTAATGGTATTATTTAAAAAAATATTTTTTAATATTTTTAAAATTATAAAAATATATCTAATTGAACCTGATGAGTCGAAGTGGGATGGATCTCAAGTCATTAAAAATCTAGATGAGATGGATATTAAATTTTGACAAATTTACTCTATTTTTATTTTTAATTGAAGACCAAATCTCTAAGAATTTGGATACAAATATTACACAAATAACAGAAAAATGGCTGTAATTTGTGATCAATCCCAATCTCATATTTGGAAACGAATTTTTAACCTTTTGTTTTCCTTATTTTGAGATGTGCTGCTGATGGAGATTAGGGTAAATTTTCAATGGATTAAAATGCACATTTTATTTTTTGGCCTGTCATTGTAATATGTGAAATTTTCTTAGTGAAGTTGCACATATAGTGTTTTGAAAGCACATGGGAAGTATGTCATAATGTATAACCATTTTTGAAAAATTATTTAGATTAAAGAGTGTTTATCTGTATTGATGCAACATATCTTAATATCATTGTAAGACGTGGTTCTTATCTATGTAATAATTTGCTAGTGGTGAATTCGATTACGTCGAATTGTGAATATCTGTGTATATATGATTTTATCTTATATTTTTTAAGCTTTTGAATGTTATTATTTCCAACATTTATAGGAAGGAGCGTGCCACATGTCACCATTTGAGCTAAATTAAATGTATATCATGCATTATGAACCTTGGATTATGGTTGGTGAGTGCTAGGTGTAATAAAGTTCATAGGTCATGGTTGGATTTGAATAAGATCAAACAGAACCGTTAAGGTTTAATTTGGATCCCATTTAAGCTCATTTCAAGAATTTTTTGATAAATTTATATGGATATTTAATATTTCACATCAGTGACAATACAAGAAATACGAAGTTGAGTAGAGAAAAGACACTCTTGAGTCTTCATTTTATTAATTTTTGATATATATGCAACCTTGTAATAAAATCATAAAAAATTTGGTGTGTTTTTTACATGCATAACAACTCTAATAAGTTGGTATAAGCAACTTGTTTATGAGGGTTTAAATCCATTCTATTGCAAGATTAACTCGACATATCCAACATCTTAATAAATGATAACTTCACATTAACACCTCCAAATTTTGTTTTATTACAATTAGACACCCTCACATGCATGGCCCGTGCTTGAGTACATTGTGGGTTTCCAAAGGGTAGTTCTTATTTTTTTACTACGCCAATATATTTAAGAAGTTGTTTTCATCTTAAGGACATGAAGGTATATGCTCTTGAATTTAAATGGAGATCGTTGCAGTAATAATTATGGATGATAATGACGCGAATTTAAATTTAAATTCATCATGAACTTATTCCGCTTGATATAAATTTTTATTATTATAAACGAGTTTGGAACGAATTTTAAATTTTATTTTCAAACTCATTCGTCCTGAATCTGCTATGTTTATTTTTTAAAATTGACTATATATATTTATGTGATATTTTTTATAAAAAATATATATATTTAAAAAAAATTAGTGTATTATTTTTTTAAAAATATATATTTTTAAATTTTTTTAAAATAATAAAATAAATTTACCGAATCTAACGGCCCATAAAACCTAAAATTTTTTGGAAGGACGAATGGCCAAAGCCACCCTAAACCCAGACTATTGTCGTTCTAGTGATAATTGTTGGGGGTAGAATTTAGCGGATTAGGTAGTGTTTCCCCCCTAATTAATGTCGATTTAGTTAGATAATTATTTTTTGAACATAATTAATTGTTGATTGATTAACTTCATAATGCTAATATGCTATGATGAATATCTAATGCTCATTACATCAATGAAAAATTGAGACAAATTTATTTGAAATTTTGTGAATTGCATGAAACTCCTAATCTCAAACCATTCTATAATTAATCATATATATGTGATGTGTATGTAATATGTATAAGATGAATACAAAATTATAAGAAAAAAATTAAATATTTTTTTTTTGTAAATAAAATGTGGGAGAGGGATGAAGAATGTAATTCAATAGTAGAAATGGAATTCAACTATAGCTACTGTTCTAATATAGGTCCATCACCAACAAAATGCTTTAAATAAAGATTAATTTAACTCAGATAGTAATGGATCAAGTTTGGGCATATTTGGTTGAACTCGAGAGACCTGTTAAAATTTTTAAGAATTCAGACATGATGAATAAATTTATTAGACTTGTTTTATAATTAAAAAATATTAAATATTATATTTTTAAAAATATATTATTAAAACTTTTTAAAAAAATTAAATAAATCAAATTTGGATCATATTGAATATAAAAATAAATAATCCAAAACCCAACTCAAATCGATTTATAATATTAAAACTCACCCCAAATAACATAAATCTGACCTAATTATAACTCACATTCACTTTATTATAATTCCTAAATTCACCACTTTTCTTGGACAAACAAATTTTTTATTTTAAAGAGTATTTTATCTTCTATTTTTATATTATCAATACATATAAAATAATATTATAAATGTATATTTAATATATATTAATAATATTAAAATAATCAAGTTTGTTACTTGGAAGTGGCTAATTCACGAAGCATGAACCACCAAACAAAAAACACAGAAAGAGAAACAAAAGAAAAGGAAAAAGAGGAATATACATATAGGCACAAGAGCCTGCGAAGCGACACGAGTGGTCAGACTGTGACACTGCAGACTGGAAATCTCTACCCCACATCACCAATCATATAACTTCACCACACTTAAAAACCAGTAAAAATGATAACCCCACATGCTCTCTCTTTGACCAAATTTCCATTTCTCTACACCCAAATAAATACAAGTAATATCCATACATATTTTTAACCATGGTTAGATGGAAAGTCTCAGCCAGTAGCCACCCCTTCTTTCTCACTGATTCATCATCATCATCACTCTCTTTCGACCTCATTTTCTTTTCTGTCTTTTTCTCTGCTAAACACTCAACAAACATGCACAAACATTGATGAAGTGTTTATGAGAAAATAGATAAGTGGTCGACTTGGAGAAAAGGAAATATAGCTTCTGCCTACTGGCTTACAGTTCTATTAAGCAGTTTTTATATGATATACATATATATAGATAGTTATAGATATATTTATTAGTAGCTGATTATATTGAGCTGGAGCTTGGATAACTTGTAAACCCCAAACCCCACCTCTTTTTTTGTCTTTTTGATATTGGGAAGAAACTTTTTGGTGTTTAATTTATGTAATAAGGGCCAAAACCGAGTTTGGATAGGAATGGTTTCTAGTATAGTTAAGTGGTTGTAGAAAACTGCCAAGAGGATTCTCTGTTGTTGAAACAATAGGACTTCAATTTTCTTTTTTTTGGCAAAAACTTTATTACACAAAGTGAAAAATCAGAAACCACTCAATTTTTTTTCAGCGTTGGCACCTTCTTGTTATTAATATTACCTTCTTTGATATATGTATTGGGTTATTGGTGAAGAATGATTTAGAATTTGATCATGGGGAAGAAGAGGGCTGTGAAGAAGACAAAGGAGTTATCAGTAGCAATAGCAGAATCATCACCAACAGAACCACAGACTCCAAGGAAAAGAGGGAGACCCCGGAAAGTCAGAGAAAAGAATGATCAGGAAAAGGAGGAAGACCAGACAGCACAAGAATTTCAGGATTTTGGAGGCACTGATTCCAAAAAAGCAATAACTAGTGAAGGAGAAGAAGAAGAAGAAGAAGGAGAAAAGGAGAAAAAACTAGAAGAAATAGAAGAAGTGGTGGGCTCATCATCAAATTCAAAGAAAGAAGAAGAGGGTAAACCTGAAGATAAAGAATCATCAAAGCAGCAGCAGGAGGCTCCAAGGAGGAGCAGAGCTAGGAAGAAGAGCAAGCCCAGAAAGAGCAGCTGAAAAGTTATTTGATTTTGCTGCTCTCTTGTTTTTTGGTGGGTATGGCCAAATTGAGAAAAAATGGGTTCATCAATTTGATCTTGTTTGTAATGCTGTGTGTATAATTTCACATGTTCATTTTGTGCTTGGTCTTGAGCTCTGAATTTATCAGTTGTACAGATGACACTGATTACAGATGGAAAAACGGGTTGGGATTGGCATCAATGATTGATTCTTATAATGCAAAAATAAAAAAAAAGGAAATATTTTCATAGGGATAAAGATGAAGGAAATGAATTGATCAAGATTAACATTTCTCATTTTTGCTTTAAAAATTGGCAACTTGTACAAGCAAGTCGGACCTATATTTTAAATAATTTTTTATTTTTTATTTTAATAATATTAATACATATCAATGATATATTAATAATATCATTCTGTATATTAATAGGTGACGATGAAATAGAAAATAAAATATCATAAAATTAAAAAATTCAATTTGAGTTGGTGATATTGCATTTGTACATTTCAATTTAAAAAGCTCTCTCTCTCTCTCTCTCTTTTTCTCTCTCTCCTTCCTGGATGTAGTTCATGGGCAGTTTACCAAATTAGTTTTGTTATTTATCATCTAACTTAATTGATCCAATCGATCTAATAAAAATTAATTATATTTTTTTATTATATTATGTATAATTAATAAAACTAATTTAATAAAAATTAATTATATATTTTATTATATTATGTATAATGATAATGTAATATTGAACTCTCTCATATTGATTCAATCGAAGGTACAATCGATCTAATAAAAATTAATTATATTATTTTAATATATTATGTATAATAATAATATAATAAATTAATTATTATGTAAAATATTTTTAAAATAAATAAAATAAATAATCAACTAAATATTATTTAATAAAATTCAAAATTAAAATAATCACATATATATAACAACATAATAAATTTTTTAAAAAAAATTAATTGATTTGTTTCATTTTAACTAGTTCAATTATAAAAATAATTATTTAAGATTAATCAAATTAAATTAAATTGACCGTTGATTTACAATCGAACCAATCGATCCGAATTTGAAAAAAATGGTTGGTTCATAGAGCAAGGTCATTCTTTCACTTTGGGGATTTAACAAGAGAGAAACAGCTGGTATTTTAACTGCAGTTGGCAATTGCTGTAAATTATTTCACTAACTTAGTCTCTTTATACAGATTCAAGTCCCAATAAATGATTAGTATCAAGTAAAAAGTTTCATGTCACAGCTAGCAACTAAGTTCCCTTTCTCTGTTAAGTAATTTTTGGACTGTAAACATGGGATTATGGTCCTTGCTTTTCCACCAAAATTTTTTAAGTTTAATTAACAAATGTTTACCTCTTAGTAGAAGGACCAAACCCGGAAGACAAAGTGAGGACTAGGGTTATCCATAGGCCGGACAATGAGGACTAGGGATATCCATAGGCTGGATTCTGCTGATCAAGTCGTAACTTTTATTTTAATTTAAAAATTTGTCCTATATAATTTAATCCAAATACACACCAATTATATATTTAGAAGAATGGGCAAATATATTCTGATTTAGAAATATATACTTTAAAATATAGGATAAAATGCGCCAACCACCAATAGCTACAAATACTTTTGAAATTGTTCTATGGTTGCAAACACTCTCAACTTGTAAATGTAATATTTACTCTTTTAAATTAAATATTTATATAAAATTATCCACAATGCAATGAATTTATATATTTTTTGTATATTTTAAAAATTTTGTACTCCAAATTCAAATTTTAAATTCTTTTATAATTATAAATATATTTCAAATTATAATTTTTTTTAAAAAATAATTAGTGACTTAAGCAATTTAAATTTTAAATAATTAAAATAATAAAAGAGTATAATAAAAACCCAAAAAAATTTGAACATGAAAACCTTATTATTATTATTTGAATTCAAAATAAAGTATACTGTTTAATCTAAGATTGCATTTGTACGAAAGAATTTGGATTTGACGAGAGGATTTAGAGAAATGTGTTAGAAATTGGTATTGAATTGAGTTTTGAGCTAATTTGACCAATAAATTAAGTATATTATATTTTATAAGAAATAGAAATAAGTTAATTAAACATAATTTATGTGGTGAGTAGATGAACTTAGTATATTTGATTTCTTAAAATCAATTTTGGATAAATGAGAAATTAATGATAAAGTAAATCATTTAAATAACTTAAATAGTTGAATATGAAAAAATTGGAATGTGAAAAGTCACAATCTCATATTGAAAGAGTGAAGCAAATTTGTCTTATATATATAAAATCTCACTTTAGTAAAAAGAAATCAAGTAAAACTCTTCTATGGTACAATATAGTGGTCTTTTAACTTAATTTAGCAAGCTCAATGAGCTATGAAAATGGTGCTAAAGCACCATCCAAATCCGCACTCGCACGCACATCACAAATATCGCATTAGGCGCTTTAAAGGCGGACTTTGCACTTAACACGTAACTGATGGGCCTTACGTTTTTCAGAAATTGGTTTAAAGACGAACTTTGCACTTAGCACGTAGATGATGGGCCTTAAGTTTTTCAGAAATTGGACTAGAGGGGTTCAGTGGCGTGGGAATAATGTGGCAGGTTCATCGTGGATAGTGGATTGCTAATGTAGCGTCTAGCCTAACGTGGCAATAATGTAGCGGGTTCATCCAATTGGCATCCGCGTGACATGACAACTTACGATTATGTGCTGAATAGACGTGATTGGACATGCAGCTACTAACGAGGCACGATCAAGGAATATGAGTGGATCGAAATGCTAACTTGTCCGTTCGGTTGTCAAAGGCTCACCGTAAAAGTGTGGACCTTCATAAAGAAATGTGATCGCGCGAATCAGATGGATCCAGGTGTGGACCTTCGTAGAAGAATACGATTGCACAGCTTTGATTGATGCTTTGATTGATTCGGATTGAAAGTTACATCCAATCACAAATTGATACCACAACTTTTTAAAAACTATAAATAGGACCCCCAATAATGTCATTTCCATCTCATGCATTCCCTTCTTATCTTTCTCTCAAGTCCAAGAGAATTCTAAAATACTTTTGTGGTTTGAAAGTTCATGTGTTTTGTAGTATTACTATTATAAGAATTAAATTGTTATATCTTGAAAGACGATTCTCATATATCGTCAGCACCAAATGCAGAATAATTTCATCTCAAGAAAAAAAAATAATAACTCTTACCTCGACTTTAGTTGTTATTCTGCTAAAAATAGTTTTGCTATTTTTTCACACTTACTGAAAATTCCTAACAAAATGATTTCAAATGACTTCATATAAGATGAATTAGAATTTCACTATAATGATTTAAAAAAATAACTCAAAATAAGAATTGAAGGATTTGAAATTCATTTATCCAAACAAAGATCAATAAATTTATTGTTATTAATTTGAAATCTTTAACTTCAAATTCATCAATCCAAAAATAGCTAATTCAATTTTGAACTCTTTTGAATAAAAATAAATAAGTATATTTCCATTAATAATTAGATATATATATATATATAAAACTAAACAAAAATATATTTCAATAAATTTTGAACCCTTTTAAATAAATAAAATTTATTCAATTTATATATATGAATATATAAATTGAGTTTACAAAAATATACTTATTTATTTTTATCCAAAAGAGTTTAAAATTCATTTAGATTAAATAGTTAATACCTTATTTCAAATTCAAATAACCAAAATAGTTTTTTCATGTTTAAATTTTTTTTTGGGTATTTATTATACTATATTATTACTTTATTTTTTGTAAAAAAAATTAAATTACTTAAATTACTAATTACTTTGTTTTCTAAATATTATAATTCAAAATATTTTTTTAAATTAAAAAAAACTGAAGTGAAAGATATTTAAAATATATATAAATTCATAGCATAGAAGATAATTTTGTCCAAATATTTAATTCGAGAGGCTAAATGTTACGGTTATAATTTTAAGAAAGTAAATGTTAAATTTGCAAGTTTAAGAAGTATTTGTGACCATAGACAAAGTTCACAAAGCTTTATGCATATTACCCTAAAATATATAATGTACCACTAAATTTAAATAGAAAGTTCAAATTAAATTTATATATGACCACACAGATTTTGATAGTTTGGCGTCAGTTACCATTTTCCATCTAAATTGAAATGCAAATCTAACCTAGCTAATTAATATTATTACCAAAATCTTCAACTAACAGTGTGTTTGGCTAAACTTGTCTATTATATTTTACAAGCTCTTAGAAATATTTTTGAAACTTATAAGGGGTTAGGCCATATCTTAAAAAATAAACTTTCAAGTGTTTGGATAACATCATGAAATTTATAAAATTACTAATAACAATTTTATAATTTAAATAGCCAAAAAATTAAAGTTCTTCAAATCTTACAAATAAATTAGTCTCCCTAATTTATCTAGAGAGCTTAAATGATCTAACATTTCATGCTAGGAGCTTATTTGTAAAATTTTTGCCAAGAACTCTTAAACATCTAATAAAATATTTTAAAAAACTCATTAACTTGACCAAACATCCCCTAATTAGATTTGGAATTGACAAAAGTTTGAAAATTCAAATTTGAAATTAATTTCTAGTTGTAAATAATTTGTGTATGTTTCTCAATATACACAAAATAAGTTTTTGCAACTACATAAACTACTTTGAAAACATTAATTAAATTGATAATCAATAATAATAATAATAATATGGATTTATTTAATATCACTAGATCCAAATCCTTATCGGGTCATGCAATAAATGATTTGAATCCAGTCATATTCGGATATCTGTAATCAAACTCAGTCAGGAATTTCATTTTTTAATTGGTTAAAAGTTTCCACTCTTCACAAATTTTACGCAAATCGGATTCAAGTCCAAGATTCGACCCATTGAGAGCTCCAGCATGAGGCACAAAAAATTCTTAAATTCAGGCCCATTTTGTCCTGTCCAGCACCGTGTTTAATGAATTGAGCCGCGCTATATGTTGTGCGTTTTACTCTCAGTAAACTACCCCATTCAAGTCAAAATCAGAGCACAAACTATATCAAGTTTTGCCCCAGAGATGCAGTTTCTGCTGCCTCCAACTGGCCTTCCAGGGGCCCCGTTTAGAGTATGCCGTCCTTCCGCACCTTTCAGACTTTCTATCCTTCTTTTTGGTAGGAGAGGTACACCAAATCAAGGACTCGCAGATTATTTACACAGCAGAATTAATATGTGAAACTTTCGAAAGACAACAAATATCAAGGATTATCCAACATGAATAAGCCAACCCTCAGGAAATTAGAAGCATGATATATCGATCTGATCAAAGAACAGGCATTAAGCAATCACAGCATGAGGTAGCAACCCGATTAGTTTCTGGTTCAATTTTAACTTTCATCAACTTTGAAATATGATAAAGGGTCAATTTGAACTATCATGAGTTTTTACTTTCTTCTACAAGAGGAAAGAGAAGATATCAAGTCTGTCAGTCCTTTCCAGCCGTTTACCACATCTTTTCCAAACTAGTTGGGGACTTTCCAAAGAAGGCAGTAAGTTCAATGCACCACTTCTAAGATCAGGTAGTAAATGCTTCGTATGTATACCATAAAGGGGGGAACATTTCAAATGTTTCTGTACACCATCTAGCAGGAGCACTTAAACCATGTAATTCAAAACCAGAAATTAAATGCCTACTAGCACGAATAAAACAGATAAGTGCTGAATATTCTAGAGATCTTTTCTATATCAGTTCATTTTCCCTTCTTCGGGAAGGAGGATGGAGTATGAATGGCTGACAAAAAAATTAGCGATTCCAGGAAGCTATAACATAGAAAGACCAATATACAGCAACACAAAATGCACGCACTTCCTCTGGAAATAACAACAAAAAAGAAAGAAGGAAAGAAAGGAGAAGAAAAATAAGCACCAACTACTCTGCCTAAAAGATAAAATAGCACCCCAAATAAAAAATAGAAAAAGGAAATCCGTAATTATATAAGATAAAATTGTTGGCCGTTTGAGCAAATAAAAAATTATCATCTACGCTAAATTCAAAACACACCTGCTCAGCGTGCGGATTTGTGACGCCGTTCTTTTTTAAAGCGAGATTGCTGTGGATCGAACCCACCTTCTTCTGCTCCATAGACTGCCCAGGATGGTGTAGGAGCCATGTAATCCTTACTGGTAAAAGGTTCTCCAGCTGAAACCTTCAGTTCAAAATGGACAAAATTTCACCAAACGATGACAAACCTTCAGTATCTACAATACCATATATAAATAAAAGTAAGCAAAATTACAAACCAGGTCGTGGAACTTGTCATAGTCTATCCATGTATACCATTGGCCATTAACTTTAAATTTCTCCACTTTAGCCAGAAGAACACAACATGAGTGCACGTGCTCACAAGCAACCTCATATGCCCCATTGCTCTTTTGAGCCAAGGCTTCGGAAAACTCTTTTACATCAGAATGCCAGGGCACATTCTCCATTGTTAACTTTGAAGTTGCTGACCTGTAACAGAGTTCTCCATGTTGTGAAATCAGTGCATCATAAATTAAGAAATAAGAAAACAAGGCACAACAAACATGAATAGTAGGCAAGACAATCTTACGATCCACAATATGTCACCCCTTTGATTTCAATAAAATCAGGACTGCCAACATCAAATAGGTTAGAATAGGCATCTAAATCTTCTGTATTCCATCCTTTGACCAATGTCAAGCGATAGACAGTTCGCTGTTGCTTGTCTCTTAGAGCTTTCAAAGAATCCTGACATTAAGTTAGCAATACCTCAACTTAGACATGCAAGGCCAAAGAAGTATGAGTTGTAGATCACAAATTTGACAGAATAAAGCAAACAAAGCAAGGTCAGAAAATGATCAATAACCTAAAGGTCACAAACTACATTGTGTACAAATATGACTATACTATCCACAACCATGAACATTTAGCAACTTTCAAGTAATGTTGGGGCAACAAATATACCGGACGGATGCTCCTTAACTACAAAAAAAGGTGTATAAGTGCCCAGCAAGGAACAAAAACTTAATGGTTGATTACATGTCAGGGATTTTAAGTAGAAGCTTAAAATCTGTCATCTGAACAAATAAGTGATTGGCAAGGTAATTAATCATTTTGAGTCACAAGAGATACCAACATAAATCAAAATAGAGAACAGAGGGCTGAAACAAAATCTTGCATAAAGCAAACATTTGATAACCAAAGATTTCTATACTTTACTTCATTCTACACAAAGAAAAAGGGTATCATGAACCAGTTGTCTAAACGAACAGTAGGGATGCAATAGAGCGAGTTTGCCAAAACCCAAAACCTGCATCGCCAAGGTTTTCATGGCCACAAACCCAAACCCACCCTGTACCCGAGCCCGGCATGTTGGACCATTAGACCCACTGGACTTGTTTATAATTTTAAAAATATTTAAAAAATATTTTTGAAATATAAAAATATTATATTTATATTTTGTAAGTGAGTATTAATATATATATATATCACATAAATAAATATACAATATATAAAAAATATATGAAATTTTAACCAGGCGGGTTTGGGGCAGGCCCGGGTTTAAAAATTAACACCCAAGACCCGACCTGAACCCCTTTGTAGTCTTCAAGACCAGCCCCAAGCGGGGCGGATCAGGTTTTATTGGGACCTGTTACCATCCCTAGTTTCAAGGATTATCTGAAGAAGGTAAATCTTATTTTAGGTCAAAGAACTTCAGTACAAGCTAATTGTTCACAAGAATATTTTTGCTCTTGCATGTACTACAGGGAGCTCATTTTATCCATTATTTTTTCGTTTTCTTCACTTCCATTTTTAGAGAAAAGATGGTTAAGATTCTTCAATCATTGGAGGTCCTATCAACCTTTTGCTTCTAAAGTCTGTCCCCAATAGTGTCTGACAGTCTAAAAAGCCAGATATTAATAATAGTAAGATAACTCTAAATGGGAAAATTCCGCCTGTTTCAAGAAAGTTACTTACAACAAATCTTTCCCAAAAGTCCGCAAAGAGTGGTCTATCAATTGCCTTCAGGCTATCCTTTGTTGCAGCATCTACACTCACATACAACTGCATGATCCAAATAGATAGGTGTTAGAACTCATAATCCAGACTTTAATGCTCTTCACACCATGTTCTTCATGCACACTAATTGACAACAGAAAACAAAGAAAGTGCAGACCTGTGTGACAGGTTTTAGCATCTTAATTCTTTCAGGGAACTGTGCATTTGTCACAAGAAAAGTAGAGATTCGCCTCCGGTGTAGCTCATCTACAAGAGAGTTGATCTCTGGATACATGATAGGTTCACCAACAAGTGACAAAGCACAATGTCTAGGAGAAAGACCCTCTGATAAAAGCTCTGCCTTTACGCCTGCAGGTATTCGAATAGTCTAGTCATTATCAGCAATATCGCCAGCCACCACAAAGTCTCAAAGAGCAATATGTATCGTAAGCAGGTAAAGAAAAATTATAAAGCAAAAAATGAATTATCATTATCTCCTTGAACCAAACTGAAGGCTGAAGACAGAGAACCATACACTACAGAATCCATGTAAGAACAGAGAAGTGTTAAATTGACAAGACACTGCAGCAGACAGTTTTCTAAAACCATGCTACTATCTACAAATTAATCAAATATCAAAAAAAAATTCAATGCGCAGAAAACCTCAACTGCAATGCTAATACGCTCCACCAATCCACTCCATGTCCAAGTATTTTTTTGAGATCCGTTTCCTGAATTTTTTGTGCTTTCCTACCTGATTGTTCTCTTCACAAAGTTCCCAGAATTCAACAGCTATTCTTATCCTTAAAACTCACGTCAGGACTTCAACAGGTTTTCTCACGTACATAAAAAAATTCAACAGATATTTCACCAACTTTCTTCGACAGTCAATATAATTCTTCTCTTCATTTTTTCCTACTCTAGTTCAGCGCATAGGAAGCATGCAACCTAATCTAGCAATCCTTTGTCGAATTGTTCTGGTGACTATCTGATTAGGATGTCTAAACAACTAAAAAACTTCGTCATATATTCAATGTACACTACTGATATAGGAACACGTAGTGTAGAACATAGTAAAATAAGAAATTGAAAGATTTGGTTGAAATTACCAAGTTGAAACAAGTGGTGCTTCGAAACAAACTTTTCAAACCTACCTGGAACTCCTTTCATCTGTCTTATCATTTTTGTATGTAGATCGATGGCAGTGTCAACAATCACCAATGGATCATCCATCTTCCACTGCCAGGTTTTTCCTACGGGATTTGTGTGATGTCTCCAACAAAATACACATTTGTTCGCACATGCTAAACTTGGGGTTGCCTCCATGCACCTAAAGGAATGTAAATAACCCAGGTTGGAAATAGAGAAGATTGACAATTTCTATAAAATAATAGAATCCAACCATATTAAAATGGATTATAGCAGGCATTAATACAGCTGCCGTCATATTTGTAAAACTACTCTTTTGGCACTTAAAAGAAGAGCCAAACATAAAGCCATTTTTCTATCTGCGAAAAGAGTTCTATCAACTAAGTTGTTTTTGAAACTCAAGACAATTGAATAACTAAAAGTACATTCATAGATCAGATAGCTGTAACTTTACTGGTGATAAATAGTGATTGTAACAGAAAATTTTACAATAGAACATACAAGTACTCTCCAAAATTACAGTGTTCCTCAATGTTCAATGATATAAGCCTATAACACAAGCAAGATGAATTATACCTGTGACTCTCAATGCCATAAAAAGAGTGCTTATAACAACCTCCACGCCCTCTAAGCTGAGACTTGGTCCATCTACAAAGTTTAACCCCACTGTGAGAGCCAATGATTTTATAACCCTGCAAGAGCATCAGCTATTTAAGACAAATTGCCTATGAAATACGAGTATGGTGCAAGAGACAACCACAGTATATAATGCATATGTATAGTAACAGGGAACTAAGTTATCTGATTTATAAGTCAGCACACAGTCAGTTCTGCATAAAGCTTTTGGTATCTCATTAGTTGCTTTTAGGGGCTTGATGATGGAGAGATATAAGTCTGCAGCCAAGTTGTAAGCCTAGATAAGAAAAGAGCTGTTTGTTTCTCATTCCTGATAGGTTTTTATAATTGTTCAACTGTAATCAGAATAAGGCGGATGGCATCCAAATGGTGGTATTTTCTTGAGTATGAATAATAAAGTTATTGTAAATGAGAAAACTTACTGTCACATGACAATATCAAGTATGATTACAAGATGTTAATGTACAAAACTATATGAATTTAGTGCAATCCATGGAAGAATCTATAAATTGGAGATGCAGTCTACGCCAGAAGCAAAACAACAGACAAAAGCAGAATTGGCAATCTATAGGAATCCATGGAGTACACTGTCCAAAGACAATATTCAATGGATCACAGTCAGCAATTGCACATGACCACATTGAAGTCAGGAAGAAGTAGTAAACCAGAATGGTCTAGTTGTTCCTAACTTGAGCAAAATAAAAAAGTGAAAGAACATAATATGACATAAAACAGATGATCAAGCATAGAGAGGAATCTAAGAAGATTGGACCTTTGACTTTGATAAGATATCAAGGCGACATGCCAAACACCAATTATTTTTACAATCACCAATAAACACAATGCCTTGGTGCATTTACAGCACCAACTCCAATAGAAGTTACAAAAGAAAAAACAGAATTACTAACTCATTTAAAATGGTTATTTTAATAAGTTTACCTGCTTCACTAAATTTGCCCGTATCACTGGCGTCACCATTTCTTTCTCCCCATTTAAAACCTGTCCATTCACTTTTCCATTAGCCTTAGCTGCCACTGTTGATCTTCTTGAAGGCCCTTTGCCTGCAATGTCCTCGAGATCAACAATGCCCGACTCACCCCCATTCTCTCCCACCTCATCATCGTCTTCCTCACTAAACTCACCTTCACCTTCTCTTTCACTTTCACTCCCAACCCCATACTTTTCAAAACGCCAGCCATTCTCCCCTAAATTACCATTCAAAACCCCAACAATCTTCTTACTCCACCGATCAAACACCTCATCCAAATCGCCCTCATCCACATCCCCCTCCCCCAACTCCACCAGCTCACTGGCCCCGAGCCTCCGCAACTTCACTGAAACGCCCCTTGCCACGGCATTGTACGTCTCCCCATAACTCCTACTTCCCACCCCAAAAACGGCGTACTTACATTCCTTTAGCACAAGGGCCCCAACTCTAAAATCATCAGCGCTCTCGACTAACCAATCCACCAAAAAGGCCCCATTATGAGGGGCCTCACCATTTTCCCAAGTGGAAGCAACGATCAAAACAAGGGTTTCTTTGCATAAATCCTCAGGCTCATAGTCTTTGGGATCAACGAGATCAAAGGGAAGATCGTTGAGAGTTAAGAGCGCGTGGAGGCGCTGCGCTAAGGTTTTGGCAGTGTTGGTCTGGGATAGGAAGAAAAGTTTGCCTCTTTTGGAAGAAGCAGGGTTAAGGCTTCGGTAGTCACGTTCGGTGAGGGCTTGGCGAAGGCGCGTGAGGAGGTGGCGGTGGCGGTGGCGCGATTTGTAGAGTAAGTAGAGGGTGGCTGTGGCGGAGAGAAGGGTGAGGAGAGTGAGGCGAGTAGGGGTAAGGGATGGAGACATGGTAGGAAAGTGATTCCAAGGTTTTCCAGGAATTAGGAGAAAATCGAGTGCGGCATTTGCTGTGACGGTTAAAGCTCTGAGGTTTTTTAGAATCTGACGATCGCTGGCGGCGTGGGTTTTTGCTTTCGCCGTTTTTAGCTGGTGTTTTCCAATAGAAGTGCGTTGCGCAATAGCGAGGAATGCACAAAATTTGCGAAAATCAGTAATATGTTAACACTAGTGATCTCATTACGTGAATGGGTTGTGAGCAACTCATTTTTCAATTTTCAAATTCATTCAATTCATTGTAAAGTTAAAAATTGAATCTTGAGCTTTGCAAATTTAGCATATTGAGTAAGAACTAAGTTTTTTGACTTAAGAGTTTTTATTTAAATTTTTTTTTTCATATAAATAAAATAAGGAAAGTACCATCAATCTAATAATCTCTTGCATATAATCATACGAAATCTTCGTTACCATAACTCTTGTTTCTTAGATAATCTAATTCAGTTAAACTATTCTATTCTTCTTAAAGTTCTATATAACATGAATAATATTGTTCGTGAATTAACTTAAAGTAAAAAAATTTATATAGATAATTTAATTCAGTATGTTGAGTCATAGCATATATCTTTTTTTCATTTTATTAAACAATCTTAATGTGTATTTTGTTGAAGTAGATAATCAATAACTTTTGAATTCATCTTTTGTTATAATGTCAAGACAAACTTTGTCACATTGGTGTGTGAAATTCCATTATCAACAATAGGACTGCTCACCCTATCAAAGAAGGCACAATGAGGAAGATTGGCATAAAGAGTCAAGATAGGGAATATATTCGCAATGAAGGACGCCTTACTTTGGTTCAGGAACTGAAGAATTTAGGTTGTCTGCTCACTGATAATGGTTGATGTTGTGGACTTAAAAATGAAGGCAATACAAGAAACACCCATTTGCTCCATTGTAATCCATTAGCATCAAACCAAGTTAGTTCCCAAACTCAGCACATTTCCCATGACATTAGTGATAAATGGGATTGGGTATAATGGAATTGAATGAAGGCAATGTAAGACTATAACAACATTTACATTTAAAAATAAACATTTTTCATCTACGTTTACATACTATAACAACTCAATAAATCAACAATATAAAACAAATATAACTTTTGATGCCCACTTTCACGCCTAACACTACGTATACACTATAGCAGCCCATCAAATCGACAATGTGGGATAAATATAACTTCTAACTCCCGTTGTATGGAAATGGATAAAACTCATCCGTAAAAGCTAACTCATGAGAAGAAGGTGCCCAATCCATATACATAAATTAAAAACCCAACAAATAACCCAGCAAATCGGGAAAATAGAACAAATACAACTTTTAACAATTAGAAACCTCACTTATGTTGCTTAATCATGAAAGGCTTTCAGGCCTATCTAATTCAGTAACAATGGAAGTTGATATTTGATTTGTTTGATATGCTTATCTAAGGGACGGGATTATCCCCAAAATTCAGGGAATTACATCATTTGCTCCAGCATTTGGCTATTGCTGGAAATACAAGCACACTGTCATATTTGCATACATACATTGACACTAGCAAAGTTTACTGTAAACTAAGCTTTGAAATATCAAATGGAGGAAGCTGAACAAAGGCTAGGACAAAGACTACCATAAACGTCAGTATGCATCAGACCGTAACACTACCGTTGGACAGTTTTTCTTATAAGTTCTCAATCTGTATGGGTCATATAGTGATTCCATCTCCTTCAGGGCAAAGAAAAGAAAAACCAGTTTGTGTGAATTCATGAATGAAGAAGATATATAAACCTTGATGCACAAAATTCTATTCACCCTTCAATAATGTGAACAGTGACTCAAGAATTATTATACAGCATCAGAGGTGGGGTATTCATCTATGAATTTAGACAAGAAATACAATGAAAAGGAGAAAAGCTCAGGATCAAATGTAATGCAAAATTGGTAGGGGAGGGGTCAGGAGATATACTCTTCCTTCGTGTACGTGGTCAAATGATTATCAATAAGATCTTTAAGGCTGGAGGAGAAGAAAGTATGCTAAAAGACTCTAAAATGTACACTGCTAGCATAATAGGTAATCAGGGCCGCCACATGGTCTTTTTGGCACAGAGGATACCCTCCCGATCTTGTGCAAAAGTCATTCGGATCTCCCAGTGCAGGCTTCTCAGGATTTCTTCTACAGGATTAAGAATTTCTACTTTGTCGCGAATAATTGCCCAACCACCAGGCCTTAGTATGCGATCCATCTCAACAACAATTACAATGGCCTGCTTACATCTGAAAAAGAAGTAGAGTAAGACATAGGAAAGAGAGCCTCTTTCTGACTGATTTGAAAGGCAAAAACACAACCAGAAGAAAGTAAGGCCCTACTTCTTTAGGTAAATAACAAACAGACTGATTCATGAAGAATAATTTTTCAGAACTAGGAATGAAGAGAGTCCTAATCTCTCATGTTAACAACGAAGGAAATCCTAAACTCTGATCCCAAAAGTGTCTTAATACCAGGACAAGGGGAAATGAGATTTCAACAATAGTTCCAAACAGTTATTTACTAAACCACAAAGAAAGAGGGAGCTCGTCTGCAATTATTTAAGAGCAGAATTATTCAAGAGAGTCTTAGACAGCAAAGAAGTGCAAGTACGCATCAAATGAACATCCAGTGAAAAAGAGCTATACTTAACAAAACATTGACAACATTTATTGCCTGAATATTGTATAGTTATGTGGAGATAAGTATTTAAATATATAAAATCTCCCAGAAAAATATTGTCCTCCGGATACATAACAAGTTAAGAAGCCTGATTTTTTGCATGATAGTACTATTTAACTTATTGTTGATGTTACCACTGTGCACTGCACAAATTCCTTCAAGGATAGACAATTTCAATAGTAGCAAAAGATGGACCACAAAGCCAAGTAAGTTTCAAATGGGAAAAAAAATAGGAGGTTAGAAAATTTTCTCACACCTGTTCTTCAGCCTTGAGAAGAGATGATCAGCATGCAGAAGGTCATAAGATCTTGGATAAGAACCAAAAGATTCACACCAGTCATGGTAAATACCAACAAGCCCACGCTCAAAAATTATGGGAAGTGTATCTGGTGCATGTACAGGGACGACGTTCATAACCCAAACATTCTGGTCCGAAAGTGCAGCTGCAAATCTGCAATGTATCATGAAAATCTGTGCATTTGGGTGATCACTTATTATCATCATCTCAAGTTCTGGGAGAACTATGGGACAGAAATGTAGAATATATGAGAACTCATTGTATTACTTTCCACTCCATTTAATATGAACTCCCCTTGTTATTTATTCTTTTTGTTTCTTATTCTAACCTTTCCTTTTTGGTTCTCTCTGTGTTGGTGGTGGGGATAGGGGGAGTAGGGGTCAGGAGAGTGTTGACCTTAAAGGCAGGTAGAGTTGTAGAATTATTTAATTGTTCTAGTAGCTCACCCTCCACTTATGGCTTTCATGTCCATTACATTCCTGATAGTTGACCAATCGATGCCCATTCCCACCAGATAAGAATTGTTCACAATAGCTTTCCAGTGGTCGCTGTCTGCAATCAATTTCTCTCAATTGTTCATCCAGTCAGGAAATGCGTGAAGCCTCTTTGGCCATTCCGCAGGCCACTCAGTCCCACGTTGTTCAATGGCTTCAGGAATGGTGTGCAGGCAAGTTTTCAATGGAACATACCTGTAACCAGTAACATTCTTGCAATCAAAAAGTAAAAGCAGACGGATCAAACACCATTGCATCAATTCATGCTGTTGGGACATGGATCTTTTGAAAACTTATTGCTATATTTCTGATTGTCTCTACATATGTAAATACAGGTCTATATCATGCCCAAATTATGGTTTTTATCCACAAAAAATTGCCTTTTCAGTGACTAAAAGACAATCACATAACGAATAAATTAGGTTTAGTTCTTTTCATAGCTAAAGATTAACGAGACTTAATTCCACGGAACCCCAGGTGGCTTACAAAATGAACTAGTTTCTTAGTGAGTGAATATCAAACAAGATATCAACACTATCTGAGATGTTAGATCACTATACATTTAATTCTCCATGATAGTCAAAATAGAAGCTTTAGTATTACTAAATGTAGATAAAGCTATTGATATCCCAGTTTGAATGGTATTTATTCCTCTGTCTGTTTCACAATAGCAACAACCAACCTTAAAACTCGCGCTTCTCAAAATGCAGAAAGAATGCCTGCCAAACACTTTTTATATGCAGTTTCATTAATATTGAAGCTCTCAAGCCAGCATGTTTCTGTAAACAGCAATCCACTGAACTAAAGCGGTTTATTGGTGGAAGTTGTAAGTTACAGAAGCTACAACGTAAGTTCACGCAACTGACACAGCAATAGTATATTTTCATTTGGATAGAGATCCCCATTTTTCAATAAACTAGGGGATAAACTACATAAGACCAAGAGACCATGGCCACCCCCTCTTGGTTGGCAGAATAACTTTAATCACTAAAACCAAGTATTTTAAAAATTGCTAACAAGACCGCCCTCAAGTAAATATTTTAGTATCATCCATATATTTTTGCATCAGTGCACTACATCCTCTCCATCACTTGTAACGTGCCCCTGAATGTAAAGTTCTTGATCTCCACTTGTATAATGTACAAAAAGTGATATTATAGTTGTTCAAGTCAACTGCCATAGAAAAATTTGACGTCTACCGAAACATGCAAGTGAAAAAATAAGTACTAAGCAAAAGGAGATTGTATTTCTCACCAGGCAGCATCTGGGTTCTCATTTTCCTTGCAAAGAGTTGGAACTTTTTTTCGTCTCAGTTCATATATGTCATTTGTTTCTGGCTTTTGATATATCTTGACACCTATGTCACTGACCTCATCAGTTTTATCAGCCAGGATGTTCCAACAAATTGATGCTGTCAATGTGGACAAAGCTGGAAAAAGGAGAATTATGAAAATATGTCACATATCCTTACATGGCGAGGCATGCAGTACACACACAAAATTGTAGAGATCGAAGAGCTGATGCCAAATCATGTGCCATTGGAATTTGGAACTGCACATTTCATCAAATAAGATATGCAAATATGCCTGAGAATTCATGATATTTTTTCCCAATTAGTATGAGTGGGTATGCATCAGAAACAAGGATAAAGGAATTCATTCCTGCACATAAAAATAAGGAAGTTTCGAAGCTAATATTATGAGCACAGAGGAAGGCAATATGCATTGTTAGCTAGTGCAATCAAAATGCCAGGAAAAGGTTTAAAAAATCTAAGGACCAGTCACAGATTTTAACGCAAGTGTTTGCACTTGTGGAAATTAAGAGAGCAAACCTTCTTCAGCTTCAATACTGTTATGCTTAGTTGACAAAATGAAATACCCTCCAGGCCTCAATATCCTATTCATCTCAAGGATAAGCTTACCACCTGAAATTAATTCAAATTAATATCTTCCTGAGTCTGGGCTTACAATTGTGAAAACTCAAAAGCAAAGATGAATAAGAAGCTGAGAATGAAGACACGGACCATTTGAATGCCAAGAGACACTGCATTCACCACAATGAATTGCATCGAAGACTCCACTAGGAAATGGAAGCCTCCGATTTGCAAAAGGGCTAACTACTGCAGGGAAACCACGCTCAAGGGCAACTTGTGCTAGGTCCACTAGGTCATCTTTCAAGCCAAGTGTAAGAGTCAACGCATACTTCTCAAGTAGAGAAGCCCCTAAGCTCGAATCTTTACATCCCATATCTAGAACAATGCGAATGTTTTTTCCCCATTCAATGTCTGGTACCATCTAAAGTCCACCGAATTCCGCATATATGAAATATGCAAAGATGCCATGTTTGAAAAGGATGACAATCAGAAACAAATACTGTAATCTAATTTTGATACCAATAATACAGAATTTGTAGACTATTCGTACGAATATGCATAACAATGCACCATAATGAAGCAACTTATAACTGAATTCAGTAAAACCAAATTTGACAAATTTAAAGACTATTCTTTTAAATGTGGCAGAATGGTTAAGATTAGTCTTGGCAAGTTCTTTTGCATCAATTTTTGTCTCTCATTAGAACAACTAAGCGGAAATGTATATTTTCAGCTTAGAGACAGAAACAGTATCCAGAAGATACAAACTTTTATGCCTTTGAGCTGAAAAGTTATTTTACTACGTGAAATAGCAAGGATGACTCACCTCTTCTATGGATTCTAGATAGTGCTGAATTCCACCCTTGAATACAGACTGATTCTGGGGAAAAGTGATATATTCTCCAGATTCTACCAACCAATCTTGTGTCTTAATATATGCAGCTAATTTTGGATGCGCCACATTTTTATACAATATCTGCAAGAAACTTAGTATTAGCAATACATGAGATCTACACAAATCCATATCCAAGATAAAACTATGTGGGTATACCTTCATTTTGCTTTCAGGCCAGTGCACTGGAGCCCCATAACCATCATGGGGAAGGGGAACGAGACACATAACAGCTGATCTAGAGCAACTCCTCTCATGGTGCCTATAACTCTGCAACCTTCCCGTGGCACTTTCAATGTCGATGCAAGGAATGTAGTTATGCTTGCTTCTTGTGTTGCATAATTTCCAAGTATACTGTTTTTTAGGATCAAATAGCGGACCCAATTTCTTCTTATTTGCATTTCGTGAACCTCCATTATCTTCATCAACAACTTCCTGATCCAAGTCTTCCGTATTAATCAAATCAAGATTTCCTTCCACAGCCTCATTTGCATTGCCATCACTATCCACATCTTCACCTTCTTTATCATTCCCTTCATCGTCCTCCTTTTCTTTAATTACCTCCTCCACCTCAGATCCCTCATTTTCTTGATTTTTCTTTTCACCTGCCCCTTTTGACAACTTTGAATTTCCATCATCACTTTTCCCCCCAGCTTTAGCATTCCCGTTTTCTGGCTTTCTTTCAGACTTCAATGGCACAGACCCATTGATGATTTTCTTTTCTTTGTCATCCAATCCAGAGTTAAATTTCTGCTTATCACTTTCTTGCCCTTTTCTCGGTTCTAACTTGTTAGAATGAGTTTGAAAATCACTGACCTTCCCACTTGATGCAGATACTGGCTCAGCAATATCATCAAAAGTTTCCCTTTGAGAAGTCACAGAAAAATTTGAAAATACGGACCATACAAATACAAAACACAGGCCCAAGATTACAACTGCTGACAGCTTTACACAGAACCCATATGACTGATAAGAGCGCTTCACTTGGCGCCCAAATCTTGCTATAGCCATATCTTTCTATCTCTAATCCCACAAATTTCTATCAACTTCAAATTAAGTTTCAGCTAAAAAAAAGGGAAAACCTTATAAACAGTAACAGATTAGCTCAGCTGAAGTAAGAATGGTTGGAGAAAAGTGGAGTAATAACAGATGGTGAAGTTATAACTGTAAAAGAGTAGAAGTGAAGGAAGATCCAGAAACAGAATTTTGAAGCACTTAAAAGCACACATTTGGGGGAGTCACTTTTCTGATTTATTTAAATTAACTGATGTTAAATCTAGATCACCCTCCAAAGAATGAAAAAATTTCGATGAACCCATGATGGAATAAAGTTAAAGAAGTGATCTTTGGTAAGGGTTGTTTTGTAATTGAATGCCCCACTCCACCCAATCTGGAATTTTTTTTTTTAAATGGTCATTCTTTATATAATCATCAAGAATTCAAAAGGGCTCAGGTTTACTCCTGTAGTCCTCAACGGCGGACAAAGAGAGAGAAGAATTGAGAAAGCAAGAAACTTTTTAATCTTGATCGCTGCAAAAGCTGTTTATAATGTACAGATTTTCATCACCAATCAGACCAATAGATATTTATCGTTTGGCCGAGGTTTTTGCATTTAATTTTTAGCAAGGACAGCTAGAAGGCAGAGGTCTGTCGGAGTCCATGCATGTGAGTTGTATCCGAGACAAATATGGAGAGAATTCAAGTTGGTTGGATTTGGCAATGTGTGTGTGGGAGAGTTTGATTTGGTTTTGGAAATTTGATTTTAAGTACTACATTTTTTTGAAATTAATTAAAAATAAATAGTAGGAGAAGAAAAAGGTTAGCCAATGAGCTGATTTATTTTTAGCATTTACATCAAAAAACACGATTTTTCTGCATATCAAACACTTATGTATAACTTCTCTTTAAGACAAGCTATGCATTCTTAGATTGACTCAAATCCAAATGTTAATACAAGTTGTTTGAAAATTCTTTGGAGTCCCTAAAATTTTGAAATCAATAAATACGAAAACATTGTTGACTTTTATAGCTTTTAACATGTTTGAAATAAACTTCAATCATTTTGAAAATATTATACATACATATATATATATATATTCATCCTCCACTCAAATAACAAACTAGAAATTCTTAACATTTTTTTGTGATGTTATTTAATTAAACAATATTTCAAATTGATTTAACTCGACTAAATAGCTATTTTATAGAGCTAATTTTTTTTTTTAATTTTATTTGAGGGGGGAAATTTTCAAAAGCAATCTTCTGATGATTGAAATGAAAGGATTTAATGCCACAGAGATGGAAAGTACAACAAGCCCATGAAATTCAATTTAAGGGCTAGTTGTTCAAGTGCAGCCAAACTCAAATATCAAGTCAAGTATTAGAAGTCAGCTAAGAAGCTATTAGTATTACAATACTCCATACTAGGAGATGCCATAACATGCAGATCCAGAACAAAATTTCCTTTGTCAAAACACCCTCCAAGACAATTTGTTAATCCGAAATAATTTATTTTTTTTTAAAAACAAAAAAAATAAAAGCTAAATTGAATTGATGCTCACATATGGAACAAAGATTCTTGATGAAAGCTTTACAGTGCAACCTCAAGCAAGTACATAAGCACATCTTGGCTGCTCAACAACTCAAACTTGAATCCAGCTAAGCTGCTACTATTTACCTCTACAAGGTAATTAAAACCAAGTTCTGCCCATTGGAGTTGTTTCAAGTATCACATTGCTAGGAAATAACAGAAAGGAACTACTAGAAATCGTAAGACTGTTTATAAGCTGCCTTTGCAAACTATATGTGCTGATATACCACTAGGTGCTATTGTGAAGTACTGGAAGCAACTGATTGAACAGGAGGGGGACGTGTAGCTGGAGGTAAAGATTGAATAGAGTTTGACTCAGGAGCCTTATCCTGAGAAGCATTCATGTTTATCTTTATCCTGCAACAGAGAAACATCAGTGAATTTCCCATTCCCTTTCCGATTATCATTTTTACATTTCATTCTAGGAGTTGTGTCTCTGCCTTACTCAAGCAACTTTTTTGATTAATAAACTATCATCTAAAAGTATTAATCAGGGCCTGCAACATTTTTTAAGAAAGCAGACAAGTTTCTGCAGATGTGGAGACTTCTTTTCGGCCTCTGACTTACACTTTTCGTGCTTGTTCAAGATTCAAACAATTTTGAAGAGATTATGATGGAAAATATAACTTTACCTGTTGTGTATGTTCACATATTCATCTGTTTCATCCAGTATCTCCTCCTGGCAAAATAAACAAACGTGGCAATAGAAAAAGGTAAGCCCACGCAAAGGAATAAGGAAATAATGATTATTTTATAGTGTTGGGTTCAACACAGGAGCATTAACACTTAAGAGGGCCAGAACAAAGAAAAATAACGTCAATCCGACAGAAGTTTTTATGAGATATTAGGTAAAGTGAAGCATCACAGTTGCATAGGCTGATTGTTAATGAAAGTTAGCGCAGTATAAAAACCACGTCATTTTTCTTAATGAATAAAAATAAGAAAGGAAGCAGGGAACAAACAGCTGCTTTACTCTGACAGATTAAACTCAAATCTAGGAATACCTGAAGAAGCTCCTCAATGACATCTTCCATGGTGATAACACCAACTACTTCTTGATCAGGTGAAAACTCAGGAATTGGAGAGGTATCTAAATCTAAAATGCAAAATGAACAGCCCTTGTGTCTCTTCTTGAAAGCAGGAGTAGCCGGAGGGCTTTTCTTCACTTGATCATCAGCCTTATTCAAGATCAAGTCAGCATCATGGGACATGGATTTTATTGCAAAGTTCTGATAATCTGCAATAGGACATGACTTATCATGTTCTCTAAGACACCAAGCAGGAAATCATGCATATTCAGCAAGAAAACTTAGAATAAATATGCTAGTTGAGTGCAAAAGCTAAAAATGTCAATCTCAAGAGTCATTCAAGTAGCATAAATGCAGTACACACTGATGTATGTTGGTGAAAACAAATGCATTTGATCATCTAAAAGAAGCCAAAAGGAGGAGAAGACAAATGACGGGAGATTCAAAACTCAAGTCCCACTTGATAAGAAGAATATACTGATATTAGAATAATCGAGGGTTTTCAATAAGCGGAAATCAGAAACAAACGCAAATTTTTTGTTGGTAAAATACTCGAAGAGAAAAAAATACATGTAATAGAAGGAATGAGGCAAATGTTTGTTTTGTTTTTTTTTCAATTTTTTCTCCCCAATCCCCCCACCCTCTCCACAAGTTTTTGTATAAAAGGAAACTATAAAAATGGAGCTGTTTAGCATCATTACGCAGATTCTCAATGTACCTTCTTTGGCTTTCTGCAATGTCTCTTTTGTTTCTTTTGAATCCTTATACACGACAGCAAGGTGGCTGTGACCTTTCTGAAATTCATTGAGAATATCATAAAGGGGCATGTTTTCTGAGACCCTGAGAATTATACGAGGCCATGCGAGAGAATTAGCTACCTTCGGTTGGAGGGGTTGTGAATGAACAAAAAGAGGATGCAAATATTAAATGAGTCAGTGTGCAGTTATTAAGATAAGTTGGTATGCAGTCCACCAAGTGTTACATGTTCTGAATGTACAAATGTGTCGGATTGCTCTCCCAAACTGCGACAGAACAAAAATCTCGGAAAGAAAACCAATAACTGCATTGCGAACAGCTATTGCTCAAACTGAAAATCTTTTCCGGGAATTATTATTATTTCTCAATTATAATGATGATAAGAGGGCACCAAGCAACAGCACATGGTCAATTTAAACAACTGTGTATTCAGTTGACATGAAACAAGTGAAGGAGTATTTAAAGTGAATAGACAGCGGTTTCACAATCTCCAACTGATGAAAGTATATGGAGAATAAAAGCCCAGCAATAGACTGGTAATTCATTCTCAAATTGACAAGCATATAATCAATTCTGGCTATGGAGGAGGCATATAATTAATGAAAAAGATACAAAACAGGAAGGCGCTTTGAGAAAAATAGTTCTAGGATGATCATCTCCCATTCTCCTTAATCTATGCACATTATAAAACAGCTTATAATAGCAGAACCAACTACTACTATTTTTAAGCCATCTGACAATAATGTTCTCAATTGAAGCCATTTTGATGTCTCGAAGTATCAAGGCTTTTTTATGTTAAAATGGGAAAGGGGATAAAGACAAAAGTTTATCCTCACCGAGGAATTTTTCTTATTAACATTTTTCTTAGGGGAACTGAATCATCGGGATCAACTGCCAGAAGATTTTTAACCTGCACATGGTAAAGACAGATATTAGATTCTGCTAACAAGGTGCAGATCAAATGTTGTGAAGATATAGAAGGGGAAAGGGAAAAGAAAAACTCCGATGACATCATCAACATTTTATGATCAATCCAGGTAATTAGAATGACACGAAAAATGCCAATATTGTGTCTGTGTACAAGAAAAACAAGAACTTACCAATATCAGTCCAATTATATGATTTGGAGTTTTATAGTAAACAGGAACTCGACTGTGGCCCATTGTCATTATAGCATTCAATGTCTCCCTGTGCAAGGATTAGAGAGAGGGGATACATCAGGGGGCTGGAAATTATAAATATTAAGTGTAGGGCATATTAATTATATCTTGTAGCAAATGATAAACCCACAAATTAAGAGTTCCATCCAGATCAAGGGAAAATGCCTTCGTGATAGGGGTCATGGCATCTTTTGCAGTCTTCTCAGTCAATTCCAATGCCCCAGCAATTATTGTCGTCTCATCATGCGTCAAATCCCCACCTTTCCCAGCCTATCAACACAAAAGGATATGCCAAAGTTAGCCTTCACAATAAGCCCAATACATTGATCTTCCACAGAGAGTTCATTTTAGGAAGACTTGGGTGAAAGCTCCAGAAATAAATTTGCACCTTTGAAAATGAGGAAACCAAATTGCAGAACTCAATGACTCAGCAGTTTACCTCATTGCCATGGAAATCAACAAAAGTTTTCAGCTCGGCTCTACGCAATAGTGCAGCATGCCCCTTACCCAGCATCCAATCCAGAAACTACAAGCAAAAAGGTTCTTTGAATCAGAAAGGCATAACATAGCATCTTTTTCATGATTCCCATGATCTGAGGAAAAAAGAAAATGAAGTTTCTGATTCATGCAGCATTGCTTTAAAAGACAGTAATTCCCACAACCTGGTTTTTCATGATAGATACATATAAATTCACCATGTTCTTTTGCAACATCTTGCAAGTGGTTAAACAAAGGAAATAAATAACTGGCAAACTTTTATTCCACATAAGACGTACTATGTCCTTAAGAGTACATAACATAATAAACATCAAATTTTCATTTCATACCTTACTAATTGGATAAGCGATAGGGAAGAACACCCAAAGAAGAAGGCGAACAAAGGGTGCCACAGTTGCTCCGACAGTTAATCCATAGCGAGTACAGATTGCTTGAGGCAATATCTTCAACAAGCAATTATAGGATGAAATTATGTTGCCAGAGTAAACAAGCACCACATAAATCCAACTCTGTTCAGTTTAGTTGCAGATTAACTACCTCACCAAACATGAGGATGAGTGTGACTGATACCAGAACTGCTGCCCATGGAGGCAAAAGCTTGTCCAAGAATATGGGAAGTGACTACAAGCAAAAGACAGTCATAGAGTTTGGTAGTAGTCTATACAGTAAAAGAACATAGAATTGTCATCAAGCATATGATGCCATCAAATAACTGATATTCCACAAACCTCCATAGCTAAAGAGTTGCCAATCAAGAGTGTGCAAAGCAAAAGATGTTGATTTTTCACCACTGGAAGTATTTTAGCTGCCAAAAAGAGAATATCACTTATATGTCTATACTCATATCAAAGATAAAGAAAAGAATGTAAAAAGAAACACCAGACACTAATGCTCACAGTTCACATTAATAAAGTTACCATTATCCTAATGAAAGGTCCAAAATAAAATGATTAGGTTGATTAATTTCTAGAATCATAAAACACCCTATGGTCGAATTGTTAGCTGTCACTAGAACAGCTCTCACTGCTAGTCCCCTTGCACCCCACTGAATATGAATATCGCAATATAACTTTAGAGAACAATATACTCCAAAACACTAAAAGCAAAAGTAGTCAAATGTTATAATTTTTGGACTAAAGCCTTTAGAAGAACAGAGAAACAATAGAAAAAGAAACATGACACATATGACATGATTTGAAGCATCACTGATGTAACTGCACCCCACCCTCCGACCCCTTTCAAAGGAACAAATGGAAAAGCAAATGAATCCTTACTTACATCCTAATATCATGACAGAAACTGCAGGCGAATACAGAAATCCTAAGTGAGCCAACGAATACTAATGGGTGAAAAATTATGTCAACTGAACCAATCAATCTAGGAGTCTAAACTTGACTTGAATCCTTCATCCTCCCCTACACAACGGCACTCATACAAGCATGCAATAATTACAATGAACAACATTTTCAAGAAGGGCAACATCAAATTGATGTATCTCAGATATTGAAAGTCAAATCAATCAAACAACATCCAATCAATATGTCCACAACATAATCACACTTAACTTCCAAGCGAGTGATGAAACAGAACAGGCAACAAAAATCCAAATGATCAGACTTACAGACTCAGGTCCAAAATAACAAAAGAAAACCATAAAGCACTAAACTTCCGAGTGAGTGGTAGAACAGACAAAAATCCAGAAACCCAAATCATCGAACTCGCAGACTCAACACAACCACCACTAAAACTAATCAAATTCCACACTCACACACACAAATAAGAAAGAGAGTATACAGTACAGGCATGTATACGATCTTGGGGGCGCCCGGATTTGCTAAGAACTTCAAGGTCTACAAGGCCAAGAGACATCAGCCCAAGAGTCAGACCTGCCATCAGCCCAGCAAAGGTCACCAGCCCTATGATCATTAGCACATACAGAAAAAACTTGCTCTCACAACATGGCACATCATCAGCCATCTCTGCCTCTCTGTCTCACACACACACACACACACTTAGTGTGTTTCTGTGTGTATATGTGTTTGTGCACTCACTTTCTTAAAAAAAAAGAGTAATCAAGAAAATCTTGCAGTTTGTGCGGGTGTGCCTGTCTGTATCCAGTTCTAGTTTTACTTTTGTATTTATTTATTTATTTCTTGATAAAGTTCAATTTGCATCGACTTGGTCTGAGCCCATATGGAATCGAATCAACCACTTTATTATCTGTGTGGGTGGGTGAATCAAAATGCCTGTTTGGTGCTGATCATTATGGAGTTTGCTATTGTGCTGAGCTGGTGTTTTTCTCAGTCCAAGACTTTGAACCGTCCATTTTGGATAGTACAATGGTGTCTCTCCGTTGGATGATTCATATTGTCTTAATATCCAATTTTCTAATGAAAGAAAAAAAACCCAAGTTTGATTCTTTTTTCTTGATTTTGTTCCTTGTCTGAATCACTTCAAAAGATTGATGTCCTAATTTGAGTCTCCATGTGATTGAAACACACCGTTTAAGATGAGGAATTATTATTGATAATTAACTACCAAGTTTGACCCTATGAGATTTATTACCCTGAATTATTTTGTTCTATTTATTTTTATTTTTTATTGACTATTAAGTGAATATGAGTAACGAAATTAGAGGATCATATTAGTTATATGTGATTAGTTGTGTCCAACTAAATCTTACCTTGCGCACACCACAAAATGTATGTTTTAAAATATAATATGTTAAAATTTTGTTCGCTTTCTTTCTTTTTCTTCCTCGTTTTATCGTAAAATGTGAATAATTTAAATATTTCAAACAAATATTTTTCCTAGATGAATAATAAACTAGAGTTTTCTCAAATTTAATATTTTAATTTGCTAAATTGGATCCTTCTTACTAAATATTTATAATGTTTGCTTTCAATATTCATGTTTGTCGTATTTCACATCTTGATTTTAATTTTGTATTGTATTTTATATTTTATATTATATATTTATATTACGTGTATATAAATAATTTTAAGTATAAATGTTAAATAACATTTTATGTATATAATGTATATTTGATATATAAAATATAAAATAAGATATAAAATTTAAATTAAAAATACAAATTTATATTTGTTGTTATAATTATTTCCTTGATTTGGAAGTATGGAAAGTATGTGGAGAATATTGGTCTTTGCTGGAATATGCTGTGGTGGACCCCACTGTTTGGAATTGGGTCTATTCCAAAAGGTTGCAATTGAAAGTGAAACCACACAAAGGATATTATTTTCCTGTCGACATGCAGGTTGCTGTTTATGAATTATTAAAAAAAAAAAAAAAGGATTTTAAAATACAGAGTGCATATAATTTTATATAATATGTCAAAATTGGACTCGCTTTTGAATTCAAATTGACATCATTTTCACCTCTACTTTTAATATTGCAAATCAATAGAAGCATGGAGGCTAGGGTGTTCGGTCATTATTACCATACGTAATAATTGAAACGAAATTTTGATATGTTAAAATGTCATACTGTCTAATTAATTATATTGAATTAATCAATTAAATTTATTAATTATAAAAAAATTAGTATTTCAATAATAATTTTTTTTAAAAAAATAAAAATATTTAAAAAAATAAATATTAAAAATATAATTATATTTTTTCAAATTTTATTTGTTATTTTTGGAAAGGAAGAAAATTAAAATAGTATAAAAATAAATAATAGATATAAATATAAAAATACTAATTTAGTATTCGGTTTGATAAATTAAAATCAAAAATTAAAATCAAACTGTATGCTGAATTTTTATAAAAATTAAAATTAAATATTGAATTGAATATTTTAATTCAATTTCAATGCGTTTTGATCAATTTACTTAAATGTGAACACTCCAGTTGAAGGTTATGTAAAATAGGGATAAAATCAAAATTTTGTTGATGGGAGCAAAACTTGGTACAAGAAGTCTTCAAGTAATACATATTTTTTGTTTTGTTGGGCCCATAAAGTAAAATAATAAATTAAAATAAATATTCATATTTGTATGAAACGCAAACATAGGACGACAAAATTAAAAGGTGATCACAACCGTCGACGACGTTGGGGTTATTGTGGGTGGCTAAGATCTTCTGAGATCGACGGCTGCTAAAATCAAATCCAAAAAATAATATAAAACATCTAGCAAAACGTAATGTTAAATGATTTGAATAAATGGCAATACCGTTGTAAATGTGCGGAATGACTATTCAATCTTAGTTAAGTGTGCCATGTTGGAGTTCAACTCTTTAACGTTAATACATTATTAAAAATATGTATTTAATTATCAAAAATATTTAAAATATTATATTTTATCATTAAATTCTTATTTTGATGAGATGAAATGAAATATTTACGAAAAGATACTGTTGTTTACAACTCAATCGTCGATATATTGACATTTTAATCAATTCAAATTCTCTTATAATTATAAATTAATTTTACTATTATATTTCCTTAAGTTTACGTGTAGAGATAATTAAAAGTTACTTTTAAGTTTATCCCCAAATTAATATTATGACATATATATATATATATACATATTTATACTTTATTTGTTTGGTAAAGGGTATGGGTCATTTGGGATTTTAATTCGAATAAGCATAAGAGAGGTGATGCAAGATAAGTGGATGCTTGGGTATAAGTATTAGCATCATCTCTCTCCTCTATTTCTAGTTTTCAATTAGTCTAATATTTTTCACTAAACAAATATGCATAAAATTATATATAATACAACAGTAATTCAGAAACAACCATAAAAGTAACTTTTAATATTCACACAGAGATAATTTATAAATATAAAATAACTCAAATTAACTAAAATATAAATATATTGGCAAGTGAGTGCCGCATGAAAGTATATTTAGTGAAATATTCCACTGTATTCTGTTAAAATAAAACCTTAATGATAAAGTATAATATTTTAAAATATATTAGACTGTTAAATGCATATTTTGTTAAATCATATTTTATTAAATGTTAGAGAACAAAGTGCAACACGGCAAAGTATGTTAGCATTTCTAATAGAATGTTCCAATGGGAAAAGGAGACCATGCACTAATTAGGCACATGTAATATTTAATTGATCTTACACCGCTTTTAAGTGGAACAATTATTCCAATTTTCTAAGTGTTATTTTCGTCCTGCATGAATATATTTGTTAGTGCATGAGTTCTTGACCACTTTGTTTGAGCCTAGATATATAATTATGTTTTGATAAAAATTGATGCATCGAATATTAATTTTAATTATATATAAAATTATTATTAAATAAATATTTATTTGATGATCGAATCGAGAATCATCTAATTAAGTCAAACTAAATGTAAGCACCTAAATTATTAAAAAAAATAGTTGATTGATCTTTTCGCCTAAAGATTGGAGGGCAAAAGCGTTATATGTGAGGGTGTCAGCTTTTTGCCCAAAAAATAAAGAAGGAAACTCAATTTTAAAATGACCACTGGTCATATAAAAATTTTGATACCAATTTGAGATACACATCAATAATTGTTACGTATTTTTTAATTCATAATTTTATTTTAGTATAATTTTTATATTAAAAAATACATTTTATGTATCAAATTTAAAATTCAATTTTAACTCATTTATTTTAAATTTTATTCTAAAAAAAATATTTCTTAAATATTTTTTATTATTTCATTTACAATAACTATTTTAATTCATCAAATAGCTATTAACATATTAATACAATTACATATTTTACATTTAGTTAATAAAATAATATATTTTTATTAATATAATATAATTGCTTGTAAATTAAATAATATAAGTAAAAAATAAAATAATTGATAATAAAATTTAACTAGATAAATAAAAATATTACATTAATTTAGATAAAATACAAAAATAAATTTTTAATAATAAAACTTAAATATAAAAGTAAATTACATATTGATAATTATTTAATTCTCTAAATTGGTATATTTATCCCATAAATGATCAACTAATACATTTTGAAGTGCAATATGAACTTTTTTATCCTTGCGAGAAATTTTTAAAATCGGGTATTTTTATCCACCACCATTCCTACGTTCGGAGTTGGAACTTCCATCGCATCTTGAATTGGTGGATCAAGATTACGTTCATACTCGACTATCATATTGTAAATTATTATGCATGCAGTCATTATATCACTTTTTTTTCCAAAAACATATCGGTGCTGCCACAATTGGATAGTATTTTCAAGATATTGGAGGATTCGGAGCAGGTCTATCGATTAATAAATAATTATTTTAGTTAATATTTTATTTTATATTAATATTAGTATTATTTAAAATTTAAATGATGTGATTTCATATAAATATTATGTAATTCTCGCATTTCTCACAATGTATTTAAATTGTCTTATTTATAATTTATATGATTTATTATAAGGAATAACTTTTAACAATATAAATATTTTAATCTTAATAATATCAATTAGGATAAAATAATTATATTTTATTAAAAATATTTGAGTACATAGAAAATACAAAAATAAATAATTTTATTGAAAAATTTACAATTAGGATAAAATATATATTTTTAAAATATTTAAAATATAATAAATAAATATAAAATTTAATTAAACAAAAATAGAAAATATGATAACGCAATTGTCTAGAAATGGCGCAGCACTATAGAAGGTTTCAATTTAGCACACTATATGGGCGCCTGGATTGGGATTGTTTTTTTTCTCTATTTTAACGTCCAACCCTGCAAATAGCCTAGGGTTGCGCTTGCTCTTATATATACAACAATTAAATGTTTTAATACAAGAATGTTACATATGATATAAAAAATAATCTAACATTTTTAGTACTAGCCACATTAGAAACATAATATTATAGCAACTAGTACTACTATTGCAACTAGAAGCATTAACTAACGTCAAATTAATCGAAATTAGGCATATCTAATTAAAAAAGGTTGATAAAAGTGGTATTTAAGTTTGACTTTAACTTCGAACTAATTTTAATGTAATGTAGCTTCACACATGAGTTAACCAAGTTGATAAATATTTCTCTGTAAGTAGGGTTTTTATACAATTCGTTTTTATAGAGAATATCAAAAAATCAACCTTAGGAAAAAAAAAACTTTTCCAAATCAGATTTCTAAGAGGCATATATTGTTGTTGGGTCTTGAGGACCAAGAATTTGAAGACAAAGCCTCCTCTTCGAGCCAATTGACAAATTAAAGTCCTAGAAATCTTTTCCCACATAGTTGCATCGAGAAGTAGACTTTTGTCGGCAATGTAAATGGACAAACAACGCACCATATAATAAATTTTCATTTACTATTTAATTTTCAATTACAATAAAATATGTTCAGACCTAAATTAAGCAGCAAAATTAAACACTCAAAAATTCGTGATCTTGAATTCGAATCCGATTAGAAATGTGTTATATTTATTTACTTCTATAATAGTATATTAAAGTTGATTGTGGACTATTGTAAAGTTTCAGCATATAATAAATTTTCAGTTACTATTTAATTACCAATATTACTGTAAAATATGGCCTAAACTAAGCCGCAAAATTAAACAATCAAAATTTTATGGTCCTGAATTCGTATCATGTGTTACATTTATTTACTTCTATAATAGTTTATTACAGTTGATTGATGACTATTGTAAAGTGTCATATAATAAATTTTCAATTTCTATTTAATTACCAATTACAGTAAAAAGCCGCAAAATTAAACATCCAAAATTTTGTGTTCTTCAATTCAAATCGAAGTAGAAGTGTGTTACATTTATTTACTTCAATAACAATTTATTACAGTTGATTGTTGATTATTGTAAAGTGTTGATTGATAACATATATTTGATCGTTTTACTTAAAAAAGAATATATATATATATATATATTCAATTAGTAAAATAACTAAATAAAGTTTTTAACTATCAATCTCTTTAAAAATTGAGTTTAAAGTAACTCAACTCGTGTGCATTTTCCAGCCTCAAAGGCTAATCAAATGTGTTCAAATTCAGCTAGGAAAATAAACCAAATGAAGATTTTAATGATCATACTCTCGCTGAGGTTCAAGGAACTCAGACTCATTTCCTGCCTCAAGGCTAATCAGTGGTTCAATAACGCCGGGACCAATCTCAATGCAGCAGAATATGCACAATAAGAACATGTGAAAGATAACTAGAAAAGCATATAAGTACCTTGTGCTATACAAGTTGAACCGTTAGCTTAAAATATGCAAGTGGGAACCACCGTCATCAAGACATTTTTGAGGTGGGAGTCATTTTCAGCCACTTTTTTGCAACTAGTTAAAAGAGAGGTTAGAGAGGGAAAAAGGGCTTTCATAGAAGGAGAGGATATGAATTGGTGGTAATCGTGGACTCTCTCATTACCTTCTCTTTCCCTTCAAATAAATAAGGTTGGATATGCACCTGAGCAGCTTTCCTAAGCGTTGGTTTTGTGTGTGGCTCTCTTTCCTTATCCCTACCAACAATCCCCTCCCTCTGAACTACATATTGAGTGGATTTATCTCTTCATTTCTTCCCTTCATCTGCTCATTAGCATACGTGATATTAGTCACAGAAAAATATGTCGAATCACGAAAATGGCCTTCCAAAAGAAAAGCCTTGGCCAGAACTTGAGTTACCAGAATTGCTAAGTAGTGACACTCTTAGAGCTCTTCATGCAGCCATGGAAAGCGACTGGGATTTACTCCAGCGATCAGCGTGCCAGACAGCAGCCGGAAGAGCATTGTGGAAGCAGGTGATCCATGACCCTCTGGCTGAGTTATTTGCTGGAGAGACGTACCTGAAAAGCATTTATGAAAAGATTAAGAAAGACCGGCTTAACAATGCCAGGGAAATTTCTGGGGTAATTCTTGCTGTTCGAACACTTTGGTTTGATTCAAAACTTGAAGCAGCTCTGAGTTCCTTTGATGGTGGAGGAGCACAGGTGGTTCTGCTAGGTGCAGGTAAGTTGCCAATGCTCCAAGCATTTCATTCCAAAGAGTGAATTTCCTTATACTTTGCAAAATTAAAGGAAAAGCAGAGATGATTTCTTCCAAATTTTGCCTGCAAGAGTAAATTGAACTGGAATAGGCAACATTACTGCAATAAAAACTTAAAATGAGACATGATTAGTCGTGCATTCCCCTATCTCTGATCGTGGAGCACCATAGGTCATTGCACTGTCTTAATATGAGTTGTTGGTCATTTATACTTTCTTAATTGGTTCATCCATTTCGTGTTCTTCTTTAACTAAGCCAGGAAACATACTAACTGGAAATGAAAATGATAGCTCATGAATGGCATAAGTTTCATATTAAGATCCAAAACAATGCGAAGAAGGTATCTCAATGACCAGTTTGAGATGATCATGCATTTCAATAACTGACCATACGGTATCATATTATGTTATAGAAACATACCAATAAGTCTATACTTAAACAAAACAATCCTAGGATAGTAGCATTCCGCATTTTTAATTTTTAAATTTGAATAATGAAGCATAAGCATTGGAGGTGCATCAGGTAACAAAACTCAAAATTACTACAAATAGGGATTAGTCAAAGTGTCATCACACACAATAGATAGTTGAGTTCATCAATTCCTTGGCCAGTTGATCTGTTATTGAAGGAGCGCTGGTGTGGTCAGCTTATAGTCACCCCAGTGGGTAATATGTTAATGCATAACAACTGCATGTTTAAAACAAACATAATTTCAAAAATTAGAAAGATTACATCCAAAATAATTTAAGCAAGAATTACTCCCTAATACCGAAAAACCAGAAAAAAGAAATCTTCCGAGGGATTTCTATCCCTTCACAATCCCTTCGATATTTTTCGAATCACACAGAAAAAGCAGTGGGTGACCAAAACTCCATAACATTCGACTATCAATGACGACAAGACCACCCTCTTCCCAGAACTTATTTTTTGTTAACAAACATATTACCATTTGTTTAATTTGACAAAAGAAGTTTATGATTAAGATGATGATAGGGTAAATAAATGAAAATAACTTTCTACAAATTTCCTCATGAACATAAATGATTAAGAATTTATAAAATCTAGATACGTTGACACTAGAATCTAAAGCAACCTCTTAGAGGAAACACATTTGTTTTGAGAAACTAGCTCAATCTTGTTAGTCTTTTCTTTCAAAGTTCCTTCCACATATGCTACTGTAGTTTGAAAATTTTCTAGCTTTCAGTCTTAAGTGTCAAACCATATAAGCAAAGAAGTATCGTCAGTTAAGTAGATCTATCATCAATCCTTTATTGGCAATAGAAATCGTTATATCCATCGCAATCTATAAAGGCTTGAAAAAACAGAGTGACTTCCTCTCCCCTACTGTTCTCCTACTTCTGTTGTTCTGCTGGACTATATAAAACCCCCAAACTTGCATAATATTTATTTCTACAGGACTTCTGCTCCAAATGTCAAGAGAACAACAAATATAAAAATCTACAAAGGGCACCAACACCTCTAACTTAATTAAAACAATAGAGATGCAACTAAAAATTAGAGTCAAATCATGATTGTACAACCAAGAAGTAAAGATTGAAACAACAAATCAAAATTTGAAAAGAAGCTATCTCCTACCTGCAGGAATGGATGCAAGATCATATCGCCTAAGCTGCTTGAAAGAGAGCAGTGTTTTTGAGGTTGATTTTCATGAGGTTTTGCATGCAAAAGCCACTATTCTAGAGGCAGCAGTAAATTCAAGAGACGAACATCATCATCCAATCATGACAGCAAAATCATTGACTAGAGTGGCAGCTGACCTGACGGAAGATGACTGGCTTGAAAAGCTCCAAATATCAGGATTTGAGCCAAAGAAGAGTACAGTTTGGATTTTGGAGGGAATCCTTTACTATCTCTCCCACTCCCATGCCATGAAAGTACTTAAAATCATTGCAGAAAAATGCAATCTTACCAACACAGTGCTCTTAGCAGACTTCATGAACAAACAAGCAACCACATTATCCAGCTCCACCTTCCATTTCTATTGTGATTGGCCAGATCAACTACTGCCATCTTTAGGGTTTTCCGATGTTAAGCTTTCACAGATTGGTGATCCAGATGCCCATTTTGGATTATTGCAAGATCCACTAAATTTGTTCAACAAGCTACGCAATTTGCCTAGATCAATTCAAACTCACCCAGACGATGGGACACCGTGCGGTCGCTTGTATTTGTTGCATGCTTCTGGTTCACCCAATCAAAGTAGTTCATGAGGCCAAGTTGTGGATGGTATATGCTATACATATCAAACTTTCACTTTTATAGTATACACATAGGCATTATTTCTTGTTAGTATTGATTACAGGTTTAGTAAGTGACAAATTGCAGAGGTAACAGAATAACGCAGAGAGGTTAGGCTGGATCACATAATAAAGTTAATAGTCATCCATTTTGCAACTCCATCAGAAGATCAAACATGAGAAAAAAAATTATGGAATGCTGAGAAGGGAAAGCAGCAACATGCCTAACCTTGGCATTATTTACAGAAATTGCCAGTTCTCCAATTGAAGGTCCATGACCTCACCTTTTTTTTGGCATGTGATCATGTTTATTATCAAGAGTTGTTTAAAACATTTTCAAGCTGTAGTTTTCACAGTATAGAAAGAAAATATTAGGCAGTTTTTTTGGTAAATGTCCTTTGTTGCAATTTATTGCATTTTAATGGCGCGCCCCTTACAGCAAAATAGAAAATCATCATTATTATCAGAAAGAATGACTACATGAAATGGCTAACTAAAAACGAATATACTGTAAAGTACAAACACCAATCAATCAATTCATCATTAAAACTTGTGGTAATATTCAAAAAAGTCATCATTTCAGTTTGCTATTGAATATATTATACGTTTTCTACAGCATACAGAACCTTTCTTGGAATTAAGAACTCCTAACACATTCAATTATCTAGAGTAGTATTATTGGACAACCACAATGAAGTGGTAGATGACTTTCGACTTAAAAATTCCATTTCATAGTTAATGTGGTAAGACTAATATATTATATAGTTTTACGAGAATAACTGAATATTCCAAAGTACTCTTAAGGAATTTAATCACGTATCACTAGTATTTGTTATAAAGCAAAGTCGGTACTCTACTTCATTCATGAAATCACTACTCTTTGGTATATCAACTTCAATAAAAGATAGATTTCTCATAGTTAGTCAACTAAAAAAGTGATTGTAATTAGTCATAAACAAATCAAAAAATAAAGTTAATCATTACTAGTCGATATTAAAAAAAACTAACGAGGGGTAGCATTTTCTATAGCTGACCATTTATAATTACTTTATATTGGCCTTAATTCATAATGTCATTAAGCATTAAGTGGAATTGAAGAGCTATTGGAATGGCCCCTGTTATAGGCCATCGTCTCAATACTTATGGATTTATCAACGAAAGAGGAAATAGAAATAATTTCCTCCATCGCATGGACAAATAAAACATAATTTTCTTACCTCATTTTATAAGTGCAAGGGATGTCAACAAATACCAAAAACTTTTATAGTTATAATAAAGCTGCTTGTCTCTTCATTTTCTTATCAAGATCGCATTCACAGAAAGTCAAAAGTAGTGGTTACAGTAAATATACGAAAGGGGAATTTTCACAATCTGGTAAAACTTAGTCATGATCCACAGACATTTGACAATCTTAAGCAATTAGCAGAATGAGCTGAAAAAAGAGGTACAGTGACCTATTTTCGTAAAGCCAGTACATCAAGGAATACAGGATAGAAAATGGTGCAGTCAACATAATCGAATTTAAATCCCATAATTCTTTACATGACAAAGACAGTTTTACATTGAGAATTAGTCTCTGGTCATCCATAAATGTCCAAGCTACTCACATTTTGTTTGATCTTTAAACAGTGCACAAGAATGGTAATTAACAATGTTGGTGAAACTAATTATGAAGATGGCACCTATTTTAGAATTCATATGTTTACAGCTCCAAAGAAGTTGTGGTTAAAACCTTTTTGCCAGAATTGAAGTGATCAAACTTCGAGACAATCCTTGATACCCTGCTCAAAGTTGTTCAGTGAAGATATTGTATCTTTAAGTGCATCTGCAACTCTTTGCCTGCTGCACAAAGGATAAGTGAACCACATCTGGAGTCAAAAACAGCATATGGATATATGATAAATTCAAATTATGAACTTTTGGTTAGTTTCATAAATTAGAAAGCTATTTTGTGAAGGCTTGATATATAATTATCCTGCCCAGTTGCTTTTCATACCTATTTGAAGTAAGTTGAATACCTCTTTCCCTTACCATGCCATTAAGAGAAGAAAATGATCTGCAATCAGCAAGGAAGACATTAGCCAATGGATATGCTAAAACCATTTATTCAACATGCAGTTCACCGTCTCTCCCCATGAATGGGCAATCACATGATTCAGAGTATCTAACAGCAATAGCAAGCTAGAAACATTGACCGCATAAAGCAGACATAACTTATGAGATCATTGAGCTTGGCTTCAGCTTCTAACTTGATAGGATCTCTATCATCAAGCAAAGACGATGCATTTTTCACAATCAACCGGAATGTGCAGACCTAAAAGATAGAATCCGGACTTCAGATAACACATTTACAAATCATTCTAAAGCAAATAAATTTAACGCATAACTTTCGTCTTTCTCCATTTGCTTACATTCATCCACTTTTTCTTTACTAATTTGCTTGACTTTGTAGACAGTGATTCAGCAATACAGTATAAACCCTATTGTGTATAATATGTTCAACAATATAACTGAAATTCTAATAAAATCTCAATCTTGTTCCTGAAGTTTTGGTTAAACCTTATTAGTTCTTAGCACACAGATCAATTTCAAATTCTTCATGTTTTAGTATACTGAGTTAATCTTTCTTTACCCAAACAGCTTAATAGTATTTTTTACATTTTAACATATTGCATATAAAAATAATAGCTTATAATCTCGGTTTTTAGCTTAGCCATGCTGAACCAACATGAAATTGATTGAAAACATAAGAGACTGAAGAATCTAACAGAAACTTGACTATTTGAAAAAATGAAGTCTCTAGACTGTACGTTGAACCCCTTCAAAGGGGGACACACTGTTTATCCTCCACTATACAATATAAGCACAATTTATAGAATTGAAGTTGTAATAAATCCTATAAAATTGTTACAGTCAGAAATATGTCAAACATGGATAACAAAGAAATTTAGCTCATGTAAATAGTTGCATGAATGCAATCTGATTCTGTCACTCAATTTCCGACCTAATTGCTATTTGGATAAGTTAAAATTTCAAGTACTAGAAATAGTGATGGTTACCTCAACTCCAGTGTTGGCTTGGAACTCAACGAAAGAATTCCTATCCTGAGGAACACAATCTCTAGCGGCAGACACTAACAACTTTTGAACTTCTTCCAAGTCATTTTCACCAAAATCTGCTTCACTTTTCACTGCATTACACAAATATATGGTATTCACGTCTCGCATTATTGTCTTTTCACATTATAAGACAAATAGATTATGCTCACAAAATTAAGTACGAACGAAAGATTGAAAAAATAAGCAATGTGAAAAAAATAAAAGCAAAAGTTACTCAGTAAGAGGTAGGCAGACTGAAGGATGTTGCGCGAGGCATCAACCGGAGCTAAGAGAAATTTGGCGGACTTCTTCTTTTGCTCTTTCAGCCATTCCTTTGGTCCTGCTAATCACATTTCAAAAACAAAATAATTAAAAAAGCAGATACGAATAAGGGCAGGTTTCTGGGCAATGAGATGAGAGAGAGGCGAGTACAGATGCCGATTGAGAATGCGGAGGCGAGGGGTGGTTGGAGGAGAGAAGGAGGAGGGGAATGATGATTGACGAGAGCAAAACGGCCGCGCTTCGGCGGGAGATTGTGTTGATCTCGAGGGATGAGCGGTGCGGATACTGAGATGGTGGTGAATATGGAGATTTCAGTGGTAGCTGAGCGGAAGGGGCGGCGGGGATTAGGGAGCCGATGAGCGGTGACATGGTTGTTGTGTGGCTTAACGGTAAAGATGCTGGGGGTCCGAAAATCCCAAATCTCAAAATCTTTCTCAATTGAAAATAAAAAATCTTGAAAAATATAATGAAAAACACTAGAAAACCATGGAGATGCGGGGGATCGAACCCCGTGCCTCTCGCATGCAAAGCGAGCGCTCTACCATTTGAGCTACATCCCCATTCGCTGATTTTATTACTCCTAATATATCTATGAATAGAGTACTGGAAAAAAAAACCGCAAAATGCAACCAGGTGGAAGCCTCTCTGATATCAGAGCCAGGTTTCGATCCTGGGACCTGTGGGTTATGGGCCCACCACGCTTCCGCTGCGCCACTCTGATTTCTTGGAATTATGATCTTTACAATTATATTACTAAGTTTATCTATATTTTTTAATGTCCCATCTACGATAAAATTATTTTTTCTAGTCACACACTTAATTCATTTTTTAACAGTTTCTTAAGTTAATTCTTTAACTGAGTATTATTTATAAATGACAAATGGACCAATAATACGCAGTTGAGTGCATCACAAAAACAAAGAAAAATAAAATAAAAACAAAAAGAAAGCTACGCATCTTTAATTGAAAAAAAGAACTAATACGTGTTTTTCAATTAAAACAATACCTCTCATGAATGGTCGATACCCAAGACCAAGAGTTCGTGTTTACGTTGAACAAAAGTTTTAAGAACAGATTAATTGGATAAGTAAGTTCACAAGGTTCCAAAAAATAGAATTACTAAATTGTTTAAAACAGGAAGAGTTTTCCAAGAGAGGGCCAGATTTAAAGAATAAAAAGCAAATACAAACATATTCTGATTTATCTGTAGTTGAAAGTTGAAATGATCTAATGAAACAGTGATGTTCCACCTTCAGTATTAATGAAATAGAGATATGTATTAATGATGACATTGGAATAGAAAATGAAATATCATTAAAAATAATTTGTTGGGCATTTATAAATACGAGAGAATAATTTTAAATAATTGCAATAGAATCAATTAAAAATCTATAGGTCTAATTTTTTAAAAAATACGTTGTTAAAAACCCTAGGACACCCGTGGAAAGGAGGGTAGAATTTTAAATAACTGTAATAGAGACAAATTCAAACTTATAGTAATAATTGAAAACTCAATTTCAATAAATTTAATAAAAACTGAAATTTAATGAACATTATTCAAATAAGTGCAAAAAATTTCTTATTACGAATTTGAGACTTATTAATTATAACTCTCTATGGTTATCTCATGATCCTGTTAAATGAACTAATATCAATAGTGAAAAATAAATCATTGCAAAGGAATTACATTGAATACAATGTCAACAGTCTTAAAAAATGACAACCTTATTTAAAAAGTTATTTATCCTGGTTTAAATTATGTGTCAAGACATTGCAGACAACAATCTTCACAGATGACAACCTTATTTATAAAGTCATTTATCCTGATTTAAAGAACTGGTTTAACAATTTCTTAGCCCCCTTCAAACATTAGAACATCTTCAAAGTGAAAATTCTTGAACACTAACTTAATATAGTACGACAAAGTCTATGCAACATAAGATGACATAGAGAATGTCCCTAGCACCATGAATCCACATACAAAACAAAATCCAAACCCAAATTTCTTAAAAAATTATAAAAAATAATCAAGATGCACAACCATAGAATTCAAGTACGCATGCACCACAATTTTCGCGAAAGCCCACAACCTTTCCACCACTTGAAATCAAAGTGAAATAAGTGTCATTTTCAATACCAAAAGGACCATATTTTCCTTTATTTGAGTAGAATGTCATCAATCTAACAATTTCTAATCTAATATTTCCCTCGATTGAGCCATAAAAGTCGGCCACCCCAATCAAGAACTCGTTCTTGTAATCAATGTTGATCTGTGATTGCAACCATTGAAATTATAATACAACCATAAATATATATGTTGAACAATTATGTGCTATAAATATGAAAAAAAAAATATAAAATATAATTTATTTGAATTTAAGACAAAGATATAGTTCTGTATATTTACTCATATTAACAAGATTTCACATATTATGATTGTTACTTATTTTTTTCACTATGTCACCCCCATTGCCACCATGCTTTGGCATCCACACGCATTTCCCATCACTTCTAACGTACTCAAATTGAAGGGCGTGTATGATATTTATGGATTTACAAACATGAACCTGAAATTGCTTAATTGCAGGAAAAACCCCATCATCCCACTTTTTCCCACTACTACCAACCCAAGGCCCTGGGTCACGGGGCACCGCATCTTTGATAACATCAACATGCTGCAATACATAATTTAATAATCTTAATTACAATCATAAATTAACAACAATTCCTCAAAATAAAAAACTTTAAATGACCTCAGATAGAAATAAGCTCCAAATTGACTGTTCGATTTGACTGAGTATTTGAATGAAATAAAATACAAAATAAAAATATTTTAAATTTTAATAAAATAATACTTGATAACATAACAAATATCACTGTATTAATAACACTATTGTTTACAAAACAATATGATAATTAAAGGAATAATTGTAAAAATCACCCCTGGATTTGAGAACACTACACCACTAAGTTTACAAAATAAAAATACACCTTTGATATTTATCTATACACAGCAAATTGCACGGGAAAAAAGATTTTTTTTTTTTTTTATGATTGATAACAATACTTTTTGTAATGATTATAGATGACAGGTGCATTTTATAAAATAGAGACAAACATCTAAAAATATATGTAAATTATAAACTTAAGAGTAATAATATTTATAAATTGGCGAAACTTTAGAAATAATTTAGCTAATTAACCCAGGATTAAAAACAGTTGACTTTATATGGTAGCAATGAAAGCCATAACATTTGGGCAGCAGGAGTGCATATATATAATGAATAAGAATCATAAAATCTCAAGCAGATACTTTTAAAATATTTTCTCAGACCACTAAAACCCTTTTTTTTTTTTTCAAAAATAATAATAATAACAAAGCAACCGGGGTACAAGAATAAAAGCACCATAGTGTATACAAATTAGAAGGAAAAAAATTAGTTAATTCTCCAAATTATTGGCTTTTAATGACTAATTTAATAAAAAATAATAAATTTTAAAATTAATTAATCTTTTACTGTGTTTTGTGCTGGTGTTAAAAAAATGCGTAAAAGCGCGTGTGGGGGTCGCGCTTTAATTTGAAAGCGCAACCTTTTCAGAAAGCGCAAGTCAAATTTGCGCTTCCTCCAAGAAATAAATTTTAACAAAAAACGCAATTTATAGTTGCGCTTTCGATCAGCGCCTTCAACGCCCGACCTTTCTTCTTCCCCTTTCCCCTCCCGCACTTCCCCTCCTTGAAACTTCCTCCACACTTCTCCCATTTCTCTCTCTTTATCTCTGAGCTAATCTCTCTCTCTCTCTCTCTCTCTCTCTCTCTATTTAATAGCACATTTTATATGTGGAGAATGTAATTTTTGCATTTATTTTTTTTATATATTATATTTTATATTTTATATTTGACTTGAAAATGTGAATTAAAAATGATTAAACTATTTAGAATTATTATTTAAAATTAAAATATTAATACTTATTTTGATATAGTTATGTCAAATAGAAACATCATCGATGTTCTGGTATACTTGAGTGGTTAAATTATACATGATGTTAATTCAGTTACATATGATCGCCCTACAATTGGAGTTAGGAAAATGTCTCGTAGGATAAAATTTTTTGAACTACTACAAAAAGTGTATCAGATTATGGGCGTTGACAATAAACAGTTCTTATTGAAATTATTTAGTAAGTACTGTTGCGATAATATGTCACAACTAATATCAATAATTGATGACGAAATATTGGGTTTTTTCTTAGATCCGGGAAGAGAAAATCAATTTGTAAAATTTTATATTGAGGTAGAACAAAATGTTCATAATACTGTGCTTGAGATACTGACAAGCAATGAGTATTATCAGTATGTGTTATTTTTAAGAGATGATAATGTGTTTGAAATGACTACAGTGACGCAAAACATGGCTAGTGTTGGCATCAATGACTTTAATGCAAGGTGCTTCAAGCTCTGATTAAGAGCATTTTGAAGGTACAAATACAGAGCAGTATAATGCATACACTGATAAATTGTCCGAGCCACTTGTCGATAGTTTTGGTGTTGAAGAACATATTGATTCTAAACCCGATGAAATTGCTGATGAAGATGATAATGATGATAATGGTGATGGGGTTGAAATTGATGATTTGGAAGAGATGTATGACCAACATGATGAGGGCAACTCATCCTAGCATCAAGTGCCAATTTATACCTCAATATCCTCAACAACAAATGAATATGACTCTAATCGGACTATCCCATTCTTCACCATATGTTACCCAGAAATAGTTGTGGATTCTATTGATATTCTAAATAGAGGAAAGTTTTATGACTCTAGTATTGAAAAGCTTGAAAATGGTATAGTATTCAAATACAAAAAAGTTTTGCAAGTTTCAGTTAAAGATTACTCTGTACGAGTTGTCAGACGTGAGTATTTGGTCATTGAAAGTACACCAAAATTATGAAAAGTAAAATACAGCCATAATACATCGACCACGTGGTATAATTGGAGGTTTCGAGTATTATTGAAAGCAAAGCTTGATTTATGAAAAAATACAAAGTGGAGAGGCCCTTATACCTGTCTTATGAATTCAGTGTCTGTGAATTATCGTAACCTATGTAAAAACATGATCACCAGCCTGTTTACTGACATAGTTTAGTATGACCCGCCTATGAGATTAAGTATGTCCAACAAAATGTGAAAGAGAAGTATCAATATGAAATTTCATATCATAAGGCTTAGCACGGTTTGAAACGCTGAAGGAAAAATGTTTATGGCACTTGGGAGAGTTCAATTAGAAAATTACCTAAGTATTTGGAAGCTCTGCAAAAATAAAATCCATGTACAATTATGGAGTGGTATCACATCGATACCGAGTTCCCAAAAAAGAAAATATTGAAATATATATTTTGGACATTCAAGTCATGTATCAATGGGTTTCAAAATTATCGTAAGGTAATAAGTATGGAGTACAAACATAAGTTGTTGATTATTGTGGGGATGGATGCAAATCAACAGATTTTGCCTCTGGCTTTTGTAGTTGTTGATGAAAAATATTTACATCATGTAGTTCATCTTCTGTACAATATGAGATTCTATGGTGTCTACCAATATGGACACTTTGATATGAACTTTCATTTGATTACTACTTTAGTCTAGAGATGGCGATCTGAGACTCATATATTTCATTTTCGCATGGGTGAGGTGACAGTTACACTGCAAGATGTTGCAGTTATTTGGGGCTTACTAGTAGATGGTTAGCCCATTATTGGACTTGATTTGAGGAGATTTACCGAGTAGTGGCATGATAATTGCCACCATTATTTGGGATTTTGACCCACTTTACAACAGTTTAGAGGTAAACGTATATTGTTGAATGTCTTGAGAGGTTATCTTCAGGCTAGCCTAGTGACAGATAACACTTTCCACGATGACTTGGAGCGATATGCACGCGGATGTGCATTGATTTTACTGGGTAGCATTATATGTTCTGATTCATCAGATAACGAAGTGTCGTTGCTATATCTACAGAATATGGAGCAAATTAAGGATGTCGGTTATTTCAGTTGGAGCAGTGCAATACTGACTTTCATGTATCGTGAGTTGTGCACGGCATCTAATAAAAATAAGAATATTATTGGTGGTGCGATGGTGCTTCTACATGTAAACTTTATATAACTGTTGTTACTTTCTTATGTCATATTAATATATTTGCCATTTTCATTTGATTAATATATATTTTTGCAGATATGGGCATGGTCTCGTATTACTACGTTGGTGCTAAGATGATTACGTTCGCGAATAAATATGAGCTCACTTATTGACGCTAATAATAATGAGCTTCCACTTCCTCCGTATGGTGTAATGTATGAGCCCATTTATTAACGCTAATGATAATGAGCATTTGGATTTCACTATTATTTTGTGATTATTATTTAATGATTATTTTTATATACATATAGGTGAATGTAATATTACAGCTTCATGCGTACGACAAGTTATTCTATTAGGATTATTAGGGATATACTAGACATGATGACTGATAGAGAGGTGAGTAGAATTTAAAGCACTTGTTTAAATTTGATTTGGTTTTTCTTTTTATATATGTACAAATAATTCAAATTTATGTATTTTATAATTGTAGTTTATATGAGAGTCATATGATATGAGTTCATTGGATATTATGGTGTTGGGTCTAAGGTGTAATACCCCACTGTGGAGATTTCGTTGTCCATTGATCAACTACGCCATTGTGGAGATCTCGTTGTCCATCATCAACTACGCCATTGGGAGTTCTATCACCCAGAGGGAGTCATGCGCCAATTTGGCATGCGACAATATATTCCACCAGATATACTAGCACATGAACAGACTTTACACGATGTAGACCGTAGGGGACACAATGGAGAGGATTGAGCTCGATATCACCGGGAATATGTGTCGCAGTGGGCAAATAAACATCAGTTTATTATCGTCAACCCTCATATTACTAGGTCCGATAGTCCTGAGCCTCGCTATATGGATTGGTACGATCGCATTACACGCTGTCTGATATCACTATCCCATTTGCCTATAGAGGAGGGGTACCAATCTTCACACATATCAGATTTGGAAGCTATGGCAAGACATTCATTAATAAAAAAATTTATACGTATTTATCATATTTATGACATTCTTTAATATTATTCTTTTTTACATGTATTTTAGACTATGGCGGTCGAGAAAATTAGATTCAGTGTTGATGCCACGAATAAGCAAGATATAACTTCACTTATGCAGTTGAGGAGCGAAGCTATACACATCACTGATAATCTCAGACGCCTATTTCGTAGATAATAGATACTGTAAATATACCAATGCTACCACCATAATACATAGCCAGGAGGACGAGGAGGTGTACTAGAGCAGTAGATGATGCGGGTCCCTCCACCTCGATACGGGGTGCATTTACTAGCCATGCTTCTACATCTTACGATATTCCTCATCCACTTATGTCTAGTGTAAAAGATGAGGCGGGTCCATCCATCTCGATACATCGTGTATGATACGGTTTGGATAGCATCGCCGACTATTATATGTCTCAACAGGTACAACTGGATGATCCATTCACTCCGTATTGGGGTATGCCACCATCTACGGTGTCTTTCTCTATACTATTTAGTTCAGATTTAGATATGACGCAAACACCGTTTGTTCAACAATATCTAGGACACAATTGTGGATGTGGAGATTTTATTATCTCGCCTGTTGTATTTTCACATCTAGACAGCGATTATCATGATCGTGAAGAGCCGAGCTCCACAACTTCATCAGGTTGGCTAAGCTTCAATTTAAACTACAGTATATATGCTGATGATCCGATTCCAAATCAATCACATGATACTGTTGCAGCTGAGGGTGAACGTCGAGATAGACGACAACGCCATCGACGTATTTGCGGAACTGGTGGTCATTTTTAGTATTTTTTTTATTCTTGTATTTTTCAAAACTTTTAATATATATATATATTTCATACTATAATTATTATTCAAAAAAAATAATTGTGTGATTATGAAAAAAAATAGTATTGTTATTATCTTTATTAAAATATTTAAATACATATTATAGTTTAAGTAAAAAAATTAAACAATATAAATTTATGTTATTTATTATTATAGTATAAAAAATATTTATCTGATTATGTATATATATATATTTATATATATAATTATATACAGTAGCACCAAAATTGCAATCATAAAACAAAAAATATAAAATAAAAGTACGTTTGAAAGTTGTCCACGATTTTACATATTTTTTTATTAACTCTGCATTACATGATAAAAAATTAATTAATTTTAAAATTTATTATTTTTTATTAAATTAGACATAGGTGGGGCAATGGGGCTTTGCATGCACACCACGCCCATGAAATCCAATTATCTTACCACCTTCGACCTCGAACAGTTTGGAAACAATAAATACCTCCCGCTTATGCTTGTCAAATACTCCTAGGGATACTCAATATTGATCAGCACACATTCTCACAAAAATTACATCATAGAAAGAGAACATACAAAACACACACACACACACGTGTGTGTGTGGTAGTATATGTATCTATATGTAAAAACATGCATGCATGCATTGCTTTCTTATGAATGGAATCAAAATTTCTATTCTTTATGGGAGAAATAAATATTTTATGATATATGAGTGAGCAATTTATTAAATTTAAATAGTATAAAACTATACATTTCATTCAATTTACACATAAGCAATGGATGTGATGGGTTGTTAGTAGCCGTCGTCCTTTCAATTTTATGAAATTTTTAAATAAAATAATAGATTTTATATATAAATTTATTAAATTTTAAAAATTTTAACCCCAAAAATTGTAAATCTATGTCTATTGCTTCTCTGTACCTGCTCATGCATAATGTATGAATTTTATATGGGACAGAGCGGTTTTACCAATGCAGCCTCTAGACATTATATAAGTTTGGGTATTTGTCTATTTTTAAAATAATTTACTAATTTATTAATTGATTATTGGTAATTATTAATGAGTGGTGGACTATTGTGAGGAGGTATTGATTAACGATATTCTTGATTTAATAATAAATGTAGCCGTTTCACTAAGTTTTTATTTTTGTATTAAAAATAAAAAAAATCCATGAGGATTAAAATGATGATAACTTAGACATCACATATCAGAACCATTATTATACTTACATAAAATGAAAGACTATTTAAGTTGAGTAAACTAAATCCGAATAGATTAGAATTGAATTGGAGATTTGGTACGCCAAAAATGGTGTACTGAATATCGAATAAAAATAATCAGTTCGATTCGGTTATTATTGAGTTTTTTTTTATATTTTGATTTGGTAATTTGGTAAATTGAATTTAAAAAAAATAGTAAAAAAATTACATATTACAATTATAATTATATTTATTATTTATTATTATTTTTATTTGGGTAAGTAAATAATAAATTATAATATATAAGTAAATAATATATATATGTATACCAAAATTAAATATAAAAAATATAAAAATAATAATTTGATATTCGTTGCTACTCGATAAACCAAAATCGTATTTAGCATTTGAATTGGGCCATTTCAGTTTCTCGTCTTAGTAAAAGATGTCCAATTTGGAGGAAATAAATCCAATTTTGGGCTCATTACATGTAAATTGTAATTCTCCAACGTTATTACTACATTTGATCCTAAGATTTGAGTGAGGAAAATGTTTTTTTTTTATCAGTTTGGATCTTGATAAGAATGATGCTGTTTGGAGTGATGATATAAGTCTTAAGAGTCCACAGAAATATATTCACACAAACAGTCTCGATGATGTGGTATAGGTCGGAATTGACACACGTGACTCAGATCATAAGTATAAGCTAGTGCAACTTAGGTCGGAACGGACCTGCACAACTCGGATTATGGGGATGGGAGTTAGATGGACAAAAGTCAGGACGAGTTCAAGGGATTGACTGACTTCTAGGTCGATGAGTTCAGGAAGTTGACCGATCTACAGGTCGGATGAGTTCAGGAAGTTGACCGATCTACAGGTCGGGTTAGTTTAGGGAGTTGACCGATCTACAGGTCGGGCGAGTTCAAGGAATTGACTGACCTCTAGGTCGGACAAGTTCAAGGATGTGTCTGACCTCTAGGTCGGGCAAGTTCACAAAAATAATGAAGAGGAAACGGTTACGGTTAGAAAGCACAGGGAATCTTTTAGGGGCAAATAAGAAAATATGGGCACACACGCAGTAATCTGTTATAATAGATTGAGATTTGAAATATCTTTCCTACTCTTATTTAGCACCTATAAATAAGGGAATACAAAGCATGATACATGTTACACTTTTGATATATCAAAAATACACATATCTATCTGCTCTTCATCCTCTTCCAAAAGGGCTATCACTGACTTGAGCGTCGGAGCTCTTACGTCGGGTCACGCTAGCGTTTTGTGCAAGTGTTCCAACCGGAGAATGAGAGCAGAAGCAGTGGACTCGGACTTGGCGTGCACCTCCTCCAATTGGTGCATTACAAGTTGGCGCTGTCTGTGGGAACTGATTGAGTTAAAGACGTGAGATGGAAGAAAAGGATTGCTGGGCGAAGGAACATCCGGTGAAGCTCCACCACCAGTCGTTAGGCGCAACCATGATCCAGAGGTTCAGGAGTGGGGGGAGAATGATAGCCCACCCCTGGTAACACCTGGGATTCCACTGCGTCGAACCATGCAGGCACCCTTGTAAATTTGGTGTCGGAATTCGGAGCAGAAAATGCCGGTCAGTTTACTATGGAGCAGTTGACAAACCTGATCACAACTGCGGTAGATGTAGCGTTAAGAAGGAGAGATGCTAATCCACCACCACCACCGCCAGAACTACCGGAAAAAGTACTCCGCCCTGAGAGGTTGGAAGAGAGTCATACAGGGGAGTGCCGGAGTAAGATGAAGAACCAGATGTGTCGGAAAAATTGGAAGATTTACATAATGAACTGAAAGAGATGAAGATGAAAATGGCGGGAAGGAATACAGTAACCAAGAGAGGAATTCCATTTGCTGAGGAAGTGATGATGGACGACCTACCAGCCAACTTCAGGTCCTTAAATTATGATTATGATGGTACCACTGACCCATGGGAACATCTGTGCAGGTTCGAAAATTCAGCTCTCTTGCCAGGTATTCCGATGGGGTTAAATGTAGGGTATTCTTGACTACCCTATCAAAATCAGCCCAACAATGGTTTAGCCAGTTGCCCCAAACTCAATTAACTCTTTTGAAGAGTTTAGTTCTGCCTTTTTGCATCAATTTGCAAGTTTTCGGAAACACCAAAAAACATCCTTGACTTTATTCAGTATAAAGCAGAAAGACAACGAGGCTCTACGAAGTTATATAAAAAGATTCACAGCTGCTGCTTTAGAAGTACCCTCAGCCACGCAGGAGGTACTCTCCAATGCCCTGGCCCAAGGTTTACAGGATGGAAGTTCTTTAGGTCGTTGGCAAAGAAGTCAGCCAGAAGTTTTGATGACCTGTTAGCCCGAGCTGAAAAATATATCAACATGGAAGAAGCTCAGCGAATGAAAAGAGATGAGGGAGAAAGAAAAAGAGATAGAAGAGAGCTAGGCAAAGAGGGAAGAGGTTTTGTCAGAAAGCTAAAGCCGGAAGAACGACCTCTTTTGCCTATTCCGGGGGAACCTAGACAATACACTCCCCTGGTGGCACCAAGGGCACATGTCTTAATGGCTATTGCGAAGCATAAGGGCTTAAAATGGCCATATAATCACTCAGCATCTCCAACTAAGCCCAAGTCGAATCTATTCTGCGCATTCCATAATGAATATGGGCATAACACAGAGGAATGTCGGCACCTGAAAGACGAGATAGAGAGGATGATAAGAAAAGGATGGTTGGACGACTGGGTAAAGAAAGAAGAGGAGAAGGAAATGATTGAACGTAAAAAACCCGATCGACCTGGATAGAAAGAGATACTAAAGAAGGAAAAGCCGGAGCTGCCCCTAGAGAAAACCACTACCCTATTTCGAGGGTTTCATCCAAATGATTCTAGGAGGTCCTACAGATGGAGACTCCAACCGAGCTAGGAAGGCGTACGCCCGATCTACCCCACGAGGTTCAGAAGAGGTCCATAAAATTAACGAAGGACCGGTAATCCAATTCGGGCCCCATGATATGAAAGGGTTGCAGGCACCACATAATGATGCACTAGTTATCACGGATAATAGTGGCTAACTTTAACGTAGCCAGGATAATGGTAGACACGGGTAGCTCAGTTGACGTCTTATTCTATGAGGCGTATAAAAAGATGAATCTGGATATAACATTGCAGTCAGTAGATACAGCCCTGTTCGGTTTTGGCGGAGGAGTGGTAGATCCAGTGGGTCAGGTCATCCTACCGATATCCTTAGGTATTGAACCCATGCGTAAGACTAGGATGGTTAAGTTTTTGATAGTTGACTCCTTCTCTGCTTATAACATCATCTTGGGAAGACCTTCGTTCAACACCTTCCAGGCAGTAGTCTCCACTTTTCATATGAAATTGAAATTTTCTGTGGATGAAGGGATAGGAGAGTAGAAGAAGATCAGTGCTCGGCTAGGAGGTGCTATGTGGAAGCTGTTAGAAAAGTTGAGCAGAAAAAAGCTAAAAGAGAACAAAGTACAGAAGGGGAACCCCCACTAAAAGCTATGAAAAGAAGTGAGGCAGAAAGGCCTTCAGTCGAGCAAGAACATGTAATGCCAAATGAGGAATTAATCAATATATAGAGTTAATATCGGGGGATGGGATCAGAACTACTAGGATTGGCACGCAGTTAAGTCAGGAATTGGACAGATGGCATGACTCAGTTCTTGAGAAACAACATTGATATCTTTGCGTGGAATGTACGGGACCTGGAAGGAATTGATCCAGGTGTGGCAGTACATCACCTCAATGTTGACCCAGCATACAAACCTGTCAAGCAGAAAAAGAGGCATTTTGGGCCTGAAAAGGATAAGGTTATCCAGAAAGAGGTAGAGAAATTACTGGAGGCGGGACACATCAGAGAAATCCAATTCCCAGAATGGTTGTCAAACATCGTTTTGGTCCCAAAAATAGAAGGAAAGTGGAGAATGTGCATTGATTTTCGAGATTTGAACAAAGCATGTCCTAAGGATCATTACCCGTTACCACGAATAGACCAGTTGGTTGACTCTACCTCGGGTTGTGAGCTGTTAAGTATGATGGATGCTTCGCAGGGGTACCATCAGATCATGTTAGCACCTGAAGATCATAAGAAAGTAAGCTTTATAACTTCCACAGGGACTTATTGTTATGTGGTTATGCCTTTTGGACTAAAAAATACAGGAGCTACATATCAAAGGCTGGTTGATAGAATGTTCAAAGAACAGCTCGGGCGGAACATGGAGGTATACGTGGATGATATGCTGGTAAAAAGTACAAAGGCTGAAGCTCATATTGCTAACTTGGCAGAAGCTTTTAGAGTCCTTAGGAGGTATGGTATGAAACTCAACCTTTCTAAGTGTGCTTTTGGGTTAGGTCTGGCAAATTCTTGGGTTATATGGTGATCGAGAGGGGTATAGAGGTGAATCCTGAGAAAGTAAAAGCAGTGCAGAATATGGCTCCTCCAAACAGTATTAACAAGGTGCAACAGCTCACGGGAAGGAATAGCAGCTCTAAGTCGATTCATATCTAGATCAGCAGAGAGAAGCTTGCCTTTCTTCAAAATCTGAGAAAGGCTGACAAGTTTGAATGGACTGAGGAATGTCAGAAGGCTTTTGATGAATTAAAAAAATTTTAGTTGAGTTGCCCTTGTTGACCAAACCTGTGCAAGGTGAAACATTATATGTGTATCTGTCAGTAGGGAGGTCGGCCGTTAGCTCGGTGTTGTTAAGAGAAGAAGAAGCTAAGCAGAAACCTATCTACTATGTGAGTAAATTGTTGAGAGGGGCGGAAATTAAATATCCTGAGATAGAAAAAAGAGGGTTAGCCTTAATAACGACTGCCAGAAGGCTTCGGCCATACTTCTTATCGCATAAGATAGTGATTCGAACTAACCTACCATTGAGGCAGGTATCTAGGTAAACCAGAAACTTCAGAAAGGATGGTGAAATGGTAGTAGAGATAAGCGAGTATGACATAGATTATCAGCCAAGGTGGCTATCAAGGCGCAAGCCTTGACAGATTTTCTGCAGGAAATGACACCTACAGATGAGGTCCCTGAAGCATGGTTGCTGCATGTGGATGGCTCAGCTACCATATCCGGTTGTGGGGCAGGTATTGTGTTAACCAGTCCAGAAGGGGAAGAACTGGAATTTGCAGTAAGATTTGAGTTCAAAACATCCAATAATGAAGCTGAATATGAGGCATTGGTGAGGGGATTGAAGATGGCTCTAGAGCTGGGGGTCAGACAGTTAAGTGTCTTTTTTGATTCCAGGTTGGTCATGCAGCAGGTTAGAGGAGAATTTGTAGCAAAGGAGGAAAGAATGAGGAGTTATGTGGAGCAGATATCCCAGCTAAAAAGCAATTTACAAAAATTGATCTAAGTCATATACTGCGGGCGGAGAATGCTAAGGCTGATTATCTTTCTAAAATTGCAAGTTCTACCACTGATTGCAAGACCAGGAAAATCACATTGTTAACAGCCTACCAGCACAGTATGGTGATAGAAATAGCCTCTATGGAAGAGAAAGATGACTGGAGGACCAACATCCTGAAATATCTGCGAGAGGGAGAACTGTCATAAAATAAAAAGAGAAGCTGTGCGATTCCAGGTACGAGCTACTAGATTTTGTCTAATTGATGGTTTGTTATATAAGCGAGCTTATTCTACACCATACTTAAGATGTTTATCACAAGAGGAAGGAGCCTATGTATTACGAGAAATTCATGAGGGAGGATGTGGAAGCCATGGGGGAGGCCGGGCTCTGGCTTATAAAACGGTAAGAGCTGGATATTTCTGGCCTTCATTGAAAGAAGATGCGCAACATCTGGTTAGAATATGTGAAAAATGCCAGAAGCACGCCTCGTTGATACATAAACCAGCAGAAGAGCTGAAGGTCATGAGCTCACCTTGTCCCTTTTCCAAATGGGGGATTGATATTGTCGGACCCTTTCCCCTAGCGATAGGACAAAGAAAATTCTTAATAGTGGCAGTAGATTATTTCAGTAAATGGTAGAAGCTGAGCTAGTAGCTAAGATCACGGAATCACAGGTCATGAAATTTCTGTGGGGAAGCATAGTATGTAGGTATGGGGTTTCGCGCGACCTGATATCGGATAATGGAACTCATTTTAGGGGAAAAAGATCCAGAGCTGGTGCGCTGAGATGAAGATCAAGCAACACTTCACTTCGGTGGCCCATCCTCAAGCCAATGGACAAGTGGAGGTAACCAACTGAATAATATTGCAAGGAATCAAAACCAGGCTAGACAAATCTGGAGGAGGTTGGGTGGATGAGCTAGATTCGGTGTTATGGGCATATCGTACAACGCCAAGGACTACAACTGGAGAAACTCCATTTAGCTTGGTATATGGAGCAGAGGCTGTTATACCAGCCAAAATCGGAATGAAAACCCATCGAATCCAGATCTATGATGAAAAAGAAAATAATGAACTCATGAGAGAAGCATTAGATTGGATTGATGAGAAAAGAGAGAAAGCATACCTCCGCATGGAGGCATACAAAAGCAGAATTCGAGGTGGGTACTCCCAGAAGGTCAAAATAAGAAATTTTCAGGTCGGGGATTTGGTACTACGGCGAGCAGATGCTTTGAAACAAACTGGCAAGTTAGAAGCAAATTGGGAAGGGCCTTACAAGGTAACTCGGGTGATAGCTGGAGGTACCTATGAGCTAGAAGATGAGAGAGGAAAAAAAATACCGAGACCATGGAATATTTGCCATTTGAAGAAGTTCTATATGTAATCTTGAGTTTTTTCTTACGAAAGAAATAAAATAAATTTATCTGACATATTCTGAATTAATTCAAGAAAAAATCTTAAGGCAAGGCCAGTTGAACTGGACCTACCTGGGTTCTTTGGAGGGTTCGCAGAGATCGACCTCCTTAGGGAATGATTCAAGAAAAAATCCTAAGGCAAGGCCAGTTGAACTGGACCTACCTGAGTTCCTTGGAGGGTTCGCAGAGACCGACCTCCTTAGAGAATGATTCAAGAAAAAATCCTAAGGTAAGGCCAGTTGAACTGGACCTACTTGGGTTCCTTGGAGGGTTCGCAGAAACCGACCTCCTTGGGGAATGATTCAAGAAAAAATCCTAAGGCCAGTTGAACTGGACCTACCTAGGTTCCTTAGAGGGTTCGCAGAGACTGACCTCCTTGGAGAATGATTCAAGAAAAAATCCTAAGACAAGGCCAGTTGAACTGGACCTACCTAGTTCCTTGGAGGGTTCGCAGAGACCGACCTCCTTGGGGAATGATTCAAGAAAAAATCCTAAGCAAGGCCAGTTGAACTGGACCTACCTGGGTTCCTTGAAAGGTTCGCAAAACCGACCTTCTTGGGAATGATTCAAAAAAAAAAAAAGTTCGATTGTCTGCCTGCCTGAGCTAGATTGTCATTTTATATTAGAAAACAAGAATATGGTTAAGATATGTAGCTCGGCTGTGAAACTTGGAGTGTGCGTCATAAATACTGTGAAGAATATTACTGAGAAAATTGCAAACACGGGAAAGATAAAAACAACAACAATAAAGATGAAATGATATTATTATAAACTGTTGCAAAAATATACACAGCCTATTCTACTCCTTAATCAGAAACACTGAGGGGTTCTATAGCAGCACCCTCATCATCTAAATTCCCGGAAGGGAAAGAACTGTCATCCTCGATGTTGGTGACAAACTCAGGAGTCGGATCTGGAGGAGCAACAGTTGTGGGAAGAGCAAGAGATGGAGGGGTAGAATGATCTCCCGAAACTGTGGGCATAACTGATGGCTGTGAAGGACCAGCTACGTCAACAACAAGAGCAGACCTATTGTCAAGAGGGGAAATACTTTCGACAGCACGATCCAGGTCTGGATCTAAACCAGTATACCCTAACTCCTTGACTTTGCCAAGGCAGTGCGTGAATCCATGGATTAAATAATTCAAGGCCCCAGAGGTCAGGTGATCAAGGAATTCTGGGGATTGCAGGAATTTGGCTTTCTCCTGGGCCCACTCCGCTCGACCTGCTATAACTCCCGCAGCATGACCTTCAGCTCGGGAGATAGAAGCCTCCTCAATGGCCTTTAGCATTTGATTTTCCATGGTGGTTCTATCTTGCTCCACCACGGTTATCCTCTCCTCCAAGGAAGCGTGTTTACCCCGAGCTACCTCGAGGTCTGCTTCCAACTTATGGGTACGGGCTTGGGAGCGTTGCAGTCGTTGCTGCATATCCTCCAACTGTTGCCTAAGCTCCTCTTCCTCTGAAGAGGGTAATCCAGACTGCAGATCGGCCATTAAGGAGCTCAAGTACAGTATAGCCTAGAAATAGAGGTTAGACAAGTTGTTGATTGTTAGAATTGATGGATGTTAAAGCAGGGAGCATTACCTTAGAAGCATGATCGGCAAGGTTGCCTACCCTGGCATCATAATCCATGGACCCTAAGAGGCGCTGGTCCACGGAGTTGGGTATGCCTTAAGCCACTTAGCACAGAGTTTCCATCCCGAGTGTCCAGTACCGAACTGCTAGTGAAAAAAGAAGCATTCAGAGAAGCAGGGGCATTGAGACGAGGACGCTGGGACGGACCTGAACTACCGCCGCTTGCAGAAGCTGGGCTTTTTCACCTACTTCGGAAAGAAGTGGGGGCAGCGGCCGCAGCAGGTGGAGAGGCAGATAGGGATGGTGAAGGAACGGCGGATGGAGCTCGGGTTGTGGGCACAGGTTGATGATCCATAGGTGCACTGGTCAGGGGGACTCGAGATTGACCTTCAGGCTGCCCTGACCCTCCTGCGGCTTTTCGAGCTCGGTAGGCTGCTATGATACGGGACTCCATCAGTTGCTCTGAACAAAAGATATACTGTTAGCATTTTAACAAATATGAAGTCAAGCAAATAGTTAAACAAGATGATACCTATAGGTTGGGGGAGTGGAATAACTTTGGGGCTCAGTTGAAAATGGTGAAGTAAAGGCCAGGAATCAGCTAATAACCCTACGTGGTAGGGACTGTGATTTAATCGACGAGCTAATGCCTGGGCGGCCGAGTCCAGGGTGGGCGCGCGACCTTGGTGAGGTAAGTCGGTTATCCAATTGATAGGAAAATTCCAAGGATCAGGAGATGAAATGTAAAAATACTTTTTCTTCCAACCCTTAAGGGAGTTGGGTTTTCCTTGTAGAAATTTAGCTGCTCCCCGGGAAGTGAAATAAAATAAGCCTGGGGAAGCTGTTTTGGCATGAAAGAAAGCTCGCCATAATTTATGGGTTGGTTTGTACCCAAAGTAGCTAACTACCATCCAAAAACCGACCATGAGTCGGAAGGAGTTAGGGACTAGCTGCATCAGGGGAATACCGAAACTTTTAGAAATATAGGAGAATAGGTCGGGAATGGGAAACCTAAGGCCGATTTCTAGTTGATCTACAAAGAAAGTGACATAGCCAGTAGGGGGGGCATGAGGTCTGTCGCGAGGACCTAGCAGGACCACATTAAATTCCTCAGGTATTTCTGCATTTTCCCTAAGGTTTGCTAGGCTTATCTCAGATAGGGTAGTGGCATGAGTCATATAGGCCGGGTGATTAGCTGGATCAGCCATCCTAAGTTCAGTTGGGTGATGGGTGGACAGTTCAAGTGCTAGTTCATGAACGGATATGCCGGGAGGAAGAAAAGGGGGAATAAATGACAGAGGTTCTGGAGAGGCAGTAGAAGTGGACATAAAAAAATGACAAACCAAATATGCAGGAAAAATAAAGATAAATGAGGGGCAAAAATCAAAGACTTACTTGGTTTGTTGAAAGGAGAGAAGAATGAAGTTGCCGGAAAAATAACAGAGGATGATCGCTAGAGAGCAAAATAGTGAAAAAGAAAGAAGAAGAAGAAAATGAAGGGAGAAGGCCTTTTTATAGGGAGGCGGCACTCGAACGGGCAGAAGGAGCCCTAGCCTTAGATGATAAAAAGGAACACGTGTAGGGCTGGATAGGATAGTCAGTTGATAAAACAGGCATTTAAGTTGCAGTAATGGGCGCGAAAATTGAAGGGGTGGAATTTGAAAAAAGGCTCACGTCAACCCTAATATTCAAAATATTTTCGTACTCTGTCTGTCCTGTAAAAGCTGCAGGGCAGGCAGAGTAGAGAGACTAGCTGATGTGGTATAGGTCGGAACTGACACACGTGGCTCAGGTCATAAGTATGAAACTGGTGTGACCTAGGTCGGGACGGACCTGCACAGCTCGGATTATGAGGATGGGAGCTAGATGAACAAAAGTCAGGACGAGTTCAAATGATTGACTAACCTCCAGGTCGGGTGAGTTCAGGGAGTTGACCGATCTATAAGTCAGGCGAGTTCAAGGGATTGACTGACCTCTAGATCGAGTTAGTTTAGGGAGTTGACCGATCTACAGGTCAGACGAGTTCAGGATTGACTGACCTCCAGGTTGGACAAGTTCAAGGATGTGACTGACCTCTAGGTCGGACAAGTTCACAAAAATAATGAAAAGGAAACGGTTACGGTTAGAAAGCGACAGAGAATCTTTTAAGGGCAAATAAGAGAATATGGGCACGCACGCAGTAATCTGTTATAACAGATTGAGGTTTGAAATCTCTTTTCTACCCTTATTTAGTACCTATAAATAAGGGAATACAAAGCATGATACAAGTTACACTTTTGATATATCAAGAATATACATATCTATCTGCTCTTTATCCTCTTCCAAAAGGGCTATCACTGACTTGAGCGTCGGAGCTCTTACGCTGGGTCACGCTGGCGTTTTGTGTAGGTGTTCCAACCGAAAAGGAGAGCAGAAGCAGTGGACTCGGACTTGGCGTGCACCTCCTCCAATTGGTGCATTACACTCGACTAGAAGGAATGTTCGGAAAAAAATGTGTTACATATGATCATCCTTTTAATATCCAAATGGGATCGAAACCTCATCCTATTTGTCAAAAAAAAAAAAAAAAGAAAAGAGGGTGCATCAAAATTAATTCACATGGATAGGTAGAGAATATACAAAGCCCCAAGATAACTCTATTTTTTTAATATTTTTAAAATTAGGGATTATAATTTGACGGGTTTGTCAAAATTCAAGATCCTCTTAGCCAAAATTTTTAAGGACTCAAACCTATTAGATTCACATTAGACCCGATTTGTAATTTTAAAAATATATACTATTTTTTAAAATAACAATACTAATTTTTTTTAAAAATATATTATTTGAAAATAATATTACATAAATATATAAAAATCAAAATATAAAATAATAAAAAATTAAACGGATGATATGAATTTAAAAATAAAAAATCAAGATTCGAACCATATCCGTTTATAACTTTAAATGGATTTGAACCAACGTAATCCAAAATCCAAGATCTAAACAAAAACAACATTTGTCAATGAGCAATAGCTTTAAATAAATTAATTTGTTATACTATATATTATATTTACACTACATGCAATTGCCGCCCATATCAAAGCCCCAAAATACAAGAAAAGTATCACATTCTATCAATAAATAATTCAATATCCAATTGATCCAATGGTGGACTGCGTCGGCCCAACTTTTGTACATAGAATCTAGAGTGTCTATTGGGCTTCGTGGAATAAAACCCAACTGCTCTGAAATATTTATTTAACATATCCTTTTATCATGGGCCCATCGATTTGCAGTCTGGAGAATAAATTTGAGAATAAGAAACGAATAAAAAAAGTAGATAAAGCAAAATGAAAAAAATAAAATAAATGAAAATATATTTCCAGGCGGGAAATTAGCCTGTTGTCCCTATCCACTACCCCACTTGTGCTAAAACACGCCGTGGCGTCTTCCTTCCTCTTCTTCTTCTCCATCCCCAACTGTCAGTTTTTCCGTTACTCTCCAAAAATAAGCACATGAAAAAGTTCACCAAAAATAAATAAAATAATATATAAAACTCAGAATAAAGACAAAAATCCACAACCACCGCAAGCACAACAGTTCACGTTTAAGACGAAACCACCATTAGCGCCACCCGCTCCGCCGCCACGTGGCACGAACCCATTTTCAAGCTGGTGGGAATTCGAATTTGGTTCCTTCGAACCGAAATGGGATACCGGAAATTCTCAGCACTTTCCCATAAGAGTACAAATTGGTTGTTGAGGGCTAAACAGAGGACAAATTCGAAGTGAATCTTTCTATTTAATGCCTCCAGTAGAGTTTCAGCAGAAACGAGGGGTATCGGGTTCGATTCGTGGTTGGCAATTGGTGCTGGAGCTTGAAATTCCTCCGCTTATTGGGAAATATGGCTATTTAATACCAAGATGCGTATCGCTAGAGGGCGCTCACTTTCTCTTTTCGTCTCCTTATTTTCCTCCGCCCGCTCCTCCTCCCCATTTTCTTCGAGGATTTTGCATTTTCATTCCCGAGTTTTTTGTTCTTCGATCTCCGATCAGTTTCCAAGTAGAAGGAAGGTGTATTGTAGCATAGGTTTGTTTTTGCTTGATCTTGAGTGCGCGCGCTCTTCTATATATTTATTTATTTATTTATATTTTTGGGTGAAATTTGAGCACTAGTTGTCTGACTTATTTTTCAGGGTTTTATGACTGCTACTGAATGGAGAATTCTTTTATTTGTTTTTTTACTTTTTTTTTTTTTTTTGGGGGGGGGGGGGTGGTGGTGGGTGGGGGTGTTTTGATCAAATTCTGCTTTGCATGGCATCTTGCTTGCTTGATTTTCAACATGCGTGATTGATTCTTAAGACAAATCTTTATTTTTTAAATTTTAAAGTGCAATATTTGTTTAACCTTTCCCTGGATACCTCCATTTCTTTGCATTCCGTCGGAGATTATGGATGGGGAAGTTGCATGGGTTCTACAGGATTTTTTTTTTTTTTTTTTTTTTTGAGGTCTTTAATCCCAAACAAAACTAAGTATGTATGTATCTATCTATCTATCTATCTGTCTGTCTTTCTCTCTATAGTGAGAGATAGATAAAAATCTTTGTGGGGATCCCATGCTTTGACTTTGACATTTTTGCACTCCAGGAATTAAATTTGTTTCGTAATTTCTTGTTAATAGATAGATAGATAGTTCTGGTGGTGAGTAAGACCTCAAAATGTTTAAGGAAATAAGGAGGAGGCTGGGAGTCAAGTTCTTTGTGGGGATACCATGCATTGTTTTTGACATTTTTGCACTCGAAGGAATTAAATTCATTTCATAATTTCTTGTTAAGGTTGAAGAATTAATGTTGCTTTTTATGCTTGATGGATTTGATTATGCGTGACATCATTATGTTTTTATGTGGTATAATATAGGATGAATGTAATTTATGAATTTATGTTTGTGTTTGGTAAGAAGAATGCACTTCCAAACTCAGATACAGTTCTTTAGTAAGCAAAACCTCGTACAACTCTTTATGGTTGTTTTGACAGTTTACTTTCTTCTTTGAACATTGGGTTGTATTATGATGGAAATAATAAAATATTTATAAGAAACCGGTTCTTCTCTTGAGACTCTGGATCCAGCTGAGCTGGAAAACATGAGACATAAAAAATATAGTTTTGGTTGAGACTGCAATAACTGCCTCTAGAACAGTTCATCCTTCTGGTATAATATTATAGGAGTCACCTTTCATTCCTTGCTTCCTCTTTAATGGCATGCTTTCCTCTCCATCCGGCTAGTTATTCAAACTCTAGTGCATTTGGGAGAATCTTTCTTGCCCATTTGAAGTTATAATTAATTTAATGATGGGGCTCTTAAGAAGCTAGGGCTTGTTTGAGGAATTCAATTGTTATTAGTGGAAATTTACTTTGGTGAAATCTAGGCATGTTGTGGAAATTAGGATATAATATCGAATGATTTGCTGTCTAATTGTCCCTTATTTTGTTTCTATAAATAAGTTAGTCAACTCCTGTTCTTTAGGGAACTGAGTGTGCTTAGCTGGTAGATCATTTACTTTCCTCTTTTTATGTTGTTTCCATTTTTAGCATATGTTCTCTACTATTGGGAATAGATATCAATGAAAAAGGTCGTCTTCTTCGTTTGTACATGCATCCATCATATCTTGCATTATATACTTGGAGATTGGAAAGTAACGTTTAGCCAATGCGTTTAGACTACTAAGAGTAAGATGCTATTCATTTTGGCTGCTTGAATTAATCCTTTCTTTCCTTCTCTGTGTGTCTTAACTTTTGCCTGCGGTTATTTTCCTTCCATTAGATATTGAATTTTATGCTGCTATTAATAGGAACCACTAAAGGTGTGACGTTTCCTAGGCTCCCTGGATGAAGTTCATTTAATACAGGGGGGAATATGGAAAGGATAAAAGAAACTCCTTAGTTTTGTACTGACAATTTCTTTATCTATTGACAAATTCTTTCCTTTGGAGTTTCTTTATGTATTGACAAATTCTTTTGCATGGAATGCAAAATCTCTTAAATTTCAAAGGAATTTCGGCACTTTTGCTTCTCCATTGAGTTTTTATAATCTATATGCAATGTAATTTGTGCTATTATGCTGTTTGTTTTGCAATAGTGAAAAATTAAGCAATAAAACTGATCATAGATTTAATCTTCCGGGATTCAGATGTTTTTATTTGTCAACACGAACATCTTGACTTTTCAATTGTGGCATTTCTCTATAGTCTGATTCATCTTGGATTTTGCCTTGAAATGTCTCCCTAGAAGTTAAGGCTTGAACCATCAGTTTGCCATGCAATGTTGTCCGATAACTTGTAGTTCTTTTCTATTATTACGGAAAATATGTACTGGTATGTCATTGGTGGAAAGGTTTTTCTACTGTAGATGGTTTTATGCAAAGTGTTTTTCTTCTTGGTTTAATTTGAAAGTTTTAATGCTCTATTAATTGGTTTTCCACTGTTTAGGTATTTAACCCACATATTCCTTCAAAGCTATCTAGTCAATATTGGAAAAAAATCTCTAGATATTTAGTATAAGGTTCTTTGAATGTAAAATTCTCTGTGATGTTTCCGTTCTTGGTGAAACACGTGCATTAGTTTATGGTTGGTGATTGCTATATCAGTAATGAATTAACTAGAGCATGGAATCTATTGTCAAGAACTGCAGTGGAAACATATGAAATAAGTATGCAGCATATACTTGCATCATTACAGAGCAGTTGACTGTATTAGTACAGCTGGTGCTGGTTTGTCTAATTTTTCTTTTTTGGAATACCAGCAAATTGGAATGTTCTGGGTGATTTATTAATATATGTGTAGATATTGTTGTTGTGAGTGGATTACAGTTGTTTCAACACTTCTTTTAATTACAGTCTGCTTTCTTTTTGTTGAACAGAGTCAAGTAATAATCAACTTCATACCAGTAATATTATGGATAGCAAAACAATGCAGTTTGAGAGTATTAGCTGCAGTGAGGGTGATAAACATCTTTGTGTGTGGTCATCGCCAGAAGGAGGACAAAAGATTGATATAGGAAAACAAATCTTCTGTAATAGATCTCTGAACATGAGGAATATAGTTGCTGTCGGATTCGATATGGATTATACTTTGGCACAATACAAATCAGAGACGTTTGAGTCGCTTGCCTATGAAGGCACAGTCAAAAAGCTGGTTAATAATTTGGGATACCCAACAGAGGTTTGTCTTTTTCTTTTTTTCTTTTTTTGGATTGGTCCTACACTTTTCTGGCAGAAGTGGTTTGGAAAATGAAAGCAATTGATTTCAGTAATGCTGATTATTAGTTATTGATATCTATGGGTTAAGAAACTGAAAAAAATTGTTTTAGTTGCACCTTTACAGAATCTGAAACTGTTGTCCTGAATTTCAGTAATGCTGTTTATTAGTTATTGATATCTATGGGTTAAGTAGCTGAAAAAATTTGTTTTCGTTGCACCTTTCTAGAATTTGAACCTGTTGTCCCCAGCCCCAGCCTCCTAGCTGATAAAAGAAATACAAATAAAATTTAAAAGGACCTTGCATCATGATTTGTGAGAATGATGTTCCTTGCAGCCAACTTGTGCTCTATGTTAATTGCTTTTGTTTTTGATCTGAGGATTTTTAGCATTTTAATTTGACTGGCTTCATGTAGTTGCTGGAGTGGTCGTTTGATTGGACTTACATGGTCAGAGGACTAGTTCTTGATAAAAAGAGAGGCAATATATTGAAGGTTTGTGTTGCTCAGTTACGAACATGATTAGTTTTGAATATTATTTCAGAAATTCTTCTACGATTTATTCTTTTCCAATTGGATTCTGGTTTCATGTATTTGTAAATTTGTTCATTTGGTTCTGTAATTCACAGATGGATCGACACAAATACGTAAAGGTGGCTTATCATGGATTCAGAGAGCTGTCGAAGGATGACAAAGTTGCCACCTATGGAAGTAAATTGATCCGTGATGCATTTGATGAGCCTGAATATGCTCTAATTGATACCCTTTTCTCTCTGGCTGAAGCTTACTTATTTGCGCAACTTGTTGACTTCAAGGATAACAATCCGGGAAAAATTCCAGCAGAGTAAGAGAATTACTACAAAAATTTTTCTTAAGCAGTGGTTACAGTAGCTAGTTCCCTTGCTTCTCTCAATCATACAATGATGTATGAAATTGCATTCTTATTTGCACCAATCTGTTGACTTCGATGATAATAGTCTGGGAACAGTTCCAGCAGAGTAAGAGTATTAGTGCAATTTTTCGTTTCAATCATTGGTTACAGTAGATACTTTTCTTGCTTCTCTCAATCAGACAACGCTGTAAAATTTCTCCGACTTCTGGAGAAAAACCTTAATGTTTTGTGATTGTGTTTAACCTAATCACATTCTTTTGGTTGTGGCACTGATTTACTGTGGATTTTTATAATACTCCATCCTTTCAACAATTTCTGAATTTCTATGAATGGTTACAATCATTTGAAAATTTCCTCCCCATGTTGAATTATGCTTTCGCTTGTCATGATCAACCTTTACCACCAGCGTTGGGTTCTCACATCAAAGCTCTACCATCAATTTAGTTTCTTAGGAAGAACTATTCAATTTATTTTTTTCTTTTTTTGTTTGCCCAATTTAGTTCTCAACGTAGCTGTAGACAGATGATTGAACGCTGGCTGTTCATGACTGCTGGGTGATTGGCTTGAGACAGGCATGTATGATGAGGCAGTTGATCTTTAGCAGGTTCTAAAGCTTATTAATGGGTACTCCAGTGGGTTGGCTCACTAATTAGGTCAAACCATTTAAACTGAATCAAAAAGTGGATCTTTGGTTCCTCTGGAATTGACAAAAACATGTTCGATAAGGTCAACAGGATCAGACTTTGTCCAAGATTACATTTGTTCCAGTCATTTATGTAAAATTGAGCATTCTACTTCGGATCATTCATTTTCTTTGCCCTTGCAGAGATGACTTAAGTAAAATTTTCTAAATTGGTCTTATTATTCAGAAAAACCTTGCTCTCTAGCATGTTACTAGGTACTGGCTATGGGTGTTAAGGGATATTATCCATTTCAAGGTTCCTACAGTGGGATTGGATATAGTTATACAATGTAAATAGAAGAGTTACCTAAAGCAAATCGAAGAGTCTGAGTGACATTGTTTCTTATAAGCAAAAAGAGCATTGCTGAAATTTGTTCGTTATCTATACTATTGAATGAAGCAGTAGTAATATATATGACAAATATGGTATGATAAATATGGTCTATTTAGTTCTATTTTCTCTTATAATTGTTATAATCAGTTTAAGATTATTCCTTTTTAGTTCTTCCATTGTGTTTCTTTGCATTTGCACTGTTTATGAAGGAAAAGGATTTCCAGAGCAAGTGTTTATTGTACTTTTATCTTGTTTTATCCTGTCAAACGTTTGTCACCTTAGAAGTTGTGATTTAATATTTGCACGAATTGATTATATTGTTATGAATTCCTATAATGAGGAAAAAAAATTTGTACATGTAAATACATACTTACAATCATATAAGTAAACATCTATATCAATAGCCACAGGTTGTTAAAAAATGCCTTGTGTTTAATATTTAGGTTCATAAGATATGGAAGAAACTTTTTGCAAATTTTACCCATGAGGGGGTTGGGGGGTGGGGGATATTGCTCAAGTTCTTTTAAATTAATGCTGAGGAGAAAAATGGTTTAAAACTTTTGCAAGCGGCTTCCCATAAGAGAGAAAAAAGCCTAACTTAGAGACCTTGATATTAAAAATCTTACAATGATTAATTTTATCTTGTTGATTCTAAAATGCTGTATCACTGTGGCCTTTTAGAGTATCATATTGTGAAATACAATGCTGGCACCATGAAGAGTAAAATCATATTGAACAGAGGAAACTATCTAACTAAAAAATCAGCTAATGGCTATGCTGAACATGAACATTTGTTTTAACTTTCATAGAGTTAATGATTCTGGTTGAAGTCAATCCTATGCTCATGCTTGCCACAAAATGATGTTGCAGCTACTCTCGTATGTATAAAGATGTGCGAGCTGCGGTTGATTTGTGCCATCGTGATGGGACATTAAAGAAGATGGTTGCAAAAGATGCTAAAAGGTATTCACAAATTCATGCAATTGCTTTCAAATTGCAGAGTAGCAATTGGTTAATTTTCTTCGAACTAGACCTTACAATTTAGGATTCTCAACTGGACTACCAAGATATTTGGTCCAATTTGCTAATATCATCAGTATTTCTTAACGCCATGAGGTTTCTCCTCTCACATACATACTTTTCTTATGCGTTTCTCCTATGGTTTACCTTCTTGTTACTCACAGAACATTTGAGTTTTATAAGACAATTAATGCATGCATCAAGCTGAGAGCTATTATCTACCACAACATTTAGTAGCCTTTAGGACGGAACAGCTTGTTATATCTCCTTAAAGGAGCCTACTGTGTTATGTTTCAAAATTTTAATTGAACTAAGCCCTCTAGGAGGTCTATCAATTACAATTATCCAACACCATTCGTGAACTCTGCACGCATAATTACACCTGCAGCAATCTTGATGCTATCTGTCTCCTTTTTGTGCAAATAAGTTATGGAGAACTAAACCCACTATTATCTTTACCTTATGTAGAGTTTGAACTTTAGTCTATTGTTGCTTCTTGGCATGCCGTATAACTTATCTACAAATTTACCTCCTTTTTCTGAGTTTTTGAAATTTGCATTTTATATATCATTTGAAAACTGTTATGTACTATCTGTTTTTTTTTTTTTCTAATGACATAAATGCATCCAAATTTATTCAATAATTGAACTCATATTCAAGCACATGTATACCGGCTTCACTTAATTTGTCAAAATTAAGTTATCCTAAATAACGTTACTTTTACCAAGTCATTTATAGGGCATTGCTGTGCTAAATGTCCAGTGACACACTACTAGCTGATTGATATCATATATAGTCCTTACAAAATAAAAAGTTGCACTATCACCACTAAAATATTGATAGATGCAAAAAGTTGAAATCCATATAAACCTTATTAATTTTCCTAATTTTTGAATTGGAATGCTATCTCATCCAACATGGATGAGATGATAATGTTACGACATGTTATCCAAACGATAAAGTGATAGGCGGGAATGGATTTCTTGCATTAGACCCAGGGTCCATTCTTTGGATAACCATTTTTTTTAGGAATTGGTTAGCGAGTCACAGCTAACTTAAATCTACTTATGTGACATCTCATTGATAGAGATGGATAAATATCTGGATTCACGAATTTATTTTAACAATTGACTGAGATGAGTGAAAATGGTAACTTAGCTGCGAATTTTTACCAGAGATGCTAGATCACACTGAAGTTATCAGCATCATCTTCTTTATATATTTTGAAAGTTTGAAATTACTTTTTTCGGGGTGTGTCATGCAACAAAAGCTAAACCTTTTTGATCTTGATGTTAGGTTTATCATCTAAATGACTTAGGTGGCTAATAAATAAAGAAATGTGGATGTTAGCCTTTATAGGTAGGGATTTTTATGCAGGGTTGATGATTGCTACCATAATTTAAATTCTTACTTAAGTGATTTTCCTTTCTATTTCATTTGATGCAAAGGCTAATAAATGTTTTTAAATGCTAAGTGAAATAAATGCCAAATATTGTTGAATTTGGTGTGAATCAGATCTTAGTTGAGATAGGCTAAGTACAATGAGTGTGTGTCATGATTTTTGAAAAATACATATCAGCATGTCTCCAATTATAGAAGTACAAAACTTTAACTTGCTAGCTGTCCTTTCGTTATAAATCACATCATGTTTTCTAAATATGCTGGATACTTCAATATTCATTTACAAGTCATTGTCACAAACTGTTCTTAGCAAGAGCTTTGAGACTTTGTCATTATACCAACTCTGCTGTAAATTCTGTTCAAGTTACCCTGTTAATGCCTGCGTTAATTTATATAGGTATGAATGTTCTTGTTTAGTGATCCCTGTTGTACGATTAACAACATTTGTGCTTGGGTTTTTTTTCACCTCTAAAATTATTGCACAAGTAATTATTTCTTTACTAATGTTGAGTTATATTAATACAAAACCCAGATTTTTTCAACTAAAGTCTTAACTTTCCAATTATGCCTGTCTTATCAGATATATCAATGAGGACTCCTCGATTGTTCCCATGCTAAAGATGCTTAGAGATTCTGGCCGTGCTACATTTCTGGTGACCAACAGGTAATGAATCCCTGGGCCAAAATGTTGTAAGAGACAAATGATGCATGTAATTATCAAATTTACTTTGCGAATGGTTCAATCCATAGTTATATGGAAAGTCATTGTGATAGGCCAAAATTAGTCACCGTATTTCTGTCTGTTTTTGGTTGAGCTCAATTGTCATGTATCTTTCTCGGTAACTTGCTTAAAGATTGAATCATTATTTCTCTCTGAATAGGCAAATGGGAAAATTGAGAACTTCAAATCCTCTGTCATCAGCATGAAATAACCATACCTATGTGGAAAGCCTTTTAATGTACTTGTCTAGTGTTTTATGGTCAATATGTGCTCTAAAAATTTCTATTCATCTCTTAATCACATGATTTTTTGGTCAGCCCTGCCTCTCCGGTGCGTGCTCCGGCAAACTCAGGGCGAGATCATCTCTTTAGCTGGTCTAATATTTATTAAATCGACTTTTATAATTTTTTAATAAAGGTTTTATGTTGTAGTGCTCCACACATGGTGGAGAGTGGAGTTGATCGAGGTTGAAGGTCAGAGATGTTGGAAGGTTGTGATTTATTTGGTGGGAGAGGTGGCAGCTATGGCGGGCAATGGTCAATCCTTGGTGGAGGAAAAGATTTACAGACGAAAGGGAATGGGGAGTTGACGAAGATGGGTGGAAGGCAGCGAAAAACTAGAAAGAATAAATATAAAATAAAAATGGGAAGATAGAAGAAAATAACAAAATTGAAAGGAAAAACGAAAAAGAGAAGAGAATCGGCGGTGGAAGAAGATGACTGCTAGGGTTTTTTCAATTTGACTGATTATTTTAAGTTTTAATGTTAAAGAATTAATGCTTGTTGGCAGAGAGATTCAAACTTGACACATACAAGCAAGAATTAGTAGTCACCAACAGGACTTTAATACTAATATGTTTAACATATATATATATATATATGTTGCATGTATATGTATTTATGTATGTATGTACATATAATATTATATTCTAATAGATGCTCCCGCTCTCACTAAATTATTGATTTTGATGCTCTTGCCCTCCCACACCGACACCCTCCCCTGCACTTGCTCCCACTTTTTGTGACTTAGGTCCATCTGAATGATTACCTTAACCGTTAGAGTGCCAGTTGTAGAACATCTGCGGTGCGGAAGATGCTATTTTCCCTCGTATTGATTTAAATGGAAATGAAAAATGAATGATATTGATGAGTAACTTCTTAAGTTTTTCAAACATTACTGAATTTCTGCTCAATTAAGTATTGCTTTTATGGAGAGTAGTTGCTGTTTATTTCCTTATATTTCTCCTCTTGGTATTTGTTGAACATAAGCTTTGTCAATGTTTTACATGTTCCGAAATCCCAAAACCTTTTCTCTTTTTAAATGTAACAAATATGTGTGATGGAACTGAAGCTGCCATACAATTTCATTTTATGTTGAAGTCTAACTAAGAACTTCTTTTGTTTCTGGTGCAGCCTATGGGATTATACAAATATCGTAATGAACTTCCTCTGTGGGCAAAGAGCAGTGGATGGTTGCTCTGCTTTGAATTTTGATTGGCTTCAGTATTTCGATGTTGTTATTACTGGCAGGTCATAAGCTTTTCTTGATACTTGAAAGCCTTTGACAACAATGATTATTTGCTGATTTTTTCCGTCTTGTTTTATCACTGAGCCAAATTCAGAAGCAAGAAGTAGACACGTGAGCAAAACACTATATTTTGATCTTCCTGTTTCTGGTGTCACTAACTTTTTTGACAAGCACTAGAGTTTGTAAAATATCTTCAGATTGATATTTTTTATCCTTTTTTGGATAACTTGATGTCGTCATTTAAGGTGTCAGGGTGGGGGATTAGGATGTCTTTTGGCTTGCTTCAATGACTTTCTTGAACTTTAACCTATGTCATTAAATTGAAATTTTCTTGATAGAAGAATGATTAAGTGATTGAAGTGCACATTATATATCTTATTGGTCGTATTACATCCCTTAACCCTTCAAAATTGCGCTGTACTCTCTGGTGACTGATGAATGAGCTAATCATTCTCTTGGCTATTCTGTGAACAATTCTTCTGATTGTTACATGTTATGGCTCATTTTGAACAGTGCAAAACCAAGTTTTTTCCATGATGAAAACCGTGCTAATCTTTTTGAAGTTGATCCTGAGTCGGGTATGCTTCTTAATACAGATAATGGAACTCCTATGCCTCAGGTTAGTTTACATCTTCATGGTCTTTTCCAAAATGGCATATAGTACACTGCTCTTCTGCAAGTCTAATTGACTTTTCTCTTGTTGTTTAACCAGGTAGATACTTCTCTAAGGTTGCCATTGAAGAGCCTAGACAAAAGTTGCCAAGTTTTCCAGGTATGCCTATCCCCTACAGTCATTATACATATATACTATTGAGTGAAAGAAGAGAAGAATCACGTATGGTTTAGTTTATCTTCTGATTGTTGATTTTGTAGTCATTTCTGCTCACTATGTTGATAGCCTTTCTGAATTTACATTTTCAGGGAGGAAATGTTGGCCATCTGCATAAATTACTGTCCATAGAGTCAAGCTCCCAGGTATTCTTTGCTCTTCAGCAGGGATGTCCTTTTCTTGCTAGCCCTTTTTTTGGTTTTCGCCTGTCTGTAGGTCAAACTTATCTATCATAGTGGACTGAGCCATGCACGGTACAAGTGCTATTTGAAATACTAAAGTGTACTGATGAAAGCAAGAGGCCACATGTGCCACTTTTTGAAATTGTTGGCCTAGTAAAAATTACTAGCTTAAGCTAATATTATGCGGACACTAATCTGTAAGATGTGAATGATATATAAAGGTTCATGGATTTAAGTTGAGGTCCTCCTTTCTTCTGAGGCAAATGAGTTTGGTACATTGTTGAAGTCGTTAGTACTCCCCCTTTCCCCATTGTTTTTGACACACTTTTAAGTTTTGACCATTTCAAGATGAGAACTTATTTTAGAAAGTTGAACTGATTCTTTCCCAACATTCCGAGCATACCCGAGATTAAAATCTAAGTAAAATTAGAAAATAAACAAGCAACAAGTTTACTCTTCTTATGTGCTTCCTGAAGGCTAAATTTGTAAACTTTGAATCACTGTCAAGGACTTTGCATTAAGTGAAGGTTAAATCTCCTGAAATGTGATAAAGTGGGTGGAGGGAATAATAAAATGGTTGTTTTGTGGCCCTTGGGTTTGTCATGGTTTTAATTGGCTGGGAACTTGCTACAATTGACATCTCATTTTTAGGTACTTTACGTTGGAGATCACATCTATGGAGATATTTTGCGTAGTAAAAAAGTTCTAGGTATGTCTTTGCAATCTCTTTCGTATCATTTTTGTGCTTTTTTAGGTTTTTTATTCATATTGACTCCATTACATTTGCTTATTTAGTCTAGAATCTTTACTAAAAGGAAAAAAATAAATCAAACTTAAATTATGCATGATTGTAATGGCATTTTGCTTGAATCTTGAAGTGTTGTGATTCATTTTTTATCTAACACATGGTTTATTTTGATTGGTGTCTGACAACCAGTATTTTTTGTACCCGTTAGACCTGCTTTTTAAGAAAATGTTTCTTACTGAAATTTATATCTAGCTAGGAACTATAAAATATTGTCCTCAAGAAAAATAATGGCAACTGAGAAATTGCTTATGGTAGCCTGAAGCGAATATCAACTTGCTATCTGTAGAACTAAATTGGAACTGGAGTTTTGTTATAATTGGTATTCCTCCTCTGTTTAGCTTGATTGACCTCAGATGATTATGGTGTTCTATCATAATTCTGTCATATTCGTATCATGATAAGCATCTTGTAATCTTCAGATTCTGATATATTGTGTTTATATTTCTGAAGTCTGATTCAAGATCATGCCATTTTTTCGTAGGTTGGAGAACAATGCTTGTTGTTCCGGAGCTTGAGAAGGAAGTTGAACTTCTCTGGACATTAAGGGATACCCGCAAGGTATAAAACTACTTCTGGTTTTGACATACCTTATAGCTGCAGTAATTTGTTAAAAGGATGGGCCAACTACTATGACAACCAGTGCAGTGGATTGTATAAATGCCTTGACTATGTTTTGTAGTAGTAAACAATCTATAGATGAAAGACTGGCAGACTAGCATGAAATCAATGATCTCCTTTTGGAATGAAGCCATTTATGTTCTAAAGAATGTTCCCTCTAATCATTTGCTTATAGAAGTGTCACCCTGATGAAGTGCCAAAAAGGTCTTCTTTCTTTCTTTTTGGCAGGGAAACGCTTCACACACATTCCATGGGAAGAAACTGTTGTATCATTAGAAATAATTCGTTCTATGCAAGTTTACAGATTGTTGCTGGAAATATCTCATTATCCTTTATCTAGTTGATTTCTTTGTGTTAGAATATGATTTACAATTGTCCATCTCCCTTTACCTGGGATGTAATTGTTAATCCTCCAGAGGAATTCTTTTGGGAGCTTTTATTCTCCAAGGTTTATGCTACATTGATCGGATCTGCTTTAATTGGAGTAACAATGCTTTGAGTAGCGATTGCTGAATATTTTGATATTTTCTTTCTATTTCTGCTACCATTCTCCTGGATTCTTCATTATCTATCTATTTCTCAAATTCGTGTTTAATTCTCTGTAGCAACTTCAGTTATTGAGGAATAAGCGTGACCATATTGAAGACAAGATACATCATATAAAGTGGTCTCTCAGGTAACTCAGTACCCTTTGTTTTTAGTTTTTACTGTGGAGATATTTGGTATCTGGAATATAATTTCAGTTGTAATGGTCATTCCAGGCATACAAACTGTCAAGGGGATTTGGAATTCCCCTTCTGCAGTCCCATATGCACCCATACTATACAAAAAATGAAGCAATAAATAAGTATATAATAGATACCGTCTTCTTTTATGTAAAATTTTACCATTGATTGAAGTTTTGAGTTTTCAAAGCATATATGTACAGCATTTGAAAATTATGTTGAGGTACCTTTTCTCATGCTATCTATGATCAGGTTTGATGGTGTGAATGTTGTGAACGAGGAAGAGCTACTTGCTGAGCTTGACAAATTGCAGGTTAGTATATGTTACTGAGGTATTTATCTGATAATCAATTCACTTGATGTCGGTATCTGAGGTAACATCCTATGCTTTTAAGTTTTCACATGTCGAAAGTATTTCAATCCTAACAGAGTGCTAGAACTGAGCTATGATCGTCAATCCAAGCCAATAATTTGATGTTTGACATTATTTCACTTCTTGGGATGTCAACTTCACCAAAGTATTTCCACACTTCAGCTTTTACTGTTTTGTTGGGCTATTTCATCTTCTATAAAATGTTGAATAGCTGACTGCAAGTATGTGTATTTCTTGCTATTCCTAAATGGTTTATCAGCTTAAATTATGAAAATATCTTTCATGAATCTTATGCAAAATTGCTGTCATTTCAGTCTCAGCAGGAGCTAGTGCGGCTGAGTCATCAACAAGCGCAGCGAGAATGCCATCAAAAGGTAAGAAGTGGTCATGAACAAGCACAATAATGATGCTTTTAGAGAAAATTATCAACTTTAGAACCTCATATTTAGTTATATAGCTTCAGTATTCCTAGTGGTTTGCATTACTCAGAGAATTAAGTGTGTTATGTTTTATCAAATATTTTCAGTTCCACAAGGTATGGGGACAGCTGATGAAGACTGGCTATCAGAATTCTCGCTTTGCACATCAGGTGAGACGTAACATCAATGGAACTGTTCCTGTTATAAAGAGAGTTAACCTTACTGGTTTTTGGGTTTCCTTTGCAATTATTCAGGTGGAAAGATTCGCTTGCCTTTATACTAGCCAAGTGACGAATTTGAGCCTCTATTCCCCTGACAAATACTACAGACCAAGTGAAGATTTCATGCCCCATGAACTTGATATTCTTGCTTTATGAAAATATCTTGTGTCTATGTTCTGTGACATTTTGAGGAAGGATATATTAGTCTGATGTTCTTTCTGGAAACATGAAATTGAGTTTGTATGACAGTGGCAATTGTAGAATATTCTCCCTCTGAAATTGTAAATCATTATTGATTTTATGTCAAATGCAGCTAGTTTCAGCTCTCTCTCTCCCTCCCTCCCTCCCTCTCAAAATGCAGAAATGAAAATAAAAGATGTTGCCACCATTCAATGGCACAATGAAACTCAAAAAATGGTGCAAACAAAATGCCAACTTTTCTTAGACCAAACTATTCTTCCAACCTTCTAAAAGAAATCGATTCGAGTCCATATCCAATCTTTGCAGGTTCCTGTACAAATTACAAATGTGATCGTGCAATTACAATGAAATACAAGCCTCCATAGAGCAAACCTATAGCAGCTTGTGTCCATGAGTAGCAAACTTTTCAGACCGCTCATTACCTGGATGCACAGCCTAATAATTTCTTCTTCATGCCTTCTGAATATCTTATGACTTGAACTATTCCGAAGAGTCGCAGAAGCCAACCCCTGATCAGCTTCATTTTATGGACCACTTGACCTTACGGTCCTTTGGTGCAAGTAAATTGAGAAATGTAGTAATGCACTAAAACAGGCAAGCCAAAGGCAGCTAGGAATACAATATCACACTCTCAGTTGGTAGTCTGGAACCATCGTGTCTCTCTACATCTTGCATCTCCACTGGTTCGGGGAAAACGTCACTGGATGATCTTTTATGTGAAGATGAATAGTCATTAGCTCCACTACCACGAGACCCTACTCTCTCGGACTGTCTTAGACCACCAATAATTTCTCTGTTTGTTTGGCCTGAGATATTAGAACTCTCTGATGAGCTATGATGCCAACTACCAAAGAATGCAGCAGTCCAAGATTGCCTAGATGAAGCTGTTCTCAGCCTCCCGGAACTGAAATTTTCCTCCCTCACAACCTTGAAAGGGTTTTCCAATGCTTTAAGTACATGTCTCATTGAAGGACGTCTCGAAGCCTTAGGATTGAGGCATGACTTGGCCACAATTGCAACAGCCCATACCTCTTCAAGAAGATCCTCGTCTATTATAAGAGATTGGTCAACAATCTTAATCACCAGTTCCTTCTCATACATACTGATAAAAGGTAAATTGCTGTCCAACCATTGCTTTGCATCAGCATCATCTAATCTTCTGATTCCTAGCCTCCCAGTTACAAGCTCAAGTAAGACTTTCCCGAAACAGTACACGTCATAGGCGCAAGTAATAGATGATGATCCTGGCAATTTTTGGAACAATATGCAACTTATTAGACATTTTCTAGATTTTTTTTGAGTTGGTGTATAATTGAACAGTAAGTGTTTTCTTTTAAAACAAAACGAAGAAAAAGATTTTCATTAGTGTTTTCTTCACCCAAATGCAGGGTCCAAGCATAGCTCAAGGAAATTAGTCCTCTGAGTGTTTAGCAAGCTCGTAAGCTGTTTATAATTATCAGCTCAAATATTCAGCTCGACAGCTGAATACACCGACAGCATTCATACCATTAGTTAAACCTTTCTAGCATCAAATGACCAGCTTGAGTATGAAAGGACATGCACAAGTCTGAAGGTTTGGGTCTACTAATTAATAACAAATGACAGTTGTTCAATTGGGGCACTAGAGTACTTTAGTATATGGACAATTGACTAATTGCAGACTACTCTGTATTCGAGGTCGAGCTCCACTATCAACCAGAACTAAAATTATCTAATAAGCTCCTGCTACAAGAAGTACCACTCAGGTAGTTAATAGTGCAAACAAGAACTAAATTTACGTGACAAGCTCCTGCTAATTGAAGTACCTTTCTCCCATTTAATTGAGTAAACAAGACGAAATATAAAAAATTTAAGTTTATTTTCTTGCAGTAGAGAACTCTTACCCGAAGGTCTTCTTCCAGAAGTCCTGCACATTGTCAGAAAAAAAGAAAAATGGTGTTGAGACTTTCAAATAGAAGTATTACAGAGAAGGCGCAAGTTTCAAGGTAAGTAAATTAAATCTCAAACAGTTTTTGGAATGAAAAATCCATAATCTAAAAATAAAAAAAAGATATTTAAGTTCTACATTTTATGAAATAGACAACAATACAAGAGTATGCTTCAAAACCTTAGAAGATGACTGTGTTGTTTGACAAAAGGCTGCATTATCAACAGTTTTTAAAACCTTTCTTTAGGGACAAAGCACAGACTTAAGATTGTAGAACAGCTTGTGATCACGTTGGAAATAACTTACTGTGGTGTCCGAAGCAACCTTGCAATCATATTCTGATTATTATTAGCTCCTGGAGCACAAACTTCACTGAAACTTCCAAGCCGCACCTCATATTTGTCATCGAGAAGGATACTGCTAGCTTGAATATCTCTTCATAAGGCAACAAAACTGAAGTTAATGGATCACTGAAGATGAACTTTGTCCAGAAAGCAAGTAGAGATTGTGTATGCTTTTCATGGAATCAAATAATTACAAAGATGCCAAATCACCTTATTTGTGTTGCTGGTGCAGAGTGATGAAATATTAGCAGAACCAAAGGAAATAAGCATGATCTAAGATGCATTTTTCAAGTTCCAACATTTCAAATTTGGTGCTTGGTTTTTAAGTGTCAAGTCTATTTGAATTGCACAAAATCATTTTCATTTTCTCTTTCACTAGGTCTTGATACAGGTTATGTAATTCCTGGACATACAGTAACAAAATGAATAGTATAAGCATTCAAGTTATATATAAATGGAAGTCAGTGAAGCTACTTAGCAACAGATAATTGTTATAAGAAAGAAAATTGGCATAAGGGAGAGCGTCAATCTTCCAAAAACACAGCAGAATATATTTTATATGTTATGTAATACCTATGGACAACAGGAGGAGTGCATTCATGGTGCAAGTATGCTAAGGCCTCAGCAGCTCCTATTGCAATTTTCAATCTTGTAATCCAATCCAAAGACTGTAAATCTTCTTCTGAATTTGTTAGTCTATACAAAGCATTGGACAAATCTCCATTTGGCATGTATTTGTAAACCAAAAACTTCTCATGTTCATCCTCTAAGCAGTGTCCCACAAGAGGGACCAACCTCGGGTGCATCACCTTGCCAAATAAATCCAACTCAAACATGAATGATTCTTTTCTAATGGAACGTAAATCGACTCTCTTGACAACTACAGCGTGCCCACCCTCCAATGTTCCCCGAAATAGGTCTCCAGAATGACCCTGCTTAATAAGGTTTTCAGTACTGAAATTGCATGTCGCAAGGAGCATCTGCTCATACGTAAATGATTCTCCCAGGCTAGACAAGTCGATGAAAACCTTAGGAGGTGGCTCAATGCCTCCTTCTAGAGCAGGGCTCACATTTGGATTCCGTCTTTGATGATTTGTACTTCCAATGTTGCATGCTTTCAGAAGCAACAATATTCCTGTTAGAATTATGATGAAGCCAAGCCCACCAAAAACTCCAACCATAACGTATGCCAGTCTTCTTTTTCTGCTCCTGGGTGGTTGTACCAATGGAGGTTCCAGTGGCTCGCGGCCACTATCATTACCAAAAAACATGCCTCTGTCCGAGTAAAACTTCCTACAGGCCTCCAAACTCCTCTGACCTGGTACACTCGAAAAGCAATTATGTGAGAGGATAATGCTGATTCCGGTATCATTCGGAGCTGATCCTTCAAAATAGTTGCTGGACACATCAATGATGTGAAGTTTTCCAATCCCAGAATTTAGATTTCCATAAAACAGATTGTTAGAAAAGTTGAAGACTGCACCAGTGACATTGAAAGAAGCAATAAGGTTTGGGAGAACACCAGTGAGATTATTCCCAGAGACATCTAGGTATTTCAAATGGGACGTTGACCATAGAGCATCAGGAAGTATGCCGACAAAATAATTTCTACTGAGAACTAAATATTCCAATCGTGTGAGTTTCTGAAACAATCCATCTAACAATGAACCCTCCAGCTCATTATTCCCAATCAACATTTTCCTCAAACTTCTCAGTCCTCCTAGTCCCTTGGGCAATGACCCGAACAAAGAATTGAATCCAAGATCAAGTTCTATCAATTGGGAAAGATTTCCAAGCTGAGCAGGAATAAACGCACTCAGACTATTATTACTCAAATTTAACAGCTTAAGACTTAAAAGTGAACCAAAATCAAGAGGAATCCCCCCAGATAAAAAATTCGAAGACAGGTCAAGTTTACTAAGATTTCCAAGAGCTGAAATCTCACTTGGAATTTGCCCTGTCAATAAATTCTGCGAAAGATCAAGAACCGACAATGAAAATAACTTCTCCAATGCAGTTGGCATATTCCCAGTAATCGAATTGTTGGATAAATATAACGAACTAAGCCTACTCAAACTCCCAATTGATTGTGGAATTGAACCATAAATTGAACTAGACCTGAGATCAAGAACTTCAAGATTACTTAGCCTTTGGCCTAACCATTCTGGAATTGACCCTGGTAGCGAAAACCCTGATGAATTGAAAGTTGATAACAAAGGAAAATTCGGTAAAGAATCAATAGCAAACCGCGGATTAAGTTTTCCTTTACGAGTTCTCCTTAACCCGGACAAGTTTATCCCGGTTACATGACCATTTTTGCATTCTATTCCAGTCCAATTCAAACAGGGGTTAGCTTTCTTATGCCAATCTTTAGCTGTGATTCCAAGTGATGACCGGAGGTCCAGTAAAGCCCGCCACTCGGTTTGAGAACTTAGCCGCGGGACAGGCTGAGCCACCACCGAGTTGAGAAACAAGAATGTGCACAAAAGGAAAATCTTGAGCTGGGCTCCCATGATTTCTAGTAAAGACTAACGTATACTTTGTTGCTGAACTCTATGGAACTCTATGAACATAATAGCTCAGCATTTCGTTGTACTAAGCTCTCTTTGCTAGTTTTCCTCTGCAAAAATGGAAATTTAGGCATAGAAATTAATACGAAAGGGACAACGCAACGACGAATGCAAGTATAAAGGAAGCACATACCAGCATGTTGGTGTAAATACGCATACCTCGATGATCACGAGCTTTGGTTCTTCATTTCAATGCAAACCGCTCTGCAACTTAAACAAAGTTTATGTGTGAGACTTTGTGTCTGTCTGTCTGTCTGTGCGCTTTTTGGTGGGGTAATAAAAGCAGAGGAAGGATACGTATTAATGGCGACAAGGGTACTCTTCAACGGCCACTTCTGTGCATAACAAATGTTGTTTTCATGGCAGAGAAGCGAGCTATTAATGAATGAATAGACGCTGAGTTGACTCGGTGGGACTTTGCTTATGATATGGTGGTCTTGGGAAGTGGGAACATAACGGGAAAGTGCGTGTTTGTGTGTGCGATTTGCCTTTCCTGGGAAATGTGTGCTGGCTCCGGCGAGCAGCGGTGACAGTTCAGCTAATAAAGGTTTTCTTGAAAATGGCAGAAAGGATTAGTAAGCTTATCAAGATTCTGTGTACAACTTTTAATTTTTTGGGAAATGTTATAAATAATTTTTTTATCGAAAATATAATTATTAAAAATTCAAACATCAGAGAGAGGTCAATATCAAAATTCCAAATCTCCTAGGGTAAATGCAAATAACCCCTTAAATATATGTAGTTTTGTATAGTTAGGCTTTGAATAATGCATTGGAATTATGGAAACTAAGAATTGATCTGTGCTGGCAATGATTGCTATATGCTCATTACTTGTTAGTTCCAGTTAAACAGGGAAAAGGACTTAGACCTAAAAAAATTGATCTTTGAGATGTGAATAATAAAAAAATATTTTATTTTTTTATAAAATAAAGTATTGATCCATCATCAAACACAAAGTGAATAATAACATGAATATTACCATTCTGACATTAGATAATCCCTCATAGTTTATATAAAGAAAAAAAAAAAAACAATTTAAGAAGTTTTAGTCTAAAAGAAAATGGCCCTTATTTAAATTTATATTAATTTTTTTGTTATCTAATTCTTTATTATTTTTTTCTTATTAGATCTGAGCTTTGTTTTGTTATATAGCCATAGATTGCACATAATTTTTTTTTTGGAGAAATTTTTTTTTGTAGTTAATATCATGATACAATAGATTTAATAATATATTTCAAGAAAAAAAAAGACATCAGGTTTATCGCCCTGGGTTAATCACAAATTCAAAGTGCAAATATATAATTTTACTTGTTTATCACAAATTCAAAGTGCAAATATATAATTTTACTTGTTTTATGATCGATCATTCTTGCTTTATAATTTAAAAATATTTTACAAATATTAATGTTCACTAGCTTAATCATTTTCGTTAGTTTAATTGTGATTTAATATGAGAGGGAATGTCAATCCAACGCATCATATATGCTAAAAAATTAAACGAATTACTCTAAACTTTTTTTTATATATAAAATTTTGGTAATTATCAAAATAGATAAGAATAAATTTGATGTAAATGTGAGTCCATAAAGAGAATTTCAATTGGGAAAAAATAAAATCATTTAATTAAATATAATAATAGAATGGAGCCCATCCAAAAATGGTCGTACACGGAAAACGTTGAAATAGAAAAGTTCCTAACTTTTAATTTTTCTCTTTGTTATTTTTCACTTTAGAAGCTTGCACGAAATGGATGCTTTGTGGCAAGTAGGCTACCTAAATTCCCAAGAATAAATGCAAACATTTATATGGCCTAGTTTTCAATTGTTTGGCATAATAACTTCTTATGACCAAATGACCAGCCAAAATAATAATTTGTCAGGAAAGTATTTTGTACTTTCTAAGTTTTTAAATCCAAATCTATATTAAATTCATTTTACATAAAGTAAATTTTTAAAATTATAAACGAATTTCGAGACATGTCTTGATTTTTTATTTTCAAACTCGTCATATCACGTTTAATTTTTTTTATAGTGTATTTTAATTTATATATATTTATATAATAATATTTTTTAAAAAATATTATTTTTTTAAAAAATTAGAAATGTTATTTTTAAAAAATATATTTTTTATATTTTAAAAATTATAAAATGAATTTAATAAATTTAGCAGGTCTAACTCAAATCAAACATATTTAAATCTAAATTCTTAAAAAATTTAATAAATAGATGTCGTAAATAGATGTCGAATTTTAACAAACAACACTTCAATCCACTTTGTTGGTATCCATATCACCAACCATCCTTCTTTAAAATTTTTAAAAAAATGTTATGACCAAGTCTCCTTTCCTCTTTTATGCCTATCTCTTTATTCCTTTTTTATTTGTTTGTTTGTTTATTTATTTATATATTGGTTTTGTTGGTCAAGTTAATTTTGAGTCATACGCGGCTCGTTTATCTCTAATTTGTAATTATAATCTCTTTTGCTTTAATCTATATATATATATATATATGCATATAAATTAAACATTCTTGTCATTTCAAATTGAACTAGTAATTATCTTCTCAATACAAAAAAAAAAAGAAGAAGTAAATTTTACTTAATTTATGCTTTAACATCGAGTAATTATGATTACTTGATAAATATTACTGGTTAGTTACTTAAGAATTACAAATAAAAGTATCATTTTGTAGGTATTTGAAATATTACACTTACTAAATAGTATATCGAGTATGTGGATGAAAAATAAGTATTTTATTTTTTATAAAATAAAATATTTATTTATTATTTAAATATTTGATAGATAATACACGGACGTACCATGGTATTAACCATTTCTTCTCAATTATTGTTATCATTTGTGGGCAACATTAGGGAAAATTTTGGTCAAAGGTCATGTCCCTATCTTAATCTCGTGACTCATTGGGCACGAGGATTAAGTAGTAAATTTCTAGGCACAAGTTAAGGTTGTAACAGAGACAGGGTTAGATAGACTAAGAAACAAGTGAAGAAGAAGAGTCGAGTAAAACTCCAAAGCCGCCAATGTTTCAACGCGTTATCTGTGCACGGCCGACAAACTCTAGTCCCTGCCCCCTACCCCATCATAAATACTAGTATTTTCTTTTTTTTTTCCTTTGTCAATTTTAATTTCAATACTATTTATTATATTTTTTAATTAGTATAAAAGCATTAGAAAAATAAGCATATCGTCAAGTATAATTTAGTTAAATTGAACTATATTGAAGATATTCACTATGTATTGTTGTTGGTTCATATGCACTACTATATTTATGTATATTTACTTTTTTTTTTGGTCATTTTTTATAAATGTATAAGACATGGTAATAGTCAGAACGATAATAAGTACTAGTTTTGCATTATTTTTTGATTATTCTATTTTATTTTTAACACTTGAAAAAATTAAGTATACATCAACCGTAACTTAAATCACAATTACGTATGCACTTAGAGCCAAATTGATAGACCATCGTCCATAGTAGTTATTCGGTGTTATCATAGTGTGATTTTATTTTATTTTTATTAATTTTAAATTGAATTATTATGTGAGATATTGCCAAATTTTATCATTTTGTGAATTAATTTTATGTAGCGTGGGGCAATTTTGTAATTTTTAAGATGGTTTAACAATAAAAAGGCATTTGTAAGATACTTTATTCGTTTTATAGAATGGATGGTTACAAAATCTATCTTTAACACATTTTTATATCATTATTTTTTATTTTTTAATTTTTTAATTTTATCATATTTGAAAGAAAAATTAACTCATTCATACATTACAAAATTATAAAGAAACACTGAAAAAATAAACATAAAAAAGGTTGGGAAAACTATATATATACACCAATGCTTCTAAACGGAAAAAAAAAAAAAAAAGATGTTAGATTTATTAGAATTGAAACTGAACATTGAGATGAATGAAAGCAACAAAATTTTGTGAGAGAAAAGTTGATAAACATATTAAAAAATAATTACTAAATTAAATTTCAATAATTAAGAATTAACTATTAAAACTAAATTTGATATTCATAAACTTAAATATACATATATAGTTTGTGCGATTTATTAACACCCCAAATCATTTAAGATAATACAATTCTGATTGAATTTTAATCTGTATAGCCATTTGACGAAAATAATTTGATACGATAAAATTTTTGAAATATTATATTCAATTAACAATATATCGCACATATGAATAATAGATAAATACGTATATTAAATTAAGTATAGCGGTGGATATTAACCTAACTATATAATAATACATTAATCATAATGAAAATAAAACGACTTAAGTGGCATTTGCATTAATTACTTATTTTCCATCAAGCACCTAACACATGTATAATATCTTGACATAAAAAAGGGCCCCATAAATTCATAAATTTCCATAGAGGGAGAGTCTGTGATTGGGATATCTCTGAAAAGATTTTTGTGGTTTTTGACTTGGTCTCATCCCAGTTGGATTCTTGCTGAATTATTGGCAGTTCTGATGAGACCCAATAATTAAGAGACAAATCACATCTTTGATTTATACTTTGGAATGGAAACAAAAACAAGTCTTGTCAGAAAGCATCGTCCCTTTCGGAATAGGTTCATGTTTCATATTCAAGCTGCATCCTGCAGGCAAACTTGGCTATGGATGCTAGTTTTATTAAAACATCAATTTTGCCAAAAAAATAAAAATAAAAATAAAAATAAAAATAAAAATAAAATAAAATAAAATTCACAAAGCAAGATTCTTGGAATTGGGTTTTAATCAATGCTTTTACACCGAGTGTAAAAAATAAAAATAAAAATAAAAATAAAATAAAATTCACAAAGCAAGATTCTTGGAATTGGGTTTTAATCAATGCTTTTACATCGAGTGTATATACTGGATTCATTTTTTTGTTATTGAATCAAAGAGAAATGAATGATGAAAACCACATGATTTGAGTGCGTGTTGCACACGTCAACTATAAATGACGTCTTTATATGTGGATTCTCATTTAAATAGATAGCATTTGTGTGGGCAAAAGGTTGATAGTCAATTTTATATTGGATTCGACGTTGAATACAATTTTCTAATCAAATGGGGGTAATTAGCCTCTTGTGCCCTCCAATTATGTTGATTTGACATAATATACCTTAAAATATTTGACATATTACATTTTTAAATTAATATTTTTTATCATAATGTATCATAAAGTAATTTTTAATCAAAATTGAAGAATAAAATGATCATTAATTATTAATTTCTTCTATTTTCTCATCATCTTCCATTTTGTAATTTTCTAATTTTTTTAAAATTTAATATTATTTTAGTTAAATTAGTTCAATAAAATTTAACTCTAATACGAACAACAATGATATTTTCTTAATTTATTTGCAAAACTATAAATTACTTCACATATATTAATATTGTTAATATATAGTTTATTGAGATGATAATAAAAATAATAAAAAATTGTTTAATACACGATAGTAATAATTATATTTTCTTAATTTATTTGTAAAATTATAAATTATTTCACGTATAATGTGTTGTTAAAAATATAGCTTATTGATACAAAAAAAAAAAATATATTTTTAGCTTACATATGGAATAAAAAAAAATGTAAATAAAATATTTTTATTTTTTTATATTTTGTAGTATTTAATGATTGATTTTTTTATATGAATATGACTAATTAGATTTGTAAAGTATTTTATTTGGTATAAAAATTCTAACAACCATATTTATATAAAAACAATCATTAAATATTACAAAAAATATAAAAAATTAATATTTGTCTGAGGTATTCTATTTACAAATTTTTGTTCTATTTGTAAAACTAAAATCTTTTGTTAAATAGTTTTTATTATGTTTTTTATTTTTATATATTTCAATAAGCTATATTTTTAACAACGTAATATATGTGAAATAATTATTATTTTAAAAATAAATTAAAAATATAACTATTGTTAATATTAAAATTAAATTTTTTTGAACTAATTTAACTAAAATAATATTAAATTTTAAAAAAATTAAAAAATTACAAATGAAGGAAAAATAAGGAGAAAATAGAGGGAATTAACAATTAATAACCATTTTACCCTCTAATTTTTGGTTAAAAATTACTTTATGGTGAATTATGCTAAGAAAATATTAATTTAAGGATGCAATCTGTCAAATATTTTATTTTAAGGTGCAATATACTAAATGAACATCACTGAATGGTGCAAGATGCCAATTACCCAATTAAACTAGTTCAAGGACAAAATTAGAACATAAAGATTAATGTCGAGATTTATTATATTTTCTTAAAAATAACATATAAAGAGATATTTCTAATATTTAAGGAGATAAAATTTGAAAAATTAATAATTTTATATATAAAATTTATATTAATTTAAATTTTTTATTGAATGAGGGGGGATGGCTATCCCCGCCCCTTGTCTCCGTCTCTGAACGAGTTCACAAGCGTGACAATTTGTGTGTGATAGTGAGAAAATATTTTGGATTTGTAATAAAAGTCTAAGGCTAAGTTATAAAATCTGTGTTTGATTCAATAAGGAAAAGGAAAGAGATGATCGTCTACCGTGTTTATGCCCATCTCATGCCTCAACCCTACAGGCTACAGCCACACTGCATATCCTAAAGTGGGATTCAAAGAAAATGTAAATTCAATAACTGCATCCGATCCTTGAATAATGAATCTAAAACTCTAAGACAAATAGCAATCTAGTGGGATCAAGATTCAAAACATTCATATCCGTCTTGAATTGAATATTTCTATTTTTTTTAGGATATTCATAAGTCTAAATTATGCCCCTCTTGATAATATAAAAATATAAACTTGGAGGATAACCTCGTCTTTTCATTAAAAGATACTTGTGCCCCCAAGTATATGCTTATATACTATCAAGAAGCACAACTATAAATATATTATTATTTTGATTTTATTTTTAATTTTCGTCTAAATTCAATAAATATTAGAAGGGTGTGGTATATGAGCACTCTTATCTGAAGACTGAACCTTAATATTTTAAAATCTTCATGATTTTTTTTATTCAAACAATTAAACAATTTATTTTTAAAATAAGAGTTAACATCTTATAATCTTGAAAAATATCTAATAAATTTTTTTTAAATAAATTTAGTCCAAACACCCGCTTAATTCAACTATAACTCAAATTCTTATCTTGGATAATAGTCCAAGCTTATCATAATTAGGATCCAAATGTAGGACTCATCATGTCAAGCATCTGGGCCGAAATCATAGGTAAGGGTCGGACAATCCAAATCGGCCCATACTTTCCTTGTGCATAAATCTTGGAGCTCCACCCTTGGAACTTTTCACCTCATCAAATGTCTGGATAGGGCAATCCAGATCGGGCCAAGTACCCAAACCCAATTCACAAGAATGATCCTGAGGCATCACCTCCAATTTTCAATAACTAGGAAATTGAGGATCAAATCTGATTCAAAACTAATTTCCATCTTCAATCCTCGTCTATCCAATATATACTGAAATCTCATCAAATTCCATTTGCAGTTCTATATTCGGTCAAAATCCCAATATTCCAAATACCTGAAGCCATAACAGCAGCCATAAATACTTGCTAGAGTGCCAAATTCGGGGGAATGCGACTAGTTAAGTTAACAAAACATGGAGAAATTAGTGAGGAAATTAGTTATGAAATCAGTAAAAAAACACCTTGTAACTAGTTTCCTCATTTATGCTACATTTATTCGCTCCTTCAACATTATTGCATGTTGATTTGGTGCGTATGGTCAGGAACGGAGCGGGGATGAGATTTTTTTATTTATTTAAATAGTAGATAAATAGATGTTTTTAATATTTTAGGGGGATAAATTTTTAAAATTTAAAAATTATATATATAAAATCCCGCTAAACTTCACTTATAACTGCAAATACCCATGAACTTGCAAATGTAACACTTATCCACTGGATCAAATGTTTAGCTCTTAATTCAATCAATTTATATAGTTTTTAGTGTATTTTGAATATTTTGTATTCCAACGTTTATTTTAAATTTTTTTCAATTAGAAGAAAAATTTAAATTATATATTTTATTAAAAAAGTAATATAACTTTAGTAATTTAAATTTTTAAAAATTTAATTTATAAAGAAGTATAATAAATACAAAAAAAACTTATTGAATATGAAAAATTATTTTAATTCAAAATAAAGCATTAACTATTTAATTTAAATGAATTTTCAACTCTTTTGGATAAAGGTAAATATGTATATTTTTGTAAATTTAAATTATATATATATATAATTGAATAAAAATAATTTATGCAATCTTATTCAAATTGGTCAAAAATTAATTGAAATATATATTTGTTCAATTTAAAAATATCAACGACGTTCTTATTTTTTTTTTTCAAAAGAGTTCAAAATTCATTTAGATTAAACAGTAAATGCTTTATTTTAAATTCAATTAATCAAAACAATTTTTTTTCATGTTTAATATTTTTTGGGTATTTATTGTGCTCATTTATTACTTTAGTTTTTCAAATTTGAATTATTTAAGTTACTAATTATTTTTTTTGAAATATAATTTAAAATACTTTTTGTAATTAAAAAAGAATTTAAAATTAAATTTGGGATGCAAAATATTCAAAATAAACTCAAAAAACTATATAAATTAATTGTATTAAGAGTAATTTTATCTAAACATTTAATTGGGTAAGTATTATATTTGTAAGTTCAGATAATGTTTTTAATCATATGTAAAGTTTAAGAGAGTTTTATATATATATTTTTAAAATTTATATTAATTTAAAAATTTTATGAAGTTGGACAGGTCCTACCTCTTTCTCTCTCCCTCCATCTCAGGTGCACGTGGGAAGGACCTCCATACTAAATAACCCACTCCCCCACCCCACAAAAGAAAAATGTTTTTAGCTTATGTATCACATGGTATGGGGCTCGATTAATGATGCAGTTAAGATTTAAGAGCATGCATGCACCATGTTTTCCTGGACTGGAATATTGTTGCAGATAGATTTGTATGCTTTCCATATATGAATGGAACTGGGATGGACAGAAAGCCATGACAGGCTGATCAATGAGTTCCATAAGCAAAACGCATCAGGCCTTCTTGTCTACTGATGTCGGAACTGTCTGAAGAAAGGGGAAACTTACAACAGATTCGATGTTTAATCCAGACATTGCTTTGCAAAATTGGACTAAAATGGAGAAATTAGAGTACATCCTAATTTTCTTCTACTAGAGAATTAAATCAGTAAGGCAATGTCTAGTTAGCATCTGAGAGTGATCGAGGAAGGTGTATTGGGAGAAGATTTTGAAATGAAAGTAATGTTTGATTTATTTTTTGAGGGAGATAAATTTTATTATAGATGTCATTTTCCGTAACATTTTGTTAGTTAATGATGTCCTATCAATCTTTTTAAATATTATAAGTTTTATTTTTTAATGTAAGAATATATATATATATATATATAATGATGTTCTTTTACTACGGGTCTTATTTTATTTGGGAGAAAAAGAAATTATATTGGAGGAATACATAAAACAAATGTGACTGTTTTTAGGAGAAAGAATTGAAAAAATCCCAAATACTAACCAAACATTACATAAAATTTTGAAAGTTCTGGAATTAGAATATTGTACAAGGACTTTGTTACCTATGTACTTCATTAGTCCATTCTGTGGACACAAAGTTAACATAATAGGTTGGTTGGCTCACTAACATAAACATGTAAGAAAAGTAGTATTTAATATGTGTATCAAATAGAATCAAAACTGACAACATTACCAGAAACAACCTTTTTTAGTACTCTGTCCCCTGAAAAATGTCTTAGCCAAAAATAGCATAAAAGATACAAGAATGTTTATACTCTTTATTATTATTCAAATAAATAGGCAGCTCAATTCCTTCTCAATTACTCTCCTGATGTCCTTCACTTTCACTGGCCCCCTCCTGGAAAATTTCCAGGGATCCAGCCCTGAAGCAAAATGTAACATGTTGATGCTCATTACAGGCTGGAAGATTCCATGTGCGTATTTACCATCAAATTCAGAAGTCCTTTCTGGTTTTAATCAGATGTGAAATTTGAGAAGATTGGACAGCTACATTTTAACCAAGTCAGGTGAGATGAAAAAGGAGTTCATCTGCAATTGGTTGGCCTCAATTATTTTCCTTTTGGTGGGGGGCTGGTGATAATGCCGGACCAATTCTCCTGATGCCAGAGCAATTTTTCTTGTATGGACATCAATGCCCTTCTCAGTTGAACAAGATTTCAGACTCTACCCTGGTTTTTCTTTCAGCTTACATAGAATTTATCCCCTTTGCCAACTTCTTCTTCTCCTTCGCAGTCCAACCAACCCCAACCTTTCTTGCTGTCTTTTCTTTTTTAAACATTGAAATGAACTGATGCGCTTTCTTTCCTAGAGTGGAGAGTGGAGAGTGGAGAGTGGAGATTTGGAGGTCCAGTGCTCCTTTGATTTCATTTACAAACTTATTTTTTATGTTTTCTCCATTTTGGGGCTTGAAAATATTATCAATAGATTTTCATGTAAAAATAAAAATATATTTAGGTTAGTAATATTTTTATGTTGATTATATAGATTTGTAGTTTTATGATTTATTTTGTACGAAAATATGTGAAGTGTTAGTAGATGTAAAAATTAGTTTTGTAAGTATATAGAAGGATATGAAATATTAGTAGATTTAAAATAAAATTTTAAAATAAAAAAAATTATATTTTTGATGAAAATGATAAAACAAATGTATTTTGAAAGTTTTAATGAAAACAATAGAACCCAAGAGAATACAGCAGCTATTCTTTCCCAGAATTTCTCAACAGGGTATTTTGGTCTAATGTGCCACTGGCTTTATCACTCGCCTTTTTATCGCATTTCCTACCATACATTCATTATTCCATTCCAAAAAAGGTACTACAAAAGATGATAAATGCAAGAGGGATTCACTTGGACAAGACAGTAGTCTGAATAATGGTATAATATATTTTATCAGTATAATATAGTCAAACATGATAGTAAATCAAGATATTGGAGGATCCATTATTAAAAAAATACTTTAGTTTATATTTTATTTTGTATTAATATTAATATTATTGAAAATTTAGGTGATTTGAGTTTATATAAATATTATGTAATTCTAGCATTTTTCTGCAATGTATTTAATAATTATCTTATTTTTATGACATGTTATTAGGAATAAATTTTAGATCATATGAATGCTTAGTATAGATAATAACAATATAAATAAAATAATTAAAGTCAATTAAAAAAATATTTATGTACATGTATATAAAAGATATAAACAGGGGTAATTTTGTTGAAAAATATACAATTGGAATAAAATAAAATAAAATTAAAATATGTTTAAACATAACAAACAATATAAAACCTATTTAAAAACAAATAAAAAAAGATAGTGATGTGAACAATGCTACACCAAAATGCTTGAAAATGGCATTAGATATATTGCCAGTATTGGAGCCCAATTTATGTTCTAAATTGGCGTTTTATGCCAAGAAATAGAAGGGAGTATTGTATATATTATTCTTAATGTACATATATTTGATATAAATTTATCATTCAAGTGTCTCATTTTTCATAAAAATGAAATACTTGACTTTCATTCATATACCAAGTGTACCATACATCAGGTGTGACATAGATATCTATCACCATAATATTTAGTTAATACTTATTAAATTTTTATTAAAAAAAATTACTATAGGAGGTTTGTAAATGGTCTTGTAATCTTTTCCGAATAGCAAAACCTAAAATCTAGAAGATTCTCATTCTGTTTCTGAGATAAAATTTTCCAAAGGAAATCATGTCTTGAATATAAAAGTTTGAACAAAATAACTTCTACTAAGTTCTATCCATCAATAAGATCATGCACATTGGTTTGCTGCTTATTTCAAGAGACTCTGTTAGATATATTATATAGAAAATATTTCTTCTCAAAATAATTTTGTTTCTTTATTTTACAAAATATAGCGGATAGCCCATTTTTAGGTGAGCGAATGGTATTGGGTAGGAATTTAAGATCGAATATCTCAAATTCGAATCCCCTGCATCACTCGATTTTTGCCCATCGTACCGGGTTTGTCTAGTGTGACTTACCCTTCTGTGCGATTTGCTGACTATTGAACGAAAGTGTGATTTATCCAATGGACACATTCGGCTAGCAGCTGCGGATTTCATATCATAAAAAAATAATAATAATAATACAGCTGATGAGCAATCTTCATGTCCTTTTTTTGCACATGTTCTCTCTATGGTATTAACGCGTGCTGCAGCACGAGCTATATAATATCAAGGATATTTTTTTCAGCAATTAGCATGAAGAATCCATAGAAAGATAACACTATGGAATCTTGAGAGGAAAAAGTGGCCAGCTTCAAGTTGTAAGGTGGCAGTCCCCCCAACTCAAAATGGATGTGGAAAGATTTTGAAAGAGAAAGGAGAGGCAATATAACCACATGTGACATTTTCACAGGTAATGAACAAGAATGATAAGGAATCCATATAACAAGATTGATAAGGAATCCATGTATCAGTAGCGTTATGTCTCAAAATGTTTATCATCTTTCAGAAAGGTTTCCACCAAATTCGTGGAAGTCATTATCAAATTAAGCATACTCTAAAAGGCCATTTCTTGAAGAGTAGAAAGGTTACTAATTCCATGTTCTTATCAACTGATCTGAATCTTCGCCTTTAACTGAAGAATCTGTTCAACCAAATCTCTTTCAACAGGATCCCAACTCCAAGTTGCAATTTAACAGAAGAATCTCTTTCAACTGGATCCCAACTCCAAATTGCAATCCATGGCCAAGAGGGACGGAGTCAGGAACTTTAACCTTAGGCGGCAAGATCGGATTTTTTGTTAAGTACAACAACCAAAGAGATATTTTCAATTTTATGAAGGACAATTTTTTATGTTAGGAGGACTTTAATAAATTTATATGTAATATATAAGCTTGTATAAATTTGGGGGATGGCAACCGTTTCCCCTCTCCTTCCCTGAGGCCAAGAAGAACAGAAAAAGTGACTTTAAAGGTTGTGACAATGAAATTGCAACCCATAAAAATGATTTTTTACTGAATACCAACGTGGATGATAAGGATTCGAGATATATCCATATGATCTTTCACCTCAAAGAATAATTTTTGACATTAAAGTTTTATTTCATCTCTACTGAGAATCTGCAGAATTCAGGCTGCCTGGTTACATTTGGAGCGCATCAGGGTCATTCGCATATTGCATCAGGTCAAGGATGCATGACAATGTATAGAAACTTCTTTATCAAAAATAACTATATGGTATTGTTGAGTTTTGTTTTATCCACTCAATACAAGTAAATTCACATATCTTGACAAAGGACTCTCGTGTATTTGGGTTGGCAGCTAAACACAGATTGAACCTAGAGCCGACTATTCTTTAACATTTTACTAATGTAAGTTCATGCAAAATAATCAAATTGTCCTTTACCTTTTGTCACGAAGAAAGTAAAATTCATCATGAATGTGATGGAATTAAATCAATTACACGTACTTTCGGCAGCCATACTCTCCTATTAATTAATGTATGCCGCCAAAAATTGGAAAACATAAGGGTCCACAATCATTGCTAACCTACATTGATACAAAACTAAAATAAGGCTCTCTCATGTTCTTTTATTCCTTCAGACAATGAAATATGTAAAGGTGTTTAATGATCTTAAGCTATCAAGAAACGTGCAGATAAAAATAAACAGCATATCTGGCTTTTAGTTAATGGACCGAACAGAAAATAATGCAATTTATTACTAGATACGTTGTAGCATTTCAGATATGTTTATTACTAGATAAATTGCAATTAGAATATCATTTTAGATATTCTAATCTTGTGTTTTATTTTATATTTTATTTTATATATATAAGTACATTATATTATATTTAAAATAATATTTTATATATTTAACATTTATTTATGATATAAAATAGGAAATGAATTACGCTTGCAAACCAATAGGAATGTCGTTAATTTGACTCGTGCATACACAGAAGTAGCCTTCATTTAGTCGGGAACTTTATGTACAAATTTTCGCGTTCTTTATCAGCAGCTGCAACGAGCTTTCTCAAAGAGATATTCTGTTCAGTATCATGCACTTCACAACAATGATGATGCTACAAAAAAAATTTCTGCTGTCCCTTATGACTTAAAATAAATAAATAAAATAATATAGCTTTTCAGGTTCCTAACGCGTGATCCCACATGATAAGTACTGCATAATCAATGAAAAGGTTTTAAGAATGTTAGAAAAAAGGAAAAAAACCAACTACCCGAGCAATGTGAACAGAGATTGAGGGAAAAAATTAATAGTTTCTTATGTAATGCATGTACTGTCAGGGTACGGACATGTTAAGCCAGCTAAAATTCAGAAACAGTGAGAGAAGTGAAGACTTTGTCACGTTTAAGATTAGCCCTTTAAACAAAAAAACGAAGTGAAGTACTCCTAAAAAGAGAGGTGCTTTTTTTTTAATCCCCATGGACAGAATCATACAATTATGTGTCTGTAAGAAACATGAGAAATCAAAACTGGGCCACGATTTGCCTGTGAACTTTTTTGGAGCACACAGGTAGCTGCTGGTTTTAACCAGTTTATTTCTCAGTTTGGACCCACTATGGATAGATGTATTTTCACGTTTTAGAACAGGTTGAGAAGCAAAGGATGAAATTCGGGAACATGGGAAGAAACTTTTGTTGGATAAAAAAGCAGCCTGTCTACAAGCTGTGCTTTTTTTACCAGCTGGTTTAATCTTATCTACATGATTATTTTCATGGAAAGTGAAGGAAAGCCACGCTGTTTCTGACAAAATTTCCCCAAACTGCAATTAGAACAACCACTGAGACATGCCAAAAGAACCATGCTGACCCCCTCCCCTCCCCCCCACCCCCACCAACCACACACACACACTTCGCCAATGCTATAAATAGAGCAGCTAGTCATGTCACATTTTCATATATTCCTACACTTGGATATCAGTTTTATCCACAGTAGGTAGCTATATTTGTGAGATTCAATTCAAATGGGCTCTAACTCGACGTGGACAGCCAAGCAAAACAAGCTGTTTGAGGATGCATTGGCAATCTACGACAAGGACACGCCGGACCGGTGGCTGAATCTGGCCAGGGCAGTGGGTGGCAAGACTGTGGAGGAGGTGAAGTGCCACTACCAGAAGCTCGTCGAAGATATCGATCACATTGAGTCCGGCAAGGTGCCGCTGCCTAAGTACAGATCTTATGGAGACAGTGGCAAAGAAAAGAAAATAATGGATGATCAGGAACAAAGGTACCAAAAAAACTACTTCCCTTCCAAATTGTCATCTTTCCATTTTGCACCACCAACATTTCTGTGTAGGAAATGTGCCATTGACGGAAGCCCTGTCAAGTTTATATAAACATAAATTTTATATATATATTTGATAAATTTTTAAAATTTTGTCACAATAAAAGTAATAAAATCGTAATTATATGATTGAAAATATCTCTTTACCTATTGTTCATAAATTTTTTAGCTTAGTCCCCCCCCCCCTGATAATATTTTGAAACTTTCCTTTTTTGTTGGCAGGCTGAAGTATCTAAACCTCCAATGAAGCAAGTGCCAAGCATAGCCCCGTGGATCGATCCATGGCTTCGACTCTCAAGTCTCAAAGGGAAAATGCATAAACCAAATATTAAGTGGAACAATTACACCAGATTATAATGTTTCTCCTTTTGTCTTGTTTATATTCAATGAAGTTTTTACATGTTAGTTCTCTGTTCCTGCACATGAACCAATTTCGGATTCTAATAAATGAGAATGATATATAGATTCAGATTCGAATATTGTATTGTAAAACACCCCTTCCCTGTTCCCTACCAATAAGAGCAAATCCATAAATTATAAAGTTTAGTAGTATATTTTTTTGGGTATAAGCTGAAGATTTAAATAAATAAATGTGGATATTACTTCCGAGCAAGAACTAGAAACAACCATCCAGGTAAGAAGTTAAACAAATCTCAGTGCCACTACATAAAAATAATACTAATGTTAATAACAAGATGTAAGTGATAATATCTAAATTGTTACTAAAGATATGCATTAAGTAATTACTGATTTTTATTTTGGTAAAAAATAATTTTTGTGAACTTAAGAATTATAGATTATTTGTATTTAAATTATTATTGTTGATAATTAATGAGACATGTAAAATAATAATACCAAACAAATCTGACATAGTTTAGCAACAGATGTTAAATCTGAAAAAAAATTAAATATTAAATATGTTTCTTACTTTTGCTAACATTGACTGAGAAGTATTATTATTCCGAATTCCCCCACACTAAAAAGAAAAAGCAGAAAAAAACAAGCATATTTGTGATAGAGCCACTGAAGGAATACCATCTATTCCTGTCAAAGTCGCAAATTGCTACGGATCCATGCACATCATAAACTTTTATCATTTACGTATTGTTTGCAAAAATTAAAAAAAATTGTTTTTTTTTTTTTTTAAGTTGAACTTAAACACTTTGGGCATATTTTGTAGGGGTGAATAGCATTTTGTCCCTCTTGAGTTTTTGGAAAAGGGGCGAGTTGCCCTCCAGCTTTTGAAAAATAGCATATAATTACTCTATTTTTTTTTTGTTCGAAGGAAAAAAAAAAAAAAGACTAACACCCCACTTACTAAATTAGAAAATGACCAACTTACCCTTATCTACATATAAGATGGATATCTCTACTTTATTTATTATTTTATTTTTGCTTTTCATAAATATCAGGGTCAATCATTAAATACATATATATTGTAAAATATATATTTATTAACAATGTATATATTGTTTTGAAAGACGTAAAAATTATTTTTTATTAACATTCTTATTATTTTATTCAAGATAATTTGAATAATTAATATAGAATATGTAATATTATAAACTTTAACGTTTTGTGTCATGTGAATCATCAATAAAAACACATCAAGAAAAAATATCCAATATCCGCTATTACTATATAACCATATTGAACTTCGATTTTGGATTTATTTTAAATATAAGGTATAAAATCTATAATAAAGAATATCTATATTATTTTATATATTTTGGAATAACGTACATGTTATTAGAAAATATATATTTTACATATGTTTTATTTAGTCATTACTTTAATGATTATGAACCATGAAAAATAAAGTTGAAAATTTATTAGAATGTGTACAAGGGTAAGATGGTTATTTTTCAATTTAATAAATAAAAAAAAGTTGGGTGTTATTTGTCCATTTTTTTCTTAAACACAAGGAATTATGTACCTTTTTTCAAAACAGTGTGTAATATGTCCCTTTTCAGGGGGTGGGGAGGTTGTAACATGTCATTTGGGTTGTTCTGTAGCAATGATTTTGCTTCTAATTCACTTATATGAAGCTGAAATATACAAAAAAATCAAAACCAATGAAGATGTTTCTAACTTTCAAATGGTATTTGGACAAATATTTAAAAGTTATTTTAGACCTACACAACTACACTTATATGTATGGTTTAAAAACGAATTAATCTACTCATAAAAATCGATGACGAAAAGTTTGTATGAGATCAAATCATGAAGCATTGCAAATTAATCTTGAACACCTTTTTTATTTGTCTATTAGAATTTGATGCTCGACTCAAGCTTAATTTGATTAGTTAAAAATGATAAATGCAATTGAAATTATCAAGCAACTCAAGTTCTACTCATTTAATATTCAAACCAAGTTCAAACATAATTAACTTGATTAAAAACTCAATTTTTTACACCCATGCTTATACCCAAATTATTTGTTGAAAAATAGGACGAGTAAGAAAATACTTCCTTTTTATTTGTGTTTTGTTTTGACCTAATGGGCATTCTAGACTTTTAGTCTTAAAAAAGAAAAAGTTAAAATCACAATTTTTCTGCAAAACACTTTTTTTTTTTAAATATATATATTCTCACTTTTAACATCTTTTGGACCTTTTCCAAACATCCTCCATTTTTACTTTTTTACTACTTCTTCAACTTTCTCTAAAATTCTTTATTTTTACAAAAAAATACAAGTTTTCACAAACGGTGACTTTGTTCAGTATTCAAACCTAACTTCTTCTATGCCAGCCAACCAACCAACCAATCCAAGTTACTGGATGCTTTTAGATGTTATATCACCAATGTTTTGCAATAGGTCAGATAATTTTTTTCTTGAGACGATTTTAAATTTACACTTTGAAATTTATATCGATGTTCTTTTGAGTTCTTTTATGGTTTCGCCCGTGAGGTCGGGTTCGTTTTTAAAGTCGGATATGGAGTTGCAACATAAAAGGGCAAAACTTCCTTATTTAATTCTAATTAAGATTAAGGTTAGGACAAGAAAAATGAGAAGTGCTCCCCCTGCCAGCAACAACTACCAAACGAAGCCACAATAGGTACTAATGTAGCTTGTGTTAGAAGCTTCATCCGAACTCCACAACAAGTCGGGTTCGATTGATATAAGTTTGATCGACTTGTAATCGATACACATTAGACTTATTGAATTGATCCCAAATTAAAATTTTTCGATACTTAAACCAGATTGTGGTAAAAAAATAATAAAAAATTAAATACTAAGAATATAAATGAAAAGTTAAAAGTCATGTTACCCTTCTACTTTAGCAGATTTGATCTACTTATAAGTGTTGATCACGTATATATGAACTTCGACAAATGACAGTATCTTGATCATTTGTTATTGGGTACGTGTTCTAAAATTAATGGCGAATAATCTAGTCAATTCATATCTAGATCGGGTAGGATCATGACCCTGATAGCAAATGCACGAACTTTATCCTGTTAAGTAACTAAAATTAAGTACAAAGGATAAAATGATAAAACACACCATTATACTTTAGGAACTAAAGGACATTTCAACAAGAAAGTAGTGAGGGAGAATGGATCAGGAGATTGGTAAGACAGGGAAAATGCCAAAAAGCAAGAGCCAAAGGCTTCCAGGCATCTTGAACAATTCAGTTTCAAGAAAGTCAACTTTGAATTCGTTCAAATGTTATGGTTAACGTATTGATTAAAGCATATATCTTCATGGCATATACTATAATAAATGTGTCTCACATATTTATAAATATGAATACGTACGTTTGATTTCCACAGTAGTTGTTAGGAAATCACCACGTGAACTTATATGCTAGTCTTTTATTTAAAAATCACAAGTCAATCTTTGAAAACAGAAGTTATCCGACAATATATTGCTCCTTAACTTTGGAATCAAAAGCAATGGCTTTTCCTTCTTCAGAGTTGTAAAATACTTGTCGTTTGTTTCTATAGTAGTTGGGTCTGCACCATGCGGAAGGCTCCAATCAAAATAATGCAATAAAGATCCCACTAGCATCTGAATATTTTTGAAAGCCACAATCGATCCTGGACACATTCTTAATCCTGTTCCAAATGGTAAATATTCAAAATGAGTTCCCCTATAACCTATTTTTGAGTCCAAGAACCTTTCTGGTTTGAAGGTTGTTGGATCCTCCCAATAGTTAGGGTCCCGAGCAATTCCCCAAGCATTCACCAACACCATGCTATCTTTGGGGATTACGTAATTATTCACCTTGCACGTCTCAATTGCGCGATGGGGCACCAAAAGTGGAGCTGGAATGTGAAGTCTCAATGTTTCCTTTATACAAGCCTGAAAATAGTGACATTGAGATAAAAGTGACTCACTCAATTCAACTCCTTCCACAGTCTGTGCAATTTCATCACGAACTCTGGACAATATTTTTGGATTTTTGATCAATTCTACCATCAGCCATACTGTCGTTATAGTGGTAGAATCTGTGGCACCAATTAGTAGTTCCTATGTGTAACATGTAAAAATGAGTTCTCCTGAAATTTATGTAAAATCATAGATGGGACCATTTGAAATTCTGCAAGGCATGATAAAATGGAATTGAAACTACTAAACATCTTACATCAGCATTTTCATTTTTTTTTTATATCTATAGAGTAGAAATCAATAAAGATAACAATATATGGCTTATCTTAACAGGGTTTTTCCGTGTCCTTAATAAGGTACGAATGTTATGCTCAGAATGTTGACCGAGTGCATCCGAAGTCATCAATCATTAACAATATAATAAAGGATGGTGACAAGGCAGTAATTCTTTGTATGACATATATACAACACTTTGTATACATACACTTAGATGAATAGATTGTATGCCTGATATTTCATTTTTAGCAGTGTGTAATGTTTGAAACACAAGGATTAACCGTTTATCAATGCAGTTCATATAGTTTGAGTTAAAGAAAAAGGTTCTAACCATCAATGCATTGCCAATCTGATCTTCTGAAAATGTACTATCAGCTAGGACCATGTCCAAGAAATCTTTGGTTGAATTCGGATTATCACGTCCAACTGATCTCCTTTCATGAATGATATTCCCCCAGATAAGCTTTATTTTTCTATGCATATCCATTGCTTTTCCTTTACTCCAAAAGTCTAATCCTTTGAGTATTGGCAAGAAATCAACCAGACCAAGAGTAATAGTCTTTTCAATAACGTCGTTGACTAAAGCCATCATCACCTTATAATCATTTTTAGCCTCTCCTCCAATGCCAAACAGGTTTCTTGAAGTTAGAACACTAGAGATCATATTTGATACAGTTGCAAACATTATGTCTTCAAGATTCACGACTTCGCCTTCCTTACTCCGCAGATGATTCACCACGTCCATGACCTTCGCCTTTCTCATCCAGGCATTTGATTCCACGGCCTTGGAGGAGAAGACGCAACTTTGACAGATAGAACGTAGGCGTTTCCACGACTTATCACATTCAGGTGACAATACAATAGATGAATGCAATGTCCCTGGAAGGTTGTGATAGACCGATGGCAAGTGCCTCCCTGAAAATATTCGGTCGTGGGTTCTGCAGAATTCCTTAGCAGTATCAGGTGAAGATGCAACCACCATGAGTTGGTCCCCAAGCCGGAAAGACATGAGAGGACCATAGATTTGGGCTAGCTTTTGGAGTGCAATATGAGGTTTATATATTAATTGGGAAAGGCACCCCAAAACTTGCCATGGATTAGGGCCTGGTGGAAGCTGCCGCATTCCAAATAGTGAATGCTTGAGGAAAAGAAAAAAAGGTATCAAAAGCAGCAAGGCCATTACCATGGTTTCTGAGTTTAGTTTCTGTTAGCCTATGGGAAACCTAAAATGAAGCAGCTGGAGATTTATAGTTTTCCAGGTTGGTGAGGTTCGTGCACATGCCATTTTTATTATCCTGGCTGTAAATGAAGATGCCCGAATTTTAAAATTCCCACTTATACATGAGTAGAAATGACAGTCAAGTCTTCAGATTAGATTAACCAAATTAATACCACTTGTGCATTGAAAGCTGAAAATAATTTTACTACTTCAAGAAAGAATATTTCTAGCTCTATTATAATATATGATTCCTGGCTAAGTCAACTACTATTAATGGGATAAACTTGTGACTGCATTTGCAAACCCTTGTTGATGTCAAGCTTTAGAATAGCTGGACAATCCATGCATCTAGCTACTTTATTTGAAAAATAAAAGCGTGTACTCCTGTATACACTGTCAAACAAGTTGAAGAAGATGTTCAAAAGTTCAAGTTGATAGAGAAATAAATGTGTATTGATTGTTTAATATACGTGTTTGGGTGGTGTTAAAGACATGACTATTTTGACACAATAATAGTTGACTTTGATATGTATTGAACAACCAGCCATTTTAAAAGATTAGATTGGTAGAGAATAAAAACAATTAAGTACTTCAATATCTCTAAAAAAATAATTTTGCTGCATTGTTAAGACCACGTATCCTCATATATTTTGGAATACACAATCCAACAAATAATTATATTCTTGTTTCTATTTTTTTATTTTTATTTTTTATAAGTAATCCAACAAACAATTCTTCTTCTTTTTCTTTTTCTTTTTTTTTTTGTAAAAATAAAAAAGTAATCCCGCAAACAATTCGAGTGGTGGAGATTCCTCTCATGTAAAGTTGTCAATTGGTCCGATTGGGCCCAGATTTGGACCGAACAATTTTTTTTATATGCAATCTCAAGTAGGCCCATTAAACTAGTGTTAGTGAGCCAGTCTCAGACGTGGTCTAGGCCTCTACCGGGCCTGAGGCTTTTTCCTTAAGCATCTCAATTCTCAAATGATTAATCTACCCTAGAATTTTAATTTTTATTTGATCATTCTACGTTATACCTTAGTTTTTTCAAGTTATATTATTTTTCTTTTGATCATTCTAAATATATCATCCTAAGTTTTGGTCTTCTGTTTAATTTAATTATTTTAGGTAGTTTATTCCAAAATTTTGTCCCTTTTTTGTGAATTATCTTAAGTGTAGGTATTATACAATTTTGTAATTGATTATTTTAAATCTATCATCCTAAGATTTGGTATTAATATTTATCCTATTAGTTTAAATTTATTGTTATAAATTTTAAATTCTTATTTTCTGAATTATTTTAGGTGTAGTTAGTATACAAATTTTAAGTTAATTATTGTAGTTTATCATCCTAAGGTTTAGTCTTTGGGATTGGATTTTCTTTTAAATAGTCTAAGTTTAATATTATTTTATCAATTATCTTAAGTGTAGCTACTATACTATTTTTAATTAATTATTTTAAATGCATCATCTTAAATTTTGTTATTTAATTTTTATTTGATTAGTCTATCTTTATTATTCTAAATTTTCTTAAGTGTAACTAGTATATAATTTTTTAATTGATTACTCTTATGTATTGTACTCGGAATTAGTATTGATTTTTATCTGATTATTCAAAATTTATTATCCTAAGTTTTTATCCCTTGATGTTTTATTATATATATATATATATATTTGATTCAAGCTTATTTCAACAAAATTGATATTGGTTTAGTGATTTGTATGTCTCTTCCTCTTATAAGAGGTAGAGAGAACAAATGTCTTTAGCAACAATCGTAAATTAAAAAAAGAACATAATAAATATAATGGCCACGAGCCTAGGCTAAAATGGAGTTGGATTGTTTCAACCTTTGGACTCAATTCATATACCCTAAATTGAGAGTACAAATCTCTTTAGCCACAAATAAAAATAATATTAATAATAATAATAATAAAAATAATAATATAATAGCCAGTGACGGGCTTGGGCTAAAATGGCCCGATTCATGAGATGGGTATTTTCAGCCTTTGGGCCCAATTCATATACCCTAAACTGAGAGTACAAATCTCTTTAGCCACAATCATAAATTAAAAAAGAAAAACATAATAAATAATGGTCAGTGACAGGCTGGGCTAAAATGGTCTGGTTTACGAGCTGGGTTTTTTCAAACCTTTGGGCCCAATTCATGTACCATGAACTGGCTCTGGTTCAATGTTCGGGCCCAATTTTTATATCCTTGGCTCAGGTAGGTCATGAACAATTTAATCACGAGTTGGGTTTTTTCAGTCTTTGGGTCCAATTCATATACTTTAGCACCTTACAATTCTTCACGAGTTAGGTTGTTTCAACTTTTGGACTCAATTCATATATCCTAAACTGGCTCAGGTTCAACATTTAGGCCCAATTCTTATATCCTGCATTAACCCAGGTAGCTTGTGAACAATTGTTAATGGGCCGATCTTTGGGTTAGTTTTTGATGGGTCGGTTATGTCCTGTACCGGTCCGACCCAAACCCTATCCCGACCCAACTTATTTGACAACTCTACATGCATGTCTCTTGAGCAACAAGAAGATGTACATATTTAAGATTCAAAATTATTTTTAATTTGATTGTAATTGTATCAAAACCTGACATCCAAACTCCCTAAGAACCACACATTTGTATCTCACAATTAATCTTCTCATTTGTAGAAGCGAATTGGCTTCATTCGCTTAGGCCCTTGCTCGGTAGAAAATGTCGTTCAATTTGGGAATTTGACCTCACATCAAATTTTTCTAATTTTCAAAAGGCTTCGAAAGTTCAATTTTGAGATTTAACTATAATTACATATGTATTAGAAATCACAAGAGGTCTATAATACATTAATGATTAGGATTGTTTCAAAACTTGAAATTCAAACTCTCAAGAATCACACATTTATACCTTGTAATTAATCTTCTCATTTGTAGAGGCGAAATGGCTTCGTTCATCAAGCCGGTGGTGGTTGGGCCCCGTTTCCTTCGCAGGAAATGTCATTCAATTTGGGAATCTGACCTAGCATCAAAATTTTCTATTTGGTGAGATTTCTTAAGTTCTGGAGAGGGAAACAGATCCCTAAAAACTCAGAATATCGTGGCTAGAATTTAGGAATCTAATGTTGAGAACCAAAATAGAATGGAATGGATTATGAATAATACACAATTCCTAGGATAATAATATATTTGATTTTATTTAAATTGATATGTATAATTTTTTTAATTTATATATTTCTCACATATCGAATATACCTGAATATATATAGGTGATATTATAATTGTGATAAAAGATAAAAGCAAGTTTATAGTCCTTTGTAATATTTTCAAAATTGAATCGAATTGACAGGTTTAACAGGTCCAATTGGGAACCGGAGATCGTTGTGGTTTGCTTAGTTCCATAAAATCGTTTGATCGGTCAGAACTGACCAAAACTGATTTGACCGGTTTTCATTTCTCTTTTTTTTTTTTTAATTTTTAATTTTTAAAAAAATTAAATTTAATATTTTGTTATATTTATGTGATTATTTAGATTTTATATTTTATTATATATATTTTTTATGTAGTTCTTTATTTTTACATTTACAATGTATTACATAACAATTAGTTTATCATATTATCATTTTATATAATCAATTTTTATTAAACCGATCCGATCGATTGAATCACTAATTATTAATAAATTCGGTTTGATCACCAATCTGATTATAACAATACAGATTCTTTGGGCATTTTATGGTCGGATGATCTTATATTTTTGTGTACTTCTATTTCACTCAATTTTTTTTAATAATTCGAAATTCAACATCTAAATCTCAATTTTCCTTTGATATTCTTATTCCCTTTTTCTTGGGAATCTGAAACAAAAGTTTGCAAGACACTACTGGCTTCTATACTGTCTTTTTCTAATCACATAAATATTTCATATTAAATAGATATATGAACAATATATATACACACACACATGATCACAAAATGTTTAATATATATGAGTGTGTATATATATAATATATATATATACACACATGTAAATATACTACACATATTTATATATATATATATATGTATTTATGTACTTATATTTAAATAAATATGCATATACATTTTTGATTAAAATTTTTATTTTGTTGTCTCTTCCTCTCCTTCGTAAACCAATTGAAAAAAAAAAAAATGAAAACCAAGATAGACAGATTCTTTTTTTATTTTCTGCGAGTTGAAGGATATCAAGCAGAGAAACCTGGCAACCACTCCCTTAAGCTTTATGATCTGTAAAGTGCTAATTCAGTCAAGATAGACTTTATTCAAGAATGTCACCGCCCTTGGAATCAGCGCTAAGTTAGTGAATAACCCACGATCATCAATATGAGTTCCTTTCTATCTCTATCAAAGCAGGAACAAAGGAAATCCTTCCCTTTTGTGTTAACCCAGAACTGAAAACTATACTCGGGTGTGCTCTTAGGCTCACGAAACTTCTCTGACTCACAAACTCCACCTTGGTTGATTGCAGGACTTCAATCAGGACGGATCTTCATTGGAACAAAAATAAAGGGTTTGCTGGTTTCACAGTGAACATATGTGCTGAGTTTCATGAAGTTATTAATTGTTATGAATATATGTTAAATTAAGTAGGAAAATGTATTATCAATAATGTGAAATCAAATATAGATGTTTAACTTATTTTTTAATTTATTATATTATTAAATGATGTATTTCGTATATATAGAGACAAATTTGTAATGAAATATACAAGTGAATATAGGAGGAAAAAAAGATTCTCTCAATTCTTTATTTTTTACTCATATATTCTTCACTTCACAATATATAATTTTATTTATTTTTTATAAGAGAAAAAAAATATTCTCTCTATTCTTTATTTCTTAGTCTCTATATTTTTCATTTCACAATATATAATTTTTTTTATTTTATAACATGTTATCAACACGAATTACATTGACAAGTATTTCTCTGTCTACTTGTACTCTTTGGAACAAAAGGTTGGTATAGAAGGTAAATCTATATGTATTGATGTTTTGCTTCCATTTTAATAAACTACTATATTCCTAAATTCCACCAACTAGTGGTAATTCATATTAATACACACACACAGATATATATATGCAAAATTATTAAATTTCTTGTATTATAGATTTTTGTATTCGATTAACTTTTAAGATATCTAGATAATTAAATTTTGATTGTTGATTATGTATACAAGCATGATTTTAAATATATCGGAATTATAATTGAGGTAATATCTCATTACAAGTTCATTCGATTATATATATGTTGTAGATTTTGCACACAAACAAATTTTTTATGTAATTTCATTGCTAAATGAGATCGGTAATAATTCTAAGAAGATAAAAGAACTAAGAATGGTATATTTGTAGTTTGGCTCATTATCAAGCTACAGTAGCTATTGGTGCTTATGACAAATAAATTCAAGCAATTTATGATTGTAACTTTAGTTTTATTTATTTCCTACTTTATAGAGTGTATTCTTATAATTCTGTATGACAGTTCATAAAATTCGTGCGGTGAAGTAAGTCTCCCCATATCTCCATGCATTTCATTGATTCATTCAGTATATGCGTAAATATACTCATGCATACATATGAATATATATGTGCGTGTTCGTCTTTGTACTTGTCATGGGACTACTAGTACATAAACATTAGCTATCGTTAAGCTTGATTAGTTAGGCTATGCTAACTAATTATGATTGAGGTAACTCATATTAGTTAACCTATTTACCATTTTCGCAAAAAGAGAAGATTATGAGGTTGCATGTAATAAGTTTGTTAATTTGCTTTGATGCTTTTCTCATGTGCCTGATTTATTGAATGCACACACATAATTATACACTGTATTGTAAAATTAGAAATGAAAACTGATCTAATATTGGATATTGTATTTGAACCTCTTACGTATATAATCTTTTTAGTGTTAAAATTAAAATTTGTCTATTAAATAGTATAAAATTATTTCAAGTGAGTTGATCAATATAATCTACATTTTACATTTCATAAATTTATTCACGACAAATATTACTAAACTCGAATTTGTAGCACTTGACGTTACGAGCACTAATTATTTATCATGGAGACTAGATGCAGAAATTCATCTAGATGCTATGGGTCTTGGAAATACTATTAAAGAGAAAAATGAAGCATCTAGTCAGGGATTGTGCCAAGGCCATGATTTTTCTTCATCACCATTTTTATGAGGGGTTGACATCTGAATATTTTACAGGAAAAGACCCCTTTGAACTTTGGCATAGTTTGAAAGAAAGGTATGACAATTATAAGACATTGATTCTCCAAAAGTTCGATATGATTGAACATATTTGCGATTGCAAGATTGAGAAAAACGAAATCGCTAAAGAAGACAAAACATGTTCATGCCTCGTAGATACTCCAGAGGTAGCAATATCGAGAGTGAAATTCTTTGAAACATTCGCTATCAATCACACATGTATCTTCTTATGATTAAGAAAAACAATGAGCTTTTGATGTAATATCAAGAATCTTGTCCATATTGTTCTACTATATTCCCTGAAATGAATATAATAACATTTGATTGATCTTTATTAAGTTTCTCAAAAGAATAAAAGAAAAAACATGGAGACAAACTTGGCATATGATGATGATGATGATGATGATAGTACTCATGATGATAAAATTAGATATTACACACTCAGACGTCATATGTCTCTTTGAATAAGTGGATCAAATCAACGACTCTTTTAATGATATGATTTAATCAAAAATTTTATATGATTAATTTTTGGTGTTCTCTCGAATTAAGTGTAATTTCTTTCTTTCATATTTGAAGTTTTAATGCTATGATACTTTCTTAATTCTTATGCATTTTCTTTCCTTAATAAAAGAAAATTGGATAGTTCTGATACTTTTATTGATTCAAATATCAATGATAAATGTATTTGCTTAGTGAATAGTGCAATGACACATTTTGTAAATAAAAATATTTCTTAAATTTGTCAATGAAAAAAGCCAATGTTAATACAATATCAATCACTACAACCCTTATTAAAGGCTTCAAAAGAGCTAACATTATATTGTCTTAAGTGGCAAAATTGAATATTAAAATGCCTTGCTTTCTTTTAAATCAAAGCGAAATTTGATAAGTTTTAAAGATGTACGCTAAACAAGTTATTATATTGAGACTGTTAATGAGGCAAATATAGAATATCTCTGTATCACATCTATTGTTTCAAGAGAAAAATGTGTATTGGAAAGGTTATGTATCATATCTTTTGACGTATACTACACATATATTGATGCAATTGATACAAATGCAATAGTAAACTAGAAGTTTATTAATATAAGAATTTTTATTATTTGGTATGATCGATTGGGCCATACCGGATCAATTATGATACGAAAAATTATTGATAACTGAAATGATATGTATGGAAGAATCAGAAGATTCTTCGCTTTAATGAATTCTCATGCATTGCATGTTCACAGGGAAAATTGGTTATTAAACTATCAAAAGTTAAAGATAATATTGAATGTTTTGCATTTCTGGAACATATTTATGAAAATATATATGGGCCTTTAATTTGACATATGGACCATTTATGTATTTTATGGTATTAATAGATGCATCTATTAGATGGTCTCATGTTTGCGTGTTATCTACTTGCAATTTGGCATTTGCAAGATTAATTGCTCAAATAATCTATTTGCAAGCCTAACTTTCAGAATATGCAATAAAGACTATCGTCTTGATAATACTGGTAAATTTGTATCGCAAACATTTAATGATTATTGAGTGAGAGTTGGAATTTCTAACTCCTAAAAACTCCCAATTAATACAGTTTCTCAAAAATATATTGTTAAAGCCCTCTGATCTGCTCCTCAATTCCTGCTGACATGCAGGATGATAGCTCACTCTCGCCCAATTGTTCTGATTCCCAAACGGACATGGAACGACTTCAAACTTTATAGAGAGTTGCCTCAAAACTCAAAGAACATTCCATACAAACTGTATTATAATCCCCACTTTGTAAGAGTCTCTACTGATGGGCCAATGGCGCCCACTCGTGTGTGCTGGCACTCCCTGTCTCCTGCATCTCCTTCTTTGCGTCATGGTCGCTAATCCTGAATAATCCCGACTTTGAGTTGCAACCCATGACATCCTCCCTCATTTGATTTGTCGATGTCCTCGTTGACATATACATGAAGAATTGAAGTGTATGCAGTGCCAAAACTCATCTATTCAATTACAACACCAGTCAAATGTTTGGCTCCCGTTGAGCCCTAAAATGTGCCTCTTCACAAACTCTGTCATTCCTCTAAATAGTGCCTACTATCACAACTCAAAGAAGCCTACATGGTCATTTACTGATCACTGATATCAGGGCCCTTTTGGCCAACTCTACACGATGTGCGCCTCATGCACTCGGAAGTGTACGTGCGATAAAACATCCTATTACTTATGTATATATACAAAATGGTTTAGGAAATCATTTATTAAATGCCTCCAGTTGATTGCTGGACCAATACTTATGAGGACAAAACTCTCAATCTCTACTTAGGGACATGCAATTTTGCATGCAGCAACATTTGTCTGCATTAGGCCAATATCATTTCATAAGTACTCTCCATTACAACTGACTTTGGTTAAAAGCCTAATATTTTCCATCTAAGAGTTTTTTGTTGTGCGATGATATTAATATTCAACAGATTCGTTCAAATGATAATTTGACAGATCTATTTTACAAAAGGATTACCCACTGCATCATTTAAAAAATCGAGATATGATATTGGAATGCATCGATATAAAAATATTATATGAATGAGGGGAACATATATGCATTGTACTCTTTTCTTGGACCAAGGTTTTATCCCACTGGAATTTTTCTTACAAGGTTTTTAATGAGGTAGTTTATAACGCGTACTTACAAAAGAATAATATATTCTTTTTTTTTTCACTAAAATTTTCTCCCACATGATTTTTTTTAGTAAGATTTTAACGAGACATATTTTTTATATAAGGACATCCAAGGGGAAGTTTTATGAATATATGTCATATCAAGTAGGAAAATATTTAATCAATAATAGGTAAATGTCAAATCAAATATGGATGTCAACTCATTTTTTAATTTATCATATTATTATATGGTATATTTATTCATATTGTATGCCTATAAATAAAAATAAATTTGTAATGAAATATACAAATAAATACAAGAGAAATAAAATATTCTCTCTATTTTTTATTTCTTACTCTCTATATTTTTCACTTTACAATATATAATTTTTTTTATTTTACAACATTAATCACTAAAATCTGATTTATTTGGGCTTCTAGTGCCCGACTATAATTGGACTAATAGACGTCATGACATCCTAGATATATAAGGGAGAAGACTCATAAAGCCTTTGCCAACTAGGAATAACATTGTTGTCTTTGTGTGTGTGTGTTTAGATGTATACATATATACTACAAAAAAAGATTGTGTGAGAAGTGAAGTGATGGTATCAAAATTATCCCTAGTTATATGTCTTAAGCGACAAGAATTTTTATTTTATCATTATAATAATTTTTATATTTTTTATAATAATAAGAATTGTATAAAAGTTGTCACTATATATTATTAATTAGTGACAAAAATTGTGTATAAAGTTATTATTATAAATAAATTAGTGACATATGTATAATTACAATAAATGAAGTTGTCACTACTAATTATCAATGGTGACAAATTAGACACACTTCTTGTCGCCATTAAATATTTAAAAATCTTATTCTAGCAAAATATTTTTTTTGTCACTTGATACATATTATTATTATTATTATTATTATTATTAACTTAGTTAAAGCATATATATATATATATGTATTTAACATTACTATTTCATTTATTTTAAATTATAATTTAAAAAAAAAATATTTTTCTTTGTCTAGAAAGTTTGCAGTCGAACAAATGTTTCACAGTGACTAAACATAGTTGATTGTGATTATGAAAACATTTCTTTTTGTCTTTTAATAATTTTTTTGACTATTTTAGATCTTGAAAATGACAAAAATGGTAAAGAATAATGTTTCTCAACCTTTAATGATTTATACTTCACGATTTTCCTGCAAAACAGTCCCTACCCGCCTACTTTTCCTTCCCATTCCACAACAAACGGTCAAACCTGTTACTGCTGTCTATTTGCTAACTATGCCAACTGTAGGACCAAATTTGAAACAAAAAAATTTGTTATGGGTTCATTTTAAAACAGAGGTGTTAATGTTAGAAAGATTGACATTTTGCGCAGAAGACAGGTGTTGTAGAATGGTGATTTTAATTAGCAGTGCTAATTACTTATAAATTTTTTTCAGGAGAAAAAAATTAAATTTTTTTAAAGATAACCGCATCAATCATCTAAAGAATATTAAAATTTGAGGGAGTCTAATAGTATTAATTAAAATTGAGAGGCGCTCGTAGGAACAATCAAATAGTTGAGTGCAAAAAATGATCTTCATTTAAATAGATAATCTTTAAATTGATTTAATTCCATATATTGTCTTCTGTAAAATCGATACTAATTAATGGATTGTTTCTTTTTCTAGAACATATAGAGTATTTTGTATTTAAAATACGTAAAAATTTTATTGTTATTTTTATTTTTTGCTGCATGCTCTATTTAAATATTACAACACTATTAACACAATAATTGACTTAAATGTTGCAACACCTTACAAGTTGATATTACAATATTTCACACAACACTAAATTTTTTTAAATAAAATTGGACAATAGATTTATATCAATAGAGACTAAAATCACAAACGGTTTTAATCTTATAAGAACAAAAGTATAATTAACCCATAAGGTTGAAAAAAAGTTGTGAGATGGGGTTAGTAATTTTATGGTGGAACTAGGTGCATTGTGCTTGGTTTATTATTGGTGATTAAATTAGTGAGAATGATATTTTTTGTGAAAAAATTAAAATAATTTATAAGCAAATACAATTATTTATTCAATAATTTGAATTAATTATTTTTATAAAATAAGGACGAAAGCAATTGCTGATAACAACTATTGTGCTGATGTGGTGGCTGGCTCCACCTCATAGACCTGAGGAGTAACATATTTTTATTATTCATTTCATTTAACTTAATAATAATGAGTGAGTCAAATATTTTGCATTGATCCATCAACCATGTCACGGGGAGGTCAGCCCCATTAAGCCGTCTCTATCAAAATATTTTTATTCAACTCACTTAAACACAGTTTAAATGAGTTTAGATTATTAAATATACATAAAATGATATAAGGTGAAATGTGGTCTAATCAGCCGCAATTTGGATGTTTGTCAACAAAAATTTGTAAGACCAAATCTAATAATGTCTACAAAAATAGTAAGACCAAATCTTATTTAGTCTACCAGAATTGAGACGTGCTATATCTACCAATACCATAAAGTGGATTTAGATTTTAGACAAGTTGAATCAAGGTACATTCCTCCTAATTTCCTAAATTGAATGAATAGAAACTTTTATTTAAAGGTTAAAATGTGAAAAGTTGGTAAGAATATATTTTTTAAAAAGAACAAAATTATCAGTTCAGAAAATAAAATATTATTCTTTATAGAAATTTTTTTTTTGGAAAAATATTGAGTTTGAATTTTGACGGGTATGCTTAGTTTCAATTTCAATTTTGGCGTAATTCCCTTGTTATGAAAATATAAAATTGTGTACGAGCACATGGCTAAAATATCAGCCCATATTACAAAAGTATAGACTGGTTAGTGTGCGTAAATTGACCGCCGCTGAAATATGAAGCCGAATAATGGAATGACATTCAAATTAATTAATAGGAAACGACTCAGATGCTTCTTACTCCCCCCTCCCATTTTTATTATTAGGAGTCTTAAATAAGAAGTGAAAAATTCAAAGTTTTATGTATATTTGTATTAGAACTCTAAAAAATAATGATTCGAAGATGTCGGTATTGCATCATTAGTTAAAAAAAATTATGTCAAAAAGTAAAATTTTATTATGAAATATACAATATGTGTGTGTGTGTGTGTGTGTGTGTGTGTGTGTGTGTGTGTGACTGATAAATTTAAGATGGAAGGAATATTATTTAGGAAAAAGGAGTGGAAAGAGAGAGAGAGAGAGACAAGACAATAAGTCAGTTTAGCTTAACAAAATAACTTTTTAGTTGCTGATGCGACCTTTACTTTAATTCAAACTTTTCTTTTTTAAAAATAATAATTGAGAATTCATGTTTTCACATCATCATATTTAAATGAAATAAAATATATATATATATATATATATTTTATTTTATAACAATAAGTTGTTGATGCAACATTTACTTTAATTCACTAAGTTTGTCGTGGTGCCGGAATTGAACGTTTTTTTGTTCAGTTAGAAAATAAGGTGCGTTCTATTTTTAATCTTTCTGAATCTATTGCAATCTAATAAACTTTAGACTTTGAATTCCACAACTACTTTCAATATCGTCAAAAAAAGACAGGAAAAAAAGAAATCTAACTTCATACCTGGTTATTAAATCTTAAGATGTAATCAATGAAAAGAAAATCCATAAACTCCCCATATAATTAAAAAACCTTTAATCAACAATGAAGAAAAAATTAGATAATTGATTTGACGAACCAACTAATTATTTTATGTCTTCAGTAGATTGGCCTTGTGTTGAAGAACTAAATTTTAAACAACAAAATCTCAATTTCAATTAGAGTATGCTAAGTGGAATAGACAGAGAGTTTCAGAAATTTGAGATTTTGAATTTAAATTCCAATAAGCATTAATTATATTTATTAACTTTAAAATACGGCTAATTGTCGTAGGACTGACGACTGACGTATTTATGTTTTGATTATGAGTAGGATTCATAGATTCTTTCATAGATCCGTTAGAGGTCCCATGATTTTGTATTGTATAATGAGAAGATGTCAAAGTCATTATATATTGAGTTATAATAAGCGTACTGTTATGGGATACAACCAGATGAGTAGTACGTTTACAAAAGGAAATATAGTACTAGTGTCTTCCTAAAAATCAAATGTTAGTTGCATTGTTTTAAAATTTCTACTCAATTGATACTTTCTTTCAATCGATTCAATTGAAAATTGGAAGTCGATTCGATTAAAGGTATAATACAGAAAATTTGGTTTGACCGATCAAATTGGTTAAAATTGGTTTTAAATTTTTTTATTTTTTATTTTTTATTTTTAAAAAAATTTAAATTTGATATTTTATTATATTTATTTGGTTATTTGAATTTTGTGTTTTGTCAGATGTTTTGTTTAGATAGTTATTTATTTATTTATTTATTTATATTTAAAATATATTATATAACAATTAGTTTATTATATTATTATTTTACAAAATATAATAAGAAAATATAATTAATTTTTATTAAATCGGACCGATCGCCAATTGAACCGATTCAACCGATTAAACCGTTAATCATTAGTAAGATTGATTTGATCATCGATCCAATTATAAAAACGCCGATTAATTATCCATTAATAAAGTCTTTTCTAGAGAAATGATTATAAAGATCATAAGAAAATATGGGGCTATAATTGATCAAATGATATCTTGAATGAAACAAACTTTAATACAAGATACAAGCCACTCATTTGACATCTTATGTATGAGAGTTAAAAAAGACTATAAGATACTATCCAAATAAAAATATGAATATATTTCAAGTACATAACTAAAAAATAATGAGTGTATCACCATTTTGAGAGTTTTACATATATTTGATCTATACACTATATTACCACAAGGAGAGTATATTGTATTTCTAAGTTTGTAATAAACTTACATTTCATGTGGAATGTGTTATGGACATTTTCGATAAGTTTATCTATTATACAAATAAAGAATTGATAGGATGCTTCTTATGAATTACATACTACCAGTAAGGTCTTATGAGTACTTGTAAAAAATCAAGATTAAGAAAAAGACCCATTTAATGTGATGCAAAGTATACAAGTATGAATCATGTATAGTAAAAATTGTTATCACTTAATTCATATCATTAGTATTAGTGATGATTTCAACATTATAATTACTTCACATTTTGTTACTAACATTATTAGTTTGTAGTGATTTAAATACCTTATAGGACCCTTTCCGTTATTATTTTTATCTTTCTGGACAGAAATTACTGCATTTTTCACATTTTTGAAGATTTACTTTTCTTCCTCAAGGTTCAAGATTAGCTATTTGATTTACCTTACTATTTTATCACTTGCATTCTGTCACCCCACCACTAAACTATGTCTAATCAAAATTAACTTACTAAAAAAATTAGAAAAATCAATCTTCATCTAGTTTAGTATTGAGCATATATTCATTTGCAAGAAGTAAACAATTTTGTATCACGAATTTAAATACATGAATATGTCGATTTCCACAACAGTTCTTTGAAAATCACCATTCGCGTACAATGCATGTCAACTTTTACACTAGTCTTTTATTTTAAAATCATACTAGTTTTTTATTTGAAATCACATGTCAATGTTTGAAAACAAAACTTATAGAACAATATTTTGCTTCCTCAACTTTGGAATCAAAAGTAATGGTTTTTCCTTCTTCAGAGTTATAACATACTTCTCCTTTGCTTCTATAGTAGTGGGGTCGTCACCGTTCGGAAGGCTCCAATCAAAATAATGCAGTAAAGACCCCACGAGCATTTGAATATTTTTGAAAGCCACAGTCGATCCTGGGCACATCCTTAGTCCTGTTCCAAAAGGTAAATATTCAAATTGAGTTCCCCTATAACCAATTTTCGAGTCCAAGAACCTCTCGGGTTTGAAGCTTGTAGCATCCTCCCAATAGTTAGGGTCCCGAGCAATTGCCCAAGCATTCACCAACACCATGCTATCTTTGGGGATTACGTAATTATTCACTTTGCACATCTCAATTGCACGATGAGGTACTAAAAGTGGAGCTGGAACATGAAGTCTCAGTGTTTCTTTTATACAAGCCTGAAAATAGTGACATTGGGATAAAAGTGGCTCTCTCAATTCATCTCCTTCGACAATTTGTGCTATTTCATCACGAACTCTCGACAACATTTCTTGATTTTTTATCAACTCTACCATCAACCATACTGTCGTTATCGTGGTAGAATCTGTGGCACCAATTAGTAGTTCCTGTGGGTAGCATGTACAAATGAGTTCTCCAAAAATTTATGTATGAATATACTTAGAGAAATAGACACATGTAATGCATTGCCAATTTGATCTTCCGAAAATGTACTATCAGCTAGGACGATGTCCAAAAAATCTTGGGCCGAACTGGAGTTGTCACGTCCCACTGATCTTCTTTCGTGGATGATATCACCCCAAGTAAGTTTTATTTTACGATACATATCCGTTGCCTTTCCTTTACTCCAAAAGTCTATCCCTTTCAAAATTGGCAAGAAATCAACCAAACCAAGAGTTGTAGTCTTTTCAATCACCTCATTCATTAAAGCCATCATCACCTTAAAATCATCTTTTGCTTGTCCTTCAATGTCAAACAGTTTTTTTGAAGTTAGAGCGCTGGAGATGATATTGGCCAGAGTTGCAAACATTATGTCTTCAAGATTCACGACTTCGCCTTTCTTAGTCCGCAACCATGTCCAGGACCTTCACCTTTCTTATCCATGCATTTGTTTCCATAGCCTTGGAAAAAAAGACGCAATTTTGACCGATAGAACGTAGGAGTTTCCATGACTTGACACATTCAGGTGACTACACTATAGATGAATGCAATGTCCCTGGAAGGTTGTGATATACTGATGGCAAGTGCCTCCCCGAAAATATTCGGTCGTGGGTTTTGCAAAATTCCTTGGCAGCATCAGGTGATGATGCAACCACCATGAGTTGGTCCCCAAGCTGGAAAGACATGAGAGGACCATAGATTTGGGCTAGCTTTTGGAGGGCAATATGAGGTTTATATATTAATTGGGAAAGGTACGTTAAAACTTGCAATACATTAGGGCCTGGTGGAAGCTGTCGAACTCCAAATAGGAAATGTTTGAGGAAAAGAAAGAGAATAGGTACAAAAAGCAGCAAGGCCAATGCCATAATGGAAAAATATGCCTGTGTGGAAGCTAAGTTTGTGCTTGTTGGGAATCCCTGGAAATTATGTGAGAATTGAATCAAGCAAAGCAAGAATGGGTTTCTTACTCTTTTGCAGCTCTCAGGAAACTACACCAAGCTTATATGAAACTAAAATGAAGCAGCCTCGATATTTATAATGTGCGAAGTTGCTGAGGTGCTTGTACATGCCACACTTTTATCATTCTGGCTGTAGATGTAATACTCGAATTTAAAATCCCCACCTGTACATGAGTAGAAATGACAGTCAAGTCTTCAGATTAGGTACCAAAATAATACCACTTGTATAATGTATTGAAAGCTGAAAGTAATTTTAATACTTGAAGAAAGAACATTTCAAGTTACATTATAATATGAATTTATAGCTATGTCAATAAATATTAATGAAATAAGCTTGTGACTGCATTTACAAACCCTTCTTGATACCAAGCTTTAGTATAGCTGGTTAATCAATCTAGCTACTTAATTTGTAAAATAAAATTGTGCACGCCAGTATAAACTGTTAAAACAATTTGAAGAAGATTTGGCCTTTGCATGACTTGATGGAACTACAAAAAGAGAAAAGAAAAACACTCTAGACATAGAACTTATTTGGTACTGGTAAAATTCATTTTTTAATACTTCATTAATAACTATTTGCCGCTAAGTTTTTTTTTTAAAATATTTAATTAAATTAGCGATGAATTATCATAGTTCGTCTCTAAGATATTTTTATATTTTTTTGAATATTTTATTATCTTAGCAATGATAATATAGATATTCGTCGCTAAACTTAACAACAAAAAGGTCAATTTCGTCGCCAAAGTTAAAATTATCTATTCAATATTTAATTTTTTAAAATATTTTAGCGACGAAAGTCTTTATAAATTATGTCGCTAAGTTATTATTTAGCGACGAAATTGTCTACTTTAGCTACAAAAATTATCGCCGCTAAAATTTACGACAATCGCTTACATTTTCGTCGCCAAATTTTTTTCCGACAATTTTATTGTAATGACTTTAGCAACGAAATCTTATCGTTGCTAGTACTTCTCAGCAACAAAAAAGTCTTTGTTAGCGATAAAAATTTTTATCGCTAAAATGCAAATTTCTTATAATGTTATGACACTTTGATAATGTGCTCATGGTGAGACACTAAGACTGTGTAACAAGAGACCAAGGTGATAGAGTATTGTGATTGAGCTCACATATGCTATGAGACCATGGTATACTTACCTTGTGCTATAGGCGAGCAGACATGATATTTCATTATCACACTATGACACTTTGGTAATGTATTTAGGGGTAAGGCAAAGAGACCATGATACAATTACCCTTGTATTTTAGATGCATGAACATGACATTGCATGATGCGCTTTTGAGTAATGTATTTATTGGTAAGCCAAGTGGGCAAAATACCATTAAAATTGAGTGATTGTGGTTGAGCCCACATCAATAATTGAGACCATGATACAATTACTGTTAGTATGTATTGTTGCATATTCTTTGAATTTTGTGAAATTATTAGACATTATATGCCATTGTGAAAGGAGATTATACGATTGTGTGTAAATCTTAAGACTGATTGTTGGATGTACTGTACATTTTGAAAGGAGAATGCATGTATTTTGGTTATGTTGTTATGGATGATATGAGAATGTTTTTATATAATATGGTATATTGCGATGTGTGCACGTGTGAAGTCATTGTAGTTTATAGGAATTCATCAGGCTTTACAACTTATTCTTTTAATATTTTCCTCCCTAGGATGGTAGATGGTGATCATTGAGAGATCAATTAGGTCTCACGAACAACATCCTCAATGTCAGCATTACTTTTGTAATAGTATTAGTTGTTTGTACACTTGGCATAGATAAAATATATTTGAGCTTATTTACTGGATGTATTTTGATACAATTGGAGATTTTTCAGTTATAGTTGTATGATAATGTTGGAGGTATGTTGTTATTGATTTAGTATTGTAATACGAATTCATATTGGGCTAGAGTCGCTCAATTTTCAGATGGGTAACGGCCAATTTTATTGGATGGCCCCATATGGGATAGGTTGTTATATTTGATTATTCATTTCTATAGTAAAATCTCGATATATGAATATTCAATAAATTAATAACTTTGCTTAAATAATAAAAATTTTGGTCTGACTTGAGCCAATATACTATAATAACAATCCCGCTAAATGCATAAGATAATAGTATTTTTTTTCAAATCTTTTAGGGACCAGTGAAAATATAAATTAATAATTAATAAAAAATATATATAATTCGTAATATTAAGGAGTTTTTATCTTGTTAGTTTAAATTTATCAACTTAACTCTTTTCCAAAATATGTACCTAAAGTCCTCTATTTTTTCTTTGTACCTAAATTGAACTCAATTTCATCTTTGATTTTTTTTTCAAAGCGTGCACTATATCTAGTACATTTTTTTTCATGTTATAGAAAGTTATTATTTAAGATTGCTATTGCTTGAAAAACCTCTTTTGGGGAAACATTTAGTTAAATATGACTGTCATCTAAATCATGATCAATAGACATATCCATTTTTCATTGAATACTTTTCATAGATGATCATTATCCCTTATTGTATGTTCAAGTACTAATTAATCTTCATGTTAAATATACGTATAAATAAAATTTGGGCTTCTATATGTACCTAAAAATAATTTTTTTAATGTAATGATAACTTTTGCAATTCTCTATATACTATTAAATTTTTGCCAAATATCATTATCTTTCTTATTTATAAGTTATGCATGAATCTTGAAAAGAAAGTATTTGTACAAAAATAATTTAAACATAATTTTTATTGTAACTTATTTTTTTATTGATAAATAAATAAACTCTTTAAAATAATATTTTTTTAGTTTCAACAATATTCAGTTATAGAGATTTTACTGAAAAAGAATTATAGTGACAAGATGTCAAGTGACAATATTAAAAGTGTCAATAAGTATATATTTAACGGTGAGAGTATTTTTGTTGTGAGTTCCGTTTAACGATTTTCATAAGCTTATGATAAAAATTGTACATAAGTTGCTACTTACAAAAATTACACAAAAAATAGTTTTTAAATTGTTATTATTGACAAGTAGTGATACATGCATAGTAACAACTTAGTGCAACAAAAATTATCAAAATTATTTTATGACTATTTTTATATTATAATTATATATGTGTCACTAGTTATCAACACTGACAATTTAAACATAGTAAGTATCACTATTAAATTAATAAAAATTATTATTTTCACCAAAAATATTATTACTTTGTATATATCTTTAGTTACGACTTTAATAATATCACTTCACAATTTGTTAGTCATATTATTTTTTCTTATAATTATATGAATACTCTAATAGGAGTTTTTTATTTTCAGTCATTTATACCTTTCTTGAAACAAATTACTGCAGTTTTCGTATATTTGGAAAATTATTTTTCATTCTTAACGCTTGACAATTTGTTGTTGAATTTGTCTTCAAATGTCGGTCACCCCACCATTAGATCACTTTACTAAGCTAAACCTAGGAGAAAAATGTCTAATCAAACTAAAAGAGAAAAACCAACCTTCATCAAATTAGTATGGCTGTACTATTGAACATCCTTGAACATAATTTCATTGCATGAAGTAGAATGAACAAATTTATATCATGAAATTTTAAACATGACTATGTTGATTTCCACAACAGTTCTTCGGAAATCACCGTTGCACATCAACTTATACACTAGTCTTTATTTTAAAATCGCATGTCAATGTAAAAACAAAACTTATCCAACAATATTTTGCTCCCTTAACTTCGGAATCAAAAGCAATGGTTTTTCCTTCTTCAGAGTTGTAACATACTTTTCGTTTGTATCTATTGTAGTTGGGTCTGCATCATTCGGAAGGCTCCAATCAAAGTAATGCAGGAGAGACCCCACGAGCATCTGAATATTTTTGAAAGCGACAGTCGATCCTGGACACATTCTTAATCCTGTTCCAAAAGGTAAATATTCAAAATGGGTACCCCTGTAACCTATTTTCGAGTCCAAGAACCTCTCGGGTTTGAAGCTTGTAGCATCCTCCCAATACTTAGGGTCTCGAGCAATTGCCCAAGCATTTACAAGCACCATGCTATTTTTGGGGATTACGTAATTATTCACCTTGCATGTATCAATTGCGCGATGAGGCACTAAAAGTGGAGCTGGAACATGAAGTCTCAATGTTTCCTTAATACAGGCCTGGAAATAGTGACATTGGGATAAACGTGACTCATTCAATTCATCTCCTTCCACAGTTTGTGCTATTTCATCACGAACTTTGGATAACATTTTTTGATTTCTAATCATCTCTACCATCAACCACACCGTCGTTATAGTGGTAGAATCTGTGGCACCAATCAATACTTCCTGTGTGTAAACTATAAAAATGAGTTCTCCAGAAATTTATGTAAGAATATAGGCAAGTAGACGCATGCATGATATTTCATTTTAGCAATGAAAAGGCCAAACACAAGTATCTAGTGTTTATCAATGTAGTTCATACAGTTTGAGCTAAAGAAAAAGGTTCTAACCGTCAATGCATTCCCAATCTGATCTTCCGTAAATGTACTATCAGCTAGGACAATGTCCAAGAAATCTTGGGTTGAACTAGGGTTGTCACGTGCCATTGATCTTCTTTCCTGGATGATATCCCCCCAAGTAAGTTTTATTTTTCGGTACATATCCATTGCCTTTCCTTTACTCCAAAAGTCTATCCCTTTCAAAATTGGCAAGAAATCAACCAAACCAAGAGTTGTAGTCTTTTCAATCACCTCATTCACCAAAGCCATCATCACCTTATAATCATCTTTTGCTTGTCCTTCAATGTCAAACAAGTTTCTTGAAGTTAGAACACAAGAGATGATATTGGCTAGAGTTGCAAACATTATGTCTTCAAGATTTGCGACTTCGCCTTCTTTGGTCCGCAGATGATTCACCATGTCCATGACCTTCACCTTTCTTATCCAGGCATTTGATTCCATAGCCTTGGAGGAAAAGACGCAATTTTGACCGATAGAACGTAGAAGTTTCCATGACTTGTCACATTCAGGTGACAACACTATGGATGAATGCAATGTCCCTGGAAGGTTGTGATATACTGATGGCAAGTGCCTCCCTGAAAATATACGGTCGTGGGTTTTGCAAAATTCCTTGGCAGTATCAGGTGATGATGCAACCACCATGAGTTGGTCCCCAAGCTGGAAAGACATGAGAGGACCATAGATTTGGGCTAGCTTTTGGAGGGCAATATGAGGTTTATATATTAATTGCGAAAGGTACGTTAAAACTTGCAATACATTAGGGCCTGGTGGAAGCTGTCGAACTCCAAATAGGAAATGTTTGAGGAAAAGAAAGACAATAGGTACGAAAAGCAGCAAGGCCAATGCCATAATGGATTAATATGGCTGTTTGGAAGCTAAATTTGTGCTTGTTGAGAATTGAATCAAGCAGAGCAAGAATGGGTTTCTTACTCTTTTAGAGCTCTCAGGAAACCACACCAAGCTGATGAGCAACTAAAATGAAGCAGCTCAGTATTTATAATGTGCCAAGTTGCTGAGGTGCATGTAGATGCCTGAATTTAAAATTCCCACCTATAAATAAGTAGAAATGGCAGTCAAAGTCTTTACATTAGGTTCCAATTGAATACCACTTGTATAATGTATTGAAATCTGAAAATAATTTTAATACTTGAAGAAAGAACATTTTCCAGTTTCATTATTATATGATTCAAGTCAAATATAATGGAATAAGCTTGTGACTGCATTTGCAAACCCAGTCATATATTGGGGAAAAAAAAAGAGTATATTACTTCTTAATGCATTTGGAAAGATAGTCAAGTTGACTAGAACAAACAGAACTATAATTTTAAGACGGAAAGAGTAGTATGTATGTGCCTATGCTTTTGTGGGTGTCTTAGGCTCAACAAGTTCATGCTTATAAATAGGTAGGGTAGGTTACACTACGAGAAAAAAGATTATTATTTATTAGTAATAAGATGTTGAATGACAATACAAAAATATTCACTAAGTAAATATTTAAAGTGATAAGATTTTTGTTTTATCATAATAATAATTTTCACAAGTTCAATAATTTATAATTTTTTTCTTATATAAATTGTTACTATTAACAATTGACAACACATTTATAGTGATAACAAAGTTGATGTCATAAGTCATTAGTTAGTGACAATTGTGTTGTTTTAATGTTACTATAAATATATTATAAATTATCGAACGTGACAACATTTTTCATGTAGTACTAATTATCAATATTAAAAACTTAAATATAATATTCTTATAAACATTAGATTTGTCTAAATTATTAGTAAAAAACTAAAATTATGTCATTCAATATATGTGATTAAGGACTATTTTTTTTATATCTCTTAACATCTTGTCAATAATAATTCTTTTTCCTCAGTGTTAGTCATTTTTATTTAAAACTTTTTTCTCTTATTGTTTAGTCATTTCTACTAACAAACCATGAAATACAAAAATCTGAAAAAGGAAGAGAATACATCAGCTACTATCCTTCTCCCACCAAACCTTTGCCACGCAACAGAAGCCACCTGCACTAGTTCGAACGATCTGACTCCCGACATTTCTCCATTGTTCAAATTTGACCATTATGATGGTTTCACTTACTGTTGGTTTCTGTTTGGAATATGAACATTGTGATTCGGTTAAAATGAAATTTGCAGATAAATTGATACGAATATTGACAATTTCTATTTTTGTAAATACACCCAATTCACTTATTATCCGTTTATATTTAATATTTTCCCAACATAACCGAAATCAAATTTCAATATTCTCTAATGAACCCAACAACCAACACACTTTCTTAAATATTCAGCGAGTTTGATTGAAAGAGCAACGACAAAAACAAAGAGAAAATGTGCTTTCAATTCTGTTGAACAATAAATTTAAATTTTTTAACATTTAATATTCAGACAAAAACAAGAGAATGAATACTGATTACTTGGTCACGTTGAATCAAAGATAGCTAGCCCCAGTCCAAGAAAAAAAGCAAGTCTACGAGGATTGAGGGCCTGAGGATTCCTGTCCTTTTTTTACGCTGCCGGCAATGATGATTCAGATCTTTTGAACGCCGCCATTAGCATATATTTAATTAAAAGTATTTATTTAGGTTTGTTTACAGAGAAGCAAACAGCGTATATGGCCAATATATGATAGATCAATTCCATATTATAAGGGTCTTTCAAGTTGCTTCATTTAGCCTGTGACAATTTGGAAGAACATGTTTGTTTTATTACATTCATTATAAGTTCAATAGTTCAAGCTGGTACAGAAAGAAATGTGTACTGATTGTTTAATATTTATGTTTGTGTGGTGTTGAAGGCATGAATATCTTGACTAATTAATTTAATATATAAACAAGCAGTCAGTATGAAATTTTAGATAGATAGAGAATAACAACAATAAATATTTCACTATCTGTAAAAGAAATAATTTTGCTGCATTTTAAAGACGTTAGAATACTTTATGTATGCTCGACGTATCCTACTCGTATTGATTTGTATACTAGAATATACAGTCCAATAAACAATTCTTCTTCTTCCTCTTCTTCTTTTTTTTTTTTTTTTTTTTTATTTTCAGTAATCCAATTTTTCTTTTGTTATTTTCTTCTTTTTTTTTTATACAAAAGTAATCCCGTAAACAATTCGAGCGGTGGAGATTTCTATCATGCATGTCTCTTGAGCCGCAAGAAGATACACTTATCTAAGTTTCAGAATTATTTTTAAAAAGCTCTAGGAAATTAAATCCCACTTTCATATCTCGTAATTAATCTTCTCATTTGTAGAATCATCAAACAGGTAATACTTAGGCCCCGTTTTCAATTTGTGAATCTGACTTAGCATTGAATTTTTGTATTTCGTAAGATTTCTTAGGTTCTTGAAAGGTAAACAGATCCCTCAAATTTAAGAATATCGTAGCTAAAATTTAGGTGATTGTATTTAAATGCATATATATTTTATGAAAAAATAATTTAAACATATATATTTAAATGCATACGTATTTAAAATTAAGAATGACTATATATAAATACATTTATACATACAAACATATTCAAATATGCATAAAAATATATGTTTTTATACATTTATGGGTTAATTACAATAACACCCTTGAGGTTTGTTCCTCTAAGTTATGAAATTACAGATACCCCCTACAACTAATGGACATAAAAAAAATAAAAAAAGTTCAACGAAAGTTGACATAAATCCTTTATACCCTTGTTAAGTTGAGAAAATAAGAAAAAAGCTAGAAATTAAAGATGTGAACGAACAATTTTACCCCTTATTTCTCATTTTTTCAAAATAATTAGGAGCAGTATATATTTTTTGTTTTTTTCATTCAAAGGTTCATATTTTTTTATTTAAAAAAAATAAATCTTTAAAGTTTCGAGTCGGGGTGGAAGGGGCAAGTGCTCGGGTGCGGGGTTGGGTGACGAGTAGAAATGGGTAGGATAAAGAACAAGATGTTTGGGGTGGGCGGCAATGGGAATGGGTTAGATGTGGGTGGCAACGAGAATATGACATTGGGGAAAGGGCGGGAAGGCTACGGGTTTGGGGGTTAGATGGGGTGGAAGGGGGTGGTTGGCGATAGAACTAGAATGGGTGGTGTAATAGGGTTTGAGGACGCTAGATGAAAGGATGGCGGAAGAGGTTTGACTAGGAGCTAATGGCACTAGGATACGGTGGATTAGTAGTGTGGTGTGGTGCGCGGTTGGGTAGGGCTAGGCGACTCAAGAAGCGGTGGGGTGGGGTTAGACAGTGAGGCTAGGTGGTTGTGGTAGTTGGCCTCGAGGAAGGGGGTTGGGGGAAGAAGATGCCTTCTTTATTTTTTTTTATGATATTTAGACAATTGAGATGAGTTTGGTTAGATTCAAGATTTAAAATTTATATTACCCAACTTCAAAGTCCAACGATTCCAAAACATTAGACCCACCAATCCTGAATTTTTTATTTTATTTATACAAATTCCAATTGAATTCTATCTATTATGCCAAGCAATAGATTCACACCATATGTCATTTATATAACAACAAGAAGTGGCAACCAAATGTACACAATTCATACCTTGATTCCATCATATAAAATAATACAAAAAATCACATCCCAACAAAAAAGATTGGTGGAATAATTGAAAAAAATAGGAAAAAAATGCCATGGGTGGCTGTTCAAGGCGGCAGTGTGGAGTGAGTGAAAAAAGTAGTGAAAATTGAAAAAGCACCTGAAGTGCATGAGTGAGGAAGAGAAAATAGAAATCCTAGAATGAAGTGAGAGCTCGCCATTCGAATGACCAAAACCCGAGATTCTAATGCTTCAGTAGTTGTTCCTTTTTTGTAAATTTCTAGTGTTAATCAATTGATTTTTGAGTTGGGGTTTTCTCTACTTCAGTTCTTCTTCTTCTTTTTTTTTTTTTTTTCTGCACTTGTGAAAAGGGTTTGTGGTCCAGTACCCAAACTCTCTCTCTCTCTAACAAGGGTAGATTCAGCAGAATAAGTTAAGGGCAGTACCTAAGTCAAAGTAAAATTAATACAATAATTATGTTTTTTTTTTTTAAATAAATATTATATATAAAAGGCAGGTATGGAGTGACTCTAATAAGATCCGTTAATTTCTCCTCTATTAATCCTCTTGTATTTAATTTAATTAGTATTCAATTATGAAAAATCATAATTTTATATTGGCCAAATCACTTTATTAGTCCTCATTTTTATTTTCCATCTCATTTTTGTCCATAATCATGTTTTATGAAAAATCATAATTTTATATTGGCCAAATGACTCGATTAGTCCCCATCTTTACTTTGCATTTCATTTCATTTTCATCCCTTATCTATCAAATACCTCATTTTAGTCCCTCGTTTCATTAACATTTCTAACCACACAGTTTCAATAATAATTGACTGAATCTTTTGAAATTGGATGAAATATATCATTACGAAAGGGTGTTTTATTTTAAAAACGAAAATAAAAAAATTATTATAAGGTAATCAACATGTTGTTTTTAATTTCATAAAAATTTAAAAAATTACAACTCAAGCAAAGTAAATTAATAATAAATGTATAGAAAATTAAAATAAAATAGTGAAGATAGCTAAATAGTGAGTAATTCTTTTTCACTTTGCATGAGTGATGCTTTGAGTCAATTCGGCCATAAAACAAAATAGTAAAAGTTACAAAAACTCTTTACAAAAATTTTATATCTGAAAAAAACTCAAAAATATTTTTCATTCGGGAAAAAAAAACTTAAGCTATTTTCGATTCCAATAAACTCAATCATTAATTTTTTGAATAAATATCCTCAAGATTTTTATGTTTTTTGAAATATATTTAAAAAATCAACTATAGAATTATCAACAAATATATTAAAGGATCTTAGTTTGAATTTGTATGAACTTAATAACATGCTAAAAACAAGAAAATTATTTTATTTTTCCTTATTGACAACCATTAGGGAGTCTCAATAATTGTTGGTGTGTGTGTGGGGGGGAGGGGGGGGGGGGGTGAGGGTAAAATTAAAAAAAAAATTCAATTACATGTCGACCCTGGGCGCGGCCTGATATGCTCAACATGATTATTGGAAAATCATAGGTTCATCTTATTTTCTCAAAGTACTATATAAGGAATATGTCTAAGATTTACATACATCAAGTACAACGTGCAACTCAAGGCCTAGCATATAATAAATTTGTATTTTTATTGTAATAACTTTGCAATTTATTTATATTTTATATTAATTGCAAAATAAAAAATACTTTATTTGAACCAAAAAATCTTTGAAAATTTGTAAGCTTAAAGACAAAGATTTTGATTACCTTAAAAATAAATCTTCATTTCATATTTTTTATTTTAAAAATAAAATACCCCTGGTAATGAAATATTCTATTCAAATTTGCATAGTTTGATTTTTTTATACATATTTTTATTTATTTTACTAATCGAGTTTCAAATCTTATCGAATAAAAAAATATGTTCAAATTTGATTTGTTAAATTAACGAATTAAAGTCAAATAATTTTTTTAAAAATGATCTCGAATTGAGTATCAAGTAACTTAATTTATTTTTAGCTCTATTTACTATTTATATGAATTAACTATTATATATATATATATATACATACACACACACGTAAAATGATATAAGGTGACATGTGGTCCAATCAGCGGCAATTTGTCTGTCAACAAAAATTTGTAAGACCAAATCTAATAAGTCTACAAAAATAGTAAGACCAAATCTTGTTTAGTGAATGAAAATGAGACGTCCTATACCAACCAACAATAAAAACTGGACTTGGACAAGTTGGATCATGGTTCATTCGTATTAAATTGAATGAATACAAACTTTTCTTTAGAGGTTGAAAAGTAAAAGTAATAATTATTTAAAAATTAACAATCTGGTATCATTATTTTAGTTTAGAATATCTTTTTTTTTTTAGAAAACTATCAGTTTAGAAAATAAAATATTAATCTTTCACATTGGGAAAAAATAATAATTAAAAGCATTTGATTTGGGACCAATAAGCAATATTTTAATTTGTTGTTATATAAGCAAAAAATGTTTATTCAGCTTTATTCATAGAGACCCACGTAGCTGCCCACTTGTTGCTGATTGAAAAGTGAACTTTAAGTCTTTTGCTTGACTTGGGAAAATTATTGAGTTTCAATTTTGACGCCTGTTCTTAGTTTTGAATTTCCAATTTCCATTTTGTATATGAAAGTGTAGGAGCACATGGCCAAAATCACCCCATATTACAAGAATATAGAATAGTGTACATTAATTGACCGCCAAAATTAATATATTCTATTCAGCCACAAGTGGAACAAGGGGATGACATTCAAATTAATAAGAAACAACTCACATGCTTTCTTACTCCTTCGTCCTCTTTAGTCTTTCCCATTTTTATTCGTCCACTTTAATCTAGAACGGGTCATATTATTACTTGATGTAAAATAGTGTAATAAAAAAATATTTTAAAAATATAATCTTATTTAAAAAAAAAAAATGAGGGATGAAATTAAAACAAAAGAAATTAGGCATAATAACCTACTAACTTCAAGAGTACAGATGTCTCCTTATAAAGGGGTTTACATAAATAGGCATGTGCAAATATTAATAAAAAATGCAAATTTTTGCAAAATCGTAAGACTCTTTATGAGGGTGGACACCTGTTCAATGTCGGAAAGCCATGAAAGTTAGTGACTAGATGATTGGGGAGCCGTCGATCGAAGTCCCACTGAACAACTTCTTGTAGCTAATTATCACATCAATATAAAAATAATATTTGATATTATAAATTAATAATGTGACACCATTAATCGGATAAAATCTTACTAGTCATGACATATACAGTAGAAAATGTCTTTTTAAAAATAAAGCCAAATACAATTTCTTTTGAAAATACCCTAAGTCGATTATTTTAAATAAAATCAAACATACTAAACATTTTTCAATATATTTTTCAAAAATATTTTCACTAAAATACTTCAAAATAAAACCAAACATAACCTTAATTTCTTGGAATCACTACAACTAGATATAAACTTTTAGGAGAACAGAAATTTTTTCAATTAAAACCCTCCGACTGTCATAGATACATGTTTGTTTTTCTTGTTCTCATAGATACACAAGATATTAATTTTTGATTTTAATATTATTAAGCGTGGGATGAGAACCATTTGTTAAAGAGGTATTGTCCCGGCCTTACAGTTTTATTTTGAAAAAGTCTTTTGAGGAAACGAACTGACCCCTTATTCATAAGCCATATGCCATGCTTGTCATCGAGTGCATCATCAATTTGGCACTGTCAATGAGAATATTGCACTGACTCCCCATGCACACAATCTATCTACTTACTGGAGGGCTCGTGCTGGAAAAGAAATCCATCCCATATCAAATAATCACGCAAAAATATGTCTTCTTAGAATTTTATATTCAACCATAAACTAAAAGTTTGTTCGCTTAGTGATTATTTAGCATGGGATACCCAAGTTATATAAAACGAAATCGGTGATTATTATATACAATAGTCTATTTATATACCATGCATGGAGTTGTCTCACATTAGTTTGTGTGCATCACAAGTTGCTTGGGTGGTGCATCATAGGTTTACTAGAGTTTGGTTGTTTACTTCAGTATAATAATTAAACATATATGAGAAAGACAAAAAGAAGAATGAACAAATAAAGTACATGTACTCATGAGAGGAGCTTGATAAACACCATCAAAAGGGCCTGATGATAATAAAAATGCACATGAGTATTTTTTAATTATCAAAACGGTTAAAATATATTTGGTGATATCATTTTCTCATAATAAGATTTTTATTCTTTCAAAATACTTATCAATCGTTACTTTAATTAAATATTTTAATAATTATTATATCTACACTAATTACAACAAAATAATATTGATAAAATATTTACAATAAAAATATTTCTTAAAATATACCACATCATTATTTCCAACAAATAATCCAAACACATTTTTATTCTTAACACATTCACAATAAGAAACCAAGGTGATGGAATATTTGTGGTTGAGCTCACATGTACAATGAGACCATGGTACAATTATATTTGTGTTGTAGGTGAGTAGACATGATATTGCAATATCACACTATGACACTTTGGTAAGTATTTATGGGGGAGCATGTGAGACTGTCTATGGCAAGATACAATGGAGATGGTGTATTTGTAGTTGAGTCCACGTTTGCAAAGAGACTATGATACAACTACCCTTGTATTATAGATACATGACATGACATTGAATTACATTTAGTATACAACTTCTTTGAGGAAGGTACTTACGAACAAGCCATTTGAGTCTGTGTGCAGCAAAATATTATGGAGATTGGGTGATACAATTAATTACTCTTGGGGTGCAATTGCATATTCTTTGAATTTTGTGAAATTACTTGACATGTTATTGTTATTGATTTGGTACTGTAATGTATATTCATAGTAGGCTAGAGTCGCTTGGTTTCCAGGAGGATAATGATCGGTTCCATTGGATAGCCCCATGTGGGATGAGTTGTTACATTTGATTATTTCATTCACTATAGTAAAATCTTGATAAATTAATTATCTCCCTTAAATAATAAAATTTTTGATCCCGACTCAAACCAATTACTATATTAATAATCTTGCTAAATAAGTAAGATAATAACTTTTTTTCAAATCATTTAGAGCCAACGAAATATAAATAAATAATTAATAAAAAATATATAAATCGTAATAGTAAAAAGTTTTTATTTTGATTACTTTTATTCCCTCAACCCAATTATTTTCCAAAATATGCATCTAAAGTCCTATTTTTTCCTTTGTATCTAAATTGAACTTAATCTCATCTTTAATTTTTTACAAAACATGCACTACATCTGGTATATTTTTCTATATTATAGAAAGTAGTTATTCAAGATTACTATTGCTTGAAGCATCTCTTTTGAAGGAAATATTTGGTAAAACACAACTGTCATCTGAATCATAATCATCAACTAAAACGTATTCATTATCTATAGAATAATCTTTTTTTTTCCAGTAGATGATCATAATCACTTCAAAGATAGTGTATGTCCAAATACTTATTAATCTTTATATTAAATATAAGTATACATCAATTTTGGACTTCTATATGTACATAACAATAAACTTTTGAAATGATCTATGTATACATATTAATTATGGACCATATACTGATGAATGGATTTTATACCCATTAATTGAGTACCATTTACTTAATTTTTTGATTAGTTTTTGAGTATTTATATTACTTTTTATGTATTTAGTTTGGAACATTATAGGTAATAGCAAAATGAGAAAAAAGTGGAAAGAAACATAAAATTTAGTTAAAATTTAGAATAATCCACTTATTGTGAGTTTGCATAAACCAATCGAAGTAGCAAAAAGTTAAGTGTAAGAGGCTACACACACACATTCAAAGGATTTAAAGATGGGTGAATTTGACATTTGAGTTGAAATCGTGCATTTTGATGATATTTTGATATTTTCTTGAATTATAAACTCACAACGTTCTTTGAAACTCATTTGGTTAGTAGGTTTAATTATCACTTATTATTTTACTTATTTTATTTCTTTCTTTTGCTCAAGGACTAACAAAATATTAAGTTTGGGGGTATTTGATAAGTGGATTCTATACCCATTAATTGAGTACCATTTGCTTAATTTTTTGATTATTTTTTGAGTATTTATGTTAATTTTTATGCATTTAGTTTGGAACATTATAGGTAATAGCAAAATGAGAAGAAAATGGAAAGAAACATAAAACCTGGTTAAAATTTAGAATAATCCACTTTTTGGTACTATTGAGTACAGTGTTTGTATTTCAATCATAACATTTTCCTCCAATATCATTTTGACTTATTTCTTGAACCATTGGAAAGACAAAAGATATATCTATAACTTTTATATTTACATGAAATTTAGTTCTTTCTAGTTCAATAAGAAAAATCGGGTTAAATAGTCTGTACTTGACTGAAAATTTTTGGTATGACATATTTTGGTATTTTAGGCATAACTCTTCCCATCGATTTCATATTAAGTTGATTCATATGCATATCAAACGCCAAGACATAGAGATACAATTCATATGAAGACATCAAAAATTAATTTAGCATAGAATATAGTGAAAAAATAATTGAAAGAGGCTACAAGTGCAGCAGAGATCGAATTTGGACAGCAAGAGCAGTGCCTAGGCACTGCAATGTCTGTCTAGGACATAATGTACAGTGCCTAAGCGTCGATAATCAGCGCTTAGGCGCTATAATGTCTATCTAGAACAGAATGTACAGTGTCTAGATGCCGGAAATTAGCACCTAGACGCTGCCCTCACTAGACTACAGAGTGCTGCAGTGCCTAGGCACTGCCAACCGGGCAAGTAAGGGCAAAATTGTATTTTATGCCTTCTTTAAGGTATCTCCTGTAACACCTCTATTACTACACAACTAGATATATATTATAATTTGACATGATAGAACCTGTGTGCATGCATGGAATATTTTTTTTTAACACTTTAAGAAAAGATAAATCACTTCTTACATGCACAACTCTGTTTAAAATACTTTATAACACATGTCATGTATATAGTAGGATCGGTATTTATATAAAAGGTCAACACCCACAACGACCAAATATTTACATACTTATTTACAGTAAAGTTTTAAAAGCGAAATATAGTACCAGTCTAAAAATATAATACAATAAACTCAAAATATAACAAGCCAACAAAATAGCCCAACAGGTCGTCATCCATGTATACACTCTCTCAGACACCTGTAGGAGCTCCAACCGCCGCCCAGCCAATAAAAGATGCTTCAAGTATCATCGTACTCACCTATAATGCATAAACTATATGAGCTAACGCTCAGCAAGTAAAGATTATGCATGTCAAGGAATAATCCACAATATCAAGTCATGCAACTCAAAATGTTATGTTCACAATGCAATTTTATGCATCAAAATATTTCTCTCAAAATTATTTCTTTCTTGGGTTCCTGACCAACACTACTATCCCATGCACCGGAAAAGAGCTCTGTACACCGCCATAATTCAATGGCCAGTAATCATATAAGCATGCAAATCTATGCACGTGAACATGCAAATTCATGCATAAAACCATACAAATCCATGCATGCTTCGGTGCACTAGTAGTGGTTAGCAAAATATTTTCCTTTCTCCGAATTATGTCGTGTAATGCAAGATTTATCACAATGCTCGTATATGATGCATGCACGTGCTAATGACAATGCCTATGTATGTATGCTCAATGGAGAGCCCTCTACTATGCACATATGATTTATGATATTACATATAATTCACACATCTACTATGTCTATGCATTGTGGTTGCAAATGAATTTTTACTTACCTTTCACTTGGTTGGTGGCTTAATTTAAATTTGTTTAGTATTCCTCTCCAACCTTAAATGTAAAATAGCCTGTAATATTAACCAACATCAAGCACCATTCCCAATTTGGTAAGTTGAAAGCACAAAATCTCATACTAGACCTTAAACACCAAGCTATAAGCTAACAATCAAGCTTTCACAAACTAGAACCTAATATAACCTCTCAAATACCTCAATTTCTCATCTTAAATACATGCAAACATCATGTAATTGAAGTATTATAACTTTAATAGCATGTGCCTAATTGTTAACACTCAATAGCAATATGTCTAGGTTGAACTATGCTAAGTGATCAAATGTGGTAGATTCATATTTTCATATTTTCTTGCTGCCAAGTTTAGTTGCATGATAATTTTAACATCCGTAAGCATATCTAATTACTCCCAAATTTTTACCACACTTAGATAACATGTATATAAATGTAACCATATCATAAATTTGCTAAAAATCATGGATATAGCTTTCCAAGTTCAGCTCTCTTCACGACATACTGAAACAGATTGTTTCCTACTGTGACAATTTTACACACTTCATGATATTAATGATTTTGGCACCATTAAGTATATTCAATCACTCCAACATTTTCACCATACTTAGATAACATATATAAGGAGACAACTAGGTCATAATATTATCAAAAATAATGGATTTAGCTCCCTTAATTCAGTTTTCTTCACAGCACACCAAAACAGATTTTGCTATTTTGGCAGTTTGAGTGTTTCTCCAATATCATTCTCTATTTCAATTTCTAACTGATAAAACTTCATTCCAATACTCCTAACTCATATATGGTCATGTAAATGGTAATAATTATAGGTTTTATTCAACATACCATACACTTTTAAAGCCTAAAACATAAGAAAATAGTAAGATGGCAGTTTCTGCCACAAGTATTTCCTATTAAGTGTTTATCATCAAAAACCCTTTCTTTGTATACCAACGTCTAACTAAAAACTTCCTAACACTTTTATAAGAGATATTGAAAGTTTAATAAACAATAAAATCATTCATAATAATCTGAAAATCAAAGGCAAAATTGTAGATAAGTGTTACCTATGCAGATTTTGAGGCTAACTTGATGGTAATCACTTCTCCTTTGCTTTTCTTGCTTTTATTTCAACTTGGTATCAATTTGGATCATTTGGAGACCTTAAGGTGTGTGTTTGGAAGATGAAAATAGCTGAAATGAGGGTGTGGTCGTGGCTTAAGGGTGAAGGGTTTGAGGTGTTAGCTTGAGATGTTAGCTTAAGTTTAATAAGAAAGCATGAGGTGGCAAGTAAATAGCAAAATCTGATTTTCTTCCTTATCTTGTAGCCCTAATCTTGTGTGTCTCACTTATTTTTTATTTAGTTGCAACATATCTTAGTCACCATTCATTCTCATAGTTATTTTCTATGTCCGTTCATTTGATCTCCAAACCGATTCACATCTGATTCTTAACGAAATATCAAGTTTGCATTTCTAAAATCATATGCATATATGGGTCTTGTAATAGAATGCTTAAATCATATTATATCATGTCTAATATCTCAAGTATGTTAATTTACAAATATATACTTTTGAAATCACTTGATCAAATCAATTAAACCATATAATCTTATTAGTAACACTTTTAATACTTCCAAAATTATAACCTATATATCCCATCTATATCTAATATTGATCCACCTCATTTTCTTCTTATTTCAATATAAAATCAACTACTTAGATTAGGAAATTCAATAACTAATACCGTGCAAGAACTTCAGAATTAAGTTTAATATTCAAGAATGTCGTATAAAATGAAATAAATTATGCAATGTCAATAGAAATGCAAATAGCATATAAAATTAACACGTAATGCATGAATCATATTTGGTTATGTGAGTAGTAAGAGGCTCGGGTATCACATCTCCCATCAAGTTTAAGTATTCCAATAGTCTCTAAATCAGATTTTTAGAGAGGGAGAGAAGGAGAGAAGAGAAAAGAAGCCAAAAATCAAGAAGGAGAAAAGAACCAAGAGAAGAAGAAGAAGATGAGAGATTTCTTCCATGGTTTGTGAAGAAGACATCTACAAGGAAACATTTTCATCATTTTTCAAGTTTTATTTTATTTTCTTTTTTCTCTCATTAATTATGTTCATGAATATTGTTCATGTATCTTTCTTTTTTATCATCATAAACTAATTTATTTTTCTAGGGTTGTAATGTAATCTAATTATGATGTTTTGAATATTTATATCAATTCAATTCTCAATTTATTTTCAAGTTGAGTTTTATACATTATTCTTAATGCTTTCAATTACTTAGCCACTAATTGAATGATTTGCTAATCATATTGACACGGAAGGTGGTATATGTGTCAGTTCTATGTGTAAAAAATTATAAATTGCATGTGAGATAGGAATATACTTACATGATTTGTGTAGTCTTGTTAGAGATCCATAAAACCTAATGAATTGTTGATTGTTGTAATTCACATAGGAATATAGTGAGTTAACAATTGATGATATTTTCATTAGACCTTAGGAGAGGCTAGTGGATAATTTAGGGATTTTCAATTATTACTTGAGAAATAAATTGAAATTGATGCAATAAATTATTCAATTTGGATTAATTATAGTGAAATCATAACCCTATGCTTTTAGTTATTGAATTTTATCTTTAAATGCTTTCCATCATTAATTTAGTTTAGTTGAATTTAGTTTATAAACAAAAACATAAAAATGCATTTATTCAAATAAAGTTAGAGTTAACGTAATTTTGGTACTGAATAAGTCAATAATTTTCGTGGGAACGATAATTGATTCATCACTTTATTACTTGTATACGATAATGTCCACTTGTGTTTACGAATTTTCGCAACATATACCATTATATTTTGGTAAAATAAAATACATGTACAAATGTAATTAAAACATAAAACTGACGTATATTGATAAATTATTCATTTCACAATAAATAAATAAACTCTTTAAAATAATATTTTTTGCTAGTGCCAGCAACATTCATTTATAGAGGTTTTACTAAAAAAAAAAGAATCATAGTAACAAGATGTCGATAATAATATTAAAGTTATCACTAAGTACATATTTAATGGCAAGAATCTTTACATTGTCATATTAATGATTTTTACAAGTTTAATAGTGATAAAAATTGTATACAAGTTGTTACTTACGAAAATTACACAAGAACTACTGTTTAAATTACCACTATAATTATCATAATTATTTTACGATCATATTTGTGTTATAATTATATATGTGTCACTAATTGTTAACAGTGACAACTTAATTATAATTGTTGTTACCATTAAGTTTGTGAAAATTATTATTATGACAAACCAAAAATTATTGTTACTTAGTACATATCATTAGTTATGACTTTAGTATTATCACTTCACACTCAGTTAGTATTATTATTTTTTCTTATAGTGATATAAATACTCTATTAGGACTTTTTCCATTATTAATACCTTTCTTGAAATAAATTACTGCATTTTTTGTGTCTTCGAAAATTTTATTTTTCATTCTTAAAGCTTGACCATTACTCGTTGAATTTACCTTCAAATTTTGTGGCTTCCATTCTATCACCCCAGCATTAAATCAAGTACTAAGCTAAAACAATGTGGAGAAAAATGTCAAATCAAAATAACAGATAAAAATCAACCTTCATCTAATTAGTATGGCTGTAGTATTGAACATCCTCGAACATATTTTCTTTGAAAGAAGTAAATTGAACAAATTTATATCATCAGTTTATAGCTATGAATATGTTGATTTCCAAAACGGTTCTTCGAAAATAGCCGTAACACGTCAACTCATACACTAGTCATTTATTTTAAAATCACATGTCAATCTTGGAAAACAAAACTCATCCCACAATATTTTGCTCCCTTAACTTTGGAATCAAAAGGAAAGGCTTTTCCTTCTTTAGAGTTGTAACATACTTTCTCATCTGTTTCTATTGTAGTTGGGTTCGCACCATTTGGAAGGCTCCAATCAAAGTAATGCAGTAGAGACCCCACGAGCATCCAAATATTTTTTAAAGCGATAGTGAATTCTGGACGCATTCTTAATCATGTTCCAAAAGGTAAATATTCAAAATGAGTACCCCTATAACCTATTTTCGAGTCCAAAAACCTCTCGGGTTTGAAGCTTGTAACATCCTCCAAATAGTTAGGGTCTCGAGCAATTCCCCAAGCATTCACCAGCACCATGCTATCTTTGGGGATTACGTAATTATTCACCTTGCACGTCTCAGTTGCACGATGGGGCACCAAAAGTGGAGCCGGAACATGAAGTCTCAATGTTTCCTTAATACAAGCCTGGAAATAGTGACATTGAGATAAAAGTGACTCTCTCAATTCATCTTCTTCGACAGCCTGTGCTATTTCATCACGAACTTTGGATAACATTTCTTGATTTCTTATCAATTCTACTATCAGCCACACCGTTGTTATAGTGGTCGAATCAGTGGCACCAATCAATAATTCCTGTGTATAGAATATTAAAATGAGTTCTCCAGAATTTATGTAAGAATATACTTGGGCAGGTAGACGCATGCATGATATTTCATTTTTAGCAACGTGTAAGTGTGTAATTTGGGAAAGGCTAAACCCGTGGATTAAGTGTTTATCAATGTAGTTCATATAATTAGAGCTAAAGAAAAAGGTTCTAACCATCAATGCATTGCCAATCTGATCTTCCGAAAATGTACTATTAGCTAGGACAATGTCCAAGAAATCTTGGGTTGAACTAGGGTTGTCCCGTCCCATTGATATTCTTTCCTGGATGATATCCCCCAAGTAAGTTTTATTTTTCGGTACATATCCATTGTCTTGCCTTTACTCCAAAAGTCCATCCCTTTCAAAATTGGCAAGAAATCAACCAAACCAAGAGTTGTAGACTTTTCAATCACCTCATTCACTAAAGCCATCATCACCTTATAATCATCTTTTGCTTGTCCTTCAATGTCAAATAGGTTTTTTGAAGTTAGAACACTAGAGATGATATTGGCCAGAGTTGCGAACATTATAGTTATGTATAGTTATGAACGTTAATGAAATGAGTTATAGAGATGGGAGATTAAAAATGAACATTTAAAAGATGTCGAATAAAAATAAGATAGAAAATAACAAGAAGGAACTAAGAGAGTAATGTGAACTTTTTTATTATTCATCTCTTTTTATTCAAGAGTTATAAATGTCTCCATTATTTTACAAATATCCATTCAAAAATTTCATGCGAGGTCAATCGCCTTAGTCCATCTTTAAAAAAATTATTATACCCACTTACATACTGTTTAGAAGAATTTAAGCCATTGTGTATACATAAAATGATATAAGGTGAAATGTGGTCTAATCAGCAGCAACTTGGATCTGTCAACAAAAATTTGTAAGACCAAATCCTAATAATGTCTACAAAAATAGTAAGACCAAATCTTGTGCAAGTCTACGAGAATGAGAAGTCCTATACCTACCAAAAACATTAATTAGATTTAGACAAATTGAACCATGGTTCATTAGTACTAAATTGAATGAATACAAATTTTTATTTAAAGGTTAAAAAGTAAAATATATATATATATATATTTAAAGTTAGCAATGTCATATCAATATTTTAATTTAGTATATCTTATTAAGAAAATTATCAGTTTAGAAAATAAATATTATTCTTTTAAATCGGAATAAAAAAATAATTAAAAGCTTATGATTTGTGACCAATATAAGCAAAAATGTTTATTCAGCTTTTTGCTCACAGAGACCCATACCACGTAGATGACCAATTGTTGCTCATTGAAAAGTGAATTTAAGTCATTTGCTTTGGGTTTGGAAAATTATTATTGAGTTTCAATCTTGACGTCTATTCTTAGTATAGAATAATAGTGTTGGAGCACATGGCCCAAATCACCCCATATTATAAGACTAAAGAATAGTTTACGTTAATTGACCGCCACAAAAATTAATATCTTTTATTCAGCAACAAACTGGAAGTGGAACAATGGAATGAAATTCAAATTAATAGGAAACAACTAAGATACTTCAAATTATTATTCTCTTTCCCATTTTTATGTATGTCCCCTTTAATTTAAAATACAGTTTTAAAGAAAAATAAAAAAATTATGTATATTTATATTATTAGTTTTAAAAAATAAAGATTGGGAATTTTCGGTTTCACATTATTATTTTTAAGTAAAATAAAATATTAGGAATTTTTTTTTTTTTTTTTTTTTATAATAATAAGTTGATGCAGCATTTACTTTAATTAACTAAGTTTGTCATGGTGCCGGAATTGAACATTTTTTTATTCACTTACAAACTGGGGTGTGTTCTACTTTTAATGTAATGACTAAGGAAGAGCAGAGCACTAGTATTATATTTTCAAATCTATTTTTGGTCAACTTATATTTTCAAATTATGAACATTTGAAAAAGATTATTATAAACTTTAAACTTTGAATTCCGTAGCTTAGTTCAATGTTGCCAAAAAAACCTTAGAAAAGAGAAATCAAGCTTCAAACCTGATTATTAAATCTTAAGATGTAATCTATGAGAAGAAAATCCATGATACTACTCAGAGTTATAATTGAAAAACATTAATCAACAATGAAGAAAAAGTTGGCAAGCAATAATTAATTTGCCAAAATAACTCATTATTTGAAAATAAATTCTTATGTCTTAAATAGGTTGGCCTTATTTTGGAGAATTAAATTTTACATTGATAGAATTATACTTTTTATGGAATGTGATAGGGACATTTTTGATAAGCTTATCGATACAAGTAGAGAATTGATTAGGTTCCATTTTATGTGCTGCAAAGTATAACCAGCTTGAACTCGTAAGTAGTGAAAATATGTATCCGTAAGATTTTATATTTAATCATAAGTTAAAAATTTATCCACTTCATAATTATTTAGTATTTAATACCCATATTAAAATTTATTTTATTATTATATATAAATAAGTGGGTAATTATTGTATACAATAGTGTATTTTCACACCATGCATTGAGTTGTTTCCCACATTAGTTTCTGTGCCTCACAAGTTGTTTAAGTCATGCATCATAGGTTTATTAGAGTTTTGGAATGTTCATTTCATTATAATATTTAACATTTTCTAATGTTTGTTTGGTCATGTGACATAGTATTTTCGGTCTAAGTTCTGTAATTTTCTGAGTCCATTCTGTTTTAGATCTACTTGATCTAGGTTTGACCACTTCATACGCTACAAGAAAAAATAATTCTAATAATAGGTAACAATATTAAAATTATCACTAAGTATATATTTAATGGCAAGAATCTTTGAATTGTAAAATTAGTATTTTTCACAAGTTTAATAGTGATAAAAATTATATTTATATTGATATTAGCCAAAATTACATAAGTCCTAGTGTTTGAAGATTTATTTTTCATTCTCAAGGCTTGACGATGAGATGTGTAGTTTACCTTTAAATTTTATCGCTTCCATTCTATCTTTTCACCAATAAATCAAGTGACTCAACTAAACCAATGAGGAGAAAAATGTTCTATCAGAATTAACACACTACTAAAAGAGAAAAGAATCAACCATTATCTAATTAGTATGGCTGAAATATTGAACATCCTATGAACATATTTTCATTGCATGAAGCAAAAAGAACAAATTTATAAAGAATTCAAAAATATGAATATGTTGATTTCCACAATAGTTCTTCGGAAATCACCATACACGTCCAGTGCATGTAAATTTATACACTAGTCTTTTATTTTAAAATTAATGTCAATGTTAGAAAAGAGAACTGATCCAACATAATTTCACTCCCTTAACTTTGGAATCAAAAGCAATGGCTTTTCCTTCTTCAAAGTTGTAACATACTTCTCGTTTGTTTCTATAGTAGTTGGGTCTGCACCATTCGGAAGGCTCCAATCAAAGTAGTGCAGCAGAGACCCCACGAGCATCTGAATATTTTTGAAAGCGACAGTCGATCCTGGGCACATCCTTAATCCTGTTCCGAAGGGTAAATATTCAAAATGAGTACCCCTATAACCTATTTTTGAGTCCAAAAACCTCTCAGGTTTAAAGCTTGCAGCATCCTCCCAATAGTTGGGGTCTCGAGCAATTCCCCAAGCATTCACGAGCACCATGCTGTCTTTGGGTATTACGTAATTATTCACTTTGCACGTCTCAATTGCGCGATGAGGCACTAAAAGTGGAGCCGGGACATGAAGTCTCAATGTTTCCTTTATACATGCCTGAAAATAGTGGCATTGAGATAAAAGTGACTCACTGATTTCATCTCTTTCGACAGTCTGTGCTATTTCGTCACGAACTATAGACAACTTTTCTTGATTTCTGATCAACTCTACCATCAACCAAACCGTTGTTATAGTGGTAGAATCCGTAGCGCCAATCAATAATTCCTGTGTATAACATGTAAAAATGAGTTCTCCATAAATTTATGTATGAATATACTTAGACAAATAGTACATGCATGGTATTTCATTTTAAGGGTGTAATATTTGAAAAGTCTAAACACAAGTATAATCGATATAGTTCGTATAGTTTGAGTTAAGAAAAAGTTTCTAACCATAAAAACTTGCATGATATTTCATTTTAAGAGTGTAATGTTTGAAAAGTCTAAACACAAGGATTATCAATTTAGCTCGTATAGTTTGAGTTAAGAAAAAGGTTCTAACCATCAATGCATTGCCAATCTGATCTTCTGAAAATGTACTATCAGCTAGGACGATGTCTAAGAAGTCTTGGGTTGAACTAGGGTTGTCACGTGCCATTGATCTTCTTTCGTGGATGATATCGCCCCAAGTAAGTTTTATTTTTCGATACATATCCATTGCCTTCCCCTTACTCCAAAAGTCTATCCCTTTCAAAATTGGCAAGAAATCAACCAGACCAAAAGTTGTAGTCTTTTCAATCACCTCGTTCACTAAAGCCATCATCACCTTGTAATCATCTTTTGCCTGTCCTTCAATGTCAAACAGGTTTTTTGAAGTTAGAACACTAGAGATGATATTGGCCAGAGTTGCAAACATTATGTCTTCAAGATTCATGACTTCGCCTTCCTTAGTACGCAGATGATTCACCATGTCCATGACCTTCACCTTTCTTATCCAGGCATTTGTTTCCATAGCCTTGGAGGAAAAGACGCAATTTTGACCGATAGAACGTAGGAGTTTCCATGACTTGTCACATTCAGGTGACAACACTATAGATGAATGCAATGTCCCTGGAAGGTTGTGATATACTGATGGCAAGTGCCTCCCTGAAAATATACGGTCGTGGGTTCTGCAAAATTCCTTGGCAGTATCAGGTGATGATGCAACCACCATGAGTTGGTCCCCAAGCTGGAAAGACATGAGAGGACCATAGATTTGGGCTAGCTTTTGGAGTGCAATATGAGGTTTATGTATTAATTGGGAAAGGTACGTCAAAACTTGGAATACATTAGGGCCTGGTGGAAGCTGTCGAACTCCAAATAGGAAATGTTTGAGGAAGAGAAAGACAATTGGCACAAAAAGCAGCAAGGCCAATGCCATAATGGAAAAATATGGCTGTTTGGAAGCTAAATTTGTGCTTGTTTGGAATCCCTGGAACTGAATTATGTGAGAATAGAATCAAGCAAAGCTAGAGTAATGGGTTTCTTACTCTTTTACAGCTCTCAGGAAACTACACCAAGCTTATGGGAAACTAAAATGAAGCAGCTTCATATTTATAATGCGCCAAGTTGCTGAGGTGCATGCACATTAGGGGCGTAATGATTGACTTTTCAATTCCACCAATATACTTGAATTCTTGGTATATTAACCAAATATAATGCCACAGGCGTCATACTATATGGAATGTTGAAAACTGTAGCAGTTAAAGAAAGAAGATTGAATATATATTTCCTTTTTTAGAATGTAGTAGTATAAACAATTGTTTCAAAGAAAGAGAGAACATTTGCGAACCGTTGTTGTCAAACGTCAATATAGCCCACACAATTTTATTTAGCTAACTTTAGTTGAAAAGTTCCTTAGTGTGAAAAAGTTTCTGCTTCATCATCAATGAGAGGCGTGATGATAGTTTTTGAATTAATTATTCTTAAATTTGTGGTAACATTATAATATTGTTAATGACATATTAGAGAAAATTTCCTTTGTTATTTTATATATGGGCCTACTTTCAGTTTTCGTCTTTTGTATTTGGGGTCTGGCACTTTAAGAATACTATATTTAAAAAAATTAACAATTTTAGGATAAATTTTGCTTGAAAATTTTAATTTGGCCATAAATTATTAATGTAGACAAAAAAATTGAATTTTCTTGAATTGGATGAAAAATTGCTTAAGTGAAATACCATGTGGACTAAATGGGATGAAACTAATGTAATTTGGATTACACGTAGACAATTTTTAAAAAATGTATAATTAATCAACTAAATAAATCTAAAAATATATAATTCATTTTTTTTTCTTTTTTTTGTTCTTCTTTCTTCTTTCTTTCACCCAATCACTACCATTACCACCATCACCATTGCCGCAAGCTGTTAGACTTTAATACAAATATGATTAATACATTCATATAATCAAGATCGTTATGTAGATTTATCAAGAAAATGAACAAAATACTAAATCAGAAACGTACCATAAATTGCACAGTAACTCATTAAAAGTTAATTTATCTTTTAGGGTATTTTCACTAACTTTAAATTGACCATATTGTGTAGGAAGAGAAATGAAACCATATGCATGAGTAAGTCCTCACACAGTTCTAACTTTAGTGTCTTTCGTTTGGAAACGAGATTAAATATTTTTATAATATACTCCCATATGTTCTCTTTTCCTTTGTACCTTATTGTAACAAGATTAGCTAAAAAGGTACTTGTTTCAATTAATATCTTTAAGAAATTTCTCAGCACTGCCCTTCTAAGACGTAGTGTCCCTAAATATTTATAGAATTGTGCAATTTGAGATCAATAAGATTCATGCGGTTAGAATGACCTCACTTTTCAAAGTCCCTTTATTTTTTGGGGAACTTTCATTAGTTAGTGTAGGAGATTGTTCTATTTGAAGTACAAGGTCAAAATTCATGCACCCAAAAATAATCGCAATGTTCTCTTTTAAATTCTTAAAATTTATGCCTTTAAGCATAAATAAAATTAACATTGGCATATCTTGTAAAAATATAAACACAAACTTAATTCAAAGAGTAAAACTAAATAACATGTTCATAATCAATATTCATATCATAATATAATTACAAAAAACCCATATATATGCATGACATAATTGAATAATAGTGAACTCCATAATGAGATACCTAGCACAGCATTGATATTTAGTCTTTGGACATAAATATCAACTATAAGTAGTACAATCCATATAGCAATCAAATACTGACATTTAATTATGTCAAATAATAATCTTCAATTGGACCGATTATTGCTCACATGGAAAATCTAATAATCTTCATGTATTTATTACCACATGTATGTCTATTATTTGGGCAAACAATAACTTTCCTTTGAGCCAATTATTATTCGTATAAATAACAAACATACACATCTTAATATCCTCCCTAAAAAATAAATCTACACAATAGAGGTTACTCTGGTAACGTATTATTTCAATCAATTTATTTTGAAATATCAGACAAATAGGAATAAATATAATCCCAAACACATGTCTATCATCTGGCTAAATAATAATCTTCTTTTGAGCACATTATTCTCCACAGAGACCTAGACGTAATGCAAATATTTTACTTGATATCTAATATTTCAAAATAAATTTAATAATCGAGGTCAGTTTCGACATATTACTTCACTTTATCTCAAAATATAAGATAAGATTTACAAAATAAAAATAATTAATTTTTTTTAATGAAATTTTACTGAAATTAGGTCAAGTTTTGTACGAATCAAACTTGAACTCATTTAGATTCAAATCTAATTCAATTTTTATAGATTAGATTAAATCTTACCCACTTTCTTATTCAAACAATGAGCCCAGACTTAAGCTCAAAATTCAACCTTATTTAAATTTAGACCAAAAATCAAATTAGACCAAAAAAAAAACAACTTTATTTGAATTTAAAGTCAAAATTAAAATGAACACAAGACCAATTAGGCACATAACTAAATATGACAAAGAATTCAATCTTATAAGTTTGAGCCCAAGAATATACGTAGCCCATAATATAACCTTATTTGGATTCTAAATTAAAATTAAATCAAACTCAAACTCAAAATTTATTTTAGCCCAAAAATTTTTTTAAACAAAAAAACCTTTAGCCCAAAAGAAAATTAAAGGCCCAATTTCTTCAAAATAATACCCCGGATTCATGGTATTTTTTTTCATCCAAAAATCAACTAAAGAAAATAATAAGGAAATTGAATTTTGGGCTGTGGTGTTTGTTAACCCGGATCGATCACCCCATATCCTTTGTCTGAATCCATCTTGACTCGATTTGTCCAATTTTTTTTTAACGTAACAATAAAAAAAGGTAGAAACTTGAGAAGGATGAAGGAAAATTCTGAACAAACTTGTTAAGTTCAATAACAACATGGCCCGAATAAAAATTCACAAAAAGTAATTTCTCAATTCTTCTTTCAAATTAAATTACGAGTTAGAATTTAATCAAGAAAGAAGAAACAAAACTTTTACAAAGATTGCTACTAAAATCATCATGAAATTATTTAACAAAAAAAATTATCAATAGAATCGTAATTTCAGAAAAGTTGTTCTTGATTTCTCCTTGCAAACAAAATTACAACACAAACGTAATCAATGAAAGAAAAAAATAAGCTTATTGATAATCTAACATGACTTGCTCTGATACCAGTTGTTAGACTTTAATACAAATATGATTAATAAATTCATATAACCAAGATCGTCGTGTAAATTTATCAAGAAAATGAACTGAATGCTAAATCAGAAGTGTACCTTAAATCTATATTGATGCATACATGAATCCATACTGAGTTATCGTCTTCCACATTCAAATCTCTTTAGGTATTTCATAGGTTCTCTTTCTAAAGTGGGGATGGAGGAGAAGAGCAAAATCATTGATATAACATAGGGATCATAACCTTATATGTTCCTTATATACCAGGTCAAATAGAAGTTCGTCAATTCTAATTTGATTAGTATTGGATCTCTACACATTGCAAAACCTATACTTAATAGATATTTTTAGAACTCAACTGATAGATCATTTATTTATCTCTATTAAATTAAATATCATATAATATAATTGTTATTTACACATGTAAGCCCAAATTATAAAATTAAATAAAATCCCACACCAGCATCCCACATGTCCACCTGTCCTTGTATGCCATCAGCACCCCCACCCACCCTCCAACCCTAACACCAGCCACCCAAAATCACATCTCCATCGTAATCCCCGCCGCAACCATCTTCTCTTCAGTGCAACCCAAAGAGTGTGGTGATTGCACGCACATTTCCCGGTTCATGAGGCACACATTGTGTAGAGTGGCCAAGAGGACCTTTCAAGAGGTGCACATTGTGCAAAGTTGGCCTAGAGGACCCCGATATCAGGGATCAGTGACCAGTTGTGCAAGCTTCTTTTGAGTTGTGCAAGTGGCGGCGCCATTCACAAGAATGACAGAATTTGTGTAGAGGCACATTTGAGGGCTCAATGTGAGCCAAACATTCGATTGGTGCAATAATTGTAAAGATGGATTTTGGCACCTCATATACTTAATTCCTTGTGTATGTGTCGTTGAGGATGTTGACAGATTGAGTGAATGAGGATATCACGGGTCGCAACCCGAAGGGTGCGGTGATCACATGCAGACATCCTGGTTCATGAGGGGCACACAGTGCAGAGTGGCGAAGAGGGCTTTTCGGGAGGCGCACATTGTGAAAGTTGGCCAAAAGGGCCTCGATATCAGCGTTCAGTGAACTATCGTGCAGGCTTATTTTGAGTTGTGCAAGTGGCGGCCCCATTCAGAAGAATGACAAAATTTGTGCAAAGGCACATTTGATGGCTCAATGGGAGCCAAACATTCAATTGGTGTTGCAATTGAAGAGATGGGTTTTGGCACCTTATATACTCAATTCCTTGTGTATGTGTCGACGAGGACGTTGGCAGATCGAGTGTGGTATCGATTATGCTCCGTGGACTGTGGAGTAAGACGGATGCACTTCTAGGCTGAATGAGTGATCGAGGCAAGCACTCAAATACCTCATGAACTAAATTATAAGCATGCGCTATAGGTCCTAGCCGTGTTGCAGGGGTCCGTTGGCTAAGACATACGGTCGTGGGGCGACGCTGCATTGTGGGCAAGTTATGACAAGATATCGGTATGTGGGAAAACACGTCATCCGCATCGTGTGGGACTAATATGAAATGATGGCGCTTCACATAGGCCAAGGACTTACAAGTAGCCCTACTCGGGCGAGATACGAACGAATGACACATTGGCAAGCAATACGCTCGGGATGCTCCAAGGGAGTAATGACCACGAGGATCGTATTGTGGGCGTGCAAGCGACCCTCAACACCGAGACGGAGCAAGCGTGCTCCTGTGCCAATCGAGAGGTGCGATAATGACCCGCGATGTGGGAGATGCATAATAGGCAAGCTAACTATTCAAGAATCGTTGTGGAAACACGTTTGAGCGTGTAAGACGTAAGTCTCGATGAATGTGAGCATTACGAATATACGAGTGTCGGCATTCGGTGTCGCACAGGTATGCATTCTAATATTACAACTAATGCGCTAAGTAGGTGAGGCCCGAGTGCCATGCCCATTTGCCACCACACTGACATAGGGTGCAGACAATTATACTTTATTTTGTTTTCTTTTGGGAAATGTTTTTATTCCAATAGATAAATTCAAACTTTTATTAATATATTTCCTCCAAAATGCATTCCCACTTTTTTCAAAATATTTTCAAAATCTAATCATCACTATAGATACATAAATATATATATCTTTGGCAACCTGAGAGTCCATTTTGTTCTTTTTATCTTGCAACATTATTTGGATTGGAACTATAAATTATATTAGATGATTAATAATTACATATACTTTACTCATTTCAAATTTATGACTTTTTTTGTTGAAACATTTTAAAATAAAATAAATTTTTATTTTTTGAAATTAATATAAAGTATTTTCTCAAAATCACCTTCTCAAGTAACATAATAATATCATATGATTACTTTTCAATCACAACTTTGAATAATATCATATTATTACTTTTCAATCACAACTTTGGAGAGCAATAATATAAAACCGTTGATTTGAATAAAATGATAGGCTTTATTTATTGTTTTAGAGAGCTTTTATTTAGAAATAGAAGCAATATATTCTCATGATTTTAATATCAAAGAGAGTGTCCCACTACCATTTATTTTGTTCAAATGCTGGCCTTGCCAATCCGTTTGCTAATGTCAACTCAATCTGAACATGTGTATCGGTAATATTTTGTTGGACCCAAATGCATTATGTCTTGGTTTATGATTGGGCATTAAATTATTGAAAATAATATTTTTTATCACACCAACGTCACTATTTGTCAACTCAATACGAATGAGTACGTATCATAAGGTTGGAAAGTAAGGTCGGTAATTTTATGATTAACAATTACATATACAGAAATTCAAAAGAGACCCGTCCACACAAACAGTAAGACCAAATCCAGTCTAGTCTGCGAATTCAGACGTGATACACTCAGGACGGAGCTAGGGGTTAGGCGGGTGGCTATTTCTCCTAATTTTATAAAAAATTTAAATTTGTTTAAATTTTATATATAAAATTATTAAGTTTCAAATGACCATTTGTTGCTCTTTTAGAAAGTGAATTTAAGTCAGTTGCTTTGCTTGGAAAAAGATTCAATTTGAATTTTGACGCCTATACTTTAGTTTTGAAATTTCAATTGGTATAAAATAGTGTACGAGCACATGGCAAAAATATCAGCCCATATTACAAAGTATAGAGTGGTTAGTGTACGTAAATTGACCGCCACTAAAATAATGGAATGACATTCAAATTAATTGGAAACAACTCAGATGTTTCTTACTCCCTCCTCATGTTTCCCATTTTTATATTTTTATATTTTCATTTTTATTCAGAATAGAGTTTTAAATAAAATTGAATAAGTCGAAATTTTATGTATGTTTATATTATTATTCTAAAAAATAGTGATTTTGAGTTAAAGAAAATATTGAGAAAAAAATTATTTTAGAAAATAAAATTTTATGTTGAAAAAAATTATTTTAGAAGTACTGGTATCATATTTTCAATCTATTTTTTGGTCAATTTATTATGAACATTGAAAAGATGTTATTATACTTTCTCATCTCCAATCATGGTATTGTCTTCCAATTTAGCGTGATAAATTTTAAACTTTGAATTATATAACTACGTTTAATATCGTCAAAAAAGACTTGGGAAAAAAAAATCAAACTTCATACCTTATTATCAAAATCTTATGATGTAATGAAACTCCCCAAAGTGGTAACTAAAAAACTTTAATCAATAATGAAGAAAAAAGTTCGCTAGCGATAATTGATTTGCCAAACCAACTAATTATTTGAATATAAATTCTTGTGTCTTCAATAGATCTTAAAGACTCAATTGCCAAACCTTATGTGGCAGAATTAAATTTTAAACAAGATAATCTCAATTTCAATTAGAGTATGCCAAGCTGTATAAGCAAATGATTTTACAGACTCGAGGTCTTGCATTTAAATCTCATTAGAAGTGTGAGCATTATTTTTGTTTGTTAACTTTAAAATATTGAATGAAATAAACTCTTAACTTAAAATACAAGTCACTCATTTGATATCTTATGCGTGAAAGTTTAAAAAGCAGTTCAATCCAACATATTAGGCAAATGAAAATATGGTTACATTTTAAATATATAACTTAAAAATAATGGGTGTCACCATTTTGACAGTCCCGCATATATTTGATCTACATACTTTAATATTTCGAAATCCTTAATAAACTTATACCTTTTGTGGAAAGTCTTAGAGACACTTTTGTTAAGCTTACCGATACAAATAAAGAATTGATTGGATGCTTCTTATGTATTGCCACAGGTAAGGTTATACAAATACTTGTAAATTTTAAAATTCAACACAAGACCCAATTAATCTACTGCAAAATATACGAGCTTAAACTCATTTGAAATAAAAATTTATCTCTTTATTATTTTATATTCAACCATAACTTAAAGAGTTGTCCATTTGATAATTATTCAGTATGTAATACTCAAACTGATATTTATTTTATTATTATATGTAAATAGTGTGTGACTATTTGTATAATGCATTTACATACCATGCATTGAGTTGTTTCTCACATTAGTTTCTTGCCTCACAAGTTGCTTGATCGGGTCATGCATTAGATGTTTACTAAAGTTATCTCATTAGAATCTTTAAAATACATGAGAAAGACCTCAAGAAGAATGAAAAAACTGGTAGAGTAAGATACCCAACGTCCTAATTAGATTGGTGTATTGTGCTCTTTTTTCTTGTAAAAATAATTTTATTGGAAATCATATTAAATAAAATGTATTTTCTTTATCTTATATTATGCATATTTTATTTTTGCATGTTAGATAAAGTTCTCATACCAAATTTAGTTATTAGGTATGGTCGCGCATATGATGGCGATCATGGAACATGCCTTTAAAGCTTTGCTCTTAAATACGTTTCGCATCGAGAGCTTTTTGAGATGAGATATCAAATAGTTTAGTAAAACTTGCACATATAATGCATGCTCGTGAGATAAGAATGTCGCATTCCATTAACATTAGTGTAGAAACGCAAGTGCATGTATGTGGGTACTTGTTAGGGAACAAGTACACCGAACATGACCCACAATAAATTTTAGCTGGAGGCTTTGCCTGTTGAAATAAGAATTTCTGTGTTGCGATAGTACATGGCTAGTCCTCGGACTTGAGGCACAATAGTAGCCTTGTGTGCATCCTACAATGCTTTGATATATCTTCTGATTGATTGACAATCACAAAATGGTATGTTGGTATTGCACTAGTATGCATGGAGGCTTGTCAGTAGTTAATATAGAATTTGACACTTGTCTTTTTAAACAAATGAATCTCCTGTGTTTTCATAGTTTGTGATTCAAAAACCTTGACCAAGGCATGATGAATTGTGATTTATTATGAATCATTGGAACTTAAAATGAGATCACAGTTATTAAATCATTTAGGGTTTCGACTAATAATTCATATCCTAGATTCAATCGGGAGATTAGCTGTCCAAAGGACCGTACGTGTATCGTACTCGCTACTAAAATATGTTTACTCGCTATTTCACCTAAGAGTAGTTTGCCATGATTACTTGCTAGGTATTTTTATTGATAGTGAAGTTCTTGGAATTAAGGAGTTAATTTCAAACGAATTATTTAATTGAATTAATTAATTGAAATAATTGTTATTCATAAATTGCAAATGTTGCAAGTCCACTACTAGTTTAGTAGTGAACCTAAGAGGGTCACAAATCTTTATGGAAAGTAACATTTCCAATGAATGGAAATTAATTAATTAATATTGATTAATTAATTAATTAAGGGTTTCATTTACTTTAATGGTTAAATTAAATTATTTAATTAAGTAATTAAATTATTTAATTGGACCTAATTTGATTAGGGAGTCCAATTGAAGTAAATTAAATTAATTGGATTGATTAAATTGAAATTAAATCAATGGGATTCATTTGTGAATTTTTGAGTCCAACCCCCAAAAATTAATGTAGATCACTTAAGAAGCCCACTAAAATATGAAAAGAGTAAATTAAATAAATATGATTTATTTAATTAACATATTTATAGATAAATAAATAAAGTGACGGATTTTATGGGATAAAATCGGCCACTATGATTTAATTTATATATGAATATAATTTTATTATAAATGTAGATAATTTTTATGATTAATGTAGTCTCAAACAAGTCCACCTACAATAGTAGAGAGAAAAGAGAAAAGTTTTTGAAAGATTTCGAATCCTTCTAAAATAAGACTTTAACATAGTTCAAAATTTACAAACTCTCCAAAAGTTGAAAAAAAATTAAATTTTCAGCCCCTATAAATCATTATGGCAAAATATTACATCATGAATTCAGCAAATTTAAGCAAAAAATATTTTGTTTAAAGTTTTCTATTTTTCTCTCCAAGAAAAGAAAAAAAAAAGAAAAAAAAAAGAAAAATATTTTCTTGTTGTCTTGATTTTCTTGTTCTTTAAAGAAATACAATTTCTTGTTATTATCTTCATATTATAGTTTCATAAACTTAAATAATTAATCTTGATTGTTCTTGAAAATTTACTTTGATTCTAGATTATTATATAATTAAAAAGATACTAGGAAATCATTTTGATTGGTGTTACTCTTCCGTATTGTGGACCTCATAGATGGGAGACATTTGGATCCCTACAAGTTATGAAAATTCAAGATAAATAATTGATTGCTTTATTCCATACTACAACATAAGTGCACGAAATGTATAATCTAAATTTAATATTTATTTATATATTCAATTGAATAAGTACGATCGTTAAAATCACTTTCAAATCGAGAGGTTATATTTATGTTTGATAAATCTTTTAATTTTTCATTGCGTATACCTTTACGATTATAGCGAACCCAATAATAGTATGAGAGCCACGGTTTCGCTTATTCAGTGAATTTTAAATTTATGTATGCATATTTTAAAATTGTTTAAATTCATGTTAATTATGTAAAATTTGATTTTTCATATTTTCAGCGATTTTTAATTGAAAATTTTTTAATTGCTTATTTAAGTTGTTTAAATATGAAAATTGAAAAAGAAACATGAAGAAACGGGTTCAGCGCGCACAACAGTCGTGTTGCTCGTCTTGTCATTCCAAGTTCGTTTTTATTTTTTTATTTTTTGAAATATTAAAATTAAATGTTAATTTAAATAATTTTTAAAAAATTGATATTCAAGCAATTAAAAATTATCCCAAGTCAAAAATTGCGTTTTACAACTTGGTAAATTTACATATTTTGATAATTGCATGTGATGTTAATTATGAGGATGTATGGAATGATCATGAGTCAATGGACAAATGTGATTGACTTTATTTAATATTTTTGGATTTTAAAATGGGGTATGCGACTCTCTTATTCCATCTATGTAAATTATTTTATTTTCTGAAAAGAGAGTAGAATAAGTGGTGAGGTTCTTTTTTTTCTTTGGAGGACGAAGGAGAAAAAAAAAAGAGGTCCCAAAGAAGGCCCATATTTATATGAGATACAATTATGTAATAGAATATATTCTATTCCATTTTATTACCCTTAGACTGACCTTAGGTCTATTTTTGACTCAAATGGACCGCATAGAAGTAGTTCATGATTATTCATTTATTTAAGTATGTATTAGATGCATGCTTAGAATTTTATTTAATACTTTTATGCTTAATGATATTATAATGTTATGCATTAATAACCAACCTAGTTTAAATTATGATGAGGTTTTGAATAAAATTAAAACCCACTTAATTTACTAAAATTAAGGAAAAGAATTTTTAGAAAATTCGATTTCAAACAAAAATGAACAAGTTAGATAGGACCTATCCTTCCATGCCTACCATCAAAGGTAAAGACATGACGACCGCTACTATACTTGATCACTGGCCATGAGTCGTAGGGTGATCTTGTGTCGGAAAGCTGTGATCTCTACCAAGTATTGAGATGCTCGTAGGATGGAATCGTCATTATGTTGGCCATAAGTCGTGGGACATCTTGATGCTCTATCTACACGAATATTTGATGGGTATTGTTTGACACTTAGTACCATATGGGCTCATAAAATTGGGATATATGTGTCACAACCTCCCAATAATATGTATAAAATATATATATATAAACAATTTGTATAATACAATTTGTGCATGTATGCATATGTATAACTTTTTTTTTACTCAGTTCAATAAAACATTGATAAAAGTAAAGTGCTTTCATATCATGTCATATTGTATATACATATATAGTTATTAAACATTAACCAAGTCTATCAAAACCATTACAAACTCGAACTCACTATCACAAATGAGTTTTGAAAGTGATATATAGGATAAAGTTACTAATATAATATAATAACTGTAAAATAAAAAACACAGCCCACAAAATAGTCCAACAAGTCGTCATCCAAGTACATTGATCTTTGAAAGCCTGTAGGAGCTCCACTGCCAGTCAGTAAACCAGAGGTCTCAAGTTTCCCCATGATCACCTACAATGCATGAGTTACATGAGCTAATGCTCAATAAGTAAAAATCATGCATGACAAGAGTATGATGTTAAATCTCATGCAACTCAACTGTAAGATATGATGCTATAAATATATCAAATTGAGTACTCATAAATCAAAGAGTTTTTATAAAATCACTTCATTTATTGGGCCCTTGGCCCACCTACTATGCACTGGATAGAGCTCTGAATAACATCAATAATCACATGGTCATAAATAAATTGATTCAATCCAAGGGCCATCTCTTAGGATCACCAGAGGTCTACCCCCTGTTTTCCCCTGTTATCCTCCAGAAGTCTTCCCACTAGCGGAGTCAATAAGGGCACAGTCAAGTGGTTCACCCTCTCGTGACCACCAGAGGCACACCCCCTATCAACCCCTGTGATCCTTCGAGAAGTAACACTCACGGTGTCCCAAAATAATATATAAGCATGCCTCGCATGCCTCGGTACACTAGTAATGGCCAACCAAAATATTTTCTTTTTGAAAACCATATATCAAATCATATCGTGCATGCAAGAACCTCCACTATACTCATATACCGTATATGCACATGTAAATGCTCATGAATAACATGTTCAATATGAAATGCAAGTCATCTTGCTCTCAACATGTTTCAAGAATCATAAGACTCTCAATCAAATTTAATATCATTAACACATTAGGTATACATGCTTCAAGACATATTATGTTCTTACATTGTAGTTGCAAATGGCTTTACTTACCTTTCACTTGGTTGGTGGCTTAATCTAGATTTGTTTATTGTTCTCCTCTAATCTTAGATGTAAAATAGCCTGTAATATTACCCAACATCAAACACCATTCCCAATTTGGCAAGTTGAAAGCATAAAATATCATACTAAGACTTTAAACACCAAGCTATCTAGGTTTTACAAAGTAGAATCCAATCTAGTCCCTCCAATACCTTAATTTCTCATCTTAGATATATGTAAATATCATATAATTGAAGTATTATAACTCTAATATCATGTACCTAATTGTTAACATTCAATAGCAACATGTCTAGGTTGAAATATGCTAAGTTATCGAATGGGACAGATTTACATTTTCATATTTTTTTTCTGTCCAATTTAGTTGCATGATAATTTTAACATCCCTAAGTATATCCAATCACTCCCAAATTTTTACCACACTTATATAACATGTATATAAATGTAACTATTTCATATAATTGCTAAAACTCATGGATATAGCTTCCCAAGTTCAGCTCTCTTCACAACACACTGAAATAGATTGTTTTCCTACCGTGATAGTTTTGCACACTTCATGACATTAATGGTTTTGACACCCTTAAGTACATTCAATCACTTCTGAATTTTCAGCATACTTAGATAACACATATAAATAGACAACCAGGTCAAAGAGCTACCAAAACTAATGGATTTATTGATGTAAAACTAGCACCATTCACATAGGACAAAATTTGAATTTCAAAGAAGACAGTTTTGAGCACCTCTTTAATTATCACACTATATTACAATTTATAACCTCTCTAAACTTACATACATCACCTAGACTCATATATAAACACATATATGGTAAAATACACAGGTTTTAATCAAGTTATTATACGTATATAAAGTATAAATATCAAAATCAACAAGTATACAGTTTCTATCCCTAGTGATCTTTATTGTGATTTTGCAATTAAAAATCCTTCTTTTGTGAACTAAAAGACCACAAATAACATCCTGACATGATTATAATCAATAATAGAAGCTTTAAAAATCATAAACCCTCAAATAATTCAAGAACTTAAATCAAAACATGAATTAAAACTCACCTTAAAGCTCACCTATGCACATATTTTTAAATAACTTGCTCCTCCTTACTTCCCTTTGCTTCCTTCACTTTGTTTTTACTTGGAATTACTTGAAAGAAATTTATAACATTCAATATGAAGGTTTTGGAAGTGAAATAGCTTAGAAAATAGTTTTTGGTCGTGGCTCAAGGGTAGAAATGAAAAAAGGTTGAGGTGGAAGCTTGAGGTGGCAAATTGTGGTTCAAATCTGATATTTTTCACACCTTATTCAGCCCTAATCTAGTATTTCTCATTACTTATTTATTTATGTACAACCTACTTTAATCTCCATATGATCGGATAATACATTATGCCCTAATTTCTTAACCGTTCATTCGATCTCCAAACCGATCGACATTCGATTCTTAAATGATCGTCTAGTTTTTATTTTTTAAAATCACATGCACATATGAACCTTGTATTATGACACTTAAATTACATTATAGTATGTCCGATATCCCAAGTATGTTAATCTATAGATGTATACCTTTAAAACACCTCGATCAAATCGAATCGACTCATATAAGCTTACTAGTGACACCTTTAACAGTTCTAAAATTATAACATACAACCTATGAATATCCATTATATTGATCAATCTATTCTTTATCTTATCTAAATATAGAATCACTTAATTAGGTTGTACGATCTCAACCACTAATATCAAGTGATAACATTAGAGGTATAATGATTAAGAATGCTATAAAAAATACGATATAAATGTTAATGCAAATTAGCATATAAGTAGCATGTAGTGCATGAATCATATTGGCCAAGTGAGTAGTGTGAGGCTTGGGTATTACATCTTGCCCTCCTTTTTAAAATTTCGTCTTCGAAATTTACTTACCGAAAGAGTTCTGGATACTTGACTTTCATATCATCTTCTCTTTCCCAAGTAGCTTCTTCTGTTGATTAATTTCTCCAATACTTTAACCAATGGGATTATTTTATTTCTGAGTTATTTTACTTCTCGTAAAAGAATCTCCACAGATCTTTCTTCATAACTCAAATCTTCTTTCAGCTCTATAGGTTCATTCTTCAGAATATGAGATGGATTCGCAATATATTTCCTCAACATAGATACATGAAATACATTATGCACTTGAGACATTGATCCAGGTGGGTCGAGTTTGTAAGCCACATCCCCAATTCGTTCAGTAATATGAAATGGACCAATATATCTACGACTTAGCTTTCATTTCTTTCCAAACCGCATAATCCCCTTCATTGGAGATTACTTACATTATATTGATAACAATCTGCAGGCTCGATGCTATATGCTAGCATCGATGTCAAATGAGTTGTAGAGACAGAACGAGGATCAATATACTGCTTATGGGATCCTCATTCACCTACAAGAGTTGTATGGTGAAAAAACTCAACAAACGAGATATCAAATCTCAAAAGAGCTTTTCAGATGTCGTATGATTGAGGGTTCTTTAGTCCATGACCATGGATTGAAGATGATATAGCCTTCATTGAAAGGCTGGCATCCTTTGGAGTCGTTATGGACAACGAACTCTATGCGGACATTCTGCTGCAGTTTCTACCTCCATCAGTTGACATCTTTGTTGTCAACTTTAATATGCATAATATGGAGACTAGTCTCGTTGAGCTTGAGAACGTGTTAAGAATGACTGAGTCCATCATGAAAAAGAACAAGTCGATTCTGCTTGTTGGATTTTCTTCCAGATTAAAGGCTAAAAAGCCCAAGAAATGAAAGAAGAAAGGAAAAGGTTTCTCTAAACCCAACAAGCTGAAGGCTAAGGGCGGTATAAAAAAGGTTTCTTCTCAAACCAATGACAAGTTTCATTGCTGTGGCAAACCAAGACATTGGAAAATGAATTGCAAGGAGTATCTTGCAAGCCTGAAGAGTTCAGGTATATATTTTGTTGAAGTTAACTTATCAGTTAACAATACTTATTGGGTATTAAATACTGGTTGTGGCTCACATATCTGCAATGATTTGCAGATGATGACAAGAAGTAGGAAGCTGGATGGAGGAGAGACAGTTCTTAGGATGTGAAATGGAGCAAGAGTTGTTGCATTAGCTATAGGAATCATTAATCTAGCTTTTGAAAATGGTTCTGTAATAGTTTTAAACAATTGTCTTTTCATTCTGGATATTATTAAGAACATTATCTCTATTCCAGTTTTAGATAGAGAAGGTTTTAGATTTACTGTTGATAATAGAAGTTGTTCTATTTTCAAACATTCTGATTTTATCTATTATGGTTCTTTGACGAATTATTTATATATGGATGCTCCCCATAACCCTATTTTCACAATTCAACAAAATAAAAAAAATCAGATATTCATAATTCCATGAGCCTATGACACACAAGATTAGGACATATTTCTCATAAAATGATTAACAAATTAGTATAATTGTTTAATCTAAAGAATGAGTAAGAACTGTCATCATGTGAATCCTACCTCAAAAGAAAGATGACCAAATCTCCATTTGTTGGACAAGTGGAGCGAGCCAAGCATCTATTGGATTTGATCCATATAAATGTATGCGGGTCACTAAATATTAGTGTCCGTGGGAACTATAATTACTTCTTAACCTTTACCGATGACTTCTCTAGGTATGGTTATGTGTACCTTTTAAGGTACAAGTCTGAAGTATTTGAAAAGTTCAAAAAATTTAGAACTGAAGTAGAGAAACAAACTGGATTAAGTATAAAGAATTTGAAAAGTTCAAAGAATTTAGACCTTGGTGGTACCACTCTAGGGAATTGTTCCCATTAGCTGCAAATGGGTCTACAAGTGGAAGCTTGGAGTAGAAGAAGAGGTAGCAACCTATAAGGCACGACTGATAGCAAAAAGTTATACTCAAAAGCAACGAATTAATTATAAGAAAAAAAATTCGCCAGTAGCGATGGTTAGATCTATATAGATATTGCTAGCCATATCTGTATATTATACTATGAAATATGCCAAATGGATGTGAAGACCGCTTTTCTTAATAGAAACATTGAGGAAAAGATCTATATGAAGCAGCCAGAAGGTTTCATATATAATGGGAGCGAGCAAAATATTTGCAAGCTCCAGAGATCCATTTATAGACTCAAACAAGCTTTGAGGAGTTGAAACATCCGGTTTGGTGAAATGATCAAAACGTTTGATTTTCATAAGTACCCGAATGAACCATGTGTCTACAAAAAGGTTAATAGGAGTGCAGTTACATTTGTTGTGCTCTATGTTGATGACATTCTACTTATTGTAAATAATGTAAGGATGTTGTAATCAATGAGAACTTTGTTATCTAATCAGTTTTTCATGAAAGACTTGGGAGATGTATCTTTTATCCTAGGGATAAAGATCTATAGAGATAGATCCAAAAGGATGATCGACCTATCCCAATCCATGTACATAGATAAAGTGCTAAAAAGATTTAGTTTGGAGGAATCTAAGAGAAGATTCCTGCCTATGAGTTATGGGATTTCAATCTCTAAGGTTATATCGCCCAAGACACCTGAAGAGAGAAAAATGATGGCTCGCATACCTTATGCTTCCACAATATGGAGCATAATATATGCAATATTATGTAGAAGGCCTAATATAACACATGCTTTGAGTGTCACGAGCAGATATCAGTCCAATCCAGGGGAAGAACACTGGAAAGTCATTAAGATGATCCTCAGGTACTTGAGAATGACTAAGGATATCCTTATGATATACGGGAATAGAGAAGTAAAACTGGAGGGATATATAGACTCTAGTTTTCAGTCTGATATAAATGACTCAAAGTCCATGTCTTGATATATATTCACCCTCAATAGTGGTGCAGTCAGTTGGAAGAGTTCCAAGCAAGAGACGATTGCAGACTCTACTATCGAAGTTGAATATATTGTTGCATCACATGCAGCAAAAGAAGTTTGGATAAGAAACTTTATCTAATAGTTTGGTATAGTTCCATCAGTTGTTGATCCATTTATGATTTACTGTAATAACAATAAAGCCATTGTGCAAACAAAAGAGCCAAGATCTCATCAAAGATCCAAGCACATAATGAGACGATATCACTTTATTAGAGAGATCATTGATAGAGACGACGTTATTGTGTATCAAGTTACCTCAGTATAAAATATAGCAGACCCACTTACTAAGCCCTTAGCATAGAAGATATTCAACGGACATCTTGATAAGATGGGTCTTAGATACATGGGTAATTGGAGTTAGGGTAAGTGAAAGATTGTTAGAGTATGATGCTTAACGCTCCAATTGGATTAGGTGTATTATACTCTTTTTCTTTTGTAAAGACAATCTTATTGGGAATCATATTAATAAAAAGATATTTTCTTTATCTTATGTTATACATCTTTATTCTGCACATTAGATAAAGCTCTTATACTAAATTTAACTATGAGGCATAGTTGCGCATATGATGGCGATCATGGAACATATCTCTAAGGCTTTGATCTTAAATAAGTTATGAGTCGAGAGCTTTTTGAAATGAAATATCAAATAGCTCAATAAGACTTACACATATAATGCATACTCATGAGATGAGAATGTTGTATTCCATTGACATTAGCATAGAGATACAAGTGCATGTATGTGGGTGCTTGTTAGGGAACAAGTACACCGAACATGGCCCGCAAGAAATTCTTAGCTTGAGTCTTTGCCTGTCGAAATAAGAATTTCTGTATTGCGATAGTACACGGCTAGTCCTCGGACTTGAGGCACAATAATAGCCTTATGTGCATCATGCAACATTTTGATATATCTTCTGATTGCTTGACAATCACAAAGGGGTATATGGAATGTTGCACTGGTATACATGGAGGTTTGTCAATAGCAAATATAGAATTTGACACTTGTCTTTTTAAATAAGGGAATCTCCTGTGTTTTCATAGTTCGTGATTCAAAAATATTGGCCAAGTCAGGATGAATTATGATTCATTAAGAATCATTGGAATTTGAAATAGGATCACAGTTATTGAATCATTTAGGGTTTTGACTAATAATTCATGCTCTAAATTCAATTGAAAGATTAGTTGTCGAAAGAACCGTACATGTATGGTACTCGCAACTGAAATAGGTTTACTCGCTATTTACCTAAAACTAATTTGTCATGATTACTTGTTGGGTGTTTTTATGGATAGTGAGGTTTTTGGAATTAATGAGTTAATTCCAAGCAAATTAATTAATTGAATTAATTAATTAAAATAATTATCATTCATAAGTTGCAAACGCTGCAAGCTCACTACTAGCATAGTACTGAACCTAAGAGGGTCACACATCTTTATAAAAAATAACATTTCTAATTTTAGGATTTATCCAATGGTTGTAAATTAATTAATTAATATTATTTAGTTGATTAATTAAGGGTTTTATTTAATTTATTGGTTAAATTAAATTATTTAATTAAAATAATTGGATATTTAATTATACCTAATTTGATTAGAAAACCCAATTGCAATAAATTAAATTAATCAATTGGATTGATTAAATTGAGATTAAATCAATTTAATTGATTTGTGGATTTTTGAGTCCAACGCCAAAAATTAATGTGGATCACTTAAAAAACCTACTAAAATATAAAAATAGTAAATTAAATAAACATGATTTATCTAATTAACATATTTATAAATAAATAAATAAAGTGACGGATTTTATGGGATAAAATCGGCCACTATGATTTAATTTATATATGAATATATTTTTACTATATATATTTGATATATATCTATCTTGATATTATTTGAAAAGCTCAAATTAATATCAACAATGTATGTAAATAATTTTGATAATTAATGTAGTCCCAAATAAGTCTACATACAATAGGAGAGAGAAAAGAAAAAATTTTTTGGAAGATTTGGAATTTTTTCAAGATAAGACTTTGATATAGTTCAAATTTGACAAACTTTCCAAAAGTTGGAAAAAAAAATTAAATTTTCAACCCTTATAAATCATTATGGCCGAAAATTACATCAAGAATTCAGCAAATTTAATTAAAAATTATTTTGTTTAAAGTCTTTTATTTTTCTCTCCAAGAAAAGAAAAAGAAAAGTTTTTTCTTGTTGTCTTGATTTTCTCGTTTTTTTAAAGAAAATTAATTTTTTATTATTCTTTTCATATTATAGTTTCAAAAATATTGTGTTTAAAAATTTACTCTGGTTCTAAATTAGTAAATATATAAAAGAATTATAGCAAATTCTTTTGATTGGTACCTGATAAATGAGAGATATTTGGATCCCTACGAGTTTGAAAGTTCAGAATAAGCAATTGATTGGTATATTCCCTACAACAAACGAAGTGTACGAAATGTATAATCCAAATTTATATTTGTTTATATATTCACTTGAATATATCTTTTAATTTTCTGTTGCGTATACCCCTATGATTATAGGAGATGCGGAGGGAAGGAGGGGCAGGTGCCCCTCAATTTTTTTTATTTTAAAATTATGTATATATATTTATTAAAATCAAAAAATTTGTCCCCCCTAAAATGACTATTTGTCCCCCCTAAAATGATTAATTTGTCCCTTCATATTATTAGAAATTTCTCTTCTACACTAGAATTTTTTTAATTTCCCATCTATCTTTCTCCGCTCTCTTTCATTCTTCCCGTCTTCTATTTCATTCCCTTTATCAAGTTCTCCTCTTCTTTCTTACTCCTTCAACATTACACATTTACAAATACTAAGGTAATTTCTTTTCTTCTTTTTTTATTAATTTTATGTTCATTGTTCTTTTATTAATATTATTGGAGTGTTTGGTTGATGTTATTTGGATTGAATTCTTTTTTTTCTATTAATTTTTTATTTTTTATTTTTTTATTAAATATTATTTGAGTGATTGATTGATGTTATTTTATTGTTCTTCGGTAAATATTATTTGTCAAAATTGAAAATTGGCGTAATGATTGACTTTTCAATTCCACCAATATACTTGAATTCTTGGTGTATGTTATATGGAATGTTGAAAACTGTAGCAGTTAAAGAAAGAACATTGAATATGTATTTCCTTTTTTAGAATGTAGTAGTATAAACAATTGTTTCAAAGAAAGAGAGAACATTTGCGAACCGTTGTTGTTGTTGTCAAACGTCAATGTGGCCTACACAATTTTATTTAGCTAACTTTAGTTGAAAAGTTCCTTAGTTTCAAAAAGTTTCTGCCACATCATCAATGGGAGTGGTGAATTCTTGGTTATGATAGTGTTCGAATTTATCCTTAAATTTGAGTACCATTATAACATTGTGAACGATATATTAGAGAAATTTATATTTTTTGACATATATGTTGGCCTACTTTTAATTTTCGTCCATATATCGGGGGCTGATACTTTAAGGATACTATTTTAAATTTTTTTTGGCAGTTTTAGAATAATTTAATTTGATTGAAAATTGCTGTTGTGGACAAAAAAATGAAATTTAACTAATGTTATGTGAATTCCACGTAGGTATTTTAAAAAATAATAATTAATCAACTAAATAAATTTAAAATATAAAATTCTTTTTTTTAATTTTAACCAATTTATCTTTTTTTTTTAATTTAAATGAGTAATTTTAATTAATGTAATTCAATTCATAAATTTACTTTTACTTAATCAACTAATAATTAATAGGACTAAAAGGTGAATATGTTTTGAAAAAATATATTGGATAATGTGTGTTTTCTAAAGAAAATATATTGAAAAATATAATGTATGTTGAGTTTTATTCTATTATTTCTCATCTTTTCCTTTCTTTTCTCGTTCTTTTTTTTTTTGCCGTCTTTCTTCTATTTTCTTTCTTACGCCCAACCACCACCACCATCACAACCAACCTCACCATTGTCGCCAGCATCCCACCAGTCGGCCTCCAGCCATCCCAATATGAGACCAACACCCCCCACCCACCCTTCAACCCCCTACACTCGCCACCCCAAAACACACCCCCACCGCAACCACCACCCCTCCAATCCCAAACCCCTTTGCCACCAAACCGAAACCCTTTCTATGATTTGATGTGGTGGAGTTTTGTTGTAGGGTGCAGATAATTAGGCTTGTTGTTTTCTTTTTGGGGAATGTTTTCGTTCCCCATAAATATAACCAAATATTTAATATTATATTTTCTCAAAATTATATATATATATATATATGTATTTTTTTTTTCAAAACATTCTAATCATCACTATACATACATACATATAAATCTTAGCCCGAGATTTTCATTTTGTTGTTTTTATATTGCTATATCATTTGGATTATAACTATGACTTATATTGGTGTCAGCATTATAAATAATTACATATACTTTATCCTTTTCAAATTATGAACTTTAATTTTTTTTTTGAGACGTTTAAAAATAAAATTTTATTTTCTAAATTAATAAAAAGTATTTTCTCAAAATCATCATTTCAATTAAAATAATAATGATATATTGTTAGTTCTCAATTATAATTTTCAAGAATAATAATATAAAATTATACATAATTTTTATTTTTTCAACTATATCCTAAAACTTTGATTTGAATAGAATGTCACGCTTTATTTTCTTTTTGGAGAGCTTTTATTTAGAAATAGAAATAATATATTTTCATGATTTTAATATCAAAAATGTGTCCCACTATGATTTATTTTGTGCAAATGCCGGCCTTGTCAATCCGTTTAATAATGTCAACTCAACTTGAACGTTATCAGTAATTTTTGGTGGACCCAACTGCCTTATGTTTTGGTTTTTGATTGGCAATTAAATTATTGGAAATAATATTTCTTATTATTCATGTCACACTACGTCACTATTGTGTTTGTACGATATTTTCATCAATGTAAATTTGTCAACTCAATAAGAATGTGTACGTATCATAAGGTTGAAAATGTGGGAGAAGGTTGGTAATTTTATGATTAATAATTACATATACAATGATTCAAGCGACATGTGGTCTAATAATCCAAGTATTGAAAATAAATTTATTTTAAATTTAAATTTTAATTAAATTCATATTAGCCAAAATTTTAGAAATTTCTAATTTTAGGTAAAGTAGGTAAGGTTTCTAATTTTAGTGGTAGATATTTTATAGAAAACTAGTATAAATAGAGCTTGCATAAGTCATAAAAAAAAAAAATTAAAAGTGATTAGAAGTGAAGCTTCTAAAGAAAGTTTAGAGAAAAATATATAAAAAGTTTGTTAAGAACGAAATTGTATTGAATGTTTTCTTTTGTAATAATACTTGAGTGATAAATTTCCAACATAGTGGCATTAGAGTCACACTAAAAAAAAAAAAAAAAGAGTTCGTTGAGACAAACACGCTGTTGAAAAAAAAAAACTCCTGTCAAATCAGAGTTTTGGAGCGCCGCTACGCTGCACTAGAAATTTATAAGTTAACTCATCGAGTTAAATCGAGTCAAGTTGAGTCAAATTGAGTCATTTAACTCATTGACTGAGTCAAGAAGCTATTGACCGAGCATTAACCAGGTTAAATAGTTGATTTTGACCGTTGACCACTCTTGACCAAGAGTTGACCAAGCCCAAATTTTTTACCGAAGTTTATCCAAAAGTTTTTCGGTGCTCTGAATCTATCCGTATAGTCAAAATTTTAATTTCATACTCTATTGAGAGTTAATGGCAAATAGCAACTTGACAGCATTTCAAGTTCCACAACTCAAGGGATACAACTTTGACAATTAGAGTATCAAAATGAAGGCACTCCTTGAAGCACATGATGTATGGGAAGTGATGGAAAAATGGTATGACGAATCCAAAGACGAGTCAACACTATCGGTCACACAAAATGATAGTTTGAAAGACTTAAGAAAGAGACTCTTCCTCATCTGCGAAGCTTTAGATAATGATGGCTTTGAGAAAATCTCAACTGCTACTCTGCCAAACAAGCGTGGGATAGACTCCAAGTCTCTTACAAGGAACAATAAAATGTTAAGAAAGTACGATTTCAAACTTTAAGAAGAGAGTTTGATTCGTTACATATAAAAGAAGATGAACTTGTTTCTGATTACTTTTCTTGAGTTTTAACCATTTTCAATCAATTAAAGAGAAATGGTGAAAAATTAAAAGATGTAGCTAGAAGAAAATTCGACTTGTTACTTCAAGAGCATATTTGTGATCATGAGTATAGTTAGAGGGTATAATATATTTTACTCCATTTAATTTAAAAGGGTAAATATTACATTTTATCCATTTATCACATTTAAAATAGTATTTTCATATTTATATTTTGAAATTTAAAAGGGAAATGCGGTAATATTTACCAAGCATAGTGTGTATCACTTTAACATTTTTTTATGCTCTCTCTACCCTTCTATTAAATGAAAATATTTTAACATAAAACACACTTCTCTCTGTTCTTTCTACTGAAGAACATAATGCCATCATAACAGCATTTCTCCGAAAGGAAATGCCTCCAATGAGTAAGTACCCGAGAACATGCATAGTATTAAGCCTGAGATCGTTGTCATGTTATCTCTTCTCTCTGTCTTTCTTTCTATTTTTTTTTTTCTTTTTTTCTGTTAACTTTTGATCATGCATTACATGTAGGAATAATTTTAAAATGGCTTGTTTGTGATCACAACGATTATATTCCTCTTGAAAAACATAATAAAATTCTGATTCTTGACTGATTCTTCTTATTGTTAACAATTAAACAAATCCTCTGGAATCAAATTGGATTAGGTACGTAGTATTTGTTGTATGCTTGAAAGATAAAGTTGCCTTTTGTGGGCTCCTATGGAGTAGCATCAATTGTGGGTCCCAAATATAGTTCTTACAGCCTCATGCTACGACGTGAAAATTTCTGCTTCAGAGGTTGTTTCCTCCTTTTTCCCCACGTTCCACGAAAAGAATTTTCTTTTTCGTGCAGAAAATTTGACTTTGGCAAAAGGGTGTTTTAAATAAACAGACCCACAAAATAATAAAAGCAGTTGGGAGGGTCGTTCATCAGTGTATATGTAGAGAAAGGAATCTACCCCAGAAAAAAAAACGAAAAAAGTATTAGGTACAGGTAGGACTAATTGGTGGAATATTATAATAATTTGAAGGGAGGGGAAGGTTAGTTCTGACTATAAAATTGAAAATGGAGTCACCAAATCTGCGAGTGGTTGATCTTAACAAATCAGAAAGTGCTGCTTCTAATTCTTTGATGGATAATCTGTTGGGGCTGCTCAGAATTCGGGTCAAGAGAGGCATCTAGATTACGCACATGAAGAAGATGATCAAGAACCCAAATTAACTTCACCAAAACAATTAAATACACCAAAGAAAAAAGCAAAAAGAACAAAACCCACATGAGAAAAATCAACAAAAACAGCATATTGATAAACTAAAACCACAAAAACAGGCAGACACACTAAAGGCCAGAGATTTACATATATGTGAACAATAAAGAAATGTGTGAACACAAGAACCTGTTTACCCATCTTGACAACAACATAAGGATCACTGCTGCGGACATCACGAACATCAAGAATTTTGATAGTATCACAATAATTATCAAGAATACTAAAGATCTAGAAATAAATGACGATTGAGCAACTCATAGGTTCACTACACGCTCACGAAGAAAAGAAAAAGAAGAAAGGTATCGTTGATCAATTACTTAAAACAGAAGTCCAACCAACCAATAATGAGAAAGATTCAACAATAATAGAAGCCAACATCGAAGAGGTTGTGGACAAGGACGAGGTCGTGGTTATGGACGATGTTGGAATTTCAACAATAACTCCAGCAACAACTATGAGAAAGGCAAAAACTCTACGAAGGTCGTGGCAGAGGCAATTTAAACTTGAGGTATGACAAATCTCAAGTTCAATGTTATAATTGTTAAAAGTTTGGGCATTATGCTAGAGATTGCAGAAACCCCAATATTAAAGTAAATGAGTGAGCAAATTTTGTGGACGAAAATAAAGAAGATGGAGGCAATATTTTATTACTAGCACGCAATGACAATAATGAAGGATAAGAAAATGAATGGTACCTCGACACTGGTGCTAGCAATCATATGTGTGGGAAACGATCAATATTCGTGGAATTTGATAAATCAATAAGTGAAAATGTCTCTTTCGGTGATGATTCCAAAGTAGCAGTAAAAGAAAGAGGTAAAATTCTTATTCGCTTGAAAGATGGGAGGCATCAATTTATTTCAATTGTTTATTATGTACCAAACATGAAAACAAATATTTTGAGTTTGTGACAACTCTCAGGAAAATGATATTCACTTATAAGATAACAATCTTTACATAAGAGACAATATAAATAACTTGATTTTGATGGTACCAATGTCAAGAAATAGAATTCCTACTTAAGATTCATATAGATGTGGTTAAATGTCTCAAGGCGCACTATAAAGATTCATCGTGGCTATGGCATCTGAGGTTTGGACATCTCAACTTTGGAGAACTAGAGTTATTATTCAAGAAAAAGATGGTGAGAGGTTTGTCTTGCATCAACCACCCTGACCAACTTTGTGAAAGATGTCTACTTGGGAAGCAATTTAGGAGAAGTTTTCCGAAAGAGTCAAACTCTAGAACCTAAAAGCCACTTGAGCTCATACATGCGGATGTTTGTAGTCCTATCAAACTAAGTACATTCGGTAAAAGTAATTAATTTTTACTATTAATTAAAAATAAACTTATTTTAAGTTCAAATTTTAATCAAGTCCATATTAGCCCAAGTTTTAGAAACTTCTAATTTTAGGTAAGGTAGGTAAGGTTGGTGAGATTATTAAAAATTATTTGATAATTTAGTTGACAAATGTATGATTATGATTTTAAGTTGTTTGTTTATTTAGTGATAAAGATTTGATAGAAACTATTATAAATAGAGCTTGCATTTGGAGTGTTAAATCATAAAAAAAAAAAAAAAGAAGAGACAGAGAGAGAAAAAAAAATAAGAGTGATTAGAAGCAAAACTTCCAAAGAGAGTTAAGAGAAATATTTTAAAAGTTTGTTAAAAGTAAAGTTGTAATAATATTTGAGTGATCAATATTTTAAATAATAAATTTTCAACAAAAGGGACATGTCCACAAAAATAGTAAGAGCAAATCCAGTATAGTCTACGAATTGAGACATGCTACACGTAGGAATGGAGCTAAGGGTTGGAGGGCCGCCCGGTTTTCTTAATTTCATAATTTTTTTTAAATTATTATAAATTTTATATATTAAATTATTAATTTAAAAAAAATCCTCCCTTAAAATAAATAAAAATATCTCTTTATGTATTATTTTTAAGAAAAAATAAATTCAAAATATTTAAAATAGATCTTGATATAAAATAAGCATACCAAAATATGTTATTGCAAGTTAAAAATAAATTGATGTTGAAGTAGATCTATCACATATAAATAATCCTATCTTCCAACCTCACCCCACCCCTTCTCCTTTTCAAGCCATTTCGGGCCCCCAAGGTCTGCCAACCCACTCTAAGATCGCCCACATATATATTTTTTTATTTTGTCCCTCACTACACCTACAAAAAACGTAAAGGGGATTCGGACAAGTTACTCATGGTTCATACGAACTTTTATTTAAAGGTTAGAAAGCAAAAAAAAGAAAAAAAAAAACTGTACTCAAAAGTTAAAAATGTTATATAAATATTTTAGGTGAGAATATACTTTTCTTTAAAAAGATTATCAAATTAGAAAATAAAATATTATTCTTTAACATGGCAAACAACAAAAAAATAATTAAAAACATTTTATATGAGAGATTGTAAATAACATAATTAGGCAAGATGAAGGACGAGACTTGACTGATTATAGTTGTGTTTTCATTGAATGAAGTGAAAGAGGTCTTAGAAATTCCCCAAACCAATAATCAATAAATATTTTAATTTGTTGTTATATATAAGCAATAATGTTTATTCAGCTTTGTTCGCAGAGACCTACACAACGTAGATGACCATTTGTTGCTCTTTTAGAAAGTGATTTTAAGTCAATTGCTTAGCTTGGAAAAAAATTCAATTTGAATTTTGACGCCTATATTTAGTTTTGAAATTTCAATTGGTATAAAATAGTGTACGAAACACATGGCTAAAATATCATCCCATATTACAAAAGTATAGAGTGGTTAGTGTACGTAAATTGACCGCCACAAAAATAATGGAATGACATTCAAATTAATAGGAAACAACTCAGATGTTTCTAACTCCCTCCTCATATTTCCCATTTTTATATTTTATATTTTCATTTTTATTCAGAGTAGAGTTTTAAATAAAAATTGAATAATTCAAAATTTTATGTATATTTATATTACTATTCTATAAAACAGTGATTCAGAGTTAAAAAAAATATTGAGAAAAAAATTATTTTAGAAAATAAAATTTTATGTTGAAAAAAATTGTTTTAGAAATACTAGTATCATATTTTCAATCTATTTTTTGGTCAACTTATTATGAACATTGAAAAGATGTTATTATACTTTCTCATCTCCAATCATGGTTTTATATGTTTTTATCCATTGTTTATATATGTGTAAGTCTTGCAATTTAGTGTGATAAACTTGAAACTTTGAATTGTATAACTATGCTTGATAGAATCTGTTGCCAAAATATTAAAATTAATTATTCAAAGTTGTATGTTAAAGTGTGTGTTGTAACATACCATTAAACATGCAGTGGAATATATTACTGTTAGTCATTTTTTAGAGACTTGTGTTTAATTTATTATTGCATGATTAAATTAAATACTTAGCTGAAAATTAAAAATTGACTCATTAATTTTTAACGTGCTTCAAGTACAAAAGTATTTTATTGCACGAGGTCATGCCCAAAGTAGAAAATAATCCACTATTAGAAAATGATTTATACAATACAAATATAGGACTTATAAACAAATTAAAGACTCCCTATTTATTTGATGTCCTCTTGTATTGATCATTGATAACTGGACTTGTTTGCGAGTTTCACTCAACTTGAACTGCTTCGTTGAACTCCATTCAACGTTGACCTCCGTCAAACAGCAATATGTCTTCCCAGAAGACTTTACCTCCTCCCACTTGAAGAATGTTGAGTGCGGATGTTGCAATATGGTTTGCAACATAGACCAAATCTCCTTGACGACTTTAAAGACGAAACTCTCATTTTGCCTTTGAGTAAAAATATGCTCTTATGATTTTAATATCCAAAAACCGCAGTAAAAATAATGCCACAAACAATCGGCATAAATAGGAAAAGCCTATGTAATTATCTCTTGATAAGCCAAGGTCATACAAAATAATTTTCCTTCAACAAACAGATCTTCAAGATATGATTCACTAAATCTTAGGTTTATCAGGATATTACAAGATAATCTTCCTTCTTAACGAAAAAATATTTAAGATATGATTGCCAAAATCTTTGACTTTTCACTTATCCTTCTAAATCTGCAAGGATATACACAAATGAATTAAGGTAAGTTCATATCAATTAATTTATTTTCTTACCAAATTCACAAATGTATTTTTGGCCATAAATTGCCAATCAACAAAATTGTATCTCACAAGATACATAATAATCTCCCTATTTGGCATTTTTGATCAAAATTTTAGGCTTACCTTATTGAACTCACAAGGAGTACGTATACTAAAAATTGAACATATGTTCAAATAAGTTTCTGCAATTAATGTTGGAACGCAAATTTGAACATGCAACACAACACATTCTTCTGTAATGAAAAATGTAGTTCAAACATGCAATTCAACAACATATCTCCCCCTTCAGTCAATATCCAGTTTCGAAGAAATATGTAATAAAAGTAGATTTTCCCAAATCAACTTTCTATTTCAACATTCAAAGCAACATGCTCCCCTGAATATATGTTCAATTCAAAAACATATCACCAGTCATGCAATTAAATTTGAAATAGCCTATCTTCTCCTTTTTGACAAAAAATTATCAAAGTCAATCATAATTAGTATAGTGAGAAACTCCCCCTGATTGTGAGATTGCTCTATGCTAGCTAGTTCTTGGATCATCTGCTTAAGCCCCGAAGCATCCGTTTGCAGAAATTGAAGGAAGTCCACTTCTCCAAATGTGCAGCATGACCAACACTGGATATTCCAACATCTTATGTTGCCTATGGAGTCTCGACGGGTGACTGAACATTAGGGTATGTTGCAATAGAGGGTTCAACATGCAAGGGAACATCTTCCTAGAATTTTTCAGTTGGTAGATCTCCTTGAGTTTCAAAAGTAGGCTCAATAGATGGTGCAATCTTCCAAGGGATCAATTTCTTGTGATTCAATAGGTGGTTGAACATCTAACTGTGTTTCTACACTCAGTGCAATAGGGTTTTGAACATTTGTTGTTTCAGTAGAGACCCAACTAGATTTTGAAGTGAAGTATCACCAAGTGGTTCTTCAGCTTGAGAGATTGATTCCTTGTTCAATAGTCCCTCTAAATTAACATCTTTCTCATGATTTACTATGGTTTGAGCATAAGCAATCATGGGTGCCTAAGAAAGTTTATTGCAATAGGTTGTGGTTCAACCTCAAATTTAGATTAGGCTTTTGTCGTCTTTGCTTCCGTCCCTTGAACTTGATCCAACCTCCTTTCTTTTTCTTTCCCTGATCTTCTTCTTCATTTCAATAAGTGTTTCCTTTCTTGTTGTGAATATTTTTAATCTATGAATTAAACACACAAAAAACTACCCAAAAAGGATAAAGAAAAGTGAAGAAGATGAAAAGGGATATGGGGCCAATGAAAAACTAGGGAACAAGGTTTTACTATTGAATCATGAAAATGAACATATTAAACCCCAATAAACAACTACCCAGAAACAGATAATTATCAAGTTTCTCTCCAAATATGAAGATTATCTTTTAGAAACAACAAAAACCATTAAACACAAGCTTTATCACTTTGTTTCAAGAATTAATAAAAAACAGAACATGATGAGAGACATGTTGCAACATGATAAGCCAGACCTGTTACCATATTAATCCAAGAGTAATTGATATATTCAAATCAAGCAAAATATCCTAAAATATGCCTATCTATAGAGAAATAGCACAATCTGCTCCTTTCCAAATTAAAGTCCTAATATGAAATGATGTATTCACGTAACCAAATTCAAATCCCAAAATTATAAGGATTGAGTGAGATATGCAAATGCAAACTGACAATAACAAGACAAGATTTCGACACATCAAATATCCAATATTTCAATAAGGAAATTTTGATTCAACCATTTTTTAAATTCAACTCTATTCATCACATCAAATTTCCATTCCTTATTAAATACAGCACCACTTGTATTTTTTTTTAAAAAAGATGTTCTGCTCATGTTTAAACATATCTAGAAAACATGATATTTTAACCAGTCGGTAGCTTTCACTCTACACCTAGGGTAGCTCTTTTCACATAGTAGATCGTCCTCTATATATTTATGATATATAGGCTCCGATTACTCAAAGATAGCTCCACACGATAGGGTAAGTAGTTTTTTTCCGTCAAAGGCCTTCATGTTCTCAAAACTACAACCAATTCGAAATTTCATCAAAATGGATTTTCAAATTAAAAGACAAAAAATAATCAAATCTATATTTCCAAAATGAAATATCAGGATATGAAATATTGAGATTTGAATATATAACATAATTATATAGTATGCCTAATTCAAAACTTAGAATGAAATGCATGAATCCCTATCTGACTTATGTTAAAACCTAGTTTCAACATATGATAATGCAGTGTTGCAACAATGAATGTTTAACCATAAATTCCCTATCTTGCAACACTAGATTAGACATATTACAAAATGCACACATCCAAGGGCGTTCTTAATGCATAAAAATATTGTGCATCAATTGCCTTGGTGAATAGGTCAACAGATTGGTTCTCTATTGCCACATTATCAATTATCACAATTTTATTTTCTACTATCTCCCTAATAAAGTAGAGCATTTGGATCAAAAAATCATGTGCTATGACAAGCTTATCACATTAATTAATAAAAATATTATTTTTAAATTTCTTACCATGGTCAAATCCAACTGTTTTTCCAATATTGTAATTTTCTTCAATTTTCAAATTAGCACATGTATTTCTGAACACAATGAATGTATCTGATTTTTCTCTTTTAAACTCAACCCATGTAAACTTTGATACATCAGACACACAAACAAATACAAACATTTGTCCTCCAACACTTTCTAATCGGGAGACATTCAAGGTTTGGTGTTGAATTGCCATATTGTAACATCTTGTGCGATATTCGCTTCTGGTGCCAGTCTTCAGCATTATCAGACGTCATGTTATAACATGTCTCTCCATGTTTCAATATATAACAGTTGTCAGATGATCTCGACCCTGTCAAAACACACTTATGCATCAAACACTTGATGAACGTCTTTAGTGATGTTAATAAATAAATCTTGATCACAAAGTTGACTAATATTTATCAAATTAGCTTTCAGATCCTCAACATGCAAGACATTGTTCAACTTTGGAAGACCATCTACATCAAGTGTTCATTTTCTAAGAATTCTACCCTTGACACCAAACCCAAAAGTAACATGTCCTTCCACCATGATTTTATAGTTTGTCAAATTCTCTCTATCGCATGTCATATGTTTAGAACATCAACTATCAAGGTACCAAGACTTTCCAATGTTAGCTTTCAATGATGTGCATGCCACATGACACCTAAGATCATATTTTCTTATCCAAATTTTACGTTCAGTTTTATTTTTTAAGCCAATCTTAATCTTTGGAATCTGTTTTGGTCCATGTTTTGCGCTATGTTGCAACATGCCAAAAAATGATGTTCGAACATACATTCCATTTCTCAAAGCCTTTTTGTATTTAAAGCACTTAGGACGAATATGACCAAGAATATTGCAAAAATGACAGATAGGTACAAACATTTTAGAAAGAGATATTTGGAAGGTTTGTTTCTTACCAGAATTCATGAATGAATGAGATGCATTTGTACATTTGACAAACTCTATTTTTCTATTGGGATAAGCTTTTGAGCTTGAGCTCTCACCCATATAGCCTAGACCTTGACAACCTCCTCCCACTCTCCCACATGAAAGGATTTTATCTAATTTTACTTTTTTAGAGTTCATCTTTAATAATGAGTTATATGCACTGTCAAATTCAGTCAGGTGGTATTGAGCTTTTTCTTCTTTTCTATGATGAGAAGTTCACACTGTTTTACCTCATATTCCAACGTATCCTTTTGATGAGTCAGTTCCACAACTTGTGCTTCCAACGACTTATTGGTTTTACCAACCTCAAGCCATTTTCAGAACATCTTATTGTACATCAACTGGATATCTTCAAAACTAAGTTCTTCATCATCACTGCTGCAATTAGAGTCAGTGCAACTTAAATTAATCTAAGGAACTTTAACCTTATCTCCTGATGTTTTAACAGAACCAACAACAAGATTAGATAATGTTGCAACATGATTAGCAACATAGCAGAACTAAGTTTAGATTTCGCTCGAATTAGTCCTAGAGCTGTAGGTTACATTATTGCTGAGATGTTCCTTCTCCTCTTCTTGACTTCCATCAGATTCATCATCACCCCAGGTGGTAATGAATTATTTTTCCATCATTTTGAGAGTGTTGGCACATTCAAATTGAATATGTGAAAATCATTCACACTTATGATATTGGATTCTCTTGTTTTTCCTATCATTAGAAGAAAAAAAAGGATTAACAGTACTTATAGACTTAGAAGGGTTACAAGTCTTACTAGGTATAGAACTCTTATTCTTTTTGCTCATCTGCTTGAGAAATTTTCTGATATTTTTAGAAAGCAAGGCAAAAACTTCATTACTATCATCAGTTTCATTTGTTGGATGTGATGTTTGAACATCAGCTTGCAACATGACTACTTTTTTCCCTTTTGTTATTTTTCAGATTCATTTCAAACGTCTGCAATGATCCAATCAGTTTATCCAACCTCATTATGGTGATATCATGTGCTTCCTCAATTGCGATAACTTTGTATAAACCTCTTGGGTAACGACCTTAGAGTTTTTCTTACAAGTTTGATATTCGAGTATTTTTTCTCCAAGGGCATAGGCTTCATTAGCGATATCACATAATTTTCCATTAAAGTCAACTATTATTTCACTGTCAATCATTCGGAGGTCCTCAAATCTTGAAGCAAGCATTTGTAGTTTTGACATTCTTACTGATGCAGTTCTTTCATACGCCACTTGTAGAATATCCCACGTCTCCTTGGCTGATTCACAAGTCGAAATTGGTTTGAACTGATCAATACTAACAACACTAAAAATGGCATTTAGGGCTTTGAAGTTATCATTAGTCAGTCGGTCTTCAGGTTTGGGAATTATATTTTTGCTTTCATCCTCAATGTTAGGATGTTTACATCCGTTCACAATAGATTCCCAAGCCTTTTTATTTAAGAACTTAATGAATGCTCTCATGCTAGCTTTCCAGTAGACATAGTTTGATCTATCCAATAATGGGGGGCGTGAAACAGACGCTCCTTTTATTCCTGCAATAGATAAATTCCAAAATCTCACTAAATTAGTTTAGTGACCCGCACTTGATGCCAATTAATAGAATCTATTGTCGAAATATTAAAATTAATTATTCAGAATTGTATGTTCAAGTCTGTGTTGTAACATACCATTAAACATACCGCATAATATATTACTGTTAGACAATTTTCAGAGACCTGTGTTCAATTTATTAGTGTATTATTAAATTAAACACTAAAAAATTAAAAATTGACTCAGTAATTTTTAACATGTTTCAAGTACAAAAGTACTCTACTGCACGAGACCACGCCCAAAGAAGAAAACAATCTACTATTAAAAAATAATTTACACAATACAAATATAAGACTTATAAACAAATTAAAGACTTCCTCTTTATTTGATGTCGTCTTGTATTGATCATCGATAGTTGAACTTGTTTGCGAGCTTCACTTGACTTGAACTGCTTCGTTGAACTCTATTCAATGTTAACTTCTGTCAAACAGTAATACATCTTCTCAGAAGACTTCACCTCCTTTCGCTTGAAGGATGTTGAGTGCGGATGTTACAATATGGTTTGCAATGTAGACCAAATCTCCTTGACGACTTTAAAGACCAAACTCTTGTTTTTGCCTTGGAGTAAAAATATGTTTTTTTTTTTTAATCTTTAAAAACCACAGTAAAAATAATGCCACAAACAATCGGCATAAATAGGAAAAGCCTATGGAATCATCTCTTGATAAGCCAAAATATTACAAGATAATTTTCTTTCAACAAAAAAATTTTCAAGATATGATTCACTAAATTTTGGGCTAATCAAGATATTACAAGATAATCTTCCTTCTTAACAAAAAGATGTTTAAAATATGATTCCCAAAATCATTGACTTTTCACTTATCCTTCCAAATCTGCAAGAATATACAAATGAAAACAAGGTAAGTCCATATCAATTAATTTATTTTCTTATCAAATTTACAAATGTATTTTTGGCCATAAATTTCCAATCAACAAAATCATATCTCACAATATACGTAACAATGTTCAATATCGTAAAAGAAGACTTGGGGAAAAAAAAATCAAACTTCAAACCTTATTATCAAAATCTTATGATGTAATGAAACTCCCCAGAGTGGTAACTAAAAAACTTTAATCAATAATGAAGAAAAAAGTTCGCTAGCGATAATTGATTTGCCAAACCAACTAATTATTTGAATATAAATTCTTGTGTCTTCAATAGATCTTGGCCTTATGTGGCAGAAATAAATTTTAAACAAGATAATCTCAATTTCAATCAGAGTATGCCAAGGGGTATAAGCAAATGATTTTAAAGACTCGAGGTCTTGCATTTAAATCCTATTAGAAGTGTGAGCATTAGTTTTGTTTGTTAACTTTAAGATATTGAATGAAATAAACTCTAACTTAAAATACAAGTCACTCATTTGATATCTTATGTGTGAAAATTTAAAAAGCAGTTCAATCCAACATATTAGGCAAATGAAAATATGGTTACATTTCAAATGTACAACTTAAAAATAATGGATGTCACCATTTTAATAGTCCCGCATATATTTGATCTACATACTTTAATATTTCGAAATCCTTAATAGACTTATACCTTTTTGTGGAAAGTGTTAGGGACACTTTTGTTAAGCTTACCGATACAAGTAAAGAATTGATTGGGTGCTTCTTATGTATTGCCACAAGGTCATACAAATACTTGTGAAAATTAAAATTCAACACAAGACCCAATTAATCTACTGCAAAGTATACGAGCTTAAACTCGCTCGAAATGAAAATTTGTCTCTTTATTATTTCATATTCAATCATAAGTTAAAGATTTGTTTATTTGACAATTATTCAGTATGTAATACTCAAGTTAATATTTATTTTATTATTATATGTAAATAGTGGGTGATTATTATACAATAGCGTATTTACATACCATGCATTGAGTTGTTTCTCACATTAGTTTCTTGCCTCACAAGTTGCTTGATCGAGTCATGCATTAGATGTTTACTAAAGTTATTTCATTAGAATCTTTAATATACATGAAAAAGACATCAAGAAGAATGAATAAACAAAGTGCGTGTATTTTGTACTCATAAGAAGGGCTTGATGAACACCATCAAGAGGGCATGATAAGGACAAAACTACACTGCAGGAAGGTTAAATATACACTATTTTGGAAAAATGTATATATATGCAGTATTTTGGTCCCATTTTGAATTTTTCTATTTTCACTTATCTTCGTGGGTTTTTTAAAGTTATTTTTGGGTCTATTTTTTACCGCTGGCTTGGTCATGTGATTGGCTATTTCTTAATCAAGTTGGCCCAGTTTTACACCTATTTGTTCTAGGTTTGACTATATCATTCACTAAAAAAAAAAAATATTACAGATGTTAAATAACTATATTAAAAATAGTCTATGAATATATATTTGATGACGAGAATCTTTGATTATAAAATTAATAATTTTCATAAGTTTATTAGTGGCGACAAATTGTATTTAAGTTGTTACTAATGAAATTACACAAAAACTAGTATTTAAACTTTTCCTATTGATAAATAATGAATCGTGTATAGTAACAATTCATTGATAAAAAAGATATTACAACGATTGTGTGACTATAATTGAGTTACGAGTGTGTTACTAATTGTCAATAACTACATACATATAATAATTATTAGTATTAAATTTGTGAAAATTATTATTGTGGCAAAATAAAACTTATTATCACTTGATACTTATTATTTGTGATGATTTTGGTATTATACTTCACATTTTGTTACTAATATTATTTTTTCTTGTAGTAATTTAAGTACTCTATTAGACCTATTTCGGTCGTTATCTTTCTTGAAACAAATTACTACGTATGTATTTCACATCTTTGAAGATTTATTTTTCATTCCTAAGGCTTGACAATCAGTTGTGTAATTTACCTGCAAATTCAGTCGCTTCCATTCTATCATCCCACCATTAAATCAAGTTACTCAACTAAACCAAAGAGGAGAAAAATGTCTTATCAAAATTAACACACTACTAAAATTGAAAAAAATCAACCTTTATCTAATTAGTATGGCTTAAGTATTGAACATCCTATGAACATATTTTCATTGCATGAAGCAAAAAGAACAAATTTATAAAGAATTAATAAATATGAATATGTTGATTTCCACAATAGTTCTTCGGAAATCACCATTCACGTCCAATGCATGTAAATTTATACACTAGTCTTTTATTTTAAAATAACATGTCAATGTTAGAAAACAGAACTTATCCAACAATATTTTGCTTCCTTAACTTTGGAATCAAAAGCAATGGCTTTTCCTTCTTCAAAGTTGTAACATACTTTTCATTTGTATCTATAGTAGTTGGATCTGCACCATTCGGAAGGCTCCAATCAAAGTAGTGCAGTAGAGACCCCACGAGCATCTGAATATTTTTTAAAGCGACAGTCGATCCTGGACACATCCTTAATCCTGTTCCAAAAGGTAAATATTCAAAATGGGTACCCCTATAACCTATTTTTGAGTCCAAGAACCTCTCAGGTTTAAAGCTTGCAGCATCCTCCCAATAGTTGGGGTCTCGAGCAATTCCCCAAGCATTCACCAACACCATACTATCTTTGGGTATTACGTAATTATTCACTTTGCACGTCTCAATTGCGCGATGAGGTACTAAAAGTGGAGCCGGAACATGAAGTCTCAGTGTTTCCTTTATACATGCCTGAAAATAGAGGCATTGAGATAAAAGTGACTCATTGATTTCATCTCCTTCGACAGTTTGTGCTATTTCGTCACGAACTATAGATAACTTTTCTTGATTTCTGATCAACTCTACCATCAACCAAACCGTTGTTATAGTGGTAGAATCCGTAGCGCCAATCAATAATTCCTGTGTATAACATGTAAAAATGAGTTCTCCATAAATTTATGTATGAATATACTTAGACAAGTAGTACATGCATGGTATTTCATTTTAAGGGTGTAATGTTTGAAAAGTCTAAACACTAGGATTATCGATATAGTACATATAGTTTGAGTTAAGAAAAAGGGTCTAACCATCAATTTGCATGATATTTCATTTTAAGGGTGGAATGTTTGAAAAGTCTAAACACAAGGATTATCAATGTAGTTTATATAGTTTGAGTTAAGAAAAAGGTTCTAACCATCAATGCATTGCCAATCTGATCTTCTGAAAATGTACCATCAGCTAGGACGATGTCTAAGAAGTCTTGTATTGCACTAGGGTTTCCACGTCCCACGGATCTTCTTTCGTGAATGATATTGCCCCAAGTAAGGTTTATTTTTCGATACATATCCATTGCCTTTCCCTTACTCCAAAAGTCTATCCCTTTCAAAATTGGCAAGAAATCAACCAGACCAAGAGTTGTTGTCTTTTCAATCACCTCGTTCACTAAAGCCATCATCACCTTATAATCATCTTTTGCCTGTCCTTCAATGTCAAACAGGTTTTTTGAAGTTAGAACACTAGAGATGATATTGGCCAGAGTTGCAAACATTATGTCTTCAAGATTCACGACTTCGCCTTCCTTAGTCCGCAGATGTTTCACCATGTCCCTGACCTTCACCTTTCTTATCCAGGCATTTGTTTCCATAGCCTTGGACGAAAAGACGCAATTTTGACCGATAGAACGTAGAAGTTTCCATGACTTGTCACATTCAGGTGACAACACTATAGATGAATGCAATGTCCCTGGAAGGTTGTGATATACTGATGGCAAGTGCCTCCCTGAAAATATACGGTCGTGGGTTCTGCAAAATTCCTTGGCAGTATCAGGTGATGATGCAACCACCATGAGTTGGTCCCCAAGCTGGAAAGACATGAGAGGACCATAGATTTGGGCTAGCTTTTGGAGTGCAATATGAGGTTTGTATATTAATTGGGAAAGGTACGTCAAAACTTGCAATGTATTAGGGCCTGGTGGAAGCTGTCGAATTCCAAATAGGAAATGCTTGAGGAAGAGAAAGACAATTGGCACAAAAAGCAGCAAGGCCAATGCCATAATGAAAAAATATGGCTGTTTGGAAGCTAAATTTGTGCTTGTTTGGAATCCCTGGAAGTGAATTATGTGAGAACTGAATCAAGCAAAGCAAGAATGGGTTTCTTACTCTTTTACAGCTTATGGAAAACTAAAATGAAGCAGCTCCATATTTATAATGTGCCAAGTCGGTCAGGTGATAGACTTTTCAGTTCCAATCAATATACGCCAATAGATAATACCACAGGCGTCATACTATTTTGAATGTTGAAAACAACCGTAGCAGTTAAAGAAAGAACATTGAATGTACATTTCCTTTTTCAGAATGCAGTATATAAGATTACTTGGTCATCTATTGGGATTGTGACAGTAATTAATGTCAAACGTCAATATAGCAGCACAATTTTATTTAGCTAACCTTATTTGAAAAGTTTCTTAGTTTCAGAAAGTTTCTGCTACATCATCAATGGAATGGGCTAAGCTGGTCATTTTTGGATAACAAACATAAAAGACAAAACAAAAGCTACTAAAGGAATAGAAAATTCATACTTGGATGTCCCACCCGCCCCTACTACTATTCTCCTTGTGTGTTGAATCTATTATTGTAAGAATGACAGATAAAGCTGAAACAAATCAACTTGGTGAATGTTTTTGCAACCCGATGCTTTGATATTTCATTTAATATCATATTCATAAATACATATTAAATCTATAAAATATTTTTTTAAATATATATTTTGTATTTATTTTCTAATATACATTTGGTGTGGATCTGTGAAATGGAATATGAAATAAACACTATAATATAACATAAGATCCCAAGTGGATTTTATTACAATCTTTGTGTTATATTTAGGATTCCATTTAACATATGTGCAAAAACTCCAAGTATAAATTTAAGAAAAATATTTAATATATATCACGTGCAGGTGTTATATAAATATAAAATTTAACATAAAATTGAAATAAGATATCTAGTTGTGAGGCACAGCGCAAAGTGTGTAAGACTGTATATGCAAAGCATCTCTCAATTTTTCAGAGTGTTTCTTCGCTTTTATTTTTTATGTTAATTTTGTTCCTAACCCTTTTTGGTTTATTTGTTATTATATTTTATTATATTTTGCATGAAATGGGGATTCTCTACGTCTTGCTAGTCCAAGTATGGATGCAAACAATATACATACTTATTCTGCGTCTTTTCGATCTATTTGTCTCTATCTATATATTCATACTTAATGCTATGACACGCCACTTGTTTTCAATTCAAAGATTGACTACAACAGCAGCAAAGTCACCTTCCTCTGGATTTCCCCTTCACTTTTCTGCTTTCTTCTCTTCTCTCTCTAGGAAATGGTTTTAAATTTTTTCGAAGAGAATGCAATGTTAATGTGAAAGAGTTTGGTTAAATTAAAAAAATTATTTTTGAGGTTTAGTTTAATTATAAAATAATTCAGTTATATTTTAAAATTATAAATACTCTCTTGAGATTTATTTTTGTTTTACAAATACCCCTTCAATATGTGTAATTTGTAAAATAGAAACAAATGTTAATGAGATATTTATAAATTATAAATCTAGATGATTTTTTTGTAAATAATCAAAACCTCAAAAATAATTTTTATAATTCTTGAAAAGTTTTTGGTAGTTAAAAAGTCATTATAATTGTTTCCGGATCTTTTAAACAGGAAATAAAAATGTATATAAAAGTATTGACTTAAAATATATTTGTACAAGTAGTTGGGCACAGAGTTTGTACTAAGCCAGCACTGTCATATTAATAAATTGCGAAAGTTTATATTCACTTCTCCCTAAATATTCTAAAATTAATACATCTTTCATAATATAGAAAGCTTCTAGTCCCTTATCCATAATTTTCCCTAAATATTTTTGTGTGATTTTATTGAAGTGAAAAGGCTAGAATGCACAAATAATGATCAAATGTGGAGTAACAACATCAAGAAAGAAGTTCAATTGATATTCTTTTATATTATAAATAAATGTTAATTGTATAAAATAATTTTTTAATAAACATTTTAGATTATTTCTTATTATAGATAAATGTTGAGTATTAAAATATTATTTTAAATAAATAAATAATTATGAATCAAATACACTTAATATGTGTCCGCAATATAAATTATATGATTAAACACAAATTGAAATATAGGATCCAAAATATTAATTTATCGATATACTTGTATACTTCCTCCAATTAATTTGTATCACTGTGCGGAGGAGAAGAAAATTAAAGATGGAGGTAATAACAATCAGGTGTATTATTTATCAGATATTTGATATCATACAAATACCTTATTTTATAAGATATGAGACACGTGTTTTCGTGATATATTATTCATTGAGTGTAGCATTTTAAATACCAAAGATGAATAGATTTAATGGGTAAAATAGACAATTCAAAAGATTTGCTTTAGCATAATCATCAGACTAAAATAATTATTTTATGCCAAAGAAAGGCATTAAAGTCGATAAATGTTATACATCCTCTTTGTCAATTTTTTTATTTTTTACTTTGAAAAGGTTCAAAATCTTTCATTTAAAAATTCTGATGTGATACCTTTAATTCTGTGTCTTATTTTTAAAAGTGATAGGATAAAAATTCTCAACATTAATAGTATTTTAATTTTCATCTAAAACTTTATATCAAACTAAACAAAATAAATAAATCTAGAATGGATGAAGTAAATAATTAATTGGAAAATATTATATATGACTGAGAAAGTTCCCATCACATCACGAATGGGAAATGGGAATGATATGGTATAAAACAAGAGTTAACTAATCTGATTCTTGTCCCCAACAACCCTCTTTGAGTCTGCCCCACAACTATATATTGAATACAACTCTTTCGATTTATTAATTGTTTCGATTTACTGATGATTACAGAATTATTGAGAATACGAATAGTTTTCATCATCTATTCCTATTGATTTATTAATAATAAATGAATTAATTATAGTATATTTCGATTCATTTAAAAAATATATGCAGTAAATTCAATGCCGGTCTTGCTGCCCACCAAGCGACTAACAATTATGCCATGTTTTTTCAATGTCCCAAATGATTGGATGCTTTGGAAATATCATTAGGGACGAAGAAAAAGTTTAAGACTCCTTATTTCATTTGAATGACTGAGAAAGTTCCTATCTCATCGTGAATGGGAATTGGAAAGGATAAGTTAGGGCAACAAATTAAAACAAAAAAAAAAGAAGAGGAAACTTAATGACCTAACCATGATCACCATTTTTGTCCCGCACATCCTCTTGAGTTTTGCCATGCAAGGGACGAGGCAGTAAAATTGATATTGAAATTTTGAGATTGAGTTTTTTTTTTTCTTATGAACAATAGAAAAAAGAAAAAAATTTAATTTTTTTCGACGGGAAGCTTGTCAAAATTTTAAAATTCTGTAATTTTTCATACAAGATTTATATTATTTTTAACATTTTATAAAATTGAGGGAGACAACTACCCCTATAGCCCCTTTAAATCCCTCGTGCGTGTAAATAATAAATTGGATACATTATATTTAATTTATTGATGATTATAGAATCAAAAAGTGCATAAATAGTTATCACCATTTATTTTGGGTAATTTCATGATCATAAATGAATTTTGAATGTATTATATTCCAATACCAGTCCTGCTGATTATGCCAGGTTTCTTCAATGTTCCAAATAATTTATTACGTGAGATTTTTGAATTGGATGGTTATTGACTTATTCCGAGAGGCATGGGACGGCAATCACGAGTCGATTTCAGACACTGACACTGCAGTCATCTTGGAAATTTCATTTGGACCGAGAAAATGTTTTAGACTTATCAGTATATTTAAGACTAATAAGAGCGGATAAGGGGATAGACCGCTAGTTCGTTGTTAGGCGGTCGGAAAGCCGAAGTGTGAGAGAAGGTCGGGCCGTTTTATGCGGACTTAAATTCATTGTGTTTTGTCTTTTATCATTGAATAACAAAAACTAATACTTTTTATTATTTATTTAATTTTAATTAAATAATAATGAAGGAATCGAATATTTTACACCAATACATTCAAAAGTTTCATGAGAAGGTTCGTGATATTAGCCTATCTATATCAACAATAATAACAACAATAATAATAATACTAAAATTATTCTACCAATTTAATTAATGTATAGAGGAAATTAAATTAATAATATACATACTAAAAACATAAAATAGATTTAGACAAGTTGAATCATGGTTCATTCGTCGAAAATTGAACGAGGTTTTACATAAACGTTAATTTTTAAAAAAAAATTGTATTTATAGTTAACAATGCCATATCAACATTTTATGTGGGAACATATTCTTTCTAAAAACATCATCAGTTTAAAAAATAAAATATGATTCTTTAACATCTCAAAAAAAAAAGTATTAAAAGGACCAATAGACAATACTTTAATTTGTTGTTATATAAGCAAGAATGTTTATTTAGCTTCAGACCTTTGGTCATAGAGACCTAAACAAGGTAGATGACCAGTTGTTACACTATAACTCTATTAGAAAGTGAATTCCAAATTCAATATTATATACTACAATATTAAATATATATGAGAAAGATAAAAAGAAGAATGAAAAATAAAGTACATGTACTTTGTATTGGTGAAAAGGGCTTCATGATCACCTTCAAGAACCTTCAAGAGGGCCTCGCAAGGACAAAAACAGAAACGTTGAGAGTAGTCATCAGAAGGCTAAATATACAGTATTTTGATTCTCATCTAGAATTTCTTATATTTTCAGTGATTTTTGTGATTTTTTTATAGTTGTTTTTAGGTTAGATTTTATACTAGTCATGTAATAGAGTATTTATGACCAATATATAGTTTTTCTATATCCGTCCAATTTTAAACTTGTATGTCCTAAGTTTGACTATTTCATTCACTATAAGAAAAAAAAAAATATTTGCTGACAAGCACTTAAGCTACTATATTAAAATAATTTTTGAATATATATTTGGCGAGAATATTTGTATTGTGAGATTAATAATTTTCTTAAGTTTAATAATGATAAAATTTATATATAAATTGTTATTAATGAAACTACACAAGAACTAGTATTTAAATTATTTTTATTGGTAAATAATGACACGTGTAAATGAATAATTAAGTGGCGGTAAAAATTATCTTAATAATTTTGTGATTATATTTGAGTTATGGTTATAAATATATTATTAATTGTCAACAATGATAATTTAAATATAATAATTATCACCATTAAATTTGTAAAAAGTAATATTACGGCAAAATAAAAATTATTGTCATTTAATATATATAAGTGGTGTTGACTTTGGCATTATTACTTCACATTACATCACTAAATTACTTTTCTCTTGTAGTGATTTAAATACCCTATTAGGACTTTTTTCCATCATTATTATTTTCCTTGAAATGAACTACTGTGTTTTTCTCATCTTTGAAAATTTATTTTTCATTCTTAAGGCTTGACGCTGTTTAGTTTACCTTCAAATTTTATTTTTAAATTTTAATTTACCTTCAAATTTTATTGCTTCCATTCTATCATCTGACCAATAAATCAAGCTACTCAGCTAAATCAAGGAAAAATAATAGTAACTATTTTTGAGAAAAAAGAAAAAAGTAGATAAGAATTTAGGGTATTTTTGGTTTTGTTTTTTGTGTTTTAGATGAATGTATTTTGAAAAAATATATTGGAGAATATGTGTTTTAGAAGGAAAATATATTAAAAAATATGATATATGTTCAGTTGTATTATGTCATTTTTCATTTTTTTTCTTTTTCATTTTTTTTCATTTTTTTTCTTTTCCTTCTTCTTTTTTCTTCCTTCTTTTTGTTGGATTTACTAGTATCGCAGGAGTATGCACAATGAAAAATTAATTTTTTTATCAAACATCAATTAAATCCCTCGATTTGGAAGCAATTTTAACAATTACGCTTATTCAACTTAGGTTGGTTATTTAATGCATGACATCATAATATCATTTCGCAAGTATAAAAATATTAAATAAAATCCTAAGTATGCATTTGATACATACTTAAATAAATGAATGATCATGAACTAGTCCTATGCGGTCCATCTGAGCTAAAAATGGAACTAAGGTCAATCTAAGGGTAATAAAATAGAATACAACCTATTCTATTATATAATTGTATCTCATATAAATATGGACCTTTAGAACCCCTTTTTTATTCTCCTTCGTCTTGCAAAAAAAAAAAAATCTCATCATCTATTTTACTCTTTTTACAGAAAATAAAATAACTTATATAGATTAAATAAGAGGTTGGTAGGCCCCATTTTAAAATCCAAAAATATTAAATAAAACCAATCACATTGATTCAATGGCTCATGATCATGCCATACATGCTCATAATTAACATCATATATAATTATCAAAACATGTAAATTTATCAAATTATTAAACGTAAATTTTTTTTTTAACTTGGTATAATTTTTAATTGCTTGAAAATAATTTTTCTTTGAAAAATAATTTTTTAGAAATAATAAAAATTAACATTTAATTTTAATATTCCATAAAAAAAGAACCCGGAATGACACGACGAGCAGTGCCACTGCTGCCGTCGGGCGCCCGCAGCTAGCGCCGGGTGTTGGGTGCCGGGCGCCCATTTTCAAGAGCCCGCGCGCGCGTCGGCACATGCTGCCAGGTGCCTACGCGCGCAGCCGTCGGGTATTTGACACCCGACGACCTATTTTATAACCTTTTTTTCATATTTAAACAATTTAAATAAAGAATTAAATTTATTTGAATTATTTTTTTTTTGAAAATATGCAAAATCAAATTTTACATAATTAGCATGAATTTATACAATTTAAAAACAGGCATTCAGAAATCCAAAATTCACTGAATAAGCAAAATCGTGACTCTAATATCACTGTTGGGTTTGCTATAATCAGGGCTATACGCAGCAGAAAATTAAAATTTTATCAAATATAAATTTAACCCCTCGATTCGAAAGCGATTTTAACGATTGCGCTTATTCAATTGAATATATAAATAAATATTAAATTCAAATTATACCTTCCATGCACTCCGATTGTTGTAGGGAATAAAACAATCAATTGCTTATCCTAAACTATCAAAACTAGTAAGGATCTAAGTGTCTCCCCTCTATCAGAACTCGTAGGGATCCAATTTTAACTTGGTTTTTTTTTATTTTTTCACTAAAACTTGTGTGAAATTTTGTTGATATTTCTACGGTTTCAGGTAGCCGCTATAGGAATTCAGATATTATGTAGAAAATCATTCAAACGTATTCGCCTACTACTTGATTTTTGTTGTTTACTTCAATAATTTCATAATTTCATATTTTTTTATTTTTGACATGAAACTACTCTTGTTAATTGGATTTTTTTTAAAAAAATTCACAATAACTTTTTTGAAATTTTGTTGATTTTTCTCCAATTTTATGTAATCGAGTGATGGAATTTGGAGATCGCATAGTAATCATTCACACATATTTGCCTACTACTTGATTTTTATTATTTGCTTAAACGATTTAATAATTTTGTATTTTTCTATTTTTCAAATGAAAATATCGGTATTGACTTGGTTTTTTTTAAATTTATTTATAAAAACTTATCTAAAATATTGTTGATTTTAATTCGGATTCACGTAGTTGAGTTAAGGAATTCAGAGATCGCATATTAAATCATTCACATATATTTGTGTACTACTTGATTTTTATTGTTGTTTCAGTGGTTTCATATTTTTGCATTTTCCTATTTTTCACATGAATCTACCAGTATTAACTTTTTTTTTTTTTTTCATAAGAACTTATCAGAAATTTTGTTGATTTTTCTATGATTTCACGTAGTTGCCTATAGGAATTCGATTATTGCGTAGTAAATCATTCACACATATTTGCCCACCACTTGATTTTTATTGTTTGCTTCAATGATTTCATAATTTTATATTTTTTTATTTTTCACGTGAAACTACATATGTTAATTGAATTTTTTTTTCACAAGAATTTGTCTGAAATTTTATTGATTTTTGTCCGATTTCAAGTAATTGATTAAAGAAATTTGGAGATCTCATAGTAACCATTTATACATATTCGCCTACTACTTCATTCTTATAGTTTGCTTAAGTGATTTAATAATTTCATATTTCTCTATTTTTCACATATTCGTGTACTACTTGATTCTGATTGTTTGTTTTAGTGATTTTATATTTTTGTATTGTCCTGTTTTTCACATGAATCTACTGATATTAACTTCATTTTTTTTTTATTTTTCACAAGAACTTGCCTAAAATTTTATTGATTTTTCTACGATTTCACGTAGTTGCTTGTAGGAATTCGAATATTGTGTAGTAAATCATTCATACATATTCGTCCACCACTTGATTTTTATTGTTTACTTCAATGATTTCATAATTTTGTATTTTTTTATTTTTCACATAAAACTAAATGTGTTAATTGAATTTTATTTTTCACAAGAACTTGTCTGAAATTTTGTTGATTTTTCTCCGATTTCAGGTAATTGAGTGAAGGAATTTGGAGATCTCATAGTAACCATTCATACATATTCGCCTACTATTTCATTCTTATAGTTTGCTTAAGTGATTTAATAATTTCGTATTTTTCTATTTTTCACATGAAAATATCAGTATTAACTTGATTTTTTTTTTTATTTATTTATAAGAACTTGTCTGAAATATTGTTGATTTTAATTCAATTTCAAGTAGTTCAGTGAAGGAATTTAGATATCGTATAGTAAATCATTCACACATATTTGCGTACTACTTGATTCTTATTGTTTGTTTCAGTAATTTCATATTTTTGTATTTTTTTGTTTTTTGCATGAAACTACTGATTTTAACTTGATTTTTTATTTTATTTTTTCACTAGAACTTGTGTGAAATTTTGTTAATTTTTCTACGGTTTGAGGTAGTCACTGTTGGAATTCAGATATTGTGTAGTAAATTATTCACACGAATTCACCTACTACTTGATTTTTATTGTTTGCTTCAATAATTTTATAATTTTTTATTTTTCACGTGAAACTACTGGTGTTAATTTGATTTTTTTTAATTTTTTCAGAATAACTTGTCTGAAATTTTGTTGATTTTTCTCTTATTTTAGTTAATTGAGTGATGGAATTTGGAGATCGCATAATAAACATTCACACATATTCACCTACTACTTGATTCTTATTGTTTGCTTAAACGATTTAATAATTTCGTATTTTCCTATTTTTCACATGTAACTTGGTTTTTTTAGTTTATTTATAAAACTTGTCTGAAATATTGTTGATTTTAATTTGGTTTCAAATAGTTGAGTAAATGAATTCAGAGATCACATATTAAATCATTCATACATATTCACATACTACTTGATTCTTATTATTTGTTTCAGTGATTTAAATATTTTTGTATTTTTCTGTTTTTCACATGAAACTACCGGTATTAACTTTATTTTTATTTATTTTTTGTTTTTTCACAAGAACTTGTCTGAAATTTTTATTGATTTTTCTACAGTTTCACATAGTTGCATGTAGGAATTCGGAGATTTCGTAGTAAATCATTCACACGTATTCGACTACTATTTGATTTTTATTTTTGCTTTAATGATTTCATAATTTCGTATTTTTTTATTTTTCACGTGAAACAAATGGTGTTAATTAGATTTTTTTTTATCTTTTTATAAGAACTTGTCTGAAATTTGGTTGATTTTTCTCCGATTTCAGGTAATTGAGTGAAGAAATTTGGAGATCTCATAGTAACCATTCACACATATTCGCCTAATTAATATAATGGTATGCGGTCCATTTGAGATCAATTTAGAGGCATATTTTGGAAAATAATTGGGTTGAGGAAATAAAAGTTGTCAAAATAAATTTTCTTTTACTATTATGATTTATATATTTTTTATCAATTATTTATTTATATTTCGTTGGCTCTAAAGGATTTGAAAAAAAGTTATTATCTTACTTATTTAGCAAGATTATTGATTTAGTACCTTGGTTTGAGTCGGGATAAAAAAATTTATTATTTAAACAAGATTATTAATTTATCAAAATTTTACTATAGTGAATGAAATAATCAACTGTAACGACTCATCCACATGGGGTCATCCAATGGAACCGATCATTACCCCTCCTGGAAACCAAGAGACTCTAGCCTACTATGAATATATATTACAGTACCAAATCAATAACAATAACATGTCAAGTAATTTCACAAAATTCAAAGAATATGCAATTGCACCCCAAGAGTAATTAATAGTATCATGGTCTCAATTGTTGGGCTAAACCACAATCACTCAATCTTCATAATATTTTGCTGCACACAGACTGACATGGCTTGTTCACAAATACCTTCCTCAAAAAAGTCGTATACTAAATGTAATTCAATGTCATGTCCATGCACCTATAATACAAGGATAATTGTATCATAGTTTCTTTGAAAATGTGGGCTCAACTACAAACACACCATCTCCATTATATCTTGCCACACACACTCTCACATGCTCACCCATAAATACTTACCAAAGTGTCATAGTGTGATATTGCAATATCATGTCTACTCACCTACAACACAAATGTAAATTGTACCATGGTCTCATTGTATATGTAAGCTCAACCACAAATACTCGATCACCTTGGTCTCATACTGCAAATATGTTAAGAATATAAATGTGTTTGGATTATTTGTTGGAAATAATGATGTGGTATATTTTAGAAAATATTTTTATTGTAAATGTTTTATCAATATTAGTTTGTTGTAATTAGTGTGAATATAATAATTGTTAAAAATATTTAATTGAAGTAACGATTAATAAGTATTTTGAAAGAATAAAAATCTTATTATGAGAAAATGATATCACCAAATATGTTTTAACCTTTTTGATGTTTAAAAAATGCTCATATGCATTTTTATTATCATCAAGCCCTTTTGATGGTGTTCATCAAGCTCCTTTCATGAGTACATGCACTTTATTTGTTCATTCTTCTTTTTGTCTTTCTCATATATGTTTAATTATTATACTGAAATAAACAACCAAACTCTAGTAAACCTATGATGCACCAACCAAGCAACTTGTGAGGCACACAAACTAATGTGAGACACAACTCCATGCATGGTATATAAATAGACTATTGTATATAATAATCACCCATTTCCTTTTATATAACTTGGGTATTCCATGCTAAATAATCACTAAGCAAACAAACTTTTAGTTTATGGTTGAATATAAAATTCTAAAAAAAAATATTTTTGCGTGATTATTTAATATGGGATGGATTTTCTTCTCAACACGAGTTATCCAATAAGTAGATGGATCATGTGCACGGGGAGTCAGTGCGATATTCCCATTGACAGAGGCAAATTGATGATGCACGGGATGCAAACATAGCATATGACTTATGAACAATAGGTCAGTTCCTCTCCCTCAAAAGACTTTTTTCAGAACAAAACTGTAAGGCCAATCAAAAGGACAATACCTCTTCAACAGACGCTTTTCATCCCACGCTTAATCATATTAAAATCAAAATTTAATATCTTGTGTGTCTATGATAACAAGATAAACAAACATGTATCTACGACAGTCGATGGTTTTAATTGAAAATTTTTCTGCTATCCTAAAAATTTATATCTAGTTGAGGTGATTTCAAGAAATTAAGGTTATATTTGGTTTTATTTTGAAATATTTTAGAGAAAATATTTTTGAAAAATATATTGAAAAATGTTTAGTATGTTTGATTTTATTTAAAATAATCGATTTAGTGTGTTTTCAAAAGAAATTATATTTGGCTTTATTTCTAAAAAGTCATTTTCTACTGTAAATGTCATGACTAGTAAAATTTTATCCGATTAATGGTGTCACATTAATTTATAATATTAAATATTATTTTTATATTGATGTGGTAATTAGTCACAAGAAGCTATTCACTGGGGCTTCGGTCGACGGCTCCCCAATCATCTGATCACTAATTTCCATGGCCTTCCGACACTGAACAAGTGTCCACTCTCATACATAGTCTTACTGTGAACCCCTTTGTACATGCCTATTACTGTGAACCCCTTTGTAAGGAGACACCTGTCCTCTTGAAGTTGGTAGGTTATTATGCTGAATTTCTTTTGTTTTAATTTCATCCCTCATATTTTTTTAAAATAAGATTATATTTTTAAAATATTTTTTTATTATGTAATTTTACATCAAGTAATAATATGACCCGTTCTAGATTAAAGAGGACGTATAAAAATGGGAAAGACTAAAGAGGACGAAGAAGTAAGAAGCATCTGTGTTGTTTCTTATTAATTTGAATGTCATCCCCTTGTTCCACTTGTGGCTGAATAGAATATATTAATTTTGGCGGTCAATTAATATACACATTCTATATTCTTGTAATATGGGGTGATTTTGGCCATGTGCTCCTACACTTTCATGTACAAAATGGAAATTCAAAACTCAAAATTAAGAACAGGCGTCAAAATTGAAACTCAATATTTTTCCCAAGTCAAGCAAAAGACTTAAATTCACTTTTCAATGAGCAACAACTGGTCCATCTACGTGGGTCTCTGTGAACAAATCTGAATAAACCTTTTTTGCTTATATAACAACAAATTAAAATATTGCTTATTGGTCCCAAATCAAATGCTTTTAATTATTATTTTTTCCCAACGTTAAAGATTAATATTTTATTTTTTCAACTGATAGTTTTCTGAAAAAAAAAATTCTAAACTAAAATAATAAATATGACATTGTTAACTTTTATATAATTATTATTTTTACTTTTCAACCTCTAAACAAAAAGTTTGTATTCATTCAATTTAATACGAATGAACCATGATTGATGATCCAACTTGTCCAACTCCACTTTTTCTTTTTGGTAGGTATAGGACGTCTCATTTTCATTGACTAAACAAGATTTGGTCTTACAATTTTTTGTTGACAGACAAATTGCCGCTGATTGGACCACATGTCACCTTATATCAATTTACGTGTGTATATATATATATATATATAATGATTAATTCTAATAAATGGTAAATCTAAAAATAAATTAAGTTACTCGATACACAATTCGAGATCAATCTTTAAAAATTTATTTGACTTTGATTCGTTAACTTAATAAACCAAATTCAAATATATTTTTTCATTCAATAAGATTTAAAACTCGATTTGAATTTGATTCGATTGGTAAAAAAAATAAAAATATATATAAAAAGATCAAATTATTCAAATTTGAATCGAATATTCCATTACCAGGGGTATTTTATTTCCAAAATAAAAAATTTGAAATGAAGATTTATTTTTAAGGTAATCAAAATCTTTGTGTTTAAGCTTACAAATTTTCAAAGATTATTTGATTCAAATAAAGTATTTTTTTATTTTGCAATTAATATAAAATATAAATATATTGCAAAGTTATTACAATAAAAATACAAATTTATTATATGCTAGGCCTTGAGTTGAACTTTGTGCTTGATGCATGTAAATCTTAAACATATTCCTTATATACCACTTTCTGTTCATCTCACATAAAAAAAAAAATTATGATGATAAACAAGGATATACTCAAATAATAAAATAAAAATAAAAATAAGAAACAAAAATACAAGAAAAATTTAGATTAAAATCAAATATACTTGGTATCGATATTAATAAAACAAAACAGTCTCTTGCAACGGTGCCAAAAACTTGTTGCGAAATTTGTGAACGCAAGTGCACGTTATCGTTAACAAGTAACAAAGTTGTGAGTAAAGTATCATTTCCACGATAACTGTTAAATTATTAAATATTAAAATTAAGTTAAACTCTAATTTTTTCTGAATAAATGCAAGAATGTATTGGTGATTATAAACTAAATCTAATTAAACTAAACTAATAACCAAAAGCAATAAATAATGGAATTCAATAATTTAAAAATTTAGGGTTATAACTTCACCATAATTCATTCGAATTGAATAATTTATCCCATCAATCTCAATTTATTTCCTAAGTGATGATCAAAAATCCATAAATTATCCACTAATCTCTTCCGATATCTAATAAAAATATCATTAATTACTAACCTACTATATTCCTATGTGAATTACAAGAACCAACAATTCATTAGATTGTATGGTTCTCAAATGTGACTATACAAATTATGTAAATATATTTCTATCTCACATGTAATTTATAATTTTTTATACATAAAATTAGACATATATATTACCTCGTGGATCAATATGATTAGCAAATCATTCAATTAGTGATCAAATAATTGAAAGCATTAAGAATCATGTAAAAAACTCAACTTGAAAAATAAATCAAGATTTGAATTGATACAAATATTCAAAATATCTTAATTAGATTACATCACAACTTTAGAAAAATAAATTAATTCATGATGGTAAAAATAAAAAATAATATAACAATATTAATGAATTTAATCAAAGAGAGAAAGAGGAAAATAAAATAGAATTTGGAAGTAAGATGATTTTTTTACCTTATAGAAGTTTTTTTTTTCAAATTTTGAAAGAAATCTCTTATCTTATTTTTCTTATCTTCTTATCTTATTCCTTCTTCTTTTCTTGGTTTGTCTTCTCTTCTCTCCCCTTCTCCAAAAAACTAATTTGGAGGCTCTTGGGGTACTTAAAATTGATGGAAGATGCCCTAAAAAGCGAAAAAAATATCATTTTTGCCATTACTTGTCCGCCAGCCAGGGCCTAGATACTGCATTCCAGTCAGAGCAGCGGCTAGGCGCTGTAGCTACTGACCCGATTAATTTTTTTTATTTTATTTTTAATAAATATAAGATGAATGTAGATTTTAGTACATTTAAGTAACATTCTTTTTTCATACTCAAATATGCAAAAATAACATTAAAAACAATAATAAAATTCATAATAATTTCAATAACTAATAAAATAATTAAACAAATTGTACTAAATGTATAGATATAAAACCCACGCATCATAGTTCATCAAGTTGCTCTCATGAGTACAGAATGTATGCACTTTATTTGTTCATTCTTATTTTTTTTTCCCCATATATGTTTAACTATTATAGTGAAACAAACGACCAAACTCTACTAAACCTGATGCATGACTCAGGCAACTTGTGAGGCACACAAATTAATGCGAGGCAAATAGACTATTGTATATAATAATCACCCAGTTCCTTTCATATAACTTGGGTATCACATGCTAAATAATAATAATCATTTAGCGAACAAACTTTTAGTTTATGGGTAAATATAAAATTCTAAGAAGACATATTTTTGTGTGATATGGGATGGATTTCCTTCCTAACACGAACTCCCAACAAGTAGGTGGATTGTATGGGCGGGGAGTTAGTGTGAGATTCCTATAGATGATGCCAAATTGATGATGCACGGGATGGCAAGTATGAATAAGGGTAAGTTCCTCTCCCTCAAAAGACTTTTTCAAAAACTATGGGTCCATCCAAAAGGATAATACATTTTTAATAGACGCTTGTCATCCAACAAATAATGAGATTAAAATCAAATTTTAATATCGTGTGTGTCTATGATAACAAGATAAACAAATATGTATTTATGACAGTCGGAGGATTTTAATTAAAAAACTTTTTGCTCTCCTAAAAGTTTGTTTAGTTGAGGTGATTCCAAGAAATTAAGGCTATGATTGGTTTTATTTTCAAGTATTTTGGTGAAAATATTTTAAGAAAATATATTGAAAAATGTGTAGTATGTTTGATTTCATTTAAAATGATCGATTTAGTGTATTTTCAAAAGAAATTGTATTTAGTTTTATTTTCCAAAAGACATTTTCTACTATAAATGTCATAATTAGTAAGATTTTACTGTATTAATGGTGTCACATTATTAATTTATATTATCAAATATTATTTTTATATTGATGTGATAATCAACCACAAGAAGTTGTTCACCGGGACTTCGGTCAACAACTCCCCTATAATCTGGTCATCAACTTCTATGACCTTTCGACACTGGACAGACGTCAACCTCCTACATAATCTTACGATTTTGTGAAAATCTATATTTTTTGATAAATATTTGTCCGTACGTATTACTATAAACCCTTTATGAGAAGACACCCGTTCTCCCGAAATTACTTGGTTATTATGCAGAGTTTCTTTTATTTTAAATTTATCCCTCATTATTTTATTTTAATTTTTTAAGTTTTTAAAATAAGATTATATTTTTGAAATATTTTTTTATTATACCATTTTACTTAAAGTAATAATATGATACCGATATAAATTAAAGTGGACGTATAAAAATGGGAAAGACTAAAGAGGACGAAGGAGTAAGAAACATCTGAGTTGTTTCTTATTAATTTGAATGTCATCCCCTTGTTCCACTTGTGGCTGAATAGAACATATTAATTTTGGCGGTCAATTAATGTACACCATTCTATATTCTTGTAATATGGGGTGATTTTGGCCATGTGCTCCTACACTTTCATGTACAAAATGGAAATTGGAAATTCAGAACTAAGAACAGGCGTCAAAATTGAAACTCAATATTTTTCCCAAGTCAAGCAAAAGACTTAAATTCACTTTTCAATGAGCAACAAGTAATCTACGTGGGTCTCTGTGAACAAAGTTGAATAAACATTTTTTACTTATATAACAACAAATTAAAATATTGCTTATGGGTCCTTAATATTTTATTTTCTGAATTGATAGTTTTCTGGCAAAAAATATTCTAAACTAAAATAATAATATGACGTTGTTAACCTTAATAATTACTATTTTTACTTTTCAACCTCTAAATAAAAGTTTGTATTCATTCAATTTAGTACGAATGAACCATGATTGATGATTCAACTTGTCTAAGTCCAGTTTATGTTTTTGGTAGGTATAGGACGTCTCATTCTCATTGACTAAACAAGATTTGGTCTTACTATTTTTGTAGGCATTATTAGGATTTGGTCTTACAAATTTTTGTTTGACAGACATCTAAATTGCGGCTGATTGGGCCACATATCACCTTATATCATTTTATGTTTATATATAATCGATTAAGTAGAGTTAAAAATAAATTAAGCTAGTGGATACTCTATATTAGAGATAAATTTTTAAAAAAATATTTAAGTTAGATTTGTTAACTTAACAAATAAAATTTGAATATATTTTTTTGATTTGAAACTCGACTTAAATAGTAAAAAATAAATATATATATATATATATATAAATCAAATTACTTAAGTTCGATTTGTTTTCGACTCCATTAAAATTCGTTCAAATTCTATTTGATTAACTATCAAACCAAATTCAAATTTCGATAAAAAATCAAACAAATTTAAACACTAACATTTTTAACTCGATTCGATTCGTCCTATAAGTGGATACAATAATTTTTTTTTATAGAGATAGACTAATGGCACTGACCTCCCATGAAATTTTTGGAATGGATCGGTGTAAAATATTTGAGACATTTATTACTATTGAATTAAAAGAGATGAATAATAAAAAAATCAAGTCACTCTCTTAGTTTCACATTTTTGTTTTTCATCTCACTTTCGTCCCCCATCTTTCAAATGCCCCTTTTTAATCTCTCTTCTCTACAAATTCTTGTATTAAAGTTCATAACCACACAATTTTGTTAGTAATTGATGAAGTTTTTTTGAAATTGAATGGAATATTCCATTACCAGGGGTGTTTTATTTCCAAAATAAAAAATAAAGATTTATTTTTAAGGTAAGCAAAATCTTTGTCTTTAAGCTTACAAAACTTCAAAAAATTATTTGATTCAAATAAAGTATTTTTTATTTTGCAATTTGTTGTCTTTAAGCTTACCATTATTGAGAGTCCCAAATTGTTGTCAATACGGAAAATTAAAATAATTTTCTTGTTTTTAGCATGTTATTAAGTTCATAAAAATTCAAACTAAGATCTTTTAAGATATTTGTTGATAATTCTATAGTTGATTTTTTAAATGTATTTCAAAAAACATAAAAAACTTGAGGATATTATTCAAAAAATTAATGATTGAGTTTATTGGAATAAAAAATTGTTTTAAGTTTTTTTGTTTTCAGGATTGAAAAAAAATATTATGATTTTTTTTCAGATATTAAATTGTTGTAAAGAGTTTTTGTAACTTTTACTATTTTGTTTTATGGCCGAATTGTCTCAAACCATCACTCATACCAAAGTGAAAAAGAATTACTCACTATTTAGCAATCTTCACTATTTTATTTTAATTTTCTATACATTTACTATTAATTTACTTTACTTGAATTGTAATTTTTTATGAAATTAAAAACAACATGTTGATTACCTTATAATAAATTCTTTATTTTCATTTTTAAAATAAAACACCCCTTCGTAATAATATATTTAATCCAGTTTCAAAAATTCAGTCAATTACTAACGAAATCGTGTTGTTAGAAATGTTAATGAAATGTGGAACTAACATGGGGTATTTGATAGACGTGGATGAAAATGAAATGAAAAGTAAAAATGAGGACTAATAGAGTGATTTGATCAATAAAAAATTAAAGTTTATTTTACCCCCTTCTACTAAAAACTTTGTATCAATTACCATACCTGTATAATTAAAATTTTCATTTATCTCCTTCATATCAAAAAAATTAAATAGATGGATATAAATATTCTTAAGCATTTAATGCTATACAAGTTATAATTGGGGAAAAATTGATTTTATTTATTTATTAATGCTTAAGGATATTTATGTCCATTTACCTAATTTTTTTGAGATGAAGCAGGAAAATGAAGATTTTAATTATAAAGGGGGTAATTGATGCAAACATTTTATTATAAGGGGATAAAATTACCCTTATATTTATACAAGAATGTTTATTCAGCCTTGTTCGCAGAGACCTACACAACGTAGATGACCATTTGTTGCTCTTTTAGAAAGTGAATTTAAGTCAGTTGCTTAGCTTGGAAAAAAATTCAATTTGAATTTTGACGCCTATATTTAATTTTTGAAATTTCAATTTGGGTCTAAAATAGTGTACGAGCACATGGCTAAAATATAAGCCCATATTACAAAAGTATAGAGTGGTTAGTGTACGTAAATTGACTACCACTAAAATAATGGAATGACATTCAATTAATAGGAAACAACTCAGATGTTTCTTACTCCCTCCTCATGTTTCCTATTTTTATATTTTTATATTTTCATTTTTATTCAGAATAGAGTTTTAAATAAAAACTGAATAATTCAAAATTTTTATGTATATTTATATTATTATTCTAAAAAATAGTGATTCAGAGTTAAAGAAAATATTGAGAAGAAAAGGTATTTTAGAAAATAAAATTTTATGTTGAAAAAAATTATTTTAGAAATACTAGTATCATATTTTCAATCTATTTTTTGGTCAACTTGAACATTGAAAAGATGTTATTATACTTTCTCATCTCCAATCATAGTATTGTCTTTTAATTTAGCGTGATAAACTTTAAATTTTGAATTCTATAACTACGTGCAATATCGTCAAAGAAGACTTGGGGAAAAAAAAAATCAAACTTCATACCTTATTATCAAAATCTTATGATGTAAATCAAACTTCATACCTTGTTAAACTTTAAAATATTGAATGAAGTAAACTACAAGTCACTCATTTGAAAATATTAGGCAATTGAAAATATGGTTACATTTCAAATGCAGGACTTAAAAATAATGGGTGTCTCACCATTTTGATAGTCCTGCATATATTTCGTCATCATATTTTAATATTTCGAAATCCTTAATAAACTTATACCTTTTTGTGAAAAGTGCTAGAGACACTTTTGTTAAGCTTATCGATACAAGTAAAGAATTGATTGGATGCTTATTGTGTATCGCCACCAGTATGGTCATACAAATACTTGTGAAAATTAAAATTTGAGACAAGACCCAATTAATCTTCTGCAAAGTATACAAGCTTGAACTCGCTTGAAATGAAAATTTGTCTCCTTGGTATTTCATATTCAACCACGTAAGTTACAAAATTTTCCATTTTATAATTATTCAGTATGTAATACTCAAGTTGATATTTATTTTATTATTATATGCAAATAGTGTGTGATTATTGTACAATTATTTGAATACCATGCATTGAGTTGTTTCTCACATCAGTTTCTTGCCTCACAAGTTGCTTGATCGAGTCATGCATTAGATGTTTACTAAAGTTATTTCATTAGAATCTTTAATATACATGAGAGAGACACCAAGTAGAATCTTTAGATCGTGGGTTTTTCAAAGTTATTTTAGGGTCCATTTTTTGCCGCTGGCTTGGTCATGTGATGGACTATTTATTAATCAAGTTTGCCCAGTTTTACGCCTATTTGTTCTAGGTTTGACTATATCATTCACTCTAAAAAAAAAAATTACAGATGTTAAAAAACTATATTAAAAATAGTCTGCGAATATATATTTAATGACGAGAATCTTTGGATTATAAAATTAATAATTTTCATAAATTTATTAATGAAAACAAATTGTATTTAAGTTATTACTAATTAAATTACACAAGAACTAGTATTTAAACTTTTCCTATTGATAAATAGTGAATCTGTGTATGGTAACTATAATTGAGTTAGAGTGCATTACTAATTGTCAATAACTACATACATATAATAATTATTAGTATTAAGTTTGTGAAAATTATAATTGTGGCAAAATAAAAATTATTATCAGTTGATACTTATTATTAGTGATGATTTTGTTATTGTACTTCATATTTTATCACTAATATTATTTTTTCTTGTAGTAATTTAAGTACTCTATTAGAACTATTTCCGTAATTGTTATCTTTCTTGAAACAAATTCCTATGTATTTCGCATCTTTGAAGATTTATTTTTCATTCTTAAGGCTTGACGATCAATTGTGTAATTTACCTTCAAATTCTGTCGCTTCCATTCTATCATCCCACCATTAAATCAAGTTACTCAACTAAACCAATGAGGAGAAAAATGCCTAATCAAAATTAACATACCAATAAAAGAGAAAAATCAACCTTCATCTAATTAGTATGGCTGAAGTATTGAACATATTTTCATTGCATGAAGCAAAAAGAACAAATTTATAAAGAATTCAAAAATATGAATATGTTGATTTCCAAAATAGTTCTTCGGAAATCACCATTCACGTCCAATGCATGTAAATTTATACACTAGTCTTTTATTTTAAAATTACATGTAAAAAATGTTAGAAAACAGAACTTATCCAACAATATTTTGCTCCCTTAACTTTGGAACCAAAAGCAATGGTTTTTCCTTCTTCAAAGTTGTAACATACTTTTCATTTGTATCTATTGTAGTTGGATCTGCACCATTCGGAAGGCTCCAATCAAAGTAGTGCAGTAGAGACCCCACGAGCATCTGAATATTTTTTAAAGCGACAGTCGATCCTGGACACATCCTTAATCCTGTTCCAAAAGGTAAATATTCAAAATGGGTACCCCTATAACCTATTTTTGAGTCCAAGAACCTCTCAGGTTTAAACCTTGCAGCATCCTCCCAATTGTTGGGGTCTCGAGCAATTCCCCAAGCATTCACCAGCACCATACTATTTTTGGGTATTACGTAATTATTCACTTTGCACGTCTCAATTGCGCGATGAGGTACTAAAAGTGGAGCCGGAACATGAAGTCTCAGTGTTTCCTTTATACATGCCTGAAAATAGAGGCATTGAGATAAAAGTGACTCATTGATTTCATCTCCTTCGACAGTTTGTGCTATTTCGTCACGAACTATAGATAACTTTTCTTGATTTCTGATCAACTTTACCATCAACCAAACCGTTGTTATAGTGGTAGAATCCGTAGCGCCAATCAATAATTCCTGTGTATAACATGTAAAAATGAGTTCTCCATAAATTTATGTATGAATATACTTAGACAAGTAGTACATGCATGGTATTTCATTTTAAGGGTGTAATGTTTGAAAAGTCTAAACACTAGGATTATCGATATAGTTCATATAGTTTGAGTTAAGAAAAAGGGTCTAACCATCAATTTGCATGATATTTCATTTTAAGGGTGGAATGTTTGAAAAGTCTAAACACAAGGATTATCAATGTAGTTTATATAGTTTGAGTTAAGAAAAAGGTTCTAACCATCAATGCATTGCCAATCTGATCTTCTGAAAATGTACCATCAGCTAGGACGATGTCTAAGAAGTCTTGTATTGCACTAGGGTTTCCACGTCCCACGGATCTTCTTTCGTGAATGATATTGCCCCAAGTAAGGTTTATTTTTCGATACATATCCATTGCCTTTCCCTTACTCCAAAAGTCTATCCCTTTCAAAATTGGCAAGAAATCAACCAGACCAAGAGTTGTTGTCTTTTCAATCACCTCGTTCACTAAAGCCATCATCACCTTATAATCATCTTTTGCCTGTCCTTCAATGTCAAACAGGTTTTTTGAAGTTAGAACACTAGAGATGATATTGGCCAGAGTTGCAAACATTATGTCTTCAAGATTCACGACTTCGCCTTCCTTAGTACGCAGATGATTCACCATGTCCCTGACCTTCACCTTTCTTATCCAGGCATTTGATTCCATAGCCTTGGAGGAAAAGACGCAATTTTGACCGATAGAACGTAGGAGTTTCCATGACTTGCCACATTCAGGTGACAACACTATAGATGAATGCAATGTCCCTGGAAGGTTGTGATATACTGATGGCAAGTGCCTCCCTGAAAATATTCGGTCGTGGGTTTTGCAAAATTCCTTGGCAGTATCAGGTGATGATGCAACCACCATGAGTTGGTCCCCAAGCTGGAAAGACATGAGAGGACCATAGATTTGGGCTAGCTTTTGGAGTGCAATATGAGGTTTATGTATTAATTGGGAAAGGTACGTCGAAACTTGGAATACATTAGGGCCTGGTGGAAGCTGTCGAACTCCAAATAGGAAATGTTTGAGGAAGAGAAAGACAATTGGCACAAAAAGCAGCAAGGCCAATGCCATAATGGAAAAATATGGCTGTTTGGAAGCTAAATTTGTGCTTGTTTGGAATCCCTGGAACTGAATTATGTGAGAATTGAATCAAGCAAAGCAATAATGGGTTTCTTACTCTTTTACAGATTATAGGAAACTAAAATGAAGCAGCTCCATATTTATAATGTGCCAAGGCGGTCAGGTGATAGACTTTTCAGTTCCAATCAATATACGCCAATAGATAATACCACAGGCGTCATACTATTTTGAATGTTGAAAACAACCGTAGCAGTTAAAGAAAGAACATTGAATGTACATTTCCTTTTTCAGAATGCAGTATATAAGATTACTTGGTCATCTATTGGGATTGTGACAGTAATTAATGTCAAACGTCAATATAGCAGCACAATTTTATTTAGCTAACCTTATTTGAAAAGTTTCTTAGTTTCAGAAAGTTTCTGCTACATCATCAATGGAATGGGCTAAGCTGGTCATTTTTGGATAACAAACATAAAAGACAAAACAAAAGCTACTAAAGGAATAGAAAATTCATACTTGGATGTCCCACCCGCCCCTACTACTATTCTCCTTGTGTGTTGAATCTATTATTGTAAGAATGACAGATAAAGCTGAAACAAATCAACTTGGTGAATGTTTTTGCAACCCGATGCTTTGATATTTCATTTAATATCATATTCATAAATACATATTAAATCTATAAAATATTTTTTTAAATATATATTTTGTATTTATTTTCTAATATACATTTGGTGTGGATCTGTGAAATGGAATATGAAATAAACACTATAATATAACATAAGATCCCAAGTGGATTTTATTACAATCTTTGTGTTATATTTAGGATTCCATTTAACATATGTGCAAAAACTCCAAGTATAAATTTAAGAAAAATATTTAATATATATCACGTGCAGGTGTTATATAAATATAAAATTTAACATAAAATTGAAATAAGATATCTAGTTGTGAGGCACAGCGCAAAGTGTGTAAGACTGTATATGCAAAGCATCTCTCAATTTTTCAGAGTGTTTCTTCGCTTTTATTTTTTATGTTAATTTTGTTCCTAACCCTTTTTGGTTTATTTGTTATTATATTTTATTATATTTTGCATGAAATGGGGATTCTCTACGTCTTGCTAGTCCAAGTATGGATGCAAACAATATACATACTTATTCTGCGTCTTTTCGATCTATTTGTCTCTATCTATATATTCATACTTAATGCTATGACACGCCACTTGTTTTCAATTCAAAGATTGACTACAACAGCAGCAAAGTCACCTTCCTCTGGATTTCCCCTTCACTTTTCTGCTTTCTTCTCTTCTCTCTCTAGGAAATGGTTTTAAATTTTTTCGAAGAGAATGCAATGTTAATGTGAAAGAGTTTGGTTAAATTAAAAAAATTATTTTTGAGGTTTAGTTTAATTATAAAATAATTCAGTTATATTTTAAAATTATAAATACTCTCTTGAGATTTATTTTTGTTTTACAAATACCCCTTCAATATGTGTAATTTGTAAAATAGAAACAAATGTTAATGAGATATTTATAAATTATAAATCTAGATGATTTTTTTGTAAATAATCAAAACCTCAAAAATAATTTTTATAATTCTTGAAAAGTTTTTGGTAGTTAAAAAGTCATTATAATTGTTTCCGGATCTTTTAAACAGGAAATAAAAATGTATATAAAAGTATTGACTTAAAATATATTTGTACAAGTAGTTGGGCACAGAGTTTGTACTAAGCCAGCACTGTCATATTAATAAATTGCGAAAGTTTATATTCACTTCTCCCTAAATATTCTAAAATTAATACATCTTTCATAATATAGAAAGCTTCTAGTCCCTTATCCATAATTTTCCCTAAATATTTTTGTGTGATTTTATTGAAGTGAAAAGGCTAGAATGCACAAATAATGATCAAATGTGGAGTAACAACATCAAGAAAGAAGTTCAATTGAGATTCTTTTATATTATAAATAAATATCTGAGTGTATAATTTTTTTTAATAAACACTTTAGATTATTTTATATTATAGATAAATATCAAGTATATAAAATATTTTTTTAAATAAATAATTAATTATGAATCAAATATACTTAACGTATGTCCGTAAAATAAATTATATGATTAAACACAAATTTATATATATAGGATCCAAAATACAAATATCAATTTATCGATATACTTGTATATTTACTCTAATTGATCAAATACCTTATTTTATAAGATATGAGACATATATTCATTATTTATACATCTAATATATAGCATTTTTAATATCAAAATAAATAAGTTTAGAGGGTACAATAGATAATTCAAAAGATTTGCTCTGGCATAATCATCAACAAAAATAATTATTTTATGCCAAAGAAAGGCATTAAAGTGGACAAATGTCATACGTCCTCTTTGTCATTTTTTTTAATTTTATTTTCTGAAAAAATATCTTTCATTTAAAAATTATGATGTGATACCTTTAATTCTCTGTCTTATTTTTAAAAGTAATCTGATAAAAATAGTCAAGATTAATAGTAGTTTAATTTTCAAGAAAAACTTTATATCAAACTAAACAGAACAAATAATTTTAGAATCGATGAAGTAAATAATTAATTGAAATTTTTTATATATGACTGAGAAAGTTCCTATCACATCATGAATGGGCAATGGGAGTCAACAAACTGAAAACACAAGAGTTAATTAATCCGATTCTTGTCCCCAACAACCCTCTTTGAGTGTGCCCCACAACTATATATTGAATACAACTCTTTCGATTTCTTAATTGTTTCGATTTACTGATGATTAAAGAGTTATTGATAATATGAGTAGTTTTCATCATCTATTCCTATTGATTTATTAATAATAAATGAATTAATTATAGTATATTTCGATTCATTTAAAAATTATACGCAGTAAATTCAATGCCGGTCTTGCTGCCCACCAACCGACTAACAATTATGACATGTTTTTTCAATGTCCCAAATGATTGGATGCTTTGGAAATTTCACTAGGGACCAAGAAAAAGTTTAAGACTCCTTATTTCATTTGAATGACTAAGAAAGAACCTATCTCATCATGAATGGGAATTTGAAAGTATAAGTCAGTGTAACAAATTTATTAAAAAATAAAACAAAAAAATAAAATAAAACAAAACAAAACAAGAGGAAACTTAATGACCTAACCATGATTGCCATTTTTGTCCCGCACACGTCCTCTTGAGTTTTGCCAAGGATCCAAGGACGAAGCCGTAAAATTGATATTGAAATTTTGAGATTGAGGTTTTTTCTTATGAATAATAGAAAAAAGAGAAATTTTTAACTTTTTTTTTTCCAGGAAGGTTGTCAAAATTCTAAAATTTTATAATTTTTCATACAAGATTTATATTATTTTTAATATTTTATGAAATTGAGGGGTACAACTACCCCTATAGCCCCTTTAAATCCATCGTGCAAATAATAAATTGGATACAGTATATTTAATTTATTGATGATTATAGAATCAAAAAGTGCATAAATAGTTATCACCATTTATTTTGGGTAATTTCATGATCATAAATGAATTTTGAATGTATTATATTCCAATACCAGTCCTGCTGATTATGCCAGGTTTCTTCAATGTTCCAAATAATTTATTACGTGAGATTTTTGAATTGGATGGTTATTGACTTATTCCGAGAGGCATGGGACGGCAATCACGAGTCGATTTCAGACACTGGCACTGCAGTCATCTTGGAAATTCCATTTGGACCGAGAAAATGTTTTAGACTCATCGATATTTAAGACTAATAAGAGCGGATAAGGGGATAGACCGCCGTTCGTGATCAGCCCGATTGGTCCGGATCATTTTATGTGGACTTAAATTTATTGTATTTTATCTATTATCATTGAATAAAAAAATTAATATTTTTTATTATTTATTTAATTTTTAATTGAGTAATAATGAACAGATCAAATATTTTACACCAATACATTCAAAAGTTTCATGAGAAGATCCCTATCTCTATCAACAATAATAACAATAATAACAACAACAACAATAATAAATATTCTACCAATTTAACTAATGTATAGAGAAAATTAAATTATTAATATACATACCAAAAACATAAAGTGAATTTAGACAAGTTAAGTCATGGTTCATTCGTCCCAAATTGAACGAATACAAAGTTTTACATAAACGTTAAAATTTAGAAAAAAAATGTATTTACTAGTTAACAATATCATATCAACATTTTATGTGGAACATATTCTTTCTAAAAACATCATCAGTTTAGAAAATAAAATATGATTCTTTAACATCTCAAAAAAGAAAAAAATTAAAAGGATCAATAAACAATACCTTAATTTGTTGTTATATAAGCAAGAATTTATTTAGCTTTGGACCTTTGGTCATAGAGACCTATACAAGGTAGATGGCCAGTTGTTGCACTATAACTATATTAGAAAGTGAATTCCAATTCAATATTATTTACTACAATATTAAATAAATATGAGAAAGATAAAAAGAAGAATGAAAAATAAAATGCATGTATTTTGTACTCGTGAGAAAAGGGATTCACGATCACCTTCAAGAGGGCCTCACAAGTGCCTCGCAAGTACAGCGGTAAGATATTAGGAGAAAAATGTGAGCATTGTGGGTTTGAATCCTTTTGATAATATGAGCATAACGTGTCTGTATCCGCCTCTTCGATGGCCTCCTGCCACATTGTAGGTAGATCCATCAGAAGGATGACCTATATGGAGACTCGATCCGATTGTATATAAATTGTGTCACTGTATTTATTCGGAACGCGAAATAGGAGATAAGATCATCATCTCCCAAAAATTAATAAGATTAAACCTGAAATTTAGGTAAAAAACAAAAGTCCTCGCAAGGACAAAAACGAACACATTTTCAGTAGTCATTTGAAGGCTAAATATACAGTACTTTAATGCTCGTCTAGAATTTATTCTATTTTTAGTGATTTTTGTGGTTTTTTTATAGTTGTTTTTATGTTCGATTTTCTATTAGTCGTGTAATAGAGTATTTATGACCAATACATAGTTTTCTATGTCCGTCCAATTTTAAAATTGTTTGTCCTAAGCTTGACTATTTCATTTCTTATAAGAAAAAAATATTAGCGACAAGCACTTAAGCGATTATATTAAAATAGTCTCTGAATATATATTTGGCGAGAATATTTTTATTGTGAGAATAATAATTTTTATAAGTTTAATAATAATAAAATTTATATATAAGTTGTTATTTATGAAAACTATGCAAGAACTAGTATTTAAATTGTCATTATTGATAAGTAGTGACACGTGTGTATAGTAATAATTCAGTGGCGATAGAAATTGTTATAGTAATTTTGTGATCATATTTAAGTTATATTACTAATTGTCAAAAGTTAACACTTAAACATAATAATTGTCTCCATTAAGTTTGTGAAAATTAATATTGTGGCAAAATAAAAATTATTATCATTTAATACATATAAGTAGTATTGACTTTGGCATTATTACTTCACATTTTGTCACTAAATTATTTTTTTCATGTAGTAATTTAAATACTCTACTAGGACTTTTTTCCATCATTGTTATCTTTCTTGAAACAAACTACTGTGTTTTTCGCATCTTTGAAAATTTACTTGTCATTCTTAAGGCTTGATGCTGTTTAGTTTACCTTCAAATTTTAATTTAATTTCAAATTTTATCGCTTACATTCTATCATCCGACCATTAAATCAAGCTACTCAGCTAAATCAAGAAAAAATGTCCAGTCAAATTTAGCATACTAATAAAAGAGAAAAATAGGTCTTCATCTAATTAGTATGGCTGTAGTGACCCTACGGGAACATATTTTCGTTGCATTAAGTAAAATCAACAAAGTTATAACAAATTTATAAATATGAATATGTTGATTTCCACAACAGTTCTTTGGAAATCACCATTACTTGCAATGCATGTGAAGTTATATACTAGCTTTTTATTTTAAAATCACATGTCAATTGTAAGAAAGCAAAACTTATCCAACAGTATTTTGCTCCCTTAACTTTGGAATCAAAAGCAGTGGTTTTTCCTTCTTCAGAGTTGTAACATACTTCTCATTTGTTTCAATGGTAGTTGGATTTGCACCATTGGGAAGACTCCAATCGAAATAGTGCAGTAGAGACCCCACCAACATCTGAATATTTTTGAAAGCCACACTCGATCCAGGACACATTCTTAGTCCTGTTCCAAAGGGTAAATATTCAAAATGAGTACCTCTGTAACCTATGTTCGAGTCGAAAAACCTCTCTGGCTTGAAACTTGTAGCATCTCCCAATAGTTAGGGTCCCTAGCAATTGCCCAAGCATTCACCAGTATCATGCTATTTTTGGGAATTACGTAATTATTCACCTTGCAGGTCTCAATTGCGCGATGAGGCACCAAAAGTGGAGCTGGAACATGAAGTCTCAATGTTTCCTTTATACAAGCCTGAAAATAGTGACATTGGGATAAAAGTGTCTCATTCAATTCATTTCCTTCAGCAGTCTGTGCTATTTCATCACGAACTCTGGATAATATTTCTTGATTTCTGATCAACTCAACCATCAGCCACACCGTTGTTATAGTGGTAGAATCTGTGGCACCAATCAATAGTTCCTGTATATAGCATGTAAAAATGAGTTCTCCATAAATTTATGTATGAATATACTTACACAAGTAGCACATGCATGATATTTCATTTTTAGTGTGTAATGTTTGAAATGTCTAAAGACAAGGATTATCAATATAGTTCATATAGTTTTGAGTTAAGAAATATGTTCTAACCATTAATGCATTGCCAATCTGGTCTTCTGAAAATGTACTATCAGCTAGGACGATGTCCAAGAAATTTTGAGTTGAACTAGGGTTGTCACGTCCCACGGATCTTCTTTCGTGGATGATGTCGCCCCAAGTAAGTTTTATTTTTCGATATATATCCGTTGCCTTTCCCTTACTCCAAAAGTCTATCCCTTTCAAAATTGGCAAGAAATCAACCAAACCAAGAGTTGTAGTCTTTTCAATCACCTCGTTCACTAAAGCCATCATCACCTTATAATCATCTTTTGCCTGTCCTTCAATGTCAAACAGGTTTTTTGAAGTTAGAACACTAGAGATGATATTGGCCAGAGTTGCAAACATTATGTCTTCAAGATTCACGACTTCGCCTTCCTTAGTCCGCAGATAATTCACCATGTCCATGACCTTCTCCTTTCTTATCCAGGCATTTGATTCCATAGCCTTGGAGGAAAAGACGCAATTTTGACCGATAGAACGTAGGAGTTTCCATGACTTGCCACATTCAGGTGACAATACAATAGATGAATGCAATGTCCCTGGAAGTTTGTGATATACCGATGGCAAGTGCCTCCCTGAAAATATTCGGTCGTGGGTTTTGCAAAATTCCTTTGCAGTATCAGGTGATGATGCAACCACCGTGAGTTGGTCCCCAAGCTGGAAAGACATGAGAGGACCATAGATTTGGGCTAGCTTTTGGAGTGCAATATGAGGTTTATATATTAATTGGGAAAGGTACATCAAAACTTGCACTACATTAGGGCCTGGTGGGAGCTGTCGAACTCCAAATAGGAAATGTTTGAGGAAAAGAAAGAGAATAGGTACAAAAAGCAGCAAGGCCAATGCCATAATGGATAAATATGGCTGTTTGGAAGCTAAATTTTTGCCTGTTGCGAATCCCTGGAACTGAATCAAGCAGAGCAAGAATGGGTTTCTTACTCTTTTACAGCTTATGAAAAACTAAAATGAGGCAGCTCCATATTTATAATGTGCCAAGGGGCTGAGATTCGTGCACTTTATCAGCGTAATGACTGACTTTTCTTACCTCAATAGATATTACAGTCGTATATAATTTGAATGATTCGTACATTAACCAAATATAATACTACAGGTCTCATACTATATGGAATACTGAAAACAGCTGTAGCACTTAAAAGGAAAGAATATTGAACATATATTTCCTTATCGGCATTGTTGCTGCAACTGGAAACCCTTGTTGTTGTCAAAAGTCAATAGAGCTGCACACAAATTAAAACTACTGAAGGAAAGAAAATTCATCAGCCATCAACTTGGATTTCCCACCCACCATTCTGCTGGCCTTCAATCTATTGTAACAATGACTTGTAAGAATGACAGAGACTTTAAGCTTAAACAATCTACACAGTATATTGTTTAGTACTTCAGATTATCTATTTTAATTTTGTATTATATTTTATATTTCATATAACATATGCACAGAGTATATAATGAATTGTAAGAAAATATTTTATCAAATATTTTATATATACAGTGTGCACTTGTGTAGTATAAAATATAAGATTCAATACAAAATCTAGATAGAATATTCAAATCGATTTTCTGATACGGTGTAATGTGTAAAATAAATTGAAAAATATTTTTCTTTAATTATATATATACACACACACACACACACAGACGATCTAGGTGGCGGGCCCCCCCCCCCCCCCCCCCCCATACTTCACAAAATTCTTAAATTAATATAAATATTATATAAAAAATTATTAAATTTTAGAAATTTATCTCCTTTAAAAGGACCTCTATATCTAAGATTTTTAAGAAAAAATAAATCTCTTCCCCTAGTATCCATTTTGTGACTCTTGTGTGTGTGCAGTGTATTGATTATGCCATACAAACAGCCAATTTTTTTTATTTTTTTTTTGTGGTTTTTTTGCATGTGTATTCTAACTATTTTCAGGACTCAATACATGAATGTCTCACAAGCATGGATGTTCAAGTGTTCCCCATTTTATTTTATTTTTGGTCTCACTTTTTCCCCTTTTTTAATTATTCAAATATGCCAAAACCGAAAATTTGCAGCAGCAAGAACTCAATTGTGTTAGGATCTCATTTTCCTGAGTGTTTTTTATTTTTGGTCGAGTTTCTTCCTAATACTTTTTGATTTATTTGTTTTTCCACGTACGTGTATCTTCTACATCTCTGTCTCTATCGTAGTGAGTATGCAACTTGTTTTCAATTCAAGGAGTGGCTGCAACAGCAGCGAAGTCACCTTCCTCCGAATTTTCCCTTCTTTTTTCTGCTTCCTTTTATCTTCTCTCTCTATAAAATGGTTTAAGATTAATTCAATCCACTTTAAAATAGAAGATACAAAATAATATTAGAAGATAAGTAAAACATAAGGGGTAAGAAGCTCCTCGCATGTCTAATTTTGTTTCCATCCAAAGTTGCTCCGAAATGAAAGCATGAGAGACACAAAAGATAAAAAAAATCCCACCCCAAAAAAAGCAAACAAAAAAAAAAAAAACAATGTTGGTATTTAAAATTTTTTGCTTGAAATAACTTAATGTTTTTAAAATCGGACTAAATCGCCCTATTCAACCGATGCAGTACTGAACTGATGGATGGTTCGATCTGCTTGAAGGCAAACAAATCCAAAATTTGGTCAAATTGAACAAAATGGATTGAATAGTCGATCAAACAGCTTTTTTTTTTTTTTTTTAAGCTTAAACTTAGTATAGTATGTGTTAGATTACATTTATGTAATTATTTGGACTTTAAATTTTGAATTTTATTAAATATATTTTTTAATTTGTTATTTATTTTTTTATCTTATATATAACAATTATTTTATTACATTACTATTTTATATAATATAATAAAATAATATAATTAATTTTTATTAAATTAATTTAAAAAATAATTAAATCGATCCAATCAATTAAACCCTTATTTAATAATATCCAACCTATTAGATTACCACTAATATAACTCTCTAATACTTTGTTTGAATTTTAATAAATAAGTAGGGTCAGCCAAAGCCCAAACAAGGACAGGAGAAGTTTCACACAGTCAAAAACACCCACATGCCAAAAGAATAAAAACACAAGTTCCTTTCACGTCTTTATTTTTATTAAAGAATTATCTCTTTCCAGATCATACCAAACAACTTGACAATAAATAATGTACTTTTATATAAAATAAGTTTCACTCCCTTTGTCCCATTTCATTTTCCTTTCCTCTTATTGAACCAAACAAAAGCTAAATCTATTACTTCAAATCACAAGAATTTAAAAAACAACAAGAAAAAGCTCAAGAAAAACTCGTAAACTCTCTAATATTTATATATATAATATTATTTTGAATCAGGCATTATTTTTCTTCTCACATCGGTCAATTAAGTTTGTTACCGGTAATCTTTCTGAATTTCTATTTTACTTCTAAATCTCTGATTAATTTTTTAACATTGTTTAATTTTTTGAAAAATTAAAGATACTGCCACTGGTCTTATTAAAATTATGGGAATGATTGGAATCCTTAATGGAGTCATGTAAAGCTTATGTTGTCATCATTTTTGGTAGTGTGCTGGCTCAAACATGTTTTTATTAGTTATATTGAGATAATTTGAATAATTGGTATTATATTTGGTATTTGGAGAAAATATTTTGGACCAATGTATTTTGGTAGTGGATTTGAGAATTTGTTAAGAATGAAAATGGGTTTTGATATTTGTTGGGAACAAAAATAATGTGATGTATTATATAAGATATTTTTAATTGTATATTTCTCACTTTTATCAATATTATTTTGTTGTTGTGTGGCGAGATAATTTCCAACGGTCTATGATATTTTCTTGAAGTTACTGCAACTATAATTTAATATAAAATTATTTAACAATCTATGATAATTAGTTTGAGGAAATAAAAATCTTATCTCTCAAAACGTCTCACCAACCACGTTTTGGGAAAAAAATTATTTCTTGGGAATAAAACATTCTCAGGAAATAATACATTGATTTTATTGTATTGAAAATAATATTTTAATGTAAGAGTAATAATTAATAAGCTTTATTATTTTTTATATTTCTTCAATCGAATTATAATATATTGCAGGTCTCATTATTAAAAATAAAAATATTATTTAATTAATTAGTGAATTTTAATTATTTTAAAAATTATTGAAATATCATATCAAATATTAGTAAGATTTATCCTACTTTGACTAAATAAGTATTTAGACTCGAAATTGATAATTATGGGCATAAAAATAAGAACAAGCAGCATATTTATTAATATAAGTGAAATAAATATGTTTTTAGTGTTTTAAATAGTAAAAAGAAAAAGATAAAATTAAAAATTAAAAAAATAAACCAAACAATGCGTGCGTATTTCGATGCATGCAAGAATTACGCCCGCAAATTCAATACCAGTCCTGCGGGATTAAATGATTGTGCCATTTTTTTCCAATGCTGCAAGTGGTTTGTGTGCGTGAAAGTCGGGGGACTCAGTTTCAGACAATGACAGCAATATTGGACATTTGGACCGAAGAAAAAAAAAAACAAGTTTTAGACTCAGTATTTGATTTGCAAGTGCTACGTTAGAATTGAAAATGTGACCACCTTCTTTAATTTTTCCAATTTTAGTCATTTACGCTATCTTTCACTTTAAAATTTGTAAAAATGAAATTATTATTTTTTTAAAAAATAAAACATAAATTTTAAATTTTTTTAATATTTTTTCTCACCAAATTTATGCATTCAAAAGTTGAGTCCCTACCAATTAATCTAACCCATCAATTCCTTAGTCCAAAATTATTGTCATTTAATTTAATTTTTAAATTAACTTATTGTACTGTTATTATGATAATTTTAAAAAATTATATCATAATATTTATTGTACTATTTATTATTGTGTTGCCGATAAAAATATATCTAATTCGAACCAACATGAGTTTTAAATGAGAGTTGCAGAAGTGACATCCTTACTTTAGTGGGGCGTGTAGTTTTGTGTGTGTGTATGTATTAAGAAATTAGTCTTATTTTAAGATATTTCAATAAATAAGAACAATATATAGAGAGCAAATAAAGTATTATTTTCATTTAATTAACAAATAAAGGACTAAATTATTTATATTAAAATATTAAAAAATAATCTAGTTGCCTAATATATAATGAACATATGATTTTGGGATAGACGAAGTAATATAATTTTATTAGGTCCATTTAAACTTGTTAATTTTTTGTTCTGCATTAAAAGATTCTTTAGTTTATTATTTTCATCAATTTGTAGTATCATATGTACGAGTTTTTAGAGGTTTTCATTCGGTAAACTTGAATGGAACCAACATCTCATTAAACCAAATATTACCAAAAAAAAATTCAGTTTTTCAGTTTAATATTTGGTAAAACAATTTTTTTTCTAAAAAATAAGATAATAATATAATTAAAAAATGAAGTAATAAAATTATATTTTATTTTTTAGTTATGATTTTTTAATAAGTAAAAAATAAATAATAATTTTAAAACTAAATAATAAATATATAAATATGTATATAAGAACTAAATATAAAAATATATAAAATAACAATGTAATATTTAGTAAACCAAAATTGAATCGAATATCAAATTTTTATAAAAATAAAAACTAAATATCAACTGTCATAGATACTCATTTATTTATCTTGTTGTCGTAGATAGACACACGTGAATTTAGATTTTTATTTTAATTAATCATGTTTATTTTGATTTTGATACATCAAATATTTGTAAGAACAGGACAGGAATTGTACAAAATTGGGTGAGAAAATTTTGATGTTAAAAAAGTTTCGAGCCATTTAGTATAATAGCATCAAACTCATATTTTCACAACCTTTATTCAAAGATGTTAAATCCACCTAATTTAGCATCTCAAAAAAAAAATAAAAAAAATCAATGTCCCAAAATTTATGGTGAATTAATTGCTGCTAAATTTGCTTGTCACTATACTGCACAAAATCATGGAAATATTAGCATCTTCTTGTTTTTATTTCACTATATTATTTTGATTGTAACTATGAAAATATTAGTGGTTAGTGTGATTATTTACATTATTATTTGAAATTGAAAATTTTGATAATCTTAAATAATAGTGATATATATCAGGGAGGATCAACTCAGTTGATGGAAGATAAAAAAAATTGCAATTAAAGAAAAGATAAAAAAAATTACAATTAAAGAAAATACGTGAAACTAACAATTATATATATATTTATTTATTTAAAATAAAAATTAATTATTCTCTGAATTAAAATAAAAATGTCATATCACTAATTCTCAACAATCAGAGCCAATAAAATAAAATACACAAAATTTTAAAATTTTCAACTCTAGCCACAATTTTGATTCAACTGAATTGAACGAGTACGTGTCATCAGAAGGTTGAAAAGCCAAGTGCGAGAGGAGGTCATGCAATTTTAAAGTCACTTAGATATACTTTATTTTATCAATTATTGACTATTGAAATATAAATATAATATTTTTATTATTTATTTATTTTTTAATTTAATATTAATAAATGAATTCAATATTGTGCATCGATTCATTCAAAAGTTTCAGATAAGGAGATCAGCCGCCTTAGCCCATCTCTATCAAATATATATATATATAGATAGATAGATAGATACATGCAATTTTATGGTCACTTAGATATATTTTATTTTATCAATTATTGACTATTGAATTATAAATATAATATTTTTATTATTTATTTATTTATTAATTTAATATTAGTAAATGAATTCAATATTGTGCATCGATTCATTCAAAAGTTTTAGACAAAGGAGATCAGCCGCATTAGCCCATCTCTATCAAATATAAATATATAAATATATATATATATATATATATTCTACCTGCTCAACAACTCTTTAGACGAATTCAAATCCTTAAATATACATAACAAAAACATAAAGTGAATTTAAACAAGTTGAATCATAATTCATTCATCCTAAATTGAATGAATACAAAATTTTACATAAACGTTAAAAAGTCAAAAAAATTGTAAGTAAAAGTTATTAATGACATATCAACATTTTATGTGTGAACATATTTTTTTAAAAAGTATAAATTATTAGTTTAGAAAATAAAATATAATTCTTTAACATCGAAAAAAAGAAATAATTAAAAGCATTTGATTTGGGAGCAATAAACAATATCAAGAATGTTTATTTAGCTTTGTTCATAGAGACATAAAAAGAAAAAAGAAAATGTTGAGGGCCAATGACATTTGGCAGCCCATCTAGGTTTAAAAATGAATGATGGTCTCAGGTCACTTGGTTGGTTTTTTCAGTAAAATATTAAGGTTTCAATTTTGAAGCGGATTCTTAGTTAGTTTTGAATTTCAATTTTGGCATAATTCCCAATTATAAAACTATATAATAGTACTGTACGAGCACATAGCTAAAGTAGGCAATGACATTCAAATTAATAGGCAACAACTCAGATGTTTCTTGCTCCGTCCTGTTTCATTTTTATACGTCACACTTTAATTAGAACGGAATTTTAGACAAGAACTGAAAATTTAAAATATATATATATATATATATAGTTGAGCAAAAATAAAAATTAAAATAAGTTATTAAGTGTGCATCTCGCGATATAGTTATATACAATTACATACATATATTTATAGATATATATAAAATGTGTAATAAAATATACATTCGATATACATTATTGAGTGTAGCATTTTTTATAACGATGCGATATAACAAGTCTGTTTAGCTTTCCGTAATAACAATAACATTTTAGTTACATTTAATTTAATTCACTCAACTTTGTGGTGGTGCCCAAATTGAACATATTTTATTCACTTAGAAAATGGGGTGTGTTCTATTTTTAATGTAATGACAAAGTAAGAGCAGATGTAATAGTATTATATTTTCAGTCAATTTTTGGTAAACTTATATTTTCAAATCATGAACATTTAAAAAATGTTATTACAATCATTATGTATAGATTTATATTCCAATCCTAACTCTCTTAATATTTTCTTAGTTTCATAATGAGAATTTCATGATTTATATTCCAATCCTAACTCTCTTAATATTTTCTTAGTTTCATAATGAGAGTTTGAAATTACATTCGGTTTCGAAAATGCTTCTCGCAACAATTGAAATAATATATTAAATGACTTATTGCTCCAACTATTCAATACCTTCACGTTAATTAATTTCACTAAGAAATTAAATGCAGAAAAATTAGTACAAATGAAATATAACTCTCGACATGCTTTTTCAAACATTGATATATAACTTTCTCCTAACTCCTCTATAAATGGGTTATCATTATTATCCTCCCGTTGAACCCCACTACTACCAATAATTTCAGCATCCCTTAAATTATTTAACATGTCAAAAAAAGTGTCATCTTCTTCATCGTCACTAGCATGTTCAACTTCATTAACGGGATCCATAGTATAGTAACTTTTTCATGAAAAGTCCACACTTTGTATAATTTACAAATCCCCCATCTATAATGGTGTCCTCAAACGTAATCCAAATTAAATTGATATAAATTTCCACACCTTCGACAAGGACAACGAATCCTCGATAACCCAAAGGTTGACATATAATTCTTTGCTACGTCCAAAAAATTATTTAAACCATTTACGTATTGTGGAGCCACTCAATTTTAATTCATTATTCAATTTCAATCCATAATTATACGACCTGTTGATGATAGTAATTAGATAATTTATTTGAAAATATTCATATTCATTAATGGCATGCATTTCTCCCATTTCTCCTTCCACTTTTTGGTAAGGGCCCTATCCCATTCAAGAACGTGCACTTATTTGTGGTTTTATAAGTATGACCACTTTGTTTCATGCACGTAAAAATTTCGGCAGCATCTTTCCATAGTTAATCACGTATACGAGACAAATAGCATATTAATAAAACCACAATTAAGTACACATTCTTAAACTGTCCAAACTGGACAATTCAGAATTTAACATCAAGTTTTAAAATCATTCAAGATTTTAAAATTTTTTGATGCTAAATTCCAAATGGGGTCTAAGGTTTGTGAATGCATATGCATGTATAGTTATAACTTATTCAATACGATAAACAAGACCACAAATTAGATGTGAAGACCTTAACAAGTTTTGTTTAATTTGATTGTTTAAATTAAAGATTTATCATTACTATTATCGTTTTATAAATTCCATAAATTTATCATCTGATTCAAGAACTATAATATAATCAAATTAAACTATAGTATAATCAAACTTTATATTTCTTTTTTGAGGGGACAAAGAGAGGCATAAAGTAATCAAAATTGCACAAATACAAGTACTAGGATATTTATTTTATTGTGCATCAGGGCAAACACATTTCAACGTAGCCTTTAGACCATACACAGACAGGATACAATCAGACAAGTCCACACACTATTGGCCCATCTTTTTCCTCACATATTTACAAATACTAATATACATATATGTATAAAGTCCAAAAAATCAAAAAAGAAATTCAAAAAAATGAGGTACACATACAATGCATTTTTGCAATTCTGAATTATGTTTCTAGCTCAAAAGGAAACTGATTTTGATTCTTGTTTGATAAAGGAAGTTGCAGTTTTTCTCCCATTGTTGGCATGGCCTCATTCAGAAACACGTTATTTTAATGCCTTAGACTCAATGTTTTTTTATGGTTTTATTTTTTTAAAAATAGGAGGTCAAGGATGATATGTTTGAATTAAAGATTACATGTGCCCTTTATGACTCCATAAAGATCAAAATGTTTGGCCTTTGTCTATTGGTTTCAGTGTCCTGCAAATGTATTCAATTATCGGGGAACCTTAAATATTCAGTTTACCTTATATTATGTAACATTTCAGATATCCCTACGTGGCTTAATTTAGAGATGTAAAAGATTTCCCAAATAATAGGTTTTAATCTGAAACTTCAATAAATATTATGGTTGTCTTCTAAAAACTAAAACTCCACTTAGAAAGCTGCTATATAAACATTTTCTGCATGCTGATAGTCACATACCAAACATAAATGGACAACTAAACAACAAATAACCCAAGATAGGACTCTAAGGTGGGATTTCTTCTTTTATTGTGTCTCGGTTCTCATTGCTTTTTCACAATCCATTTTGGTACTAATATGAACCAGAAGTCCACTCCTCCTAGTAGATTAATATTCGTCCCAATTACATCCTCTGTCCATGGCCTGGAGCAAACTAATAAGAATAAAGCTAAATTTTAAGCAACTATCTTAACATATTCATCTTGCAATTCTTGTGATTTCAAATACGCCCTATTATGGTCGAGCAGAAATACATACATATTAGTATTTATACTACACACCTACCCTAAAAACCATCATCATTACCGCGCCTAACATTTTTGGGAAAAACCAATATACAATATTAGACCCATCATTTAATCAAAACCAAAATTCCAGGCTTCCAGCAACAAAATATTCATATACTTATGCACAAATTTAAGCTAAACTAGAAAAAACAAAGGGACTAGCAATGCAAACAACATAAGTAGAATTTAACATAATGATTTCTAACTTAGCATTTGGATACTTAGTTGGCTGTTGGAACCACTGCAACACACTCAAACACACAGTCCCCAACCTACCCACCCTACCACCACTCACACCTCTTCTTCCCTAATTTCCAGTTTTTCTCATTCTTATTTCGAAATTTAGCACCCCTTTTGAGTATTAATCTCATGTTTTTGCTTAGAACTTTCATTAGAGAAGGTTTAAGCTGGTATTATTGAGGTTTGAGGGTATCAACTGAACAACGAGCAAGAAATACAAAAACAACCAGAACAATTTAAGGATTAAATACAAACTTTACCTAAAAAGAGATGCAAACAAGGGTGGCGCCAGTGCCGGAGCTGAAAAACGAGGAACGACACGGGCAGTAGCTCTATAATGGAGAAACAACTGGAAAGATAGAAGAAAAGACGGCGACGGCGATGGCTGACCGTAGAGGAATGGACGGTAGCTTGACGAAGGTGACCTACGGTGGACTTGAGGAATTCACGATTTAGGGGCTAGGGCTTTTCTGCAAATTGTTTCTGAAATGGGGGAAGAGAAGGTAAATTTGTCGGGTACTAAAATACCAAACTTAGCGACGAAATTTAACTTTCGCCGCTAAACTTAGTGGCAAAATAAAACTTATCGTCACTAAATATCATCTTACCTGCGAAATATTTTAACGTCGTCGCTAAAATTAAAATATATATATATATATATATATATAATTTTATAGGTAAAACTTAGCGACGACAAAGTAAAACATCGTCGCTACGTATCATCTTAGCGGCGAAATATTTTCACGTCGTCGCCAAAATAAACATATATCAATATAAAATTACTTTTGTTTTAGCAACGATACGAGCAAGTCATCGCTAAAGATAATACTTAGAGATGAAATAATAGAAAGTCATCGCTAAGTTTCATCTTATCGGCGAATTGAGAAACATCGTCATGAAGATACAAGAAAAAAAAAATATTGTTAGCAACGAAATGTAAAATTTCGCCGCTAAAAGTAATATAATTTTTTTCTCTTAATATTTAGCGTTGAAGTTATATGTTATCGTCGGTAAAATCAGTTTTAGCAGCGAACTTAGTTATCATCGCTAAATATTAGCTACGACATATTATATTTCACCGCTAAGTTTACATACGAAAAATCTAATTATTTTTTTTAATTATTTCCAACGACATATAATTTTTTTATCGCTAATATTTGACTTAGCGACGACATTATCATTTCGTCGCCTATTTTTCAATTTTCTTATATGTTTTCTCTTTCTTCTTCCCCATTTCTCATCCCTATTTTCTTCTTCTCTTATTTTTTTTCTTTTTGTGGGTTCCATATTCCACTCCTCATCATCTTCTTTCTTTTTCTTTTTTTTCCAAGGTTTCATCCTCCCCCTCTTCTTCTTCTTCTTCTTTCTTTTTCTTATATTTTATTTATTTATTTCTTGATTCCTCCTCCACATCTTCTTCTTTTTTTCCCCTCTTTCTTTCTATATTCTCATATTCAACCAGGAATGAATTTGATGGGTTGGGACCTAAGAGTTGAGGGGTTGTACTCATGATGGTCCCGTGTAATAATTTGGGGATAATTTTTTATTTTTTTAAACAAAATTATTTCGGGCACCCGATCGGATAATTCGGGTAGAAAAATCCTACCCGATAACCGATTTAAAATTATTTAATCGGGTTCGGATTACCTGAAACTCAATTTTTTTATAAAAAAAATCCAATCGAATCAGGTCGAGATCCGAAAACCCAAAACTGAATGTCCATCCCTAGGTTCACCCTTCCTCACCTAAATGAAATTTAGAAAGATATAATAAAAGTGAAAATGCTAAAAATAGAAGAGAAACTAGATAATATATTTCTATTACTATTAGAAAACTTACATTATAGCTAGAAAACTTAACATAAAAAAAGATAAAAATAAAACTTTATTTCCTCCTCTAAGAGATTTTTGTGTGTTTTGAATGACATTTAAAATTGGCATTTATGGAGAAAAATGTGTGACAAAAATTAAATTTAAAAAAGATATATGAATTTAAAATTGGCATCTCCAAATGCACTCCAAATTAACTTTAAATAAGCTCTAAATTCATATGTCTTTTTTAAATTTAATTTTTGTCACACATTTTTCTCCATAAAATCAACTAATTTTAGAAAAGTCATGAAAGTTGTGTAGATTTGTCTACTAACTTCATTTTTTAACTTGAATCACCTAATTTCAACTACTAATGAGAAAGTTATGTTTGATTTAAGTAAATATGTCAACATAGACATATCATTTTCAATCCACACACTTGGACAAATTTTCTGCTATAATAAAAGTTGAATTGGATTGATTTTCCAATAGCAAAGTTATAATTCTATCTCTTAGCTTTCAAATAAAGTAAGATTCAGGTCTATAAGATTTTTTAACATGAAATTATGCCCAAAATACAAAAATTGTATAAGTTCGAAAACATACTTATTTTGAATTTAATGCAAGCCCAATAATCACTTGTAAAATTTAAGTGATTTTCTTGCATATATTTTGGTGTAGACTTAAGCAAAAATGGTCATTTGCTTATAATTATGGTACTTTTTTAATCCAATGAAATATTATCTCCCAACTTATTTACGAAATGTATTATCTTCTTTGGTTTAATTTTGACTATTTTTTATCTTTTTTTGATAATTTATTCTCTAATGTAAAACATTAATAAAACTATAATATTAACCAAAATTAAAAAATATATAAAAAAATTGATATAAAAATATGTTAAAATATGCAATTGTCAGGCATCTCTACGATGCATACCCAATCAAGAGCAAGAACGGCAATGAATGGTGCGAATTCAAAAATGTTTTCAAAAAAAAAGATTAGGGTGCATTAGACTCTCAACTACGAGTTCGAACTTGATGCACAAATAGATAGAATAGCAACAAATAATATTTTTCTAGCCTTCATTTTTATGAAGTAAGATTTCATTTAGAAAGTTGTATCTTTATCATGGGAAAGATAAACTCCTCCTCGTGATTGAGCCCAACTTTGCCTGGTTTTACATAAGAAGCCCTTTGCTCGGTCTTTTAAGGGCGATTCTTGTTAAGATATGTTAGTCCAACAGGTCCTTTGACCAAGTCTTATTTACCATATGTAGAGTCTTTAAGTTTGTTATATTGTCCTAGTCTATAGGAAGTTGTTTACTGGGCTTCTTTATTATCCCCTGGTCCTTTGGTTGTAGTGGTTGTAGTGGCAGTAGGTTGGACATAATGGTCCTATTTTCATATAATTATTGTTATGGTCTTTATCAAGTTAATTGATTGTATTGTCTATATATAGGCTATCTCATTATCAATGAATGTGGTTGGAGTTGCTTCTCTGTTTAGACTATTATTAAACTTTGTTTCTTTTATCAATGGTACCCGAGCCAGGTGGTGAGAAGAGTGAGTAAAAAAAATACAAGTGAGAGTAAGAGAGTCAACAGACAAAGAAGGGTTTGTGAGATAATGCGACTCGTTGCAATAACTTTGCTTTTTTATTTCACGTTGTTTTGTTTTACAGTAGCAACACTTCTCATGGCAACCGAAAACTTTGTTCAACCCGCTATTCCTCGCTTCGATGGTCATTATGATCATTATAGTATGTTGATGGAGAACTTCTTAAGATCGAAAGAGTATTGACATGTAGTCTCCCATGGAATATTAGAACCAGTAGCCAGCATAGCAATGACGGATGCACAGAAAGTGGAGTTAGAAGGGTAACGGTTGAAAGATCTCAAGGCAAAAAATTATCTTTTCCAAGCAATTGATCGTTCAATCTTGGGGACCATTCTCAACAAAAACACTTCCAAGCACATTTGGGATTCCATGAGAAAGAAGTATCAAGGTTCAACAAGGGCAAAAAGGCAGCAGCTACAAGCTCTTCGTTCAGAGTTCGAAACACTTTGAATGAAATTGGGAGAGTCAGTTACGAACTGTTTTTCATGGACAATGGCAACTGTCAACAAGATGCGGATTCTTGGTGACAAGACAGAGGACGTCGTTATTGTTGAAAAAAATCTTCAATCCATGACACCAAAATTTAATTTTGTTGTATGCTTTACTGAAGAATCTCATGATATTTATGAACTTTCAATTGATGAATTACAGAGTTCTTTATTGATCCATGAGCATAAAATTAATCAGCAAGAGAAGGAGAAAGAGAAGCAAATATGAGATATGTGTTCAATATTTATACATTTGATATATTATCCATCAAACATAGCATCTCAAATACCAAATATAAATAAGTTTGGAGGGTACAATATATAATTCAAAAGATTTGCTCTGGCATAATTATCAGACGAAAATAATTATTTTATGCCAAAGAAAGGCATTGAAGTGGATAAATGTTACACGTCCTCTTTGTCATTTTTTTTTTATTTTTTATTTTTAAAATATCTTTCATTTAAAATTTATGACGTGATACCTTCAATTCTCTATCTTCATTTTTAAAAGCGATCTGATAAAAATAGTCAAGATTAATAGTATTTTAATTTTCATGAAAAACTTTATATCAAACTAAACAGAATAAATAATTTTAGAATGGATGAAGTAAATAATTAATTGAATTTTTTTATATATGACTGAGAAAGTTCCTATCACATCATGAATGGGCAATGGGAAGGATATGGTATAGTCAACAAACTGAAAACACAAGAGTTAATTAATCCGATTCTTGTCCCCAACAACCCTCTTTGAGTCTGCCCCACAACTATATATTGAATACAACTCTTTCGATTTCTTAATTGTTTCGATTTACTGATGATTAAAGAGTTATTGATAATATGAGTAGTTTTCATCATCTATTCCTATTGATTTATTAATAATAAATGAATTAATTATAGTATATTTCGATTCATTTAAAAATTATACGCAGTAAATTCAATGCCGGTCTTGCTCCCCACCAAGCGATTAACAATTATGCCATGTTTTTTCAATGTCCCAAATGATTGGATGCTTTGGAAATTTCACTAGGGACCAAGAAAAAGTTTAAGACTCCTTATTTCATTTGAATGACTGAGAAAGATCCTATCTCATCATGAATGGGAATTTGAAAGGACAAGTCAGTGCAACAAATTTATTAAAAAACAAAACAAAACAAAACAAAACAAGAGGAAACTTAATGACCTAACCATGATCGGCATTTTTGTCCCGCACGTCCTCTTGAGTTTTGCCAAGGATCCAAGGACGAAGCCGTAAAATTGATATTGAAATTTTGAGATTGAGTTTTTTTCTTATGAACAATAGAAAAAAGATAAATTTTTAACTTTTTTTTTCCACGGGAAGGTTGTCAAAATTCTAAAATTTTATAATTTTTCATGCAAGATTTATATTATTTTTAATATTTTATGAAATTGAGGGGTACAACTACCCCTATAGCCCCTTTAAATCCCTCGTGCGTGTAAATAATAAATTGGATACATTATATTTAATTTATTGATGATTATAGAATCAAAAAGTGCATAAATAGTTATCACCATTTATTTTGGGTAATTTCATGATCATAAATGAATTTTGAATGTATTATATTCCAATACCAGTCCTGCTGATTATGCCAGGTTTCTTCAATGTTCCAAATAATTTATTACGTGAGATTTTTGAATTGGATGGTTATTGACTTATTCCGAGAGGCATGGGACGGCAATCACGAGTCGATTTCAGACACTGACACTGCAGTCATCTTGGAAATTTCATTTGGACCGAGAAAATGTTTTAGACTCATCGATATTTAAGACTAATCAGAGTGGATATGAGGATAGACCGCCGTTCGTGATCAGCCCGATTGGTCCGGATCATTTTATGTGGACTTAAATTTATTGTATTTTATCTATTATCATTGAATAAAAAAACTAATATTTTTATTATTTATTTAATTTTTAATTGAGTAATAATGAACAGATCAAATATTTTACACCAATACATTCAAAAGTTTCATGAGAAGATCCCTATCTCTATCAACAATAATAACAACAACAATATTAATAACAATAATAACAACAACAACAATAATAAATATTCTACCAATTTAACTAATGTATAGAGAAAATTAAATTATTAATATACATACCAAAAACATAAAGTGAATTTAGACAAGTTAAATCATAGTTCATTCGTTCCAAATTGAATGAATACAAAATTTTACATAAACTTTAAAATTTAGAAAAAAAAATGTATTTACTAATTAACAATATCATATCAACATTTTATGTGGGAACATATTCTTTCTAAATACATCATCAGTTTAGAAAATAAAATATGATTCTTTAACATCTCAAAAAAGAAAAAATTAAAAGGACCAATAAACAATACCTTAATTTGTTGTTATATAAGCAAGAGTGTTTATTTAGCTTTGGACCTTTGGGTCATAGAGACCTATACAAGGTAGATGGCCAGTTGTTGCACTATAACTATATTAGAAAGTGAATTCCAATTCAATATTATTTACTACAATATTAAATAAATATGAGAAAGATAAAAAGAAGAATGAAAAATAAAGTGCATGTATATTGTACTCATAAGAAGGGCTTCATGATCACCTTCAAAAATCTTCAAGAGCGTCTCACAAGTGCCCCATGAGTATGACACAGCGGTAAGATATTAAAAGAAAATGGTGAATATCATGAGTTCGAATCCCTTTGATGGCAGGAGTCGTGTCTGTATTCCCTCCTTCGAGGCCCCTTGTCAAGCTGTAGGTGGGTCCATTGGGAGGGTGACTTATACGGAGGTTGGACCCAAATATGTATAAATTATGTCACCGTATTTACCCACAAGACGAACCAAAAGAAAAGACTATTATCTTCCAAAAATTAGTCAGTCGAAATCTGAAATTTGGATAAAAAAAAAAAACCCCTCGCAAGGACAAAAACGGACATATTTTCAGTAGTCATCTAAAGGCTTAATATACAATACTTTGATCCTCGTCTAGAATTTCTTTTATTTTTAGTGATTTTTGTGGGTATTTTTTATAGTTATTTTTATGTTCGATCTGCTAATGGTCGTGTCAAAGAGTATTTGTGACCAATATGTAGTTTTCTATGCCCGTCCAATTTTAAACTTGTTTGTCTTTAGTTTGACTATTTCATTTCCTATGAGAAAAAAAATATTAACGACAAACATTTAAGCAACTATATTAAAATAGTCTCTGAATATATATATTTGGCGAGAATATTTGTATTGTGAAATTAATAATTTTCATAAGTTTAATAGTGATAAAATTTGTATATAAGTTGTTATTAATGAAAACCCCACAATAATTAGTATTTAAATTATCTTTATTGATAAGTAGTGACACGTGTATAATAATAATTCAGTGGCGATAGAAATTGTTATAGTAATTTTGTGATAATATTTGAGTTATGGTTATACATGTCTTGCTAATTGTAAAAGTGACAACTTAAATATAATAATTGTCATCATTAAGTTTGTGAAAATTAATATTGTGACAAAATAAGAATTATTATCATTTCATACAAATAAGTAGTATTGACTTTGGCATTATTACTTCACATTTTGTCACTAAATTGTTTTTTTCATGTAGTAAAATCAACAAAGTTATAACGAATTTATAAATATGAATATGTTGATTTCCACAACAGTTCTTCGGAAATCACCATTACTTGCAATGCATGTGAAGTTATATACTAGCTTTTTATTTTAAAATCACATGTCAATTGTTTGAAAGCAAAACTTATCCGACAGTATTTTTCTCCCTTAACTTTGGAATCAAAAGCAGTGGCTTTTCCTTCTTCAGAGTTGTAACATACTTCTCATTTGTTTCTATGGTAGTTGGATTTGCACCATTGGGAAGACTCCAATCGAAATAAAGCAGTAGAGACCCCACCAACATCTGAATATTTTTGAAAGCCACACTCGATCCAGGACACATTCTTAGTCCTGTTCCAAAGGGTAAATATTCAAAATGAGTACCTCTGTAACCTATGTTCGAGTCGAAAAACCTCTCTGGCTTGAAACTTGTAGCATCCTCCCAATAGTTAGGGTCCCTAGCAATTGCCCAAGCATTAACCAGTACCATGCTATCTTTGGGAATTACGAAATTATTCACCTTGCAGGTCTCAATTGCGCGATGAGGCACCAAAAGTGGAGCTGGAACATGAAGTCTCAATGTTTCCTTAATACAAGCCTGGAAATAGTGACATTGGGATAAAAGTGTCTCATTCAATTCATTTCCTTCAGCAGTCTGTGCTATTTCATCACGAACTCTGGATAATATTTCTTGATTTCTGATCAACTCAACCATCAGCCACACCGTTGTTATAGTGGTAGAATCTGTGGCACCAATCAATAGTTCCTGTATATAGCATGTAAAAATGAGTTCTCCATAAATTTATGTATGAATATACTTACACAAGTAGCACATGCATGATATTTCATTTTTAGTGTGTAATGTTTGAAATGTCTAAAGACAAGGATTATCAATATAGTTCATATAGTTTTGAGTTAAGAAATATGTTCTAACCATTAATGCATTGCCAATCTGGTCTTCTGAAAATGTACTATCAGCTAGGACGATGTCCAAGAAATTTTGAGTTGAACTAGGGTTGTCACGTCCCACGGATCTTCTTTCGTGGATGATGTCGCCCCAAGTAAGTTTTATTTTTCGATATATATCCGTTGCCTTTCCCTTACTCCAAAAGTCTATCCCTTTCAAAATTGGCAAGAAATCAACCAAACCAAGAGTTGTAGTCTTTTCAATCACCTCGTTCACTAAAGCCATCATCACCTTATAATCATCTTTTGCCTGTCCTTCAATGTCAAACAGGTTTTTTGAAGTCAGAACACTAGAGATGATATTGGCCAGAGTTGCAAACATTATGTCTTCAAGATTCACGACTTCGCCTTCCTTAGTCCGCAGATAATTCACCATGTCCATGACCTTCTCCTTTCTTATCCAGGCATTTGATTCCATAGCCTTGGAGGAAAAGACGCAATTTTGACCGATAGAACGTAGGAGTTTCCATGACTTGCCACATTCAGGTGACAATACAATAGATGAATGCAATGTCCCTGGAAGTTTGTGATATACCGATGGCAAGTGCCTCCCTGAAAATATTCGGTCGTGGGTTTTGCAAAATTCCTTTGCAGTATCAGGTGATGATGCAACCACCGTGAGTTGGTCCCCAAGCTGGAAAGACATGAGAGGACCATAGATTTGGGCTAGCTTTTGGAGTGCAATATGAGGTTTATATATTAATTGGGAAAGGTACATCAAAACTTGGACTACATTAGGGCCTGGTGGGAGCTGTCGAACTCCAAATAGGAAATGTTTGAGGAAAAGAAAGAGAATAGGTACAAAAAGCAGCAAGGCCAATGCCATAATGGATAAATATGGCTGTTCTGAAGCTAAATTTTTGCTTGTTGGGAATCCCTGGAACTGAATCAAGCAAAACAAGAATGGGGTTCTTACTCTTTTACAGCTTATGGGAAACTAAAATGAAGCAGCTCCATATTTATAATGTGCCAAGGGGCTGAGGTTCATGCACTTTATCAGCGTAATGACTGACTTTTCTTACCTCAATAGATATTGCAGTCGTATATAATTGAATGATTCGTACATTAACCAAATATACTATATGGAATACTGAAAACAACTGTAGCACTTAAAGAAAGAATATTGAAACATATATTTCCTTATCGGCGTTGTTGCTGCAACTGGAAACCCTTGTTGTTGTCAAAAGTCAATAGAGCTGCACACAAACTAAAACTACTGAAGGAAAGAAAATTCATCAGCCATCAACTTGGATTTCCCACCCACCATTCTGCTGGCCTTCAATCTATTGTAACAATGACTTCTAAGAATGACACAGACTTTAAGCTTAAACCATCTATATGGTATATTTTTTAGTACTTCATATTATCTATTTTAATTTTGTATTATATTTTATATTTCATATAATATATACACATTCTGAGTATAAAATGAATTGTAAGAAAATATTTTATTAAATATTTTACACATATGGTGTACACTTGTGTAGTATAAAATGTAAGATTCAATACAAAATTATAATAGAATGTTGAAATTGGTTTTCTGACACATTGTAATGTGTAAAACAACTTGAAAAATATTTTTCTTTAATTTCGTATCACAACATGAAGGAAATACCAAAAGAGAAAATAAATTGTGTTACAAAATGGGAAATTCAAGTCATGTTTTCAAATTCTTGTATTGTAAAAACTCCTCATTGGTTAACCTGTAAAATATCTTCAGTTTGAAACAGATTAATCATGCATGACATCCACGATTTGGAAAGCAAGAATTATAAAAGGAACCAATTATCTTTAGTCTTTGGTTTGAAACTGGTAAATCATCCATGTCTTGGAAAGAAAGGTTTATGGAAAGAACTTAACTGGTTTATTTAGATACGCAATCAAAGATATTTTAACCGCATGAATTTGTTAGTTCTCCATTTTTTTTTTTGGAATGCTGGTTAAAAATAACATCCTATTACATGCATGTACATTCTCAACTATTTACATGGATTTGAGATATAAAAGAGAAATTGTATATACAGTTGGACGTATAAGAAAAGTTCATTGTTCAAATTCTCTATTTTAAATTATGATTTCATCTTGAAGTTACATTACATATTATGCACGTTAAAACGTATAAATATATATTTGGTTATGAATCAATACATTTAGCATGTATATATTTATAAAGTAAAATATAAGATGAAATACGAATTAAAATAGATCTAAAATTAGAAAATAAATAAAACATAAGGGGTAAGAAGCTCCTCGCACGTCTAATTTTGATTGGACCGAGAAAGAAAAAACCAAGTTTTAGACTCAGTATTTGATTTGCAAGTACTACATTAGAATTGAAAATGTGACTTTCTTCTGTAATTTTTCCAATTTTAGTCATTTACGCTATCTTTCACTTTGAAAATTTGTAAAAATGAAATTATTTTTTTTAAAAAAAATAAAACATAAATTTTATTTTTTTTTAATATTTTTTCTCACTAAATTTATGCATTCAAAAGTTGAGTCCCTACCCATCAATTCCTTAGTCCAAAATTATTGTCATTTAATTTAATTTTTAAATTAAGTTATTGTGTTGTTATTATGATAATTCTAAAAAATTATATCATAATATTTATTGTATTATTTATTATTGTGTTGCCCATAAAAATATGTCTAATTTGACCCAACATGAGTTTTAAATGAGAGTTGCAGAAGTGACATCATTACTTTAGTGGGGCGTGTAGTTTTGTGTGTGGGTGTATTAAGAAATTAGTCTTATTTTGAGATATTTCAATAAATAAGAACAATATATAGAGAGCAAATAAAGTATTATTTTCATTTAATTAACAAATAAAGGACTAAATTATTTATATTAAAATATTAAAAAATAATCTAGTTGCCTAGTATATAATGAACATATGATTTTGGGATAGACGAAGTAATATAATTTTATTAGGTCCATTTAAACTTGTTAATTTTTTGTTCTGCATTAAAAGATTCTTTAGTTTATTATTCTCATCAATTTGTATGTTGTATCATATGTACGAGTTTTTAGAGGTTTTCATTCGGTAAACTTGAATGGAACCAACATCTCATTAAACCAAATATTACCAAAAAAATTTCAGTTTTTCAGTTTAATATTTGGTAAAACAATTTTTTTTCTAAAAAATAAGATAATAATATAATTAAAAAATGAAGTAATAAAATTATATTTTATTTTTTAGTTATGATTTTTTTATAAGTAAAAAATAAATAATAATTTTAAAACTAAATAATAAATATATAAATATAAAAATATATAAAATAATAATGTAATATTCAATAAACCAAAATCAAAAAATCAAAATTGAATCGAATATCGAACTTTTATAAAAATAAAAATTAAATACCGACTGTCATAGATACTCATTTGTTTATCTTGTTGTCGTAGATAGACACACATGAATTTAAATTTTTATTTTAATTAATCATGTTTATTTTGATTTTGATATATCAAATATTTGTAAGAACAGGACAGGAATTGTACAAAATTGGGTGAGAAAATTTTGATGTTAAATAGTTTCGAGCCATTTAGTATAATAGCATCAAAACTCATATTTTCGTAACCTTTATTCAAAGATGTTAAATCCACCTAATTTAGCATATCAAAAAAATAAAAAATAATCAATGTCCCAAAATTTATGGTGAATTAATTGCTGCTAAATTTGCTTGTCACTATACTGCACAAAATCATGGAAATATTAGCATCCTCTTGTTTTTATCTCACTATATTATTTTGATTGTAACTATGAAAATATTAGTGGTTAGTGTGATTATTTACATTATTATTTGAAATTGAAAATTTTGATAATCTTAAATAATAGTGATATATATATTTATAAGCTGTATAGTCAAATTTTCAAATATTAAACCAAGAATCAGGGAGGATCAACTCAGTTGATGGAAGATAAAAAAAAATTGCAATTAAAGAAAATACGTGAAACTAACAATTATATATATTTTATTTATTTTTTAAAATAAAAATTAATTATTCTCTGAATTAAAATAAAGATGTCATATCACTCATTCTCAACAATCGCTTTTAGAGCCAATAAAATAAAATACACAAAATTTTAATTTTTTCAACTCTAGCTACAATTTTGATTTAACTGAATTTGAACGAGTGCGTGTCAAAGGTTGAAAAGCCAAGTGTGAGAGGAGATCATGCATTTTTATGGTCACTTGGATATATTTTATTTTATCAATTATTGCCTATTGAATTTAAATATAATATTTTTATTATTTATTTATTTTTTAATTTAATATTAATAAATAAATTCAATATTGTGCATCGATTCATTCAAAAGTTTCAGACGAGGAGATCAGCCGCATTAGCCCATTTCTATATATATATATATATATATATATATACATGCAATTTTATGGTCACTTAGATATATTTTATTTTATCAATTATTGACTATTGAATTATAAATATAATATTTTTATTATTTATTTATTTATTAATTTAATATTAATAAATAAATTCAATATTGTGCATCGATTCATTTAACAGTTTCAGACGAGAAGATCAGCGCATTAGCCCATCTCTATCAAATATATATATATATATATATAGATACATACATACATACATGCAATTTTATGGTCACTTAGATATATTTTATTTTATCAATTATTGACTATTAAATTATAAATATAATATTTTTATTATTTATTTATTTTTTTTAATTTAATATTAATAAATGAATTCAATATTGTGCATTGATTCATTAAAAAAATTCAGACGAGGAGATCAGCCGCATTAGTCCATCTCTATCAAATATATATATATATATATATATATATATGTGTGTGTGTGTGTGTGTGTGTGTGTGTATTCTGCATATATGTATATATATATATATTCTACCTGCTCAACAACTCTTTATACGAATTCAAATCCTTAAATATACATAACAAAAACATAAAGTGAATTTAGACAAGTTGAATCATAGTTCATTCATCCTAAATTGAATGAATACAAAGTTCTACATAAAGGTTAAAAAGTCAAAAAAATTGCACGCAAAAGTTAATAATGTCATATCAACATTTTATGTGCGAACATATTTTTTAAAAAAATATAAATTATTAGTTTAGAAAATAAAATATAATTCTTTAACATCGAAAAAAAGAAATAATTAAAAGCATTTGATTTGGGAGCAATAAACAATATCAAGAATGTTTATTTAGCTTTGTTCATAGAGACCTAAAAAAAAATAAAAAAATTTGAGGGCCAATGACAATTGGCAGCCCATCTAGGTTTAAAAATGGATGGTGGTCTCAGGTCACTTGGTTTTTTCAGTAAAATATTAAGGTTTCCATTTTGACGCGGATTGTTAGTTGTGAATTTCAATTTTGGCATAATTCCCATTTCATAAAACTATAGAATAGTACTGTACGAGCAGTAGCTAAAGTAGGCATTGACATTCAAATTAATAGGAAACAACTCAGATGTTTCTTACTCCGTCCTGTTTCCATTTTTATATGTCACACTTTGATTCAGAAATTTTAGATAAGAATTGAAAATTTTAAAATATATATATATATATAATTTAGCAAAAATAAAAATTAAAAGTTTACATTGTCACATTATTAATTTAAAATTTTATATAAAAACAAGAATTTTATTTTAAAAAATAAAATTTTGTTCTGAAATATTTGAAAAAATTATAAGAGAGGAGTATTTAGCAAAAAAAATGGTGGTAAGAGAAGGAGCAACACGATCTTGCTATACTTGGCGATATGTATTAAGTGTTCATCCCACGATATATTTATGTACAATTCACACATACATTTTAAAGTGTGTATAAAATGTACGATAAAATATACATTATCGAATATAACACTTTTTATACTGATGCGATACAATAAGTCAGTTTAGCTTACCATAATAACAATAACATTTTAGTTGTTAATTCAACATTTCCTTTAATTCACTTAACTTTGTCGTGGAACATTTTTTATTCACTTAGAAAATGGGGTGTGTTCTATTTTTAATGTAATGACACAAAGTAAGAGCAGACGTACTAGTATTATATTTTCAGTCAATTTTTGGTAAACTTCTATTTTCAAATCATGAACATTTAAAAAATATTATTACAATCATTGTATTGTATGTTCTTATCAATTGTTTATGTATTGGTATCTCTTGTAGTCTAGGTGATGAACTTCCAACTTTGAATTCCACAGCTACTCGCCAAAAAAGACTTGGGAAAAATTGAAATCAAATTTCAAACCTGATTATTAAATCTTAAGACGTAAGCTATGAATAGAAAAACCATGATTATAATTAAGAAAACTTTATCAAGAATGAAGAAAAAGTTCGCTGCCGATAATTGATTTGCCAAGCCAACTAATTATTTGAAAATTAATTCCTATGTCTTCAACAGAATTGGCCTTGTGTTGGAGAATTAAATTTTAGACATCAAAATTTCAATTTCAAATAGTAATATCTAAGTGGTAAAGGTAGAGGATTTTAAAGACTCAAGATCTTACATTTAAATCACATTAAAAATATGAACATTAGTTATATTTGTTAATTTTTAAAATAGGGTTAACTGTCATAGAATTGATGTATTTATATTTTGATAATTAGTAGGATCTATATATTTTTTTTATAGATCCTAACTTCCCATAATCTTGTATTGTAATAGTCAAACTGATACTTTCACTAAATAATGAGCGGCTGCCAATTTGTATGTTTAAGAAATATGTAGTGCTCGAGTATCTTCTTAATATTCAAATGTTAATTGATCTACTAACAAAACCATTATTTTCAAAAAGGATTTTAAAGATCATGAGAATATATGGAATTATTATCGCTCAAACGGTATCATAATTAAAACCAACTCTAATTTAAAATACAAATCATTTATTTGACATTTTATGTATGAATTGGAAAGGCAATTTAACACAAGATATCAGGCAAATGTATCCTCTAAACACCATGGAAGTGTATAAATATTTCTATAACTTCTACAAACAATATACAAAGGGAAACAAGAGATTCATTCTTCTTCTTCTTCTTCTTCTTCTTCTTCTTCTTCTTCTTCTTCTTCATTATAAAAATGTCTTTTACTTTAGAGTATATATATATATATTCTACAACTCAAACCTCTTTTGACGAATTCAAATCCTTAAATATACATAACAAAAACATAAAGTGAATTTAGACAAGTTGAAGCATAGTTAATTGTCCTAAATTGAATGAATACAAAGTTTTACATAAAGGTTAAAAAGTAAAAAAAAATTGTACTTAAAAGTTAATAATGCCACATCAACATTTTATGTGCCAACATATTTTTTTTAAAAAGTATATATTATTAGTTTAGAAAATAAAATATAATATAATTCTTTAACATCGCAAAAAATAAATAATTAAATGCATTTGATTTGGGACCAATAAACAATATCAAGAATGTTTATTTAGCTTTGTTCATAGAGACCTAAAAAGAAAAAAAGGAAATGTTGAAGGCCAATGACAATTGGCAGCCCATCTAGTTTAAAAATGGATGATGGTCTCAGGATCACTTGCTTGGTTTTTTCAGTAAAATATTGAGGTTTCAATTTTGACTGGGATTCCTAGAACAATATCAACATTTACTTTAATTCACTTAAGTTTGTCGTGGTGCCCGAATTGAACATTTTTTTATTCGCTTAGAAATGGGTGTATTCTCTTTTAAATGTTATGACTATTGACTAAGGAAGAGACGAAGTGCCAGTATCATATTTTCCGTCTATTTTTGGTAAAACTTATATTTTCAAATCATGAACAATTAAAAAATGTTATTACAATCATTGTACCATATGTTCAATCATTGTATTATATGTTCTTATTCATTGTTTATATACGCGTATCTCTTGTAATCTAGGTGATGAACTTCAAACTTTGAATTCCACAGCTACGTTCAATACATCGCCAAAAAACGACTTAGGAAAAAATGAAATCAAACTTCACACCTGATTATTAAATTTTAAGACGTAAGCTATGAATAGAAAAACTATAATTAAGAAAACTTTAATCAAGAATGAAGAAAAAGTTCGCTATTGATAATTGATTTGCCAAACCAACTAATTATTAATTCTCATGTCTTCAATAGATTGGCCTTGTGTTGGAGAATTAAATTTAAACATCAAAATTTCAATTTCAATTAGTCGTATGCTAAGTAATAAAGGTAGAAAATTTTAAAGACTCGAGTTCTTGTATTTAAATTCCATTTGATGTGCAGTAGGTCAAGTCTGATCCATATGGTTTGAACCAGTGGCTAGGTTAGGGAGGTTGAATTAGGCTATGGATGTCTTTCATCTTAAAAAGAGTTGTGGGGGTAATCAGTCAACCACTAGCTCGGTATATAAGCTACGAGTATACGTGACCTATTATGTGCATCGCATGAGTTACATATTGCATGATCTACTATCATGCGAGGATAGCTTGCTCCACTTTGAAGGACTTGCATCCTTCAGATCATGCAGGGTCATGCAGAAAGATAGGGTGAAACCATTATGGTTGAAAAATAATAGCAAATTTTATTTAGGATAAATCAAGAAGCATAATTACGTGTACATGAGTCAGTTACAATAAATTGAGGTTTAAAATCTTCATTTTACCTCGACTTTGATATCTACAAACATGTTACACTTTATATATCTCATACATATATTCTCTGCATGTTTTTATCTTCTTCTCCAAGCATCCAACTAAATTGAGCATCAGAATCCTTATGTCGGGCCAGCCTAGTGTCTATTTTTGTAGGTTTTTCGACCAGTGGAAGAGATGAGCAAATTACTACTTGGAGTGCATCTGCTACAATTGATGCAATGCACCATTAAAAATATAAATATTAGTTATACTTGTTAATTTTTAAAATAAGGCTAATGTCATATGATTGATGTATTTATAGTTTGAATTTGAGTAGGATTCATATATTATTGGGATTAATTTAATTTCTCAAAAGTGGGCTTACATATATAAATAACAACTATATTATAGGCTATCTAATTTAGAGGGCGTTTGGCTAAATTTATTTAAAATATCTTATAAGCTCCAACGTCTTATAAGATATTTTTGAACATTTATAAGATGTTAGATCTTATTTTAAAAATAAGTTGTTGAAGTGTTTGAATAAAATAAGATCATAGAGCTTTTAAAATGTCAGTAACGATAATTTTGTAATTAAAACTGTTAAAATTAAATGAGTTTGTTAAAATAAGATTTTAATTTGAAAATATGTTGGGGTGGAGATACTTTTTTTTAGAAACTTATAAGCTCTTAAACAACTTTTTTTTTTTTATTTTATAAGCTCTTTTAGGAAAAAAAATTACCAAATATTTTTTTATAGCTGATAAGCTCTTAAATAACTTATAAGATGTTTTGAAAAACTTACAAGTTTAGCCAAACACCCTTCTAATAGAGTCAAATAAATAATTTATCAGTGGGACTCTAAAAATATCTGTTGGGTATGAATTTTGTAATGTGTAGAAACCTAATATTAGTCAAATTTAGGATTGATGAAATAGTTCTCAAGTCATATCATACAATATTTTATTTTTCTCATCTTCCCTGTCTTCAAGATAGACCCATTAAGTAACTAAGTTGATTTGATTGTAGAAAACGCTAATTTAATTATTTTTACTATCATGAGTTCAGATACACTCCACATTTAGAATTAAAGTATTTCAGATTTTAATTTCAGAACAGCTCTCTTCCTCCTCTATTTCTAATTTCGTGAAAAAGCCCTACAATGCTCCTGCGCAGCCACCGTCCGTCCGTTGGTTCAACCTCCGGTCGTCCTGCGGTCATTGTTCCTCTGGTCCTCCGGTCATTGTTCATCCGATCATAGATCCCCGAGGTCCCTCTCTCTTTGTTCCGTCTTTCTCTCAGCCGCCGCAATCCGTTCAGCCACAATCCTCCGTTTAGCTGTCGTCTCTCTCTCTTTCTTTCTTTCTCTCCGCCAAGCCACCCTCACGTCCGTCACTTTCTCCGTCGCTTCGCTGGTGTCCCCTCTCTGCTCGACATCGCCGACGCCCCCTCGATGCGCGACGTCACCAACGCCACCAACCGCCACATCCGGCGCCCCTGTTCTCCATCGCTGACAAAGTGTCATGTTTCTTGTACATAGGCAACCCATTGAGCGATAATAGGAAGAAACTTGTGTGCTGCTGCTTTATTGATTCGAAGCTTCCTACTCTTATTTAAGGTACAAATTAGTTTCTTGTCTGCTTGATTTTGAAATTCTGCGAGTCTTTTAGGAGTTCTAATCTATTGTACACTTGTTGCCTAAAGAAAAAATGACAGAGCCAACAATATGAATTCATGATTAAGTGATTGTTGTAGAATAGATCTTCAGAATGTGTCATTTATAAAGGAAATGGTGGAAATGGTGGAAATGGTGGAAATGGTGGAAACAAATATTGAGGCATGTGCTTTATAGTATGACTTTCATGAACAAATGTTAGGGCTTTAGGCAATTTTTAAAAAAAATTAAGAGATGGAAATTAATTGATTTCAAATTTATTTTTTTCTGAGATAAACTAGAATACAATCTTGGATTTCAAAGAGTCATTCTTAAGGTGTCACCAATTGTTCCTTTGTTTTTCCGGCTATGCCTGTAGCTGAATGAATCAGAGATGAGTATATTCTAGCTGATGTTTCTTTTTAATGGCTGCGTTTTGTTTTTTTTTTGGCCTTTGGGATGGCTTCAAAGATGGTTTTTCTTTTCTGATGAAGTTCTTGGTTGCCTTTAATCCTCTAAACTTTGTCTGGTTTTCCATGAGATGAAAACTGAAACGTCTGAATATTTCACTTTGTCTGGTTTTCCATGAGATGAAAACTGGAACGTCTGAATATTTCATTGAAGGACCACAAAATATTTGCGACCAAGTCTAACTAACTTGTGACTTCATCTGATCAGTGCAAGCATGGAGGATGAGAGTTTCATTTCATGAATATTATCTAGCTCTAGAAGCGCGCCAAAATAGCTCGCAGCCATTAGAATACACTTGTTTGAGTCACTCAAAAAAATTAAAAACTAATCTTAATAGACAGAGTTAATGAGTCTACGTACTTTGGATCTCTTTTTTAATTTTAGGGGCACTCCCAAATAAGAGATGCTAAGTTGAAGTTTTATTTCTCCAATTCAAACTAGTTATGTTGTATTCTGAAAGTATGAATGAAAGTGCAATTAAATATACATCAACAATCACACAAATATGCAATCAAATATATTAATATGTCTATCTTCTCACTTAGAATAAATACGTCCATCTTCTTACTTACTTCAAGTGTAGTCTCATTCTTATTACGATATAAGACTATAAATTTCATTATCTTTTCTCTCAGCCCAAATTATTTCACACTCATCTTCAAAATAGTGGCAGCACGACCTAGCATGAACTTCAGAATAGGTTTGATTGGGCTTTTGGACGTGACAAGCAGTTTTCAACATTGTTACAAAATCACTTCAATTACTTTATATTAATAACTATACATCATGCATATGCATTTACAAGCATTAGACCCCAATTGAAATTTAACATCAAAATTTTAAAATTTTTAATGATTTTAAAATTTGATGTAAAATTCTGAATTGTCCAGTTCGGACAATTTGAGAATGTGCACTTAATTCTGGTTTTATATTAGTATGTTATTTGTCTCGTGTACGTGATTAATTATTTCAAACTAGACATTTAACCTCAACATATAGAATTATTGGATATACAAGCAAGTTTCTCTAAGAACATACATAATTTCATTAATGATAAATATGAAGACATTGAATTAGATAGTGAGGGAGAAGAGTAAATATTGTTGTCAGATGATGATAGTGACTAATAGTATGAACCATCAACTTTTATTTTACTTCATTTTATTAAGTATTTATACTATGTTATTCATATTTTCTATTTATTCATTCAATTTCTAATGTTAAGAAATTAAGAAAAAATTAAAATTTTCACACTAAGACATTATTAACTTAGACATTCTGAACTTCGCATTATGTTAATTGTGAATGTTAATAATTATTATTTCAATCATGATCAATCTATATCTTTTGATTGTGTTTACTAATTATTATTTCTTTTCAATCATTCGCTAGCAGCTATTTGCACCCTCTTCTACTGTCACTCCTCCGAGTTCTGCTTACAGTAAGGTTTTCAAATAGATTAATATTATTGCTAATTTGTTAGTAAAGTTCATAAATAATCTTATTTATATTATCTATCTAACCACATGTTTGTGTTTTATATGCATGCCTCCTAAAAGGATTGAGGAGCAACCCATTATTGATCGAGCTACTACTGACATTTCGATGGAGGATGGTACATCCGATGATTTGTTTTATTTTTTAACTTATTTTATATTATCATTAATAATTATGTTGAACAGTAATCTAACATACTTTTTTTACTATTGCAACTTCTACACAGAGGCAGCATCGAGATACGAGAGTTACACATGGTGACAAACTGAGATGTCATATAGAGGAGATAGGGAGGATATAAGTCACATTTCACAAATCTGATGGTCGTCTTACAGGGCAACATGGATCCTCTTTTAAGATGGAACTCGGTGTAGCAGTAAAAAAGTTTGCACCATTACAAGTGGCTAATTGGAGGCATATTACAGAGGAACAAAAGAGACCCATATTTGATCGGTTGTCTGTTAATATAATTAACTAACGTATTTGTCAGTTTTACTTTCTCTTTGATATATTAAATATTAACATATTTTATTTTATTTTTGTATGTTATGTTTATTGTAGAATTTGGCACAGGACCAGAGTCAGTTAAGAGAGAGATCAATAGGCTATTGAGTGCTTGATACAGGAACAACTGCTAGAAGATGCACAAACACTTCAAAAGTCTCATAGACCTACCTTAGGAGGAGCGACTGAAATATATGCCTGATGATTTCTGTGAAACTCAGACGGATTGGAAGTATATGTGTACATTATTCGAGTCAAAGGAGTTTAAGGTAAATTTAATACAAAGTTTTAGCTAATTTATTTAATGAAATCTTATATTTATTAATTTAATCTTGTGATGTTTATAGCTTTAACTTTTTCTTGTAGAAACGATCGATGATGAACTCCGCAAATTGAGAAAATTTGCATTATAATCATCGTGGAGGTTCAAAGTCTTTTGTGCACTACAGTTATGATAGTGTAAGTATATAAAATCTTATATTTTATTTAAATAACTACTTTATTCGATAAGTAACATATGACATATGTTATTTTTAGACTAATGTAACTAGTAGAAAAAATCGAATTACTATTTTTAATGAAACTCACAACAGCACTACGAAGGGTTGGGTAGGAGATAGTGCTCAGAGTGCATATGTAAGTAATTAATTCATTTGATTATTTCTTTTTAATTTATTTAAAACTGAATATGTTGACATATTTATTAATTTCAGGGTGAGATGATGCGACTTCGAGAGGAATATCAAGAGTCACAAGCTCACACGGATACCGGGGATAATGCTCACGCCTTAGACAACATACAAATTACTGATAAAGTCTGTGACCAGGATCTCGGTATACGTTCAGGGTACGTGTGTGGGCTTGAAAATAGGCCCAAGCCTCTCAAGTCAACTACTTCTAATACTACATCATTCAGGTCGACCAATGCAGTGTTTAGAAATCACCTGAGGAGCTAGCAGGCACCAAAAGCGAGCTAGCAGACACCAAAACTGAGTTACTAATTTATAAAGATAAACTGCATATCTTAAGTCACAACAAGCCTTGATTTTGCAGTTTCTTGACAGAATGTCTCCTGGTGCATCGCAAGCGGTACAGTCGTTAAGCCAACAGTAGCCATCATCTTCAGCTTCACCCTGGCCTCCACCGCCTCATACTTAGTTTTGTGTAAATGTTTCAATTTTGCATAGTTATTCTTACCTTTTTTTATAGATTAATTGTTATATCAATGTTATTCAAATTAGTCATTGTTGTTGTTTTGATATATACGATTATGTTTAATATGTAGTATTAATTTATTTCTAATTACATCTTTGCTTTGTTATTCTGCAGTCATGGCTAGAACAGCACCTGATGATTCTCATTTTAATTCTCATTTAGGTGTATTAGACTTTTGTCTAATTTATATATGGAGATATTTTACTTTTAATGTTGATTTTTATAATGATTTGTTTAATGATTAATTTGTATGATTTGTGTATATGATGGTTTGTTTAATATAGGATGGGTTTTTTAATGAAATGTCTTTTAGTTAATGATATTTAGATTGTTGGAATGATAAATGTGTTGTGAATGGTTGTTGGATATGTTATGGGAAGTTGTTGAATATTTGTGAACAGTTGTGATAAACATGTTGTGGATTTTTTATTTAAAATAGAGTTTAATTTGGATTTATTGTTTAAAATAGGAAAAATGATCGAAATAAAAAAAATTATTTAAAAAAATTAATATTAATGACTAATTTTCAGAATTCATCACTGAGATTTTTTTATTTTTTAAATATTATTAACTTAGCGACAAACACTGACAATTCGTTACTAAGATTTTTTTATATTTTTTTGAACATTTTATTAATTTAGCAATGAATTCTAGATATTCGTCTCTAAATGTAGCGAGGAAGCCGCTAATTTCATCGATAAAGATAAAATTATCTATTTAATTTAATTTTTTTAATATTTAAGTGAGAAATTCCTTATGGATTGCGTCGCTAAGTTATTCTATAGCGACGAAATTTTCAACTTTAGTGACGAAAAATTTCGTCGCTAAACTTTGCGGCGTTCTAACAGTTTATTAGCCAAAAAATTTTATGACGGTCTTATTACGGTGACTTTAGTGACGACTTTTTTTTCTTGTAGTGTATTTAGTGCTCGAATATCTTTTGACTCCTTTATTTGGAGAATGGTTTATAAAGATTAGGAGAAAATATGAACTATTATCTGTCAGACGATATCATTAAAACCAAATTCTAATTTAAGATACAAATTATTCATTTGATATTTTATGTATGAATTAAAAAGACAATTCAACCCAAGATATCAGGCAAATGAAAATATAGATACATTTTAAGGGCATAACTTAATAATAATGGGCGTATCACCACTTTGAATGTTCCATGTATGATTGATCTATGTACTTTACTCCTACAACAAGACTATGTTGTATTTCTATGTCCTTAATAGACTTGTACCTTTTGTGGAATGTGTTAGGGATATTTTTGATAAGTTTATCTATACAAGTAGAGAATTGATACGAGTGATTCTTATAGGTTATCACCGATAAGGTCTTACAAGAATTTGTGAAAATCAAGATTCTACATAAGGGCCATTGAATATGTTGTAAAGTATAACAAGCTTCAACTTGTACACAATAAAATAATGTCTTCTTTGAATTTCATATTCAATCATAAGTTAAAGGTTCGTCAACTTCAAATTATTCAATATGCAATACCCAAGTTAATATTTACCTTATTATTATATGTTAATAAGTGGGTGATTATTGCATACGATTGTGTATTTACATGCCATGGATTGACTCATATAAGTTTTTTTGCCTTCCAAGTTGCTTGAGTCATGCATTAGATATTTACTAGAGTTTGGGATCGTTTATTCCGTTATAACATTAAATATATATGAGAAAGATAGAAAGAAGAATGAAAAAATAAAGTACATGTATTCTGTACTCATCAAAAGGACTTGATGAACACCATTAAAAGGGCCTCATGAAAACAAAAATGCACATGAGCATTCTATACTCATTAGGCAGACCAAATAGTTGCAGAAAAAAAATCAAATCTTTGAATTTTCAGATTTAAAACATTTAATTTTCTTCTTCTTCATTAAAAAATGTCTTCTTTTTAGAGTATTTTATTTTACGTTGTTCTTCTTAATGCAGGTTGATTTCTTATTTTAACATTTACAAGGAGTGTAGTATTAGAGATTAGAAGATTTCTTGAGAATCATAGGCATTATATATTTGAGAAATCTATACACTAAAAATAATATATTTTTAGTGGTCGTCTAACCTACCATATTTACAATTTATCTTCTTTCATTATTTACAAATTCTCCATACCCACTCATTTGCAGAATACTAATTTGGTTGTGTTTGAGCAGGTGCATAAACAGTGTTTATTGCAATTTGCAAGTATAGCATAATAGGAATATGAGGCTTCTTCAAGAATCAAGAAACAAGGGCCTCTCGAGCCATGGGGGCACAAATGGTGTTAAATATGATAATAAAACTATCTGTCCCAAAATAAATGTTTTATTAGTACTTTGGATCACTCAGCTTGACTAATTATTTACCTGTATTTGTCGAGTTAATTAAATATTTTTAATAATAATGAAATAAAAATAAATATTAAGATTTAAAAGTTTTATAACATTAAAATACTTGAAAATAGAAGTTGTCAAAAAAATATAGTTAACTTTGTATTATACCAAACGAACGTCACATTCAATTTGAGACAAACAAGATATTCAAATTGGAATGGAAAGAATAAATAAAGGACATGAGATTTCTGTTCTTTTTATAGCATGATTGATATGTAAGATTACAATATATTTTATTTCAAATGGTATTTTATCTTTTATTTCAATATTATCAATACACGTTAAGTATATAAAATGACATTATCTATGCACTTTTAGAGTGTGTTAATGATATTAAAACAGAAAATAAAACACCATTTGAAATAGACAATTCAATGTGATAAGAATGGAGTGAGAACGAGTATTCCCAAAATCATTACCAAAAGCGTGTTTGGTATAATTAAGTATTAGGAATCTCAATTTTCATATGAATCCTCATTTACAAAAAGTATATAATTTATCATTCCTCCCTCATCGTGGGTTTAATTATTCCCAATTAGTCATAAATAAATTTATATTTATTTTTAATAAAATTATCCTCCTAAACTTAACAAAAATATTTGATAAAATTTAAGGACGACAAATTTATAGACTTGAATCCACACCCACTCGAACCTAAGATCCAGCGGATTAAACCTTCTAAACCTGCTTTATAAATTTAAAAATATTAAAAAATATTTTCAAAATTATATCTTCATAACTTTTTAAATATGATAAAATTATATTATTAACAAAGAACTAATTATATAAAAATTTACATATACATGTTTTAAGTTTTAAGAAATTAAAATTTTCAATTTATTTATTACTTCTATATACTTAGCTATTCTTTTATTTCATATTATTTTTTTATAATTTAAAAGAGTATTATATTCATATTTTATATGTGAGTATATATGTAACAAGTACATATTTTTTCATATGCATCATATAAATACTTTCATATTAAAAAAATCTATGGAATATATTAATAAGTCGAGTTTAAGTTTGAAAATTAAAACCAAGAGCGGTATAGACTGTCCTTTATGGTTTGAAAAAAATTAGTAAAAAAAAAAACTTTTAAATTCCATGTAATTTATTTACTCAGTTAATTATATATATTCAAAATTAAGTTATTCTTTAGTCATTAATTAAATTTTATTCATTAAAAATTTGATTATTAATTAGATTACATAATAATAATAATAATTAAAACTTAAATTATATTAAATAAAGTGGAAAAAAAAATGGAAATGAGAAGTAATATAAAATGAAAATATGAAAAAGAAAAGAAAAGAAAAATTAGTTGAAAATAAACGTTTGATAGAATATTATATTAGCACCCCATAAGTTATACGTAAATTACATCTAGTTCTATATCGACACTATGTATTGGACGGAGGGCATTTTTTTCCGCAAAATTTGGTCAAACTGAAGACTGAATATCTGGGATATATTAAAAAAATACCACATTTTTAACTTATGTTATTAAATTTCTGAGTCGAAAATTTTTAGAGGGCATCACTATTAGGGAGTGTTAATGTAATTTACGTGTGTATAAGTAATTATCACTTAATTATATTGTTGTCATATTTCACTGTGACATTATCTTATGTTAGGCACTTCTTAATTTGTTGTTTGTTCATATATGATGGGGGGATTTTAGTTCTTATGAATTTAGATCTCGTCCCGATTTCTTGCATCGAAATCATCATCTTCAAATTTATTCTAAATTTGTCTCATAGTGAATGCTACCCTTGCTGTGACACACAATCAAGTTTTTCTTTTATTTATTTATTTTTTTGGTAACAATATTTAGATATTATCAAATTTTCAAGTCTTAAATAAAGTATTTACTATGCTGTCTATATTTTTCAAGTATATTTCGATAATTTATCTTAATAACTTACTATTTTATTCCAAAAATCTATCAAAATTAACTTATATCAGTAAGAATTTGAAACAGATGGAAGAAAGTATAATTGTAACGGCATGCAGTGGTTTTCTTATTGTCAAAACTTCGAATTTAGTTTGTAATGAATTTTTAGCAAAAAATTTAAAACCAATTTACTTTTGAATTTACTTAAATTTGAGCAACGGATATAAGTGCATTTTTTACAGGGTAAATAGCATTTCACCCTCATAAAATTAATCGTTTTAATACATTACCCCCAAAAAGTAAGTTTTAAGTATTTTAGTACTTCAAACTTAATTATTTTGACATTTTATCTTTCAAAAGTAAATTTAAGTATTTTATCTCATCAACTTATATTTACTATAGCACATTGCACCCCCCTCCCCCCCCCCTCCCCCTATATCATTCATCAAAATATTTTTCGTCTGCTGCAGGTGTGTTTTTTATTTTTTTTGTTTTTGCACGCAAAAATAAAAAAAATAATCGTAATATCTTCTATTATTGACAATAGTGAAGAGAAAACAAATTATGATATTTTTAATGTAAATAATATGAATTGTAATACCATTCACAAAACGCCACTATTTTGCAATTTTCTTGATTTGCATGGAAATATGAAAAAGAAAATATCATAGTGATGATTGATGAAGAGTGTTTCAATAAAAATTTAATAAATTATTATAATAAATATAAATTGATAGGATAAAATATTTTAAATTTATTTTTTAAAAAGTGATATGCCAAAATTTAAATTTGAGAGGTGAACTGTGATTTACCTTTTTTTTATAATTACCCCTTCAAATTAATAAAATCTCCAAGTGACGTGGAGAGTAGGGGGATAGATTCCACATCGTGAGAAGTTTTGGTGACTGCCATAATAAAATAAATCAGGAGAGTGTTTGAATCCGTGACTGTTAATTTTCTATTGAAATTGTAAATTTGGCACGTTATTTGAGACTTGAGGGAATCAAATGTTAGAGGAATCTTGTTCGTGTTTGAACATTGAAACCCTACACCTTAAACTTACCATAATTTTGGAGACTGGAGCTCTACACAAATTTTTTTCCATTATAAAAATTGTGGATTTGCCACGTTAATCTAGATACAATATTTGTTAAACAAATAAATATTGGCAATTTTTATTTTATATTAGGACGATAGGTACCAAATATATATATATATATATGTATGTATATATTTCCCATGCCTCAAGCTAATTAAGTTTTCCTTATAAATAAAAGGTGAGAATGAGCGACGGACATAACAACTCACGTGACCAGGAGTTTTATTATTTTGTGAGATATTTAAATTGAATTCGTTGCTACTTTTCATAATATATAAATTTATTATTATTTTTATATCAAAATATCAGTTGGATTCAGTTTCATTATAAAAGTAATTGATTCATAAATTATTTATAGATATTTTTTTAACTCATGCATGCATTGGGGTCGAAATTCCGACATCTCGAGAGTATTATCGGATCAAAAATGACTAGTGGTCGAACTATAAATTTAAATTGATTATTTTTTTATATAAAATAATGGGTGGAATCAATTCAATTATCATATTATTCCAAGATTTAGGAGAGGATACTATCATGATCAATCTTAATTTATATTATGAGCTTAAATATATACCTGATGTGCTGCTTGTCTAATTTAATTTATGGGAATGTTAAGCTTTAAAAAGGCTGGTCATAGGTATGAAATACCACAATATAATTTAAACGCCATCATAAACTTGTCCTTTGGCGGCGGCGCGTGATGGCCACTCTCTACAGCACTGTTCACTACTGGCTAGTGGACCACCCAACCATCAGCCAATACGAGTGGAAACCCGGCCAATCCCCCGGCGCCTCTCCAATCTTCCTCTTTGTCACCGTATTCACCTACCTCAGCCTCACACTCCTCCTCCACCATTTCCCCCTCCTCCCCACCCTCCCCGGCGCCGCCCTCCGCCTAGCAGCCGCCGCCCACAACATCGTCCTCTGCCTCCTCTCCCTCATCATGGCCGTGGGCTGCACCCTCTCCGTGCTCCACCAAACGCCGCCAGACAACCTCAGCTGGTGCATATGCTTCCCCGCCGGCAGCACCTCGCAGTGTGGGCCTACGTTCTTCTGGGCCCATGTGTTCTACTTCTCCAAGCTCCTCGAATTCGTCGACACACTGTTGATCCTCCTCAGCGGGTCCCGGTCGAGACGCCTCTCCTTCCTCCACGTCTACCACCACGCGGTGGTGGTGGTGATGTGCTACATGTGGCTGGCAGCGCCGCAGACGCTGTTCCCGGTGGGGCTGGTGACCAACGCCTCCGTGCATGTGCTAATGTACGCCTACTACCTGCTGTGCGCACTGGGGTATCGTCCCTGGTGGAAGAGGATGGTGACGGACTGCCAGATTACGCAGTTCCTGTTTGGGTTCTTGATTTCGGGTTTGATGCTCTACTTGCATTTTACGGGTTTGGGTTGCTCTGGGGTGTGGGTTTGGGGCTTCAATATGCTTTTCACGACGTCGCTTTTGGCACTTTTCATTAACTTTCGTATTAGGAATTATGCCCAGAAAAGGAAATTGCCTGATCAAGTTTTTGTTAAAGACAAAAGGTTATGAATTTTTTGAGACACTTTGCATGCATGCATACGACTTCGAGTTCCTAGATTTAATTTCTTACATTGATTAGGTGAAGGTGTAGGAATTTTGAATTAGAAATTATTTGTAACTTTATTTACTTCCTATTGCTTTGACTCTTTCTCTTTTACTCAAGGTTTAATGTTTGTTGTCTTAATCAATTTGCAAAAGCTTCTCAAAATAGATTTTGAGCTTTTGGCTTAAAAAACGCGGTGAAGGCTTGTGCTTTTGTTTGGCTTTAGAAAAAGCTAAAAGTGGCAAGAAGCTGGAGTATATATTACCCAAATCGAAGTCGAGTGCTTCTGCCCCTGCTTTTGTTTCGGATGGGTATTAAGAACTGGAAGTTGCAATCACAAGGTAAGCACGTTCTATTCTCTTGAAAATTGTCAATCATATGTAGTTGGGATTGTTTCGGTCACAAAGGCACACCTTGTTACAACTTTTAACATTGTGGGTTACAGATCTAAACGTATGTTGTATTACCTAATAAATTTTTTGAGAGTGTGATATCAATTCAAATGGAAGTTGTTTGAAGTTTTCAAAATTATATTTTTTAAAAATAGATTTTATATGATTTAAAATATAAAGAAAAATTTATACTATGAATAAAAAATAAAGTATTGAGTATTAGGAATTTGCTTTTGAGTTTTTGGTAAAGAAATGATTATTTATTATTTTTTTACTTCTTTTAAATATCATTATTGAAATTCGTACGCAATGAAGGTTTCAATGGAAAGATGTTATCAAATAGCTCATGAATTAAAGTAATCATACTATTGTCTCACTATTTGCAAATTATCTTTTAATATCAATACTTATTTATGAGATCATATATAGACACTTTAGTTTACAACAAATCAAGATTTCATGTTAGCAATTAGTGTAGTAAAATCGTACAATAAACTAAATGAATCCAAATATTTATTGTGTCATTGGTGACACAATAATCAAAAATCACCACTAAATAAGAAGGGTTTTAACGCTAATACTTATTTATGGAATTAATATTTATGCACATCTTTGTCTACAACAAATCAAGATTTCATATTAGAAGTCGATAGAGTAGAATCATACAATAAGCTAAATAAACCCAAGAATTTATTGTATCATTGGTAATATATAAATCAAAAATCACCACAAAATAAGGAGAATTTTAACACCAACACTTATTTATAAAATTAAGTATTTATGCACACCTTTATCGATAACAAATCAAATTTTTATATTAGCAGTCGGTGGAGTAGAACCGTATAATAAGTTAAATGAATCCAAGTATTTATTGTATTATTGGTGATATATAAATCAAGAATTACCACAAAATAATGAGAGTTTCAATCAAAAATTAAAATATTAATACAACACACTTGAATATTATGCACATTTATAATCGTTCATCTTCCTCCATCAAAAGGTTCATCATTTCTCCTCACCTAAATAAAATTTAAAAAGACATAATAAAAGTACAAAATATTAAAAATAGAAAAAAAACTAGATAATACATTTCTATTACTACTAAAAAACTTACATTATTATTAAAAAAATTAACCTAAAAAAAGACAATAATAAAATTTTATTTCTCCCTCTAAGGGCTTTTATGTGTTTTGAATGATCATCTCCAAATGCACTCCAAATTAATTTCAAATGTACTATAAATTTTCATATTTTTTTAAGATCTTATTTTTATCACACATTTTTGTCCATAAAATCAATTAATTTTGGAAAAATGATCAAAATGAAAGCTATAGATTTGTATGTTAGCTTCATTTTCCACTTGAATCATCTAATTCCAACTAGTAAAGAGAAAATTATAATGGATTTAACGAAATATGTCAACATAGATACATCATTTCTAATTCACACACTTGGACAAATTTTCTACTATAATAAAGATTGAACTGAATTGAGTTTTCAATAGTAAAGTTGTACTTTCAAATAAAGTAATATTCAGATTCATGCGATTTTTTAGTATGGAGTTATGCCCAAAATATAAAAACTGTACAAGTTCAAAAATATGTTTTTTTTTAATTTAATGAAAACCCAACATTTGCTTACAAAGTTCAAGTGATTTTCTTGCATATATTTTGATCTACACGTGATGGATTTAGGCAAAAATAGTCATTTTCTTATAATTATGATGCTTTTTTAATCTAGTGAAATATTATCTTTCAATTTGTTCACAAAATGTGTTATCTTCTTTGGTTTTATTTTGGTTCTTTTTAATCTATTTTGAATTATTGATTCTCTAATACAAAACATAAATAAAATTATAATATTAATAAAAATTAAAAATATATATATAAAAAATTTAATATAAAAATATATCAAAATATGAATTTGCAGACATCCCTACTATGCATATCCAATCAAGAGCAAGAATGGCAAAGAATGTTGTGAATTAAAAAATGTTTTCAAAAAAGAAGACTAGGGTGCATTGGACTCTCAACTACGAGTTCGAACTTGAAGCACAAATAGAGAGAATAGCAACAAACAACATTTTTCTAGCCTCCATATTTATGAAATAAGATTTCATTTAGAAAGTCTTATCTTTATAATGGGAAAGAGAAGCTCCTCCTCGTGACTTAGCCCAACTTTGCCTGGTTTTACATAAGAAGCCCTTTGCTCGGTCTTTTAAGGGCGATTCTAGCTATAGCATGATGGTGGTGAAGATCCACCTGGTCATGGACCATGGATAGAGATTAGGGATGACAGCGCTGGGTTTGGGACATATTTGTCTAATCCCATAACCCACTCCGTCAAGAAAAAATAGGACTCACCCCATCCCGTCACCCCATTCCGTCCCGGACTCAGAACTGATGAGTTCAACCACTGGACCCGCCAACCCATAATTTTTAAATTGTAAAAATGTTTCCATTTGTCCTGCCAATTGCTGATTGCCAAATTAACCTGTTAAAATACAAAACGGTCAAGAGCAGGCAACAAAACCAATTCTGGGATTCCAAGTGTTTCAGTTTAATTGCCACCAGCAGAACTGCAGGTCCACCTTTGAATATTGGGCGACTCTAATTTCAATTCAAGTTTGGTTTCTATCGTGTTTAAGGAAAAAGGAAATGCCCTTCAAAACAAGAGAAACCCATAACATATTCTAATTTAACCAAAACAAGAATTAAATCAGTATAACAGATTGGTTGCATTTGAAAGAGAAAAAAAAAGTTCACCCAAACATATTAAAGCACGGGTCAAGGTTACTTTAAGGGCAGAAGCAGCGACGCCACTGCAGACGAGGACAGAAGGCGCGACAGTCATCGTGCAACGGAGAAGCTAACGGGCCAGTTGCTGGTGGTAAGGAAGAGACCACTCAGATCCGTTCGGAGGGAGTGAGGAAGCCCATTTTAAGCGGACGACTGAACGAAGAGAATGTGAGTAACACTGAACTAGCCTTGAAAAGTGTGAAGAAAACATTCAAAATTCAAAACCCTAACTCAAAAACACAACAATTAAAATAATTAAGTAATTATATTTATTTAAAAATAATAATAATATATTTAACAGGACGAGTTTGGGGCGGGTCAAGTCAGACCCATTACAATCACCCGGGTTGAAAAAAGTAACCCCATTATTTACTTCAAAATCCATTTAACTAAGTTTAAACTCGATTCGAATGGGGTGGATTCATTACGGATCAAAATTTAAAATCGCCTCATTACTATCCTTAATAGAGATCACCCTTAAAGAAATAATGGGCTAAGGGCACATGGATTTGATGAGCAAATAAATAGAGAGAAACAACAACCCCCTCCCTCCCCTCCTTTCCCAAATTCGAATTTTCTATTATGAACGATGTTTTATTTTTTATTTCAAATTTATTAATATACATCAAATTTATATTAATAATGTAATTCTATACATTTGGCATGTATTTATAATTTTGAAATAAGGGATAAAATGCTTGAAATAAAATAGTATTTGGAATAATTGATCCCCTCTCCTTTCTTTTTGGAATTTTTCGTTTTTTCCTTTTGATACAAAGGAATGAAACCCAATGTTATTTTTGGATAGAGAGGAATTCTTATTAGCTTGGGCCTACTAGATCATAGGTTATGTTGACATAGGTTGGGCCAACTTAGTTGGGTCTGGCCCATTGAACAGATCCATTGAATGAGCTGTGAGCCTATACGTTGTATATATTAGAGGTAGATAAAGGGCCCAATGGTATCCATCCCACTGCCCATGTTATATTTCTTGAATAAATTGGCAATCTTGAATATTGTGTTGGGAAAGGGAATTTTATATCCAAAAAATGAAATCAATTTTGCTTAATATAATGGAGTAAGCGGCAATAGAAAAACACTGAGATCTAGATAAAAGTTATACCTAAAATATTTATAAAGAATTCGGGAGGGAAGAATTGAAATGTAAAAGGATCAAGATTAACTTAGACTATTTCTGTTACCATTTGTTTTATCTTTTATTTATTTATTTGGTTGCTTTCAATGACGAACAATAGGACTATATGGAAAAAGAGCTATACATATTCCCAACTAGAATTACAAGTAATGGTCCATTTTGGTTGAGCTTATAAGATAAGGTTTTTTAAAACACTTTATAAGCTCTTATATTTTAAGAAATATTTCTTAAATGCATAAGATGTTATATTATATTTTAAAAAAATAAATTTTTAAAGTATAAAATAAGATTATAGAACTTAACTATAATACTTTAGATGGAAATTTTGTAATTTATATGATCAAACTTATAAAAAAGTTCATTAAAATTTAAAAAAGTAAATTAGGATCTAATTACTTTTTTTAAAGAGCTTATAAAATCATAGCATCTTATTTTTTGAAGTTATAAAAACTCATCTTTTTAATTTTTGGTCAAATACTTCAAGATGTTTTATAAATTTCTAAATATTTTATTAAAAGTTTTAATAAACTTATAAATTATGTCAAACACCTTCTTAGTGCATAGAGGAATTAGAAACATAAAAAAACCCACTTGGCCACGCCAATTGCCAGGGGGCAAAATACTTGTTCACACTTCCACATGAAGATCTTGGCATAAAATTAGAATAAATTATAAAAATTATCCCTAATTTTGGCCTAATTATGAAAAGACTGAGTTCATTTTTGAAATTATAAATATTCTCAGATATTTATTTCTATTTTATAAATTAAACTTATTGAACGAGGCATATATAAAAAAGATAAATCTCAAAGAAATATTAGTAGCACTTAAAAGTATTTGAGATTTTGAAATAAGAATTTCTTTATAAACAGGTTTTAGTCCTAAAAATAATGGGTTCAAAGAATGCAGAATTTGGGCCTTGTTTTCGAATCAATCAGAGCCCAAAGAACTGCACTCTATGTGAGGGACCTATTTGGGCCGTAAAACATTGTAGTTTGAGACATCACACTTTCCGTTACTTTTATAGGTCAGCTTTAACTGAAATAATCAGCCTATTCCTCAAATTGGTGGGGGCTAAGGAATGATGAATGTTTTTTGTAGCTTGTACAACTCTACTACTTAAATCTTTTACTAGAATCTTCCTATATTATCAATTCTATTTTACTGTTCAAGCTGGTTAGAATTTATTGAGTTCAAGGTTTAAATTATCCAGGGCCATGTATACCCAATCTATATTTCACCATGCATTTAAATACAAACACACCAATGGAGCAAAAATAGATCGAAAGTTTCTCTTTGATGAAGGATCGGCTTAATGTCATAAGAGTAAGGAAAGAGATCAGGTGTAGCGATCGAGGGGTTTAGGTTATAATTCCATTCAAATAGGTTATTATGTGTGTTTGAATAAATGAAGTAAACTGAAAAAGTCTCCAATTTAATGAACAACTTCGAAACTTGAAAATATATTTATAATTTAATAAAAAAATTTGAAACTTGAAAAGATATCTAATGAACGGTTATAATGGTACGTAAGAAGAATTGTGATTGTTCATTAGGAGACGATTAATAAATACATCTATTTATATATAAGACGTGCATAGTAAGGGTTGTGATCATTCATAAAGGAATGCTGTGTGAACTATTAGATTATAATCATATTTTAAGAGATGCACTCTAATTGTCCAGATTGATTCTAATTAAAAAACATGATCAATCACGACGAAACACTTAAAAATTTATAAATAGAACCTTCCTTTCATTTTCTGTACACCAAATCAATTCAAATTCAATTGATTTCTCTATTCTTACTCCTACTAAAATATATTTTGATATGTTAGTATTCTTATTTTTTTTTTGAGAAGTATGCAATCGAGTTTTTTGGTACTTTCGATAAAATTAATACAGTGTTGTACTAATTTTAGTAAAGAAGTGTTGTATTTTGGGAGATAGACATTCGATTTCCTATAACACCATGTAGGGGACGAAATCTATTTTAAAAAGATTAGTCTCGTACTTACCTCATTTCAAGTGAAATTAAAATTTTCTTTCGACACCATACAACCAACAGTTCGTGTGTGAATATATGGTAAAATACACATTTAATATTTATTAATAATTACAATATCGACACTACCCATTTTTATGATGTAATTGCCCATGCTCATATAGGATGTAAATTATTAATATAACCATCACACCGTGATGTCCTATTTAACTGAAATAAGTTGCACATTTACTAGTGGTTTTGGTCAACCATAGGCCTATTTATGATTACGTAATTTAGCTACAAAGTCAAGGTTTTTTTAGGAATGGAGGAAAAACGAAAAAGATTCAATTTTCTTTTATATTACTCCATTTATTCCACAAAAAATGTCCTTTTTTTATTAAAAAAATTTATATTCACCTCATCTCATATTTCAACATTGGCATCTACCTCTCTTGAGGTTTTTAACTTTGGCATGGAACGCCCATCCATCCAACATCCGTCATAAGAATTGAGGGTATATATGTAATTACTCATAAAAAATTTCTAAAAATAATAAATGGGTTCATATTCTTATTCCCTTCGTTTCATATAGAATTCTCATCATTTTCTACTCCTCGACAAGTTGTTCATATATATATATATATATATTATTTCCTTTGAGGCTAAATTAAAAGAGTTTAATTTCACTCTCTTAATAGTACATAAAAAAACATCACTTTTACCCAAAAATTATTCTACAAGAAACGTCAACTTTTTTGTCTTGAATTTTTTTGATATGAATGATGAAAAGCCTAAATTAATACATATGTTGTACATCAAATCATATGACTAGTGTGACCATGACCAGCCACCTTCCGTTCACTATCATTTGTATAACCCCAAATTTAACCAACCTCTTAATCAAATTAATGTGCTTTTCGTGAAACTTTACTACTATTTACTGAAAAAGAAAATGATTTTTTCACTAAAAAAATAGAACTATATAAAAAATATACGTGCAGTATTAGATATAAACACAGTTTAAAAAGATCCGTGAAATTTCTTTTATTTTTTAAAACGAAAATATGAATATATATATATATATATACGAAAAAATCCATAAGAAAATATCTCTTTATGTGATATATACATTTTGTAGTTACTTTGTAGGAGGACAAAGAATATATAATATCCTCCCCAGGATTTTGCTAATAACTCCGGCAACAACTCATCACCGGAAAGCAATAGGAGATTTAGAGGCAGGGATGTATCCAAGATTCAAGTTTTGGTAGGAAGGGGAGAGTTGATATTAATATTAGTGACAAGGTTCCGGCAATTTAGAATTTTAATAAATTTCAATTTTGATGGACAAATAAACATAACAAAAAGTGTATCTAAAATTTACTTTCAATAAAAGTATTAATATAGAATTATTTCAATAATCAATCATATATATATATATATATATATTATTAGGGATTGCATCAAAGCGAGTTTGCCATATTGAATTATCAGAGTAATCAAAAAATTCACAAATAAATAGTACTAATTATAATAAGCTCTTACGAAATGATGGAAGAATCACAACGGTCTTACTTAAAAGTCAATTTTCTTAAATAGAACCTACTTAAATAATACTATATGCAGTGAACTAAATACCCCCACATAAATAATATTCCAAATCAAAATGAAGATTGAGAAAAATAAAGTGATAAATCAAAATATCAAATTTTACATTGAGCAAATACACACTCAGAATCCACGAATAAATAGTAATTACTACCCCGAACTTGAATTAATTATAACAATAGAAAAAATATAAATACTTTATTTTAATATATCTAATAATATTATTAAATACTCCAAAAGAAACCCATTAATTTCTTTAAAGCTTACGCTCCATTATTTCATGACATACAATCATATATGATATATACTTAAAATATTTAGAAAAAAAAATTTCTCTCTATTCAGAAAAAAGAAAAACTCTTTCTCTCAAAAGTTGAAAGACTTTGTCCGACAAATTCTCTCTTTCTTAACTTTGCCCTCTTGGCAATCTTTTTATGAAGAAGTTTTCTATTTCTTGCATTTTTCAATCCTCCATAAATGAACCTATTTATAAGTAAAATTTGAACTTTTCTTTTTTTTTTTTTATCGTTTGTTAAAAATTTTGTGTGTTAAGTAAATCACCTTTTTTTTTGTTCAAAATTTGTTGGCATGTCATTGTCTCACTAAATAAAAATTGAACTCAAGACTCGCCTCATCTCATCTCATCTCATCTAAATGAAGAACTCCACCCACCTTATTCTTACGGGTCCACTAATTAAAATTTTTGGTGTTATAGTGAAAAGAAGCGTAATAGACAATTTTGAAATAAATTCAAAAAAAATTGCAATAATATTACACATCAGATCCATTTACAGTTTCATTACCATTCATAGAGTCATAAACGGCAAACGAAGAAAGGCGTAGAGAACAAAGTGCCGCACCCGACTGGATGGGGGAAAAGAGCCGCTGTACGCTGTCCATTAACAATCTTGAATCTGTCGCCATAAGAGTGAGCTTTGAGTCCGTCGTCAGAAGAGCTCAAGTGGGCCGACACCACCAGTGGCGCCTGCAAGTCGTATAATAATATATATATATATATATATATATATTTCGCTAATCTTTGTTGAGTAATGAATTGAAATTTATAAATCAATTATTTATTATTTGCAGCAAGTATTTGAAACATGGTTAGAGCATTTAATTTCAAAAGTTGTTAGCACATTAAATTAAAATATATATATATATATATATCCCAAATAATCAAATACTTAAAAATGTTACATATAATAATATATGTAACTATGTGTGTGTGTGTGTCTATATGTTGTTGGGGGGGGGGGGGGGGGTACGTCTACGTCCCTAACTGTTCATAGGAAAAATGGATTAAAGGGTCTTTTGCTTACTTCTACATAAAAATAAATGAGGGCGTATTACTTAGTCAACATTCTGCCCTATGTGCCAATAACGATTGCTTTCCTTTTATTATTTTTGTAGCTTTGTTTTATGAGTTGACAGATATACCCCCAATTCTAATGGATAAATATTAATTAAAAAAGTTGGATGGTGGGAAGGTTATTGCTAAAATAAAAAACGTCACGATGTCAAGGAAGGTGGATGGAAATTTTCATCTTTTACTATAAAAGTATGGATTTATTGAGATAGGCGATTGTTTTACCGTTAAATTTAAATTTTAAAAAATTGGATAAAATCATTCTTGCCAAAATACTATCACATTATTTATGAAAATAAGTTTTATAGACATGGATGGATGAAAGCATATACTAATTAAACTAAAATCATGCGATAAATTCTACAATGCAATTCTTTTTGCTTCATTTTCAATTTAGCAACAATTTTTTTAAAAAATAAATGGAGGTTAATTTGGACGAAAGTGACTCAAAATTGACTTTTTTATTTCTTTGAAAAAATCAACGTGACATCATTTATGAGATAGATGAGTAATTCTTACTCTATTCAGGTGGTATGTTGCTAGGAAGCATTGGTGTAGTTGCAAAGTTGAGATCCTAAAATTTTAAGATTTTGGATCCTGACTCTCAAAAAAAATATGAATATTTGATCACTTCATTAAAAAGAAAAAAAGAAAAAAGTTGGCATATATGTCAAATTCCAAAATTTATGCTATGTTTAACTTTTGACTTAGAGATAAGTTCATTTAAAACAACAATGTCTTTAGATGGATCTTATAAGATATTTGATCTAGCTTTGAAATTTTTTTTGGATAAATTAAAATAAGATTATAAAAGCTATAATTATGATAATAATAATTATTATTATTATTTGATATGATCAAAATTATAAAAGTTTGTTAAAATTTTAAAAATAAGTTGAAAATCTAATTGATTTTTTTTTAAAAAAAAGATTTGTAAGATATTAGTATTTATTTTGAGAGCTTATAAAAAAAATTAAAAAAATTACCTGAATATCTTATAAGTTTTTTTATAATATAAGTTTTTAAATATCTTATAAGATATAAGATATTAGCATCACTTTAAAAAATGAAAAATAAATAAATAAATAAAAGAAGAAAGAAAAAGAAAAGGAAAAACAATCTTTTTGAATTGGGAGGAGGTTTTAATTTCATCAATATGAAAGAAGCTTCTAGCTTACTTGCACTACTGGAAAAATTCTATATATACATTATAAAGGAGTAGTTAAGGAGCTTTAAAAATAAATGTATCTAAAGTAAGTCATGATTATCACTATTCCACATTTTCAAAATAAAGTGTTTGTATGCAAATTTTACTTAATTTGCTTCTCATCTTATCAAGGCCAACAATCCCACTTCACTTGGGCTATGATTTGTTTATGGATTTTTTTTTTTTTTTGAAGAAATTTATTTCAAGACTTTTTTTTTCATGAACATGCATTTGAGTGTGGGTTTTTCTCAAAAAAAAAAAATAAAAAAAATCTTCAACATACATTTTTTTTATTTTTTAATAATATATCAATATTCAAATACATTTTATAATAAATAATAATATTATATCAGATGTAATCTTTACATTTTTATTCATCTTTTATATATTATTTTCAAAATATATATTCATATTTATTTATTTTTTTAAAAAAATATGTCACTTCAATTATAATCATTATATTTTTGTTCATGTAAATGCAATTTCAAAAATTAATTTATTTTTTTCTAAAATTACTTTATTTCACTTTTTTCTTGGAGGTAAATTTTTTTAGGCAAACAATCACACCCTTAGCAGCATTTCATTTAGTCTACATATTATTGGTTTTAAATTTTGATTTAATTTGATTAATCATGAGATAATGATATGATCGGATATTGAAAACTAATCTTGAAGTGATAATTAAGTTACGGAAAAGTCAAATTGGAGACTGTAGAAGTTGATAATGCTCAAAAGAAAATATATATATATATATTAAAACTATGGGATTGTTAGCGCCTGTTTGGTGTTCTTTTGCCAAAACATTTTCCTTCCCCTGAAACAGAAATTGCGTTTGGTATTAATGTTTCAGAAAAATATATTTTTGTTCTTCAAAATACTTATCAATTATTATTTTAATTAAATAATTATATATCATATTATAATCCCACTAATCACAACAAACAATATTGACAAAATATCTACGTTTCAAAAATATTTTCCAAAATATATTATATTATTTTTTTTCAACAAAATATTCAAATACATTTTTATTATTTCACAAGTACTTCAATCTCAGTAATAAAATGATTCTCCCAAAATAATTTTCCTAAACCAATTAAAAATAACACCAAACATAACCTTAAACTCTTCCAAGTTACATATTCCTTTCATTCTACATCATTTTGGCCTTAATTATTACCACATGATACCTTATTCCAAGCCTAATAATATGTTCAAACCTAATCAAATTTGACTAATTTTAGGTTGCGTTCCGTGTAAGTAAACTTATGTTAAAATTAAGACAAATCATAAGAAATTGAGAGAGCTTACGAATGTAGAAATGTTAATTTTAAGTTTGAACAGCTCCTGTTTGTTTGAAGTCCCCAATAGCACATGCCCTTTTTTTTTGAGCCAGGCAACCGAAAGCCTCTTACTTGTATAACTAAAATACTTCTTATTAGGGTAAATTGGTAAAAGCGCGATTATCATACCAAAATAGCTTCATATTCTCTCATACCATAAGTGAATGTTTCTTGCTAGTACAAAATTCTCTAGTTATTACATTGATTTCTATTATAATTTTTACATTAATTAAAAATATTTATATAAGACGAGACTAATTCGTAACCACTCAAAATCTGACTTGGCACGGAACAAATTAGTGTCCATAAAAAAGCTATATAATGTGGGTTTTCAGACGGATCTAGGGATGGTAATTAGTTTGTGTTCAATTTGAGTCAGCCCCAATTGAGATTTGGGGTAGGTTTTAACAATGTAAATGGTGTTTGGATCCGGCCTAGTGTTTTTCATTTCAGACATGAACCATTTGATTTTTTTTTTAAATTATTATATATATATTTTTTTGAAAAATAGATTTTTTAAAAAGTTTTAATGGTATTATATTTTTAAAATAATATAATTTTTTTAAATTAAAAAAACGAGCTTAAAGAGTCTATTCATCGAATTTGGATATGATATAAATTTGAGTGTGACTCTTTAAAAAATTTAACGAATTGAGTATCGAGGTAAACATATCCCAAAATCGATCCATTATCGTTTGAGCGAATTTAAAATTTGTTAAACATGTTAATTGAACTTGTTGTTGTCGTAATATAAATTTTTTAAATATTAGTATTCATATATTTTTTAATAGTTTTAAAAAATTTAACAAAATATTTCATTATTATATTCAAAAAATTTATTATTTAACTGTATAAGAAAAAAAAAAAAAAAACCAAATGTGTTCGGTGGGATTAATCTCTCCAATGTCATTAAGATGCATATCAGTTTTGAGTAAGAAACTGAAAGACAGCTGAAAATCCTAAGAAAATAATGGAATGCCCATGAGCAGCTGCAAATTTCAATCAGCAACCCTCTCCAACACTCAATTCGTATATTCCCCAAAAGTCAATTTCCCCCTTACCACTATTCAAAAGCCCCTCTACACTCTCCTCCTCCTCCTCCTCATCTGAATTTCTCCCCAGGCACTCTCCCATTCTTGAAAAAACTGCACCCCTTTTGGCCTATTCTTGCATAACTCCTCAAGAAAACAGCCATGGACAGAGGAGGAGAGGGCGGCGCAGCATCCCAAGAAACCAGCGCGACCGTCGGCGTCCGGATCCATACCAGTCGCAGGCTCCCGGACTTCCTCCAGAGCGTGAACTTGAAGTACGTTAAATTGGGCTACCATTACTTGATCTCTCATTTGTTAACACTCTGCTTAGTCCCAATAATGGTTATCATAATCATCGAAGCTTCTCAAATGAATCCTGACGACGTACGCCAGTTGTGGCTGCATTTGCAATACAATCTCGTTTCCGTTATAATTTGCTCCGCTTTTCTTGTTTTCGGATCCACCGTTTACATCATGACTCGCCCCCGACCCGTTTACTTAGTCGATTATTCGTGTTATCGCGCTCCGGAAAGTTTGAAGGCGCCGTATGATCGGTTTATGGAGCATTCTCGATTGACGGGGGATTTCGACGAATCATCGCTTGAATTTCAGAGGAAAATTCTTGAAAGGTCGGGGCTTGGGGATGAGACTTATGTACCGGAAGCCATGCATTTTATTCCCCCGCGGCCGTCGATGCGTGCTGCGAGGGAGGAGGCTGAGCAGGTGATGTTTGGGGCACTGGATAATTTGTTTGCGAATACAAATGTGAAGCCAAAGGAAATTGGGGTCTTGGTTGTGAATTGTAGCTTGTTTAATCCGACACCGTCGTTATCTGCTATGATTGTAAATAAGTACAAATTGAGGGGGAATATTAGGAGTTTTAATTTGGGGGGATGGGGTGCAGTGCTGGGGTGATTGCTGTTGATTTGGCGAAGGATATGCTGCAGGTGCATAGGAATACATATGCGGTTGTGGTTAGTATGGAGAATATTACGCAGAATTGGTATTTTGGGAACAAGAAGTCAATGTTGATACCTAATTGTTTGTTTAGAGTTGGAGGTGCGGCAGTTTTGTTGTCAAACAAGGCCGGGGATAGGAGGAGGGCTAAGTACAAGCTTGTTCATGTGGTGAGGACGCACAAAGGTGCGGATGATAAGGCATTTCATTGTGTTTATCAGGAGCAGGATAATGCAGGGAAGACCGGGGTTTCTTTGTCGAAAGATCTCATGGCTATTGCTGGTGGGGCTCTTAAGACAAATATTACCACCTTGGGTCCTCTAGTTCTGCCGATCAGTGAGCAGCTTTTGTTCTTTGCTACACTGGTGATTAAGAAGTTGTTTAAAAAGAATGTGAAGCCTTATATTCCGGACTTTAAGTTGGCGTTTGATCATTTCTGCATACATGCCGGGGGAAGAGCTGTGATTGATGAGCTGGAGAAGAATCTGCAGCTGCTACCCATTCACGTGGAAGCTTCAAGGATGACTCTCCACCGGTTTGGCAACACTTCATCGAGCTCCATTTGGTATGAGCTCGCATACACTGAAGCAAAGGGAAGAATGCGCCGGGGACACAGAGTCTGGCAGATTGCTTTTGGGAGTGGTTTCAAATGTAACAGTGCCGTGTGGGAGGCACTTCGCAATGTTAAACCATCTCAAAATGGTCCTTGGGCTGATTGCATTGACAGGTATCCTGTGAAAGTAGTCTCTTAGCACATCAGATTATCATTTATTGGACTCCCCACATATATAGACCATCCTTTTGTTCTGTTTTGCAGTTTATGTTGTACTCTGTCATCTCTTCTTGTGATGTTTGAGGTGATACCATAGCCTTCTTTTTTTCCTTTATTTGTAACCCTAGAGTTTCTCTACTAGGTGGAATCCAATCTTGTGTTGTACTATTGGATAATTATTTGATCATTTGTTCTCGAACGTTGTTCATTGAGATGAAATCAGATAGAAAGTAGTAAAATTTTGATTAATGCTATGGCTTGTTCGTGCTTTTCCACGTTTTAAAAAGTTTCGTCTGCATGAATATTTCAACACTTTTATGTGAAGTTTAAGCAGTTGGTCGACTTGATTTTCCATGGAAAACTAAGCCAACCAATTTGGTGATCTTCATTGTGTGCTACAATTTTTATTGATCTGCATTTCCTGCTAGAGAGGTTTTTGACATCTACATATGACTGATGACACATTACATCATTTGGTTGAATGGGAGATCAATCATAACCCAGCATGTTCATGGGCTTGCTTTGTCTTAAATTAGTTGTAATGCCGCTTCCTCTTTTACAACAGTTGGCAGACATGTTTCTGCCGGTTTTCTTATGGCTCTCCACGGAAGGTAATTAGATATTCTTGAAATGTAGTTGCAAGTACCGGGCAACAAGGCTGGAGGTTTGTAAATTGTAATCCTTATATACAGTTTACTGGTTGGGATGCTTAGAAATGTTTGTTCGGTCAAGCAATTTGTTGGTGTCAACTTGTTTAATCATAAAACTAGATTTTTTCCTGTGCGGGAAAAGAACACGATTCCCCTTTTACGTACACCAGCATCTGTTTCATTGTGTCTTTGATTTCACAATGTAACTTCTTTTCAGCGTTTGCTCAAGTTGAACAACATGTGCGTATGCCCCTGTGTGGCTGTCTACGGAATGCAACAGGAAAAGATTTCTGGTGGTCTGGATGTGAAGTTGATGTTTCCTTAAGAGTCTTAGACAAGAACTCGTATAATTTTGAACTCTTAGATCTTTATACGTTATAATTTCACTCTGCTTAGCATCGACACCCGGTCTATGCTTCCAGATTTTGATCTTGTCCTGTTTATTTCTTTCGTTGGAGAGACATCATTTAAACCTTTGTAGCTGGCACCAGCCAGGTTTTTTTATGGTTGAGGTTGAGCATACATGAACTGTCTTGTTACATTACATATTTAAATTGCTGGCCCCCTTCCCGCTGGCCCCGGTGTGGCTGTATTTCAATTTTAGCATGTGAAGTTATAACAAAGTAAATGTTTTTCCCTGCTGGCCAGGATTTGACAACTATTCATGAATATATCCGAAGTGAGTTTCTTTTAACTTTGGAGCACAAAGGGGGCCGTCCCGCAAATCCGTGCATTGTTTTGCTTTTTGTGCGGCCGGCATTGTTGTTGCCGGGAGTCTGGACTGACATGACTCACTGTTTGGCTTCAGAATTAATTAATCCATCTCCTAATCTTTGATGTGATTCCTCTATCTGATTGATTAATGATTAATGAACTTACATATGTAACTACCCTGTATACATTTTTTTTTTCTTCTGGTAAAGTATATCTGATTGATTAATGATTAATGATTAGTCAACTTTCCTAGTAGATTTCATGGTTTTGTTTGTTTCGGGTTTTATCTGGTCGACCCATTTTTGTCTGACTGATAGATATTAATAGAGTGAAAACTAGTATTGAAAAAATAAATTAAATTATTTAATATTCAATTTGAGAATAATAGCTTAATGTTCGTTTGAGTTGGGTTTATTAAAAATAATAAATCAAGTTTGAATATATTTTTCGTTTGATGTGATTTAAAATTTGGCTAGAACTCGATTCAATTATTAAAGAAATGATAAAATATGTGTGAAAAAATTAAATCACTCGAGTTGATTTTTATTTGACTTGTTTAAATTTCGTTCAAACTAAATTCGATTAACAATAAATCAAATTCAAATATAAATTATTAAATTCAAATAAATTTTCTTACTTTTTCTAGCAAGAAGTATACACATAGGGTGTGATTGTTTGTCTGTTTCATTCATAAGATATTTCACTTTAGAGAAAATAGTGAGAAAAAGTAGTTTGCAAAAAAAAAAAAAAAAGGGAGTTTTAAGAATGTGTATAGATACGAGATTAAAATATAATAATTATTTGGGATATAAATATATTTTTTGAAAATAATATATAAATAAAAATAAAAATATAATGATTATAGTTGATGTAATATGTTATTTTTATAAAAAAATATTTGAATATAAATATATTTTTGAAAACTAAAAAATATATTCTGAAAAAAGAAACTAACTTTTATATTTGTATTATTATATGAAAAGTCTACAGGTTTTATCTAATTTTCCTTTAAGTCCAATTTGGTGATTCGTGGGCCTATTTCTGCTGTGTTGGGTCAAGTGTTTTTATAGTCTTTCTCACTCTTTTCTTCTTTTCACCAATAAAAATATTTTAACCTTGGTGACGGCTCAACCTCTTGAGTTGATGGTTTTATTACATGTTTTCATAATTTTCATTGTTTACAGCTCTTGTTTTTTCTCATAGGAACAACTTTTCCTTTAACGTGCTAGAATTTCACTCGTCAAAAAAGTAACAAGTTTAATGATGTTAGAGCAAGAAAATTATTTTTCTTTACGATATGTCTGGATCATAGAGAAAAAATACAAGAAAAAAGATTTTAATATTCTTTGAATATAATTGAGTATTATAAAAAAAAGAAACGAAATAAATATATACGTTAATAAATTCCACTCCGTACAACTGTTTTTTTCTTGTTTTCTTTTAAAACCAGACAGGGAAAATATTGTTTCAATATATATATATATATATAGAATATTCTATAAGTAGAATGAAAATCAAAAGAATAATCTAGCATAAAGACAGAAAAAAGAAAAGAAAAGAAGAAGATTCTAGTGTGGCGAGCTGAATGGTCCAGACAGAGGGCATGTCCAAAAGTTTTTGGAAGCAACGGAGAAAAACTTTTATTTAGAATATTTAGATGTATGATGGACTATGGAAAATAAAACAATAATTTTCAATTGAAATGTCAAATAAACAGTTTTAATTTTGTTACATAACATTAGTATTCAATAATATTCCAATTACACTTCCAAAATCAAAAGTTGGAATTTGACTGCTCAAACTTGTAACAACTGATTGTCAATGATAATGAATCAAAATTCCCAAATTGAAAGCTTAAAAAAAAAAAAAATAATAATAATAATAATAATAATAATAATTGGATAGATCAATTATTACTATAGATATTAATAATTGATTCAGTACAACAAATAATCAAATAACAATATTCACATCAAATAAACATTATTTGTGCAAAACAAAATTGATTTTATTAAATTGATCCTAATATGGTCAGTTGTATTTTTCACATGCCAACAAGGGTTTTGATGTGAAATATGAATGATTGTTTACTTGTATGATTAAAATATAAGAAACTTATGGACCGATTTGTTCGTGATAAGGTTGCAGATTTTTTGAAAATAAATAATCAAGAAGCTTCTTAATAAATCCACATTCAATGATTAAAAGGATTGACTAAAAGGATTGAGGATCCATACCCGGTACAGCTTATCAGATTTTGGGCTTCAAGTAAGCTTTCTTTAAACCAGATTTATGCATCCGGGTCTTGAGATTGTTGTGTTTATTTGCCATGTTTTCAGAATCCATATTGTAATTAAATACATAAAAAAGAGTTTGTACTAGAATAGGTTTTTGATTTGTATTAGAAATCTACTTTTCTGAGGTTTGTGTCGGCATAGGGATTTGAAGGTTGTTTTAAATCATATTGAAACATTATATTAAACATCCTTATAAAGAAGAGATGAACTTGTAAAATATTATTTAAAAGAATGAGGTAAATTCTCAGAAGAAAATCGATTGACAGTAGTCAACATAGTTCAACAAAGTCAATCAAATTTCCACAAACAAATTAAGTTATTGAACAATATTAAAATCAAAGAGAGATAATCTTATTTTATTTTATAAATCCTATTATTGTATTATATAATGCAATTACTAACAATTGAATTGTTTTGTTATCTCGAAGTGTAGCTTCATGAAGTAGGAAATATACAACTGCTTAAGATTACTCATATCAATTTTCACTTTTAGCATTCATATTCCAACTTATGTGATAACATTAACTGAATCATAAGAATCTAATGAACTTGTTAAAAAATTATAACAATGAAGACAACATAATCTAAAGAACTTGTTAAAATATTATAACAATTAATACAACAAATTCGAACAAACACATATGAAACTCAAAAATATTCATGCCCTTGCTTGGTGGCACTCGAACTTAGAAATCATACTTATAGAATCCGAGTTTCAGATATATTTTTAAATAATAATAATAGTAGTGATATCATAGGATGTTCTGAGGAATAATTTGAGAGTTATTACTACGTACTCATAAAGGTATAGCCACATCCTTAAATGATCAATGTCTGATAAAAGTCCATGATATGCACCAGCGAATATGATGCTAAAAAGAACTTCAATCGTCCCCCAACAGAGACAAAAAAGGGTAGAAGAAGAAGATATTACAGTCTTTTTGCACAAAACGTGGTCGATATTACAAAAATGACCTCTGACCCCAACAAAAATAACAAAATAATGATCAGGGAACTGGAAACTACTAAAATGAAGATGGAACTCTCATCTGAAGGAGTGCTGGATTTCCTCTAAAGTTTTTCCTTTGGTTTCTGGGACCCAAATTTCCACAAATGCCACAGTGAAAACGCACACGATGGTGTAAAGTGCGAAAGTTCCTGTCAAGATGCACAAATATCTGATTAGTTTCTTGAAAGATGCCACAACTTTTTATTAGATCAAAAGGGTAGGCACATACTAGAATACATATTACTGCAACAGATGATAAATGGTTATAGAACAATATAGGATGATAATCCAATCATGTTACATTTGTAGACTTCGACAGGCAACAATCTTTAGCCTAAGTGCATAACTGTATAAAGTATCAAGTATGCTGATACTCTCATAAAGCTAGTACAAAAATTGGCCGTAGAAAGTGGTCCAGAATGTCAGATATGGCATATTAGCGGTAAAGAAACTCCATGGAGTAGCTTCCTTTGGTCTCTAAATGTTACAGTGGCCTGTGAGGAAAGATCAAGTTACAGGACTTCATCAAAGAGTGTTATTTCAGCAAGGGTATATTGCTTTGGGAGCTAGCCAAATAATCTTCTCTGATACATCCATTGTAGTCCAAACAGACACTGTTTTCAGGCCTATGGACACTTAAGATTACAGGGAGATGTTAAAATAATTGACAATGTCTCAATTTTCAGCATTACGAGAAGGAAGTGGAGTGGCTTATTTCTTTGCCTATTAAGGTTGTATCATAAAACCTCATTTCTTCTCTTCATCTTCAATGTCATGTCATCATTTCAGAAATTCTAGCTTGTAGCTCAAAAGGGCACAACCTTTTTTCTTCTCTTCTTCAAACTCATCTCGTTGTTCAGAAATTCTAGCTGGAAATTAAGAGGGGAATTTCCTTTCATCTCTTTGAAAGTCTCAGGTAATGTTGAGGAGTAAAGGTTCTATATTTTCCTCCTATTCTTGTGTTACCATTTTGGTTAATAGGCCATTCTTATTCTTCAAATTTGCATAAATATGTATTTACTAGCATAGAAAAGGTTTGAACAGAAAGTATCCACATGCAACAATGAACATATACAGCATTGGATTGTACAAACCTCCACTGCTCCAAGCTAGTAGCAACGGCGCAGTCATAGTAATAATCCAGGAGGTGAACCAGTTGGCCAAAGTTGCCACACTTCCTGCTAGGCCTTTGATTTTAGGAGGAAGAATCTGAGATACCAGATATGGGAGAAATTGTGTCATATAACATAAAGCTGACAAAATCCTATTAAGATTTTTATCAAATGGCAAAAACTACTATTTAAATCAGGACAGTACATTCCCAATTATTAATTGCATACAGAAAATCAAACACCAGAATTATTACATGCTTCAATGCCAAAATTGTAAGTTTCACTACAATCCTAGGTATTTAAGTTTGAACTGTGGGACGAAAAGAAGCTGATCAAGCAACGTTGATGACTTCTTCAAGAGCCTGTACAGATTTCTCAGATGATCAGTTTGCAGGACCAGGATACAATAGGTTTAATAGGGCAACATTCTCTCGGCCAATGAGGATGCTGCTGCTTTTACTTTATTCTTTAAGCAGGAACAGTAGGGCAGAGTAACAAAAAAAAATGATTTTTCTTTGATGTCTGTTGCCATCCAGAAAGAAGTTTGCTGAACAGGCAAACAATGTAAAAGAAAATGGTCCAGAAAACCCTTTGTATTACGATAGCTACCATGGGCATGTTCAAGAGAGGCAAACAAAATTCACATCCAGGTGCCAATATGTACTAGTATTTCATGGAAATTTTGAAACATCTTATATAATGGAGAAGAGGGGAAGGAAAACAGTACCTCAGACATTATAAGCCAGGGAATGGGCCCCATTCCAAGTGAAAAAGAGACAATCATGCACTACAGTAGAAAAGTCAGTGAACAAAGTAAGAAACGTTTGCAAATGAAAATGCATAGATCATCATTAACTCGTGCATCTGTAAGATGACGTACCACCACCCCAACTACTGATAGGATTCCCAATATGCCATACAATGAAGAATCCTCCGCTACGAAGTCCTTGAACAATTTTGGATTGCAAAAGTATCGAACAGCAGCATATCAGGAAAAAAGTACATTTTGAGTATGAGATTTCTGCGTTCGTATCTACAACCTGTTCCTTTATCTATATATAAGATACTGCTAGAGCATCATTACCTTTAGAAAGAACGAAACGGCAACAAGTAGAAGACTGAGAGTCATGCCAGACGAGGACACCTGAAACAAATACTTACATCCTTGTTAAGTAATCTGATAAATCCTAGACCTTAAAAATATTATATTTCTTTAACTTACAATTAGTAGAATCCTACGCCCAGTTTTGTCCACCAACCATGTAGAAACTGCAGTAGCAATCACCTAAACAACGCCCCCATTTTAGATCTTTGTAAGAATTTAAAAAAGCAAGAATGTTAAAGATATATGTATGAGCAAAAGTAAATTAAACCAACAAAGCTTAGCTAGTACGTTTTTCCAAGCTTAACCTGAATAGCGCCAACACCAACTGTTGCAGCATTGCTCGATGAGATTCCTGTTCATACAAGGTAAATATATAAAAGCCCTTCAACTGAAACCAAAAAGTAAATATACTCAAACTAAACATGACTTGAAAGGGAGAAAAACCAAGCAAAAAAGGCAATCTTGTGTTTTCTGAGGTGTGCATTTTTTAAGTTACTGAATGCGAGTTTTATAGAATGCAAAAACTCAATGGCACTCTGCCTAGTGGAGACTCCACATATTGAAAACTGAGATATGCTACTAAAATGCGCATCTTCAGACATTCAAGAGTGAGAAGCTGGAAGTAATATGCCTATCCTCACGAATTCAACAGAGAAACAACACTAATCTACAATTACTTGTTTATGGAAAAGGAGGTTACTTCTACCCACCAGCAGATTCAAATATAGTAGTGGAGTAGAATATAACACCATTAGTTCCAGCTAGCTGTTGGAGAACAAGTAACCCAATTCCTATCTGAAGAACAAAAGACAAATAAAAAGGAAGCATATAAGATATGTCATTTTTAAAAGCAGGAATGGAACATGTGCATAGGAACATCAGAAGCCTTCCAAAAAATTATGCACCATCAGAGGTAGCCAATATCTTCTCAATTTAAGATCTGCAAAGCGGATTGCTGTTCTTCTGCTCGTTGAAGCTACAGATCTCTGCAATCCAAAAAATTGTCATATGATATCTGACTTGTGCATTGTTCAAGAAATTGATTGCAGTGTCCAAGATCAACAAGGTATGATATATGATGGAACAAGTAAAAAATAATGCTACAGCAGGAAAAACATCTTTATGTCCCCCTCTTTTTCAGGAGTTATAAAACAATGGGAGAACTTACCTTGATTTCATGTACTTCAAGGGTAATATCAGTGTCAAATCCACGAAGAACTTGCAGAGAAGCTTCAAAATCATCTGTCATTCCCATTTTAGCCTAATTTTCACGTAGGAGATATAGGTCAGCGCTTGTATCTGTTCTAAAACAATAACTCAGAATAAATAACTTCTTTGTAGCCTCACCAACCACCGAGGAGATTCTGGGATGAAAAAGAGGCCAGGTATCAATATTAGACAAGGCAATATTCCTGTGAATGAATATGCATATTAGTCACTCTGTGGAAGCCTTGTTGCACAGCTTTGATTGTCATAGTTGGTGATGGAGCCAAAAGGTGAAAAAAATTGTATCTTAAACAATTTGTACCAAAGTTTTGCTTCGATAAATACATCCATATTTATTTTCAGACTTAATCACATGAATAAGAATTAAATAAAAGCTGCAAGAGAAAACAACTAACTAAAGATGATATATCAGAATTACTAATTTCAATTAGTCCTAGGATCCATAATTACAAATTGAAAAAGAATGAAAGTATATATTCCTAGTATTAGGAGAATAGTGTAAAGTAAAGTATATTATGGGAGATTAACAAAATCAACTATATAAAGTCACAAGTTTCATAGGGAATCACCTAGAACTGCAAGCATTCTCCAACCAACAAATAGTCCCAGTAGATATGATAGCATGATCCCAATCGTCACAGAGAGCTACATCATAGAAGCAAGTAAAATTCAGTCGCATCTTGTAGTGAAGCAAGTGCAGATGAAAGATAAAATATTACACTCAACAAACCTGGTTCACCGAGCCCAGAGCCCCTCTGAGATTTTGAGGCGCTATCTCAGCTATATATACAGGCACCTATAACAAAATAGAAAAGGGAATAAATCTATCAGGATTCTTTTCACTGCTAAAATAACTACATGAAAGCACTGTACTTACCGTGTAAGAGATTATACCCACTCCAAATCCTTCCAACAGTCTTCCCATGTAGAGAAATGAAAAGTCCTAATGTAATTGAAAAAAGAATGATAAGAAAAAAGGAATCCAGTGAAAGTAAAATTAGATGGTGGAAAAAGATTAGGAAAATCTCACTCTGGCAAATGATATTGCAAGCCAACCAATGATATTAGGTATGGCAGCGATCATTAAAGACTGCAAGTAAACAAAATAGATCAAAACTTATGATTTCAGTATAAAATGCGAAACAAGTATACTTAAGTAAATAACTAAGAGTGAAACAACTCATACCCCCTTTCGCCCAATGTACTCAGCAATCTGACCGCTAGCTATTGCTCCAACCATAGCTCCCACATTTGATAAAGAACCAAACACGGAGAACTGTTCCAATCATTTGAATTATTACTTGAAACTAAGAATTGTGGATACAATCATGATAAGAAAATAAACTATCACTAAACCTGTGAGACTGTGAGCTTGAGATCTTTGGTAATAGCAGACTGTGTTGGTGACGAGTAACCACACTACATGACCAAGAAATTGACCATTAATATAGCTCATATTCAGTAGCATACACCTTCATGGGAGAATAACAGGTACTGTAAACTCAATAACACTATATTCGTCAGCAGCCAAATGGGGTTTAAGAACTAGAGGTAGAAATAGTTTGAACAAATTCCAATTCAAAGACTCCAGCCCCATGGAGTCAAAAAGTAGCCTCAGATCACATATAAATATAAGAAATTGATTGAAACACAGAGAACAATGTGAACTCCAGCACTATCCAAACCAATTTCAATAGTCAAAGAATTCATCTCAGCCATGACAAAGTCCAGTGCTTTTAAGTTCAGTTTTAGTCGTACAAGAAGTTCACACAGAAGGACATACGTGGGATTCTATCTTCATTCCATCCCAATTCTATCCTTCACATATTGAGAATGCAGATGGGGCTGCAACATTGGCAAAATGTATTTAATTTTATACATGTATTCCTATTTAAAGCCTAAATACCACATCCTGTGAGCACTCAAATGCTGCAAGTGAACTGTTTCAAACAATAAGGCAAGTCCAAAATTCAGCACCAATTCAATATCAACATCAAGAAATACAATTTTTTTCTCAACTCAATCATAGTCAATCAATATTAAGCTCAATTCTACTACAACACAATTTCCCAATAAGGACGTCATAAGAATTCCAATTTTTGCTCAAGTTATCATTTCAATTTCTTGCAACCAAACAATCAGTTTGCACAAGTTCATATTCATCTCAACCTCTTGCAATCAAACAATCATTGAAAAAATAATTGAAGAGCAATAACGAAAGTAAATTTAAGAGAAGCAGTGGAGTACAGTGAAACCAAACTGGATAGGACCCAAAGCCACAATCAAGACACAAGCCAAGACTGAGATAGAGCTGTCCCTAATAACTTGAGAAGAGCCCATCAAGCTAGACTGCCTCGAACCCATCCGATACCAACTCCCAGTATGCAAAAATGGCTTCCTCAGATCCCCCCTCCCATCTTCTACTTCCTCCCTGAAACTCATCTTGTCCTCCTCTTTTCTTTGCTCTGACTCGTCTAACCAAACTTCAAACCAAGAAAATGAAAACCCAGTTCAAGAAACTGAATTCTTGATAGTTCTCAATCAAGAAAGTATTGTTAATTTGGCTTCCAGAATTTGCAGTTGAAGTTGATTTGAAGAAGAAGAGTTTGGAATGGATGAGAAGCCAGTGATGCAGAGGGAGTAGACAGTGTGCCTAAGGGCCTCGCCTCTGCATCATATGTCCTGAAGTAATTTTATGCTGGCGACTCCTGTTTTCATATATCGCCACCCAACTGTTGAAGGGACAATTATTTGTTGGGCTCCGTGAAATTATCTGGTACTTGACAGCATGACTTGATAAGAACGAGGACTCCTTATCAAAATAAATAACAGATAAGTGGACTAATAACCACCCACATCACCAATCTCTAGCTGTTACAAATTTGTGTGTATAATCCAGATATTTATTCATATAATCCAGATGGATTAAGTGGTTTCATTTTCAAATGAAAAAAAATTATTTTTTATTATTTAAAATTTTAAAATATATTTATTTTATTAAAAATATAATTTTATTTTATTTTTATATCTACTAACATTTCTTTTTTTTCGTATAACTACAAAATTTATTTTCAAATTTACTCACATGTCTCGTTTTTCATGCAGAAAATATCATAAAATAAATTTATTTTTTATTTCCACACCTATATAGGTATATAAAAATATAATTAATTCAAACATAATTTTATTTTTACTCTAAAAAACCTAGTGAAAATGTTGAAAATATAAAAATGAGTTTGAAAATGAAAGCAAACGGGCTCTAAGACTCTTCATTTGGTAAAATTGTATTTAATTGTATTGAAATTCTAGTAAATTAAAATTTTAGTAGGTTATTCTTTTATTGCAAATCATATTGCATCGTCTATTGCATTGTATTGATTATTTGTCACATGTAAAATTTTATATGTATAGTGTATATATATATATGTGTGGACGATAATTAATGAAATGTAATAAAGGATACAATAAAATTTATAATAAAATATACATTTTGTCTAATTGCACAAACCAATGAGATCTTTTCTGTATATTGGAAGCCAAGAAAGGATAAGATAGAATTTGCTACTTGAGAATTAAGTTGTATTTTAAAAATAAAGAACAATGATTTAGAATGAGAAAAAATAAAAATAAAAATCTATAGTTTTTTTTTCTTATTATAATAATTTAAAACTCAAACACATCACATTATAATTGTGATAAATATTATGTATATAATTAAGATTAGTAGCTTAATTAGATACCAATTTGATTTACTTCAACTGTTTTGGTTAATAAAGGTAAATTATTTATTTGATTTTTTTAAGGTAAATGATATATATATATATATATTATATCTATTCATTTTTAGTTTTCGTTCATTCAAATTATGTAATATAATATGTGAATTAGTATATATATTATAATTGCTTTTCCTATTTGGCTTTTAATCTTAAAAATTTTGAAATATGTTTTCATGCAAGTTATATATATTATTTTAGTACCTAATATTATGTATCTTCCTTTAAATATATATTTATTAGTGTTTATATTATCTGCAATATTTCTTTATATTTTTTATGAAATTCAAATAAATATAAAATTTATATGGTGCTTAAAACTATTTTGTATTATTTAATTTTATCTGATTCCAATATTAATACATCTAAGTTGTAGGATTATATTATTTATTTATAGCATTCTATAAAGAATAAGAAATTTTTATATTTTTAATAATTTGCATCAATAATTATGATCATTTATTTAGCAATCAGCCTACTAATTTTATATTATTTTATTATTATTTTTATAATGTCGAATCTTACAAAACTCGAGTTTATTGCCCTTGAAGCATCCTTACAAAATTGCACAAAAACAATGATATTTCTTCGTCATCATCTCCATGAAGGATTAAAAATTGAATATCTAATAGTAAAAAATCTTTATGTCCTTTGGAAAAATTTGAAATAAAAGTATGACTACCAAAAGACAATAATACTTCTTAAAGCTTACTATGATTAGATGCACTTGCGATTGCAAGATTTTAAAAGTGTAAGCAAGTATAATTCGGTAATGTTTAAAATTAGTTCTCAGTTAAAGTAATATGGAGAAAGTGTTACTTATGAAAATATATTAAAAAAGACATTTTCTATTTTTCATGCCTCTAATATGCTCTTGCAACAACAGTATTGACAGCGAGGTTTTAAAAAGTATTCTGAATTAATATCATGTCTTCTTATTGTCGAACAAAGTAATGAATTATTGATGAAAAATCATCAATCTTGTCTAACTGGATCAACGTTATTCCCTAAAGCGAATGGTGTGATTGTTAATGATTTTGGATATAGTCGATATCGAGGAAGTGGTCGTGAACGCGATTATGGTCGTGGCCGTGGTTATTATAATCAAAACTTTTCAAATTTCAAAAGAACTCAAAGAAAAAGAAAAAAGTGTGGAGACAAATCTTATTGAGCATTATAATCCAACGGATTTTACGTAGTTGGATGTTGTGGATTTCTTTAAGAATTCTAATGGGAACTTTGAGAATTTGAATAGCGAAAAAAATATCAATGTGATTTGAAAGGATGTCCTCGCAATAAGTTATCCCAAGTGCGTTATTTTTTGTGCGTTTTTCTTTTTAATATATGCTTTGAGATCTTTAGAGCGATTATTGACATGTTTTTATTTTCAGTGTGATTTGGAATTTTTAGTGATTTTTTCATATATATTAATAATAAATAAAAATATATATTTGGTATTTAATTCTAAAAACTCATTTTTATATAATTATTTTTATAAAAAATATAGATCATGCGATTAGAGTTAAAGTCAATGGTGAAACTCTATGCATAGCAGATAATGCAATAACATGTACCATTTTTAAAGATAAAAAAATATTTTTTTCATCTCATATTAGTTGAAGCTAATGTTAGCACAATATCTGGTGGTGTTACAAACCTTATTGAAGGTTGTGGAAGAGCTAATATTTTATTATCTGGTGGTATAAAATTTACAATTAACTCGCTATATTTTGTAGTAGATTGAAAAAAAATCTACTAAATTCTATAGATATACGTCGTAATAGTTATCATATTGAGATAACAAATGAAAAAGACGTTAAATATTTATATTACGTCTATTGTTTCAAGAAAAAAAATATATATTTAAAAAGCTACCAGCATACTCTTCTGCGTTATATTATATTGTTATAAATTCAATTGAATCATATATTGTGATGGATAAAGAGTCAATACATTCAAATAATTTTATCATTTGGCATGACCATTTGGGTCATCCAAGTTCGATAATAATGCGAAAAATTATAAAAAAATCTCATGGACATACGTTAAAGAATTAAAAAATTCTTTTGCCCAAATATTTTTCATATGCTATTTGTTTTCAAGAAAAAATGATTACAAGATCATCTTTAATGAAAGTTGTTTTTGAATCTGACATTTTTAGAACGAATTCAAGGAGATATATGTGGGCCTATTTTTCCATCATGTGAACCTTTTAAATATTTTATGATACTAATTAATGTATCAACACGTTGGTCACATGTTCGTTTATTATCTACTCGCAATGTTGCATTTGCTAGACTTCTTGCTCAAATAATCTGATTACGTGCATAATTTTTGGATTATATAATCTAAAAAATTCATATGGATAATGCTGGAAAATTTATACCCCAAGCTTTTAATGATTATTGCATGTCAATTAGGATTACAGTTGAGCATCTTGTTGCTCACATACATACACAATGGGTTAGCAGAATCTTTTATTAAAAGATTAAAATTGATTGCTAAGCATTTACTTATGAGAACAAAGCTATCCAATTCTACTTGGGGACATATCATATTACATGTAGCAACAGTTATTCGCATAAGACCAACTGCATATCATAAGTATTCTTCATTACAATATACTAAGATGGGTTCTCAAAGAAGATTGAGAATTTATATAGGATTTGAATCTCCGTCAATTATTAAATATCTCGAACTCTTAACGAGTCATATTTTCATGACACGATTTGCCGATTATCATTTTGATAAAGTAATTTTCCCAACATTAGGGGGAAAGAAACAACAACTGGAAAAATAAGAAATTTTGTGCAATACATCATCATTATCTCATTTTGATCATCGTACAAATTAATGTGAATTGAAAGTTTAGAAAATTATTAACTTGCAAAATATTACAAATCAATTACCTGATATATTTACTGATATTAAAAAAGTGACAAAATCACATATTTCAGCTGCTAATGCTTCTATTTGTATTGATGTCCTAATATGACAAATTACTAATATACTAGCAAATGAGTATAAGACACGCCAAAGTTGTAGTAGACCCATCAGTTCCAAATATAAAAATTCAAGAAAGAAAAAAAGAGCAAAATAAGCAAGTTGATACTTCTAAAGCTATTGGTACTACTTATGAAAAGTTTATGCTAGGAACAGTTGACATAACTGAAGTATAACCTCAGAAGAGGTTCATATACTTAAAAATGATGATAATGAAGAGATATCAATAAGTTATGTCACTTCGGAAAAAAAGATGGAATCGAAATAAAATTATTGTGGACAACATATTTGTATATGTAGTAGCTCTTGAAATTATAACAAAAAATAAGGATCATGAACGAAATCTGTTGATGAATGTCGACGAAGAAATGATTGGCCAAAATGAAAAGACGCAATATATGCACAACTAAGTTCACTTTAAAAACATCAAGTTTTTGGACATGTCGTCCAAACACCTAAAAGTATAAAACCTATTAGCTACAAGTGGTTATTTGTGCGAAAACGTAATGAAAAAAATAAAATTATTAGATACAAAGCACGACTTGTAGCACAAGGTTTCTCACAGAGACCTGGTGTTGATTATGAGGAGACATATTTTTCAATGGTGGATATAATAATATTTAGATTTTTACTTAATCTGACAATTTTAGAAGGACTCTATATGCGTCTAATGGATGTTGTAACAACTTATTTGTATGGATCACTTGATAGTGATATTTATTTGTAAGTTCCTGAAGGATTAAAACTTCCTAAAGAATACAATTAAAAACCCCAGGAAATATATTCAATTAAGTTACAAATATTTTTGTATGGATTAAAGTAATATGGACGTATATGGTATAACCGTCTCAACGAATATCTTTTGAGAAAATGATATATCAACAATCTTATTTGCCCATATATTTTTAGTAAGAAGTCAAAGTCTGGATTTGTTATTGTTGTTATTTATGTTGATGATTTAAATATCATTGGGACTCATGAAGAGATTATAGAGACGGTAACATTGCTGAAAAATGAATTTGAAATGAAAGATTTAGGAAAAATAAAATTTTATCTCGAGTTGCAGATCGAGCATTTAATTGAAGGGATTTTTGTTCAGCAGTCAAGTTATACTGAAAAGGTATTAAAATATTTTAATATAGATAAATCACATCTAATGAGTTCTCTCATGGTTGTTCAATCTCTTGATGTGAAAAAAATTATTTTCGTCATCGAGATGATGATAAAGAAACTTTAGATCATGAAGTACCATATCTTAGTACTATTGGCGTACTAACATATCTTGTTAATTGTACAAGACTTGACATAGTATTCTCTGTTAATTTACTAATAAGATATAGTTCTTCTTCAACTCGAAGACACTAGAATGATGTTAAACATGTCATTTAATATCTCAGAAGAACAATATATATGGGTTTGTTTTATTCAAATGATTCAAAGTCAGAGTTAATTGGATATTTGTTTGATCTACACAAAGCGCGATCACAAATATGTTATTTGTTTACATATGGTGGTACTGCTATGTCTTTGCGATCTACAAAGCAAAATCTTACAACCACTCATTCGAATTATGCTAAAATCTTGACAATACATAAAGCAGGTCGAGAATGCGCATGGTTAAAATCTCTCATTCAACATATTTGAGAAACTTGTGATCTCTCATTTAGCAAAGAAAGTCCAACACTGCTATATGAAGATAATGGAGCATGTACAACCAAATTATAAAATGTTACAATAAAGAAAATAGAATTGAGCACATTTCACTAAAGTTTTTTTTCACACATGAAATTCAAAAGAAAGGGAATATAGATATCCATCAAATTCGCTCCAGTAACAACTTGATAGACTTGTTAACAAAGGCAATACCAATAACAACTTTTGAGAAATTAGTTCATAAGATTGGTACGCACGAGCTCAAAGATCTTTGTCAAAAATAAGACATAATTTCTTGAGGGGAGTAATTATGTATTGTACTCTTTTTTCCTTAATATAGGTTTTATCCCACTGAATTTTCCTAACAAGATTTTTAATGAGATAGTTTATAACAAGTACTCATACAAGAATGATATATTTTTTTTCTTTCACTAAGATTTTTTCCTACATGATTTTTTATTAGTAAAGTTTTAACAATGTATATTATTTATATATGGACATCCAATGGGGAATGTTATGAATATATGTAAAATCATGTAGAAAAATATATAATCAATAGTAGGTAAATATCAAATCAAATGTGGATGTCAAACTTATTTTTTAATTTATCATATTATTATATAATATATTTGTTCATCTTGAATGTCTATAAATAAAGATAAACTTGTAATGAAATATACAAATGAATACAAGCTAAATAAAATATTTTTTTCTATTTTTTATTTCTTACTCTATATATTATTCACTTTACAATTAGTAATATTTCATTTGTTTTCCAACATCACCTTACACTTTACCTAATTGTGCAACCAATTCCCCAAGTTTTCCTATAATTAATTTTACGATCTCGTGCTTGGGATGGATGGTGCTATTGGATATTTGTACATCCCCGTCCTGCATTTATTACATACCACTAATGTAGGGGAATGGAGGTATGCAACCATGCTTTTCCATTGGACAAAACTTGAAGATGTTTTCATCACGCATGTTTTGTCTTTATCAAGACCAAAAAGAGGAATAATTCATGTTGCTATCCATACATGGTCCAGCATAGGGGTGGTCATGGGGGTTAGAGTTTAATATGATTGGATTGGAGTTTAAAAAAAAATATTAGATATCGGGTAACCCGATACCCAATTTAAATTTTTAGATCGGGTATCGGGTATTATTTTTCTATCCGATCAGATATCAAGTATTCGATATTTTTTTATTATTTTTATTTTTTGAAATATCCCTTTAAATTAAGGAAAAAACACACTCTTTAGTTTAATGATTGTACTTCTATTACTGATTTTTAAAACAATACATTTTTTGTCGTAGCAACAGCGCACAACATAAAGCTTTGAGAACTAATGGCCATTAGAGTCATTCTTCCTATTGAATTTTTTATATAAATAATCTCTCTTGTTTAATTAATTAGTGAATTTTGATTATTTTTATTTTAATAAAACATCATATTGAGCATTATGTGTGGGTCTTGATAAAATAAGATGTTTTAGATTTGAAAATAACAACTACATGTATGGAAATAAAAACTGTGATATATTTGTTAAAAAATGGTTGAATAAACGTATATTGAATATTTTAACTTGTAAAAAATATAAAACCAGAACTTGAAATTGTAACAAAACAAGTTGTAATTAGTTTAAAACTAATTGACTAATTGTTATTCTTTTAAAACTATATAATAAGCTATCTTTTAATTTATTATTCTTTCCTAAGTACACAACAATTACATAAAAATTATAATTGGTTTATCATACTAGCTTAGATCCAACCCAAACGTAATCCAAACTAATTTTTTATATATACAAAAATTTCATGAAGCAAAATTATAATCCTCACAATCTCATAAAGGATGTCCTCTTTGACTTTTTATATCAAATAAGAAAAATCAATTTTGTATTTTTCTCTTCCAACATTTTTTTTTTACATCTCATTAAATTAAATTGAAGTACATAATAGAAATTATATAATAAATTCCCTTTTGTAAAATATATAATAAATATTTTGAGATTAAAAAATAAAATAATAGAGATTCTTTATGGAATGAGTATATCACCATTAGATATAAGAGTTTAACATCAATAAAATATGAAACCTACACTATAATATAGATTTTCTTAAAATAAAATAAAAAATTCAAACCCGACTCCAACCCGTCAGGTACCTGAAAATTTTGGGTTGTTGTTGAATAGCCTTTTATGCTATCCGACAAATCAGTACATAATCTAACTATCCAAAAAATACGACTGCCCAACCCGACGCCCATTTCTAGTCCAGTATATATTGCCAGTGCTGGCAATGAACCAAGAAAGAGGCTATGGATGTGATATTAGTGATCTTGCTTTATGAGAAATATCTAATACTCCACACTTTTCATAGGTAACAAATTTATGAATTGGTCTTTGATAAATAATAAAGAACTATCTATTTTAATTAATCGGGTAGCTAAATATCAAAATCGAGACAATTTTTATTTGAACAAATTTTGAGAACAAACCTATTGAGTTAAACCTCCCCCCTCCCCCCCCCCCCCCCATCCCCAATTTTTTGCTCATTAATAAAATATATTGGTCATTATTGTGATTTTTAATCATTCAAAAGCAGTGTTTTAAAAAATCGACTTAGATTAGTCGGTTCAACTGCGAACCCATGATCAATACGGTCCGTTTGCGTGCAAAAAAGTTAAAATTTGATCAAATCAGTATCAACTAGTCAAAAAAAAAAAATTGTTTTTTTGTTTTTTTGTTTTTTTAAGTTTAAACTTGATATTTGATTATATTTATGTCATTATTTAAATTTTGAACTTTGTTAAATTAATTTTTAATTTTTTTTATTTTATATATAATAATTAGTTTATTAAACTATCATTTTATATAATATAATAAAAAACATAATTAATTTTATTTAAAAGATCATATCGCGGGTTGAACCCCGGACCAACTTTGATTCCGGTTTAATTATAAAAACACTGTCTAAAGTAAGAAATCAACTCCGTAAATACTATTTAGGCTTGATGCCAAACTTGAACATTCAATTTGTGTTGTATTGCTTTCTTCATTAACAATTGTCCAAATGTATGGCCATTTTTCTTTCTTATTCAAGTGCTGTTATCATCTTCCAATTATAGAGGAACACACTGGAATTCATCATAGGCTTTTTTGGGCTTTTGAAATTTGGGCTACGACTTATGATGGGTCAACCCAAGCCTTGGCTTACACCTTAGAATTGGGCTTGAAAAAAGTAAACAAATCCTTTATAGCATTCCCAATTCATGGCCTAATTGGACTGACTAGCCTGGGCATAACTTTTTGGTTATTATCCCCATTTCTTTCTTTCTTTTTTTCTTTTTTTTTCTCGTGATTTTACAATTAAAGATAGTTCATAGTAAATGAAAAATTATCTTTGGGAGTGGTATTATGTTAATAGAACAATCGAAAATATATGAAATTTAAATAAACATGATTTTGCTAATATAATGTTATGCTAAGTTTGCAAAGCATAAAAATTGTTTTTCATTCCTAATTCAAAATCGACAAAAAGAAAAGGGAAATTATTGAGAACTAAATTGTAGTATTGAAAACAATATATATTTTTTATGGTAAATAAGTGAGGAACTAATTAGTAATTAATGGATCAAGAGATGCTGACTTGATGTTTATGTTGTATATAAACAGAGGATAGGAAAATGAGGTGTTGTTTCTATTGTTATTATTTAAAATGATGGGAACAAAAAAAATTCAGGTTTCAGCCAAGCCTGACCAAGCTGGATCACACAATTCTTTATTTAGGAATAGTTTTCTCATGTTCTAATTGTTCTGGCCATTTAAAAATGAGAGTTTCGTTGTGTTATGTTTTGATATTTTTAAATTTTGTATTAATAATTGATAAATGACACTTCAACAAATGATAAAAATTCTTCACTCATTGCTGTTATTTTATGAAGAAATTCTATGGATATTGGTGATGGTAAATAAGAAGAGATGTATAAAAATGATAAAAAAAGATGGCACGTAATAAAATATTTTGTTAGTTATGACAATTGGCAATAATTAAGAGAAATTTTGAGGTTTGACAATATGGAAGAAAGAAAAAAGAATGGAGTCTAGCTCAAAAGTTATAAGTTATGAATTTCACCACTAAGATTTTTTTAATATTATTAATCTTTTTTTCCTTTCAAATAAAATAAACAAATAAGTACATAAATAAAGCTTAATCAAACAAATAAAATCTTATTGAACCATTTTCAAGATCCGTGCGAAAAAAAATGATCATTTTAGATCATACTTATTAAATCAAATAATACCAAAATATAATTTAAATTGTGACAGCTAATTGTTCAAAAGATATCATCTACTTATTTTAATTTTAATTTTTTTATAATAAGAAATAGAGAAAAAGGTAATGCATTTTGAGATGGGCTAGTTTGAAACAGTCAAACCCAACCCTATTGTCTCAGAGCAAAAGAGTACGAACAGAAATGCTTTATAAGATGGGCCATTTTGGAACAGTCAAACCCAAAAGTACAACTTTTTTACGTTTGTTGTATTGTTAGTGGGTCGGATATTGATTGAAATTCTGTCAAGGTTTGATTAATTATTTGGAATTTGCATGGGAGTAGAAAATTTTATGGATTTTAAATCTGATGAAAAGATGCACAACATCCAAATTCAATGATTTTTATTACTTTTGGGGGGATGGCTACCACAGCAAGGCGTAGTCACTTTATGTGAAATGAATTTTTTTTCAAAATAAATTTTATAATAGGTGAATGAATTGTGTGCAAATATAAGCCTCCAATAAGTAGATAGACTATGTGTGCAGAGAGTAGGTGATGTGACACGGAGTGGCATGCATTCGCCTAAGAAATATTGTCCGTAATGACTGAAATTTTATAATTTTATCTTGAAAATGTACTTTTTTTATAGAGAATAATTAGCTATTTACTTATAAGTTATTGGCCACCCGCTTATTTATTAGATATGAAATGAATTCTTTCTAAAAATAAAATAGAAGATCTAAATTAACAAATTTGTAACCCATTAAAAATGCTTAAACTCAAAGCATCCATAGAACATTGGCAAAATCTTATGCTGTTTATTTTCTTTAATATGTTTTTTTTTATTAAAGACAATATTAGAGGATTTTTTCAATTTTTTTAGGTGATTTGAATTTATAATCAACGAGGTGACATGGCTAGTCTTCTTTAATATGTACACGATCACTTAAATATAAGGAAAACAGGATATTACATATAGTTTTTCTCTGTGTTTCCTCTTGAAAATTAGAAGCTAAAACAGCAATATGTGGATCAACTTCGGTTGGCGGCAAAAGATTTTATTTTTCTTACATAAATTTGTCTCTGCTTTTTAGTCTTTAGTTACTTGTAAAAACTTGCGTGCCAGTTGGAAAAACTGGTGGATATATGCTAGGATTAGTCTGTGTCGTTAGCATAGGAAATAACGAATCAAACATACACAATCATCAAATTCACCAAGTTTTAAACTAACCAACGTGGGATATTCATGGAATATTTGCTAATCACCTCTCAAGAATTTTGTATTTTATGCAGATGACAGGGTTAGAATCATAAACCTTTTATCATCGTTAACGAATCATAAATTTGACGGTATTTTTTTTTCAAAGATTACTAAAATAATCAAATTTTAAAATAATTAAAGTTATTTAAAAAAAAAAATCTTTGAAGGCATAGAAGAGAGGAATTAATTCACTGCAGTGATTTGGAATGAACGAAAGGGATCTATTAATAGGCTTTGAGGTATCCCATCACGAGGGTTAATGTCTCTTGATCTGGAGTAATTTGGACCAATTAATCGTATCTCTTGAGATCTGACTGCTATCAAATGGTTTAAATCACATCCTTCTATGAACATTTATAACCTTACCATGCACCGTTCCTCGTTAGCATTTGAGACCAATTGCAGCCCTTTACTCGTGCATCATCTGCACCCGTGTGTACATAGGGGTGTCAACGGGGCAAGTATAGGATGGATCTAACTGGACCCGAAACCCGTCCCGACAAGAAAAATATAAACCTAGGACTCGCCCCGCCCCAAACCCATACCCTAGAGGTCTAATTTGTCAAACCCATTAGTTTATTTTATTTTTAAAAAAAAATCAAAAGAAAAATAATTAAAAAATAGCTAAAAAATAAATAATTATTCCAAGGTATAATAGAAGTGTAGAAGCTAAAAAAATGATGGTGGGAGGAGAAAAATAACAAAAAAAATTAAACACATAAAACGTTAATTTATTTATACACCTTATTTAAACCAAACACATAAAAAAATAAACTCATTACCTATCTCGTTACCCGTTTATTCAATTCGAACTCGCCCCAAATAAGACGGGTTTGGGTTTGTAACGGGTTTGGGTCTGATCGGGTAAGACACGAACCTATTGACATCCCTATGTGTACGGTCACACCCATTCGACACATAGTAGCATGGTATCATGCTACATGATCACCACATGGTCAAATACGCCACATGGAACTACTCCGCCATATCACCGAGTCACTCTACCACACCACAATTTCATTTCAAAAAAAATTAAGATTTATCGCAATGATGCATATAAGCAAAGTACAAAGTGTAAGTCACTTGACACCCAATGTCATGCCACGCAGGTATTGTTGAGTTTGCGTGATCTCGGGAGACATATACACAGCAGAATTTAAAAATTTTCAAAAATATAAATATATATTACATCACATGTAATTAAAATGAATCCCAAAACCCTTTCGCGATTATTCAGTTGTGCGCTTTCTGATAGTTAAAGTAAGAATGTTTCAAAAACTCTTACCTTGATTGTACTCCGACTGATGTAGGGATTGAAACGATTCAAATCGTTATCCCTGCATGAAAGTATCTCCATATTTTTCAATTCAAAACCCCTTTGATTGAAATTTGATTCACTTCTAGGATCCCAAATGTTATCCTTCTAACGATATCCACACTTTGGATGCCCACTCTCAACGAATCCTATGCTAGTAGTTTTCGATTCGATAATTCTAACCTAGAATGATTTTGTTTGGAACAAGAATACACTAACAATTAGTATTTTAGGTATTTAATTTAATTCTTAATTCAATAATTAAATCAAGAATTAAACTAGATAAAAGGTTGGTGAACATTTGGAGATTGAAAGGAAAAGATGAACGAATTTTTGGGGATGAAAGAAAACTATTTTTCTTCACAAAAATCTGCAATTAAAATCCCAATAAAAATATCCAAGAAGATTGTCCATAAAGGCAACCACAAGTCCTTTCCATATAAGACTTTTCTTCCTTTCTTATCTCTAACTCTTTTGGTAAGTTTCTTTATCTCATAAGAATTTTCCTTTTTCCTTATTACCTCTTAGAAATTGAATTTTCAATTCAACTTTCTCTAGGAATTCCAATTTTCTAAAAAACTTCCTACAAGCCCACACCTAATGGGCTTAAGCCTAAGTAATCAATTAGGCTCTACTTTAATTGATTCAATCAATTAAATTAATTTATTTAATTAATTAGACTCATCTTACTTAATTGATTCAATCAATTAATTGAATATTCCAATTGGACTTCCTAATCCAATTAGATCCAATCAATTAATCTAATTAATTAATTGAATTAATTCCACATTTGAATTAATTTAACCCCATTAATTAATCACACTAATTAATTTAATCTAATATTTGGATTAATTTCTAGTCTAAAAATGAACTTGTCCAAGTTTTGTGTGTGACCCATTAGGTTCACTTTAAACTAGCCGTGGACTCACAACTCTTGTGACTTAGTTGAATAATTAATTGTTCCGATTAATTAATCCAATTAATTAATCCAATTAATTAATTCTCTTGAAATTAACTCATTAATTTCAAGAACCCACAAGACATGGGAAGCATCTAGTAATGCATCATGACTCCTAGTCTAAGGTGAATGTGCGAACTTATTTCAATTACGAATACCATGCAAGTACTGTCTTTCCGTCATCTAATCTCCCGATTGAACCTAGGGCATGGATGTTAAGTCGAAACCCCATTAGCTCAATAACTATATTTCCATTCCTAATAGCTTGACTCGATGATGAATAATTAAAAAACCCCACATCTAATTTTCATCCAACCTTGGTCAAGGATTTAGAGTCAAGTACAGTGGAACACATAGGAGATTCACCTATTCATCTCGATAGGTGACGGATCCTTTGTTGGCCACTCATTAATCTCCATACATGAAAATGTTACACCCAATATAAACCCCTTGTGATTGTCATGCAATCGAAAAATATATCAAAGTACAACATGTCATGCATAAGATTACCATGGTGCCTCAAGTCCTAGGACTAATTCTTACACTATTGTAACGAGAAAATTCACATTCGATAATAGAATATTTCCAATTGGAAATTTTCAGGTGGGGTTGTTCAGTGTACTTGTTCCCAACAAGCACCCGCATACATGCACTAGTGTCTCCACACCAATACCTATGGAACGAGGCATCCTCCTTTCGAGCCTACATTGTATGCGCAAGTTTCAACGGGATCAATGATGTCCCATCTCATTGATCCTTAACTTGGAACGTTTTAAGATCACAGCCTTAGAGGTATATTCCATAATCACCATCATATGCACAACCATGCCCCATAGCTATGTGTGATCTAAGGACTTTATCTAATTCTTATGATGAATTTAAGATAAAGATTGTCATTTAAATGATATTAATATAAATAAGAATGATTCGCAAGAGTATATAAACGGCCAGAACAATTGGCACATCGGACACTACTCTAACAATCTCCCACTTGCCATAGAGACAATTGCCCTCGTATTAAAACTCATCTTCTGAAGATGTCCTTCAAATACTTATCTGAAGGGTTAAAACAGTGGGTCTGCTATATTTTCTTCCTAGACAAATCTTTCCACACTAATGTTGCCTCTACCAATGATTTTCATAACCAGGGTATCACTAATCTATTTCTGCTTGGATCCTTTGATGAGACCTTGGCTTCTTTGCTTATGCAATAGCCCCCATTGTTATCGCAGTACTCTAGTACTCAATTAACAATGGTTGGAACTACATCTAACATTTAGATTAAGTTCTTATCTAAACAATCCATTTTTTTAGCATCGTATGCCCAGATGTATTCAACCATGGTGGTGGAATCCATGGTTGTTATAAGTTTGGAACTCTTTCCAACTAACCGTCCCACTATTTAGGATAAACATAAATTTAGACATAGATTTCAAGTCATCTACTTTAGACTAAAAACTAGATGAAGCATCTAAGTTTCAATTCTCCATAACTGAACTTCAAAAAGAAATTCTTAGTGCTTCATAAGTACTAAAGATCGTCTTTACGGCTTCTAATACTTTTCGCATCAAATTGATTGATATTTTGCTCGTAAAGCATTTCTAATATCAAATCATGTACATAGATTTGCATATTTTATGCTTTTTTTCAAGGATGCATAAAACATGTGAGTCATTATTTCTCTTTCATTCAAAAGTCTTTGGGGATGAGGACTTCAAAAGAAAAGTCCCATGACTCATAAACAAGAATCTCTCCTAGGATTCTTCTATGCTAAACCTTTTAACATCTAATCTATGTACTTGGATTTAGGATAGTCCAAGCATCCTTTTAGATCTATCTCCATAAATCTCAATCCCCAATACCTAGGATGCTTATCCCAAATCTTTCTTGGAGAACTTTGTAGATGACAAGTCTCAGTTGATTACAATATTTCTACATCATCTCTATGAGTAAAATATTGTCAACGTAAAACACAACAATCATCACCATACTCCCACTAACCCTCTTGTACACATATGGCTCATTCGTATTCCTAAGGAAATCAAACCATTTGATTGCTTTAGAGAATCGAATATTCTATATTCGAAAAATTTATTTTGAGTTATTAACAGATCTCTAAAGCTCACAAACTTTTTGCTTGCGTTTGTTTGATATGAAGACCTCAGACCACTTAACTTATATCCCTTTCTCAATACCCCTATTGAGAAAGACGGTCTTCATATCCCTTTGCCATATCTAGTAGTCGTAATAGATAGATATAACTAGCATACTCTAAATGGACTTTAGCATCACGTCTGGTAAAAAGTATCCTCAATAGTCAACACCTTGACTATAAGCATAACGCTTTACTATCAGTCCTGCCTTTATAGGTCACCACCTCCCCATGTTCTTCAATTTATATTTGTAGATCCGTTTGCAGCTAATGGGAACCATTCCCACTAATAGGCCCACCAAGGTCAAACCTTGTTGGAGTACATAGAGTCCATTTTTTATTGCATGGCATTTTTCCAATTTTTGAATTGATGTCATACATCTTTACTCCTTATGCAAATCAATATTTAAAAAGGAGATCCTCCTTGCTGCTCTCTAGCAAGAGACTCTTATCGTATAAGTAGCCCCAAGATCCTTTTAGATCTTTTTGGAGGTTGTGTACTAGAAGTTTTAGTAATTTGTTCATACACCATTGTCACTTGTGAGACAAACTGTGGTTCTTGAACTGTTTCAAATTCTATAGTCTAGCAATTTCTATCTAATAGAAATTTCTTCTTCTCAAGAAGGTGGTGTCCCTAGAAAACAAACTCTTTTGTTCTTAGGAACCATAGAAATGGTATTCTTTAGATTCATTTGAATACCCCACATATTTGCATAAGCTGGATTCACATCCATCATATCTCCCACTAACTGCTCTAAAGAAGCAGGCCCCTTTATACTTTTAGATATATATATGCTAGGGGTCTTTTACCACATCATATCTCATATGATGTTTTTGAGTACCGATTTAGATGATATCCTTACTTGATAAGAATATTATCGATTCTAGAGTAAATTCCTAGAATAAATGAGGAAATAAGTGAAACTCAACTTAAATTCACTTAAAGTGAGAATCTAATTCTCCATTTGATAATCAAGAACTTACCACCTTAGTATTCTCTTCATCGATCACATCGATTGATTTAATTTTTTGGTCGATTTAATTCTCTACTTCATATCTAAATTCTTTGAATCCTTCAAAGGATTTTAGAATAATGAAGTAAGAATAGTTCGCTTGTACACTAACACTTAGTGGACTGCTTACGTCCCTTTAGATCACATCTAAAGACGTGGTTTGCTCCATTTGTCCCACAAATGGTGATTTGGTTATGTTTTCCTAAAGATAAGATTTACAAGTTAGCACCTTATGCAAGTCCAAAAGGTCAAGCAAATGTACCATCTTTTAAACTCTTTCTTTAGAGATATGACCTAATCTAGCTAACCACAAGTATGCACTATTTTGATTATTTAATTCTTAGATTACTTTGTTGATTATGTAGCATGGAATGTTGGGATTGTATAGTTCATTTGCCAATGTATCAAAGACAATTAACTAATACTATCCTAATTCCATCCAGAGTTAAGTGGATCATTGCTATAACCAATAAAGCAACACTTACTTTATTCTCAAGTTTAAGGATTGTCCTTTATCTTAGTCTCCATTTTTCTTATCATCCACTGCAACCCTTTGCAAAGATGGGATCATATCTGATATCCAATATCCAAGGAAAAATTTATCAACCTTAATGATTGATATCAACAATATATAAACTTGAATTAGAACCCCTTCTAATTCAACTAAGCAAATCAATACTTGTGTTTCCTTCTTCTATGCCCTAAATATCCACAATGGTGATAAATATCTATATTGAGCTAATAAGTTTGTCTAGATTATCCTATGTGGAATTACTAGCGATAACCATTATCCTATGCGAGGCAGAAATTTAAACATTCATTCAATTAATATCCATTTATGATATGATTTTTAATCATAAATGTCTCCCACTATTTTATTCAAATCCCATCACCCTCTAGATGGAAATTCGAGAAATTAATTTCTTAGTGGGCTTGAAGTCCAACTAGCCTTGCCATATACCCCAATTTTATGAGCGCATACAACAAAACTAAAAGGTAGCTAACAACATTAGCAATTGCATTCCCCATGCAACCCTCAAGCTATTTTGTCTCACCTCTTCCCATACACCTCAATTTTATGAGCCCATATGGTACTAAGTGTCAAACATTACCCATCAAACATCCATGTAGATAGAGCATCTAAATGTCCCATGACTCATGGCCAACAATAAAGACGAGTCCACCCCATGGGCATCTCAATGCTTAGTAGTGGTCACAGCTTGCCTACACTTAGCACATCCCACGACTCATGGCCAACGAACTAAATGTGGTAGCGTATCGACATGCCACTACTTTTGATAGAAGGCATGAACGATTGAGTCCTACCCAATATTGCCCATTTACGCTTGATATTGAACTAATAAAGGTTTTCAACTTGAAACATTTTCAAGTGAGGGTCATACTAGATTTTTCATACAAGGTCTCATCATTTTCTTTTCTTGTTTATTTAATGTTCACTATCATAACGATAACAAGCATACATCATAAGAAAACATTAAATAAACACAACATGTATCACATACACACTAAAATAAATAGATGATCATGAGCCTTTAATCCTATGCGATCCACTTGAGCCAAATTGGATCTAGGTCAATCTAAGGGTGATAATTAAAATACAAATAGACCTATCTATTACATAAATATATCCCATATATTCATGGGCCTTGTTTCCTCGTTTTTCCTCTGTCTTCATTCAATGTTCTTGTAATGTTCGCCAAATTACAAAAAGATTAATCTCACCGCCTAATTTTACTCTCAATACATTTGCTAAAACAACAAGAAACCTTAGAACAATTCCAAGAGGAGATACATAGGAGGGAGATAGAAGTACATCAAGAATAAAACAGAGAAAGATGAGACTCCCAGGTCTTATTTTAATTAAAATCCAAAAATAACCAATTATGCATAAAATTAAACCAATCACATTGGTCTAAGTTCCATGATTATCCAACTAGCATGCTTAACATAAATCATCACATGATAATGAAAACATATAAATTTACTGATTATGTTATGTGCAATTTCTTTCAAATTTGGGATTTTTATGAAAAATGATTATTCAAAAATTAAAATTAACATTTAATTTTAAAATGAAAAACCATAAACTTCACGTAACAATTACGTAACGAGGCGGGGTGGACAACAGTTCTACAAAGCTGCAGCCCGTCGAGTGTCGACTGGCCACCTGACGCCTGCACGTCGGGTGCCGGTTGCCCACCCGACGTCACACGTCGAGTGGCTGGGCGCCCGCACGTCGGGTGCCAGCGGACGACCCGGCGCCCGATGTCTGGTGGCCGGAAGCCCACCCGACGTCACACGTCGGGGGGTTGGGCGCTGCAGAACGGGTGCCGACGCCCGCACGTCGGGTGCTGGCTGCCCACCCGACGTCACACATCGGGTGGCTGGGAGCCCGCACAAGATTACCATAGTGCCTTAAGTCCTAGGACTAATTCTTGCACTATCGTAACGAGAAAATTCCCATTCGACAATAGAATATTTCTAATTGGGAATTTTCAGGTGGGATTGTTCAGTGTACTTGTTCCCAACAAGCACCTGCATATATGCACTAGTGTCTCCACACCAATACCTATGGAACGAGGCATCCTCCTTTCGAACCTGCATCGTATGCGCAAGTTTCAACGGGATCAATGATGTCCCATCTTATTGATCCTTAACTTGGAACGTTTTAAAATCACAGCCTTAGAGGTATATTCCACGATCACCATCATATGCACAACCATGCCCCATAGCTATGTGTGATATAAGGACTTTATCTAATTCTTATAATGAATTTAAGATAAAAATTATCATTTAAATGATATTAATATAAATAAAAATGATTCGCAAGAGTATAAGAACAGCCAGAACAATTGGTACGCCGAACATTACTCTAACAGGTATTATATAGATAAATCTGTCATGTCGAACTACTCCACCATTTTATCGAACCACTCTACCACACCGATTCTATTTTTAAAAAAATTAAGATTTCTCATGACAATGTTGAAAGTGGTGCTCACACTACTCTCTTAATTCATTGAGGCTAACTAAAGCTAGCCAAAAAATACATTATAGTGCACAATAAGAAGAGCTCCAGAGGCTTATTTGTTCAAATGAAATTCTATATAACCCAGCTATCTTTGTCTTGCTCTTTTTCATGTGGGATGCTTTTCCATATTCCACTTTAAAGAGTTTTATTCACACAATTATCTCCCCCAATTCCAACATATGGAACAGTAGATATATATGAACTATGAATAAAAACGATATTTCTATTATAATGTTATGCTAAGTTTGCAAAACATGAAGAGTTTTTTAGTCGTAATTCTAAATTGCTAAAAAAAAACATTGAGAACTAAAAAGTAGTATTTAAAACAATATATTTGTTGTAATGGATTGAGGAACTAATTAATGGGTCAAAAGATGCTGACTTCATGTTTATGTTATATATAAATATGGGATAGAAACATGATGTGTTATTTCTACTGTTATTATTTAAAATGATGATGACAAAATTTGAGGTTTCAGCCAAGCCTAACCAGGCCGAAGCTAGGCCCATATGCAACTAAGTTGTAGTCTAGATCGCATAATTCTTTATTTACGAGTTGCATTCTCGTGTTCAAATCACTCTACCGATATAAAAGTAGGACTTTTCTTTTATTAGGTTTTAAAACTTTAAGATTTGGCACTTATAATTGACAACAAATAACAAAATTATTCCTTATTACTATAATTTTATGAAAAAAATTTATGGATAACTTTGTTATTAATGACACTAAATAAGAAGAGAGGCCTAAAAAGTAATTAAAAATGAGATGTAATAAATGATTTTGTTGGAGATTGACAAGGAAAGACTTAATTGTACTATTTTACCACTAAAAGGGCTTAATGCCCAAACACTTCAAAGATCCATGTCTTTGTTAGTGGGTCCTTATTCGATTTTGGGTCAGGTTTGACCGGACGATTTTGGAGGTGGAAATGACTCGTGAACGGTTCGAATGACGACACTTGTCAAAGTCATATGAGATCCACGTGAATGCTCATATATAAATAGTTCAATGTCAAGACTGTCTTGCATTTTCATATTATATATATTTAGAGCGATCTCACAACTCAAACTAATTTAAGCATCGAATAATTTTGGTGGGGATCATCACAGCGAATCTAACGTGTATTAGTGTTTCAAGTCATTTTCTAAACTCGAAGTATCATTAGATCAAGATCATTTCAATTCGAGCTAAGATACACTAATTTTCAAATTAATAACGACAATCAGTAATAATTTGTGATAAATTTTGAGGTTTGACAATAAGAAAAAAGATAAAGATAAACTAACTCAAAAGTTATAAGTTATACAATGATTTTAACTACTAGGTTTTTTCTAATAATTTTAATCGTTTTCCCTTCATTAAAACAAATAATAATAATTAAGCTTACTAAAGAAAAATCCATCTTATTGAACCATTTTCAAGGTGCATGCAAAAAAAAGTGATCATTTTAATTGTGAGAATTTAATCAAATAATACTAAAAATATAACGTAGAATGTCACAGTTACTTAATCCAAAGATATTATAATACGTATATTAATTTTTTAAATTGGGCTTGTTAAATTCAATAATGCCAAAATATAATTTAAAATATCACAGGTTTGCATATTACAATAGATTCATTTTATGTGGTTTCCTCATCAATACTTATTTTAATTATTATTTATCTTTAATATATTCTCCTAGCCACTCCTGGTCTCAAATATTTTAAAATTTTAATGCATTCGTGTTCTCAATCTCGCATCTGCTCTCGAACTTCACTTCAGCTAACATATTGTATTAGCAGTTTAAATTCTGTATTTTAAATTCATATTTTATTTTTTATTTTAATCATAAATAAATAATAAGTGTATAAAATATTTTTTAAAATAAACTTTTAATTGTAAATCGCATTTACTTAATATATATTTATAAATAGCACTATATGATATAAATTAAAATAAAAAATTCAAAATATTTTATTAATACGAACATTGTAAATGGGCCGGTTTGAAACTTTCAAACCCTTCCCAGTGCAAAAGAGTACAAAAAAAGAAATATATTATGAGATGAGCCATTCTGAAAGTGTCAAACCCAACCCTATCTCAGTGCCAAAGGGTACAATTTTGTTCTTATTGACAGGATTGTTAGTGGGTCGGATATTGATTCAAATCGTGTCCGGGTTTGATTAGTTTATCTGGAATTTGTAAGTTAGTAGAAGATTTATGGATTTACTCCGATTAAAAGATCCATAATTCGTAATAAGTTGAGCGAACATGAAATTTTCACAGAATGATTCAATTCTTTTAATATCCAAATCCAATTATTTTTATATACATAAACTAATAAGTTTTAAAATCATTATAATTAGTTAAGAATCATGTAGCTCTTTATAGTAGTAGATCTTTGTCTAAAACTTCAATTTTATTGAAAATCAATGGCAACTTCAATTTTATAAAAAAAAATCATAAATTATTTTCAAAATTGGATCAATCAGTTGATTAAATTAAAAATTGACTATTGGTCCGATCAAGTTAGCGTTAAATAATTGAATTTTCGATTCAACCGATGAAACCAGTTTAATCAATTTTTAATTTATATTTTTACTTTTAAAAAAATACTCTTTTTTAGAAGGTTAAACATGGTATTTTATTATATGTATGTAGTTATTTGAATTTTATACTTTGTTAGATATATTTTTAATTAGTTATTTTTTTTACTTTAAAGTGTATTACATAATAGTTAGTATATTATATTATAATTTTATATAATATAATTAAGGATGTAATCAATTTTTATTAGACCACTATGATCGATAGTTGAATCAATTCAACTGGTTGAACCACTGATCGGTAGTAAGATCGATTTGGTCATCGATTCAATTATAAAAATATTGCATCCATATTCTGATCTTGGGATTTGGGATTTAATTTTTTTAATTTGGATTCAACTCTTAAAAAACTATCCGATCCAGATCTAAAAAGCAAGACTTATTTGTTTGGTTGACATTGTTTGATCAAAATGATAATTTTGATTGATTAAATCTTCTAATTAAGATAGGTTATGTTTTTCATAAAAGTTTTAATGCAAAACTAACTCTTTATTTGTTTTTTTTTATGAATCAAACTCTTCATTCTATATATTGGTTTAAGAATCAATTAAAGTAGTTTGTGTATGTAAACACAAATTCACGATAGTTTAAGCTCTGATTTTCAAAAAGAAATTCAGAAATCAAAGGCAGTCGATTCCCTCTCTAGTATTTATCCATGATTGTGATTAAAGTTCGAGTTTCAAACCAGCACTGGAGATTTAAGTTTATTCCAGACTATAGTGGAACATCGCATTGAACATCATTCGAAGAAGGAAGTAAGTTTTCGGAAGAGAGCGCTTTGTCATTTGACGGTAGTCAACGTTAAAGAGAGTTCAACGTGGCAAATTCAAGTAAAGGGAATCTTGCAAACAAAATTATCGATGAAGTTATACAAAAACGATATCAAAACAAAGAAGGAGTCTTTGATTTTATTTTATAAATCTAATTATTGTATTATATTAAACTTTATTGATAGTGAATTATTTTCTTTTTGGACGTGGCATCAAGGAGTATAATATTTGATATCCGAATCTCCTTAAAATTGTTGGTGTCAATTTTAAATTCCGTTACACATTTCGTTTCATATTCTAATCTTTGTTCAAATATTAATTGGAGCATAACGAATTTGGTAAATTGATTAACTTGATTAATTAAACCCGACAATAAATTTTAATAATTTAGTTTTGTTTTTAGTATTTTGAGGGAAGATAAGGGGAGAAGAATTTGAGAATGAAATTAATGTTTAGTTTTGTTTTGAATCAATTTTTATAAGTTTTTTGTTTGATTAATGATATTACATCATACTTTTGTTAATGTTATATATAGTATTTTTGAAAGTAAAAAAGATAACATATGTTTATATAAATTAAAAATTATAATCGTGTTGGTGTACAATGAACTCCATTTTGTTTTGGAGAATGGGATTTGTTTTGTAAGAATGAAGAAACAAAAGCAATTTTGTTCCCGGCAAAAAGAAAATGTTCCCATGGAACAAAAACCAACCATAATGTAAGCTTTAGTTTAACTTTCCTATCCCTACTTGCACAAATTTGTATCCCATTAAAAACAGTTAAAAATGCTTGATTTTAAATTAATATTTTATTTTTTATTTTATATAATAGATAAATGTCTATATATTTAGCGTGTATTTGTAAAGTGGAATAAATAATAAAATACAAATTGAAATAGAAGATCAAAATGCAAAAAAAAATAAAAATTGTTTAAATTTAAAGCATCGGTCAGAGTTTGGCTATAATGAAAAATATAGTGCTGCCATATCTTCTTTAATATGAGTATGATTAATTAAATATAAAGAAAACAGGAGATGACATAGTTTTTTTTTATGTTTCCCCTTGGCAATTAGCAGCTAAAACAGCAATCTGTGGATAATCTTTGGTTGGCCCTCCTAAGGCAAACGATTTTTCTTTTTTTCATACATAAATTTGTCTCTCCGTTTCAGTCCTTAGTTACCTGTAAAAACTTGCGTGCCAGTTAAACCAACTGATGGATATATGCTAGTAATAGTCTGTGTCATTTGCATAGGAAATAACGAATCAAACATACACAAACATCAAATTCACCAAAGTTTTAAACTAACCAACGTGGGATATTCATGGAATATTTGCTAATCACCTCTCAACAACTTTGTATTCTTTGCAGAAGACACAGTTAGAAGCATAAACATTTTATCATGGTTTCTTCACCTTTCTACTATATAAATATTAGTATCAGCTGAAACAAGGTTGCCTACTAACACACCAACAGAAAAGTAACATGAAATATGAAAATTATGACCTTTGCTTTCCAGACCAGCCTGTGGTGGATCTCTACCTCCCAATATGGGCCAATCTTCCGGCATTCCAGCACAAGCCAGCCTTCATTTGGGCAGAAGACGGCTCGGGTTCCTCAGCCTTAACCTATGAGCAGCTGAACACCTCAGTGAACTCCATCTCCTCACAGCTGTTACTTTCATTGCAAAGGGGTGACACTGTTGTCATATTATGTGCGCCGGGCCTTGAGCTTGTGGAGATCATATTTGCTTGCCAAAGGGCCGGCCTTTTGTCTGTTCCAATCACCCCTCCGCATCCTTCTTTTGCTAATGACAATCACCACCACCTTGTCAGGGTTCTGTCTCAAGCGAAGCCTAAGGCCGCCTTAGCAACACGTAGTTACATAAACCGTGTTAGAGAGTATATATCCTCCACCTCCTCTTCCTCGAGCAATAACCGGCTTTCTGAGCTTTTGCGCAAGCTTAGATGGATTGCTACCGAGGAATTAAAGGGCCTAAAGGTGGACGACATGCCATGGAACTTGTCGCGATACAATGGATACAATGGATGCAAAGCAAATGATGTGTACTTAATTCAGTACACTTCAGGTGCAACTGGAATTCCTAAACCAGTCCTTGTGACTGCTGGTGCAGCAGCTCACAATGTCAGAGTAGCTAGGAAAGCCTATGATCTTCATCCTAATAGTGTCATTGTATCATGGTTGCCTCAGTACCATGACTGTGGCCTTATGTTTCTGTTACTCACCATTGTATCAGGTGCAACGTGCGTGCTAACGTCCCCTAATGCGTTCATAAAACGGCCTAGACTGTGGCTCGAGTTAATTACAGAATACAAGGCAACTTGCACGCCAGTTCCATCCTTCACGTTACCCCTTGTCGTTAGGCGTGGGGGTGTGGATAAAGGGACCTCTTCTATAAGCCTAGGGAGCATGAAGAACCTGATAATCATCAATGAGCCCATCTACAAGGCTTCAATAGAGGAATTTGTTGAAGTTTTCGGGCCTTTCGGGCTTATTCCCTCGAGCATCTCTCCATCTTATGGCTTGGCAGAGAACTGCACTTTTGTCTCAACAGCATGGAGAAGTGGAAGCGATGGCAATTTCCCGATTCACAAGGATCTGTTGCCTAGTGCAAAGCTACCTTCATCGAGGGACGAAATTATAGAAGAGGAGACTGAAATCTTGGTTGTGAATGAAGAAACTCATGAGCCTGCTGATGATGGAATTGAAGGAGAGATATGGATTTCTTCTCCAAGCAATGCCTCTGGATACCTTGACCACCCTTCCTTAACACGGGAAGTATTCAATGGCAGGATAAGTAACAAGGTGGCCGGATGCTATGTCCGAACAGGAGACAGGGGAATAGTCATAGGACAAGAGAGGTATTTATATGTGACAGGCCGGTCTTCAGACATCATTAAACGTGCCGATGGCCTGGAAATACACCCTCATTACATAGAAACATCAGCTTATAACAGCTGCCCGAGGCTGCTTAGAGCGGGTTGTCTTGCAGCATTCGAGCTCTTAGGCACTATAGCTGTTGTAGCAGAGTTGCAGAAAGGCGAAGTAGAGCCAAAGGTTTTGTTGAAAGTATGTGAAGGGATCAGAACAGCCATATTCAATGAAGAGGAAACTGAAGTTGGATTAGTGATTCTTGTGAAGAGTGGAAGTATTCCCAAGACTACTTCTGGGAAAATACAGCGATGGGCAGCTAAGGATAAGTTGGAAAGAGGTCAAATGAATGTAGTTATGAAAATGGAATTTGTTGATGATGGTTGCAGCTCATCATTGTTTAGAGCAATAGTAACACATGAAAAGGAAGGGAAAGAAAGGAAGAAGATTGAGGTTGCTGAAGAGAGAAAAGGGATCTTTCTTGCAACTACAAATACTAGAAATCATCTTTCTTTGCTATCCTCTTTGTAAGATTACACAAATTTCACATTAATATGTCACATTTTCTTTTTTCTTCTTCTTTTTTTTTTTAATGAGTGGTATGTAACATATCAATGTGTTTTTTAAATTGCAGTTGCATGTTTTCTTTTTCAAAATGAAAGTCTTCGACTCTTGGTTATGTCTCAAGAAAAAACATAAATTACCATAGAGCAGAATTAAAAGTTGGGGTCGAAAGAAAAATTAATTTTGTTCTTGGAATGCCAATGATAGAGCATTTTCACATTAGTGGATGTGTAAGAGCATATTATATTACTAAGTAGTTACATAGTAAGATGCCTAATTATGTTAAGAAACAAAGTATGCATTTCTCATTCTGGGACCAAGAAATCTTCCTTCATGAATTCTTGCACCCACAAATGATTAGGGACGTTGAGATCTTTCCCACTGAAAACCCTTCTATGCGAAAATTTAAAAATTGGTTATGATAAAAAATATAGTGAATGGGAGTAATTTTTCTAAGAAGACGATAACATAACTTAACCCTAGACTCAAACCATATAACTTCAGGTTTTTTGTTTTCTTGTAGAGCTCAATTTTTCCTCTTCCATTTTCTAAATCATTCCACTTCACTTGTTTACTCGCATGGGCCTAGAGATGCATATACTCAAGGAGGCTTCTTGGGCCTGGGCAAACACAACCCAGCTCGATCCAATAATCTCCAAAATCCATTGGGCATGATTCAGCCCATGGATTGACAGATTTAGTTCGGCCCATAGTAATTAACCTAGACTTAGAAAAAAGAGGCCCATAGGATTAGTCCATCCAGCCTCGTAGCTCAGACATGCCACAGGCCATCACAAAGGAATGGAATGCTCTAAATCAAACGGCAGAAGTACCAAGAGTCAAAAAAGAATCCAGAATACATTTCTAGACAATTGTTACATAAAAACACCAAATTTATTCCTACCAACAGTTTATCAAGCAAAAGACAATGCTAAATGACTGTTAAGCGGCTCAACAAGGAAAAAGAAAACCGGTACGAGGTGAAGGAACCCTTATGTTTTATTTTAATTAAAAGGAGAAACTGAAGAAGAGGATATCAACATTATCAAGTCCATCTTTAAACATTCATGACTATTCATATTTTATTTGACAAGAGGAGAAAATACATAAAGATTAATAAGATTTTAAAAGGAAGATATACGAGTAATTGAGCAACTAAGGCCAGTGTAGAAAACCAGATAAAATTTTCTTATCCATAAAGTATGCACGTGGCACGAGTAATTAGTGTAACATTATAAACTATGCAGTAGAATTTGTAATAAAAAAATTCTATCAGCGTAGAAAAAAAAAAAAGACTTTGCAAGAAGAACTCTTTTTTTACTTGATAATCCATTTAATCTTTTTCTCCTTTTCTTCTTCTTCCATCTTCTTGCAAGAATTGTTTATGTTTAGAGTTGGTCACAAAATTTAAAAAATCGTTACAACTGTTTCAACCACATTTCACTACAACGTCGTATTTTAATTACTTTAGTTTGATAAGTTGAGTAATTGACCGTTGTTTGGTAGTTGACCAATTTAAATCAATCAAACTCTAGCCTCTTCTCAACAGTCAAACTCTCACTCTTCTCGCTTTCAAGTTTTCATTTTCTACTCACCGCCAACTTCTCTCAAATCGACTCTCAACCTCCCTTCCCCATCACCAACTTCATCAAACTCATTTCATTGTTTAAGAAAAACTCAAAGCGCAAAAGCTCCTCCTTCTCAGCTGCGCCACCGCGCACTTTTTGTCTCCTCCAACACAAATCTCTCTTATAAGTTGAGATATATGTTGATTTCTTTTCGTAGAAAGGTAGAATTATATGGACTTACATGTTTCAAAAGTTAATAGACTGTTTTCTGTGGGAAAAAAAATAATGTTGTTTATAGGGTATTAAAACTTTTAATTTGGAACTTCAAATATGTAGAGTGACTATGGTGTCCAACAAGATACAAAGAGAGTATTTGATGAAAATCAAATCTAATTTGTAAATAAATATAGATTATGAAAGAACAACCCAATTATCAATGATATTTGTGATTGCTAAGGAGTTTGAAAATTTATTATATTGTTTCGTCTCTTAAATCCAAAATAATTTGAAAGTGCACTCCTAGTTTTCTCTTTTGTTATTCCTTGCCATCAGGTTTAAAATTATTTTTTGAGTTTCATAGTTTTGAAAATTTAGTAATGGTTTTTTTTTTTCTTTTTCACTCAATCTTAAAAAGTACTTTTTTTGTTTTACTTTATCAGTTTCTCTTTGTCGATTAAAATCATAGATTAAAACCATTAAACCGTTCAAAATTACATCTTTGATTTTAATTAAAAAGACTACAACTTGAAATTAATCTTTAGCAAAATCACACATGATAATTTAATTTAAAAATAATTAAAAAAAATACAAATAGCATGGTTTTATAAGATTAATTTAGCAAATATTATCTTCAAGTCAATAAGTGCATTCCTCAGCGATTTTTCAACAGTAAGAATATTCACTATAAGAAAAAATAATATTCAAAACAAAATGTTAATTGATAATATAAAAATTATAATTAATGATATATACTAACTGATAATAATTTTTATTTTACTACAATAATAATTTTCACAAATTTATAGACAACAATTTGTATATAAATTGTCTTCGTCAATATTTAGTGACAAATGGTGTAATAATTTAGTGGCAATATAAATATTATTATAAATCATTGTGACAATTTTTTGTTATGAAACTGTGGCTATAAATGAATCATTAATTATCAATAGTAATAATTTTTACATAATTATTTTTTTTAATATTGACACTTATACACAATTCTTATCACTCTTAGATTTATAAAAATTATTATTATAAATAAAATAATTATTATTATCATTAAATATATATAGATAGTGACAAGCCGCTCCATATTTTGTCACTAACATTATGTTTGTAGTGTGTTTGAATTTAATGAAAGATGACCATTAACAATTTAACATAGACAAATAATTGGACACGTTTTTTGGGCTAAAATTTGGTGAAGCTAAGCCTGTATTACCTTGGGAGCCGTGAATTAGGCTTTCTGACCCAAGCTTAGTGGCTCAAGCTCAAGCTCAAGCTCAATACCATTGATTTTGATGTTGCTAAGCTCAAATTTGGGCCATACTATTGCCTTGGCGGCTCAAAACTCCATTATATTATATTGCGAGCTTTGGGCTTATATTGCAAGAGCTCAGATAATAAAATTAGTCAATAAAAAAATTAAGTATGAAAAACTAGTACTAATGCAAAACGCGTTTAATGAGAACTTTTTGCAATAAAAACATGGACATTATAAATTACAAATATTATGGAGTTGATATATTGTAACTAATAATCAAGTAAAAAATAAATATCTTGTGTAAAATTCACTTTAATTCTTTATATTTCAAATGATATATACCCATTTTTGGCTAAGTTTTATTAAAATCAAACTCAAATTATTGTTTGGCTTCACTTTCAATTTTTTTGTTTTAATTTGATATTATATCTCGTATTACACATAATAATTACACATAAATTATTTAGAATTTATAAAAAGTATATATTTAAAAAAATATTTTATATACTTATCATGTATTATATTTATAATATATAATACTAGATACAATACCTAGTTAAAATGAAAACCCGACTCCAACTCAAAAGCTCAAACTTTAGGCTTTTGTTTGCATTTGGTTTCATTTCAGATCTAATCCGTATTTTCAAAAATTAAAATCAAATATACAAATTCTGAATTCTTCAAAACTATTTTCACACTCCCCAAAAAATTCATAATCATTATTATACATACAAATATATTTATATACATTCAAATCATTTTATCAATATATTTACATCATTTAATTAATATATTAATTTAAAAAATTATATAATAATTTAAAACAATAACCTGACATCACTAATCACATAATACGTGACATCTACAATATGAACGGTGTCTTCCCCGTTACCAAAATCAAATATACATCACAATTTCTATATATTTTCTAATAATAAATCTTCCCATAACACATTGAAATTGGAATAGAAGCCTACGTTTTTTTATGAAATGGCCCGTGAAGAGTAGAGAAAGGATATGGAAAGAATTGGATTCCAAGGTACAAAGGTCGCAGCCCCAGTGTAGAATTCCAATTGGGTGGAAGATGTACTCTTCCATTAGCAAGTCCCGAAGCACAGTGGCATATATGTAGATAGAGAAAGAGTTGGCAGCGGTATTGTGTATATGACAGAAAGGTAAAGACATTGGCTTGGGGAAGCATGGGAGGGCCTGCCAGAGTTGCAGACCTCACACACTACAATAGGCTTCAGACCACACACACACATAGGATACAATCAGACAACTCCACACACTATTGGCCCATCTTTTTCCTCACACATATACAAATACCAATATACATATATGAATAAAGTCCAAAAATTTAAAAAAAAAAAAAATCGAAAAAATGAGGTATACATGCAATGCATTTTTGCAAACTAGTTAAAGACCGATTCCATTCCAGCTTCCATTTTATCCATACTTATCCCAACGGTTAAAGCTTGGATGGGGGGGGGGCGATTATGTATATCAGGTTGAATAATTAATGTGTGTGTTGAAAAATAAAAAGCCTGAGCAGGGGGTCAAATCCAGGCGCAGAATCACAATTCACACCCATTATTCGCGTCATTTTATTTTTTCTTGGATTTTGGGTGGGGGGGTGTGGAAAGTGAAAAGGAAATAGTGTACGTGGGAACTGTGGCAAAGGAAGAAAGAAAGAAATGAAAGAGGGGAAATGGGGTGGTGTGCAATAATGAAGGGTGGGATGGGACCAAGTGGCAGGGCGTGGGAGAGGACGAACATGACATTGTCGGTTGTTTTTTGTTTCCCACTCATCTGATCATCTCCTCTCCTCTCTCTCTCTCTCTCTCTCTCTCTCTCTCTCTGCCCTTAGCTTCATCACAAGCAACCAACCTGTCTCTTGTTGGATACTTAGTTGGCTGTTGGAACCACTGCAACACACTCAAACACACAGTCCCCAACCTACCCACCCCACCACCACTCACACCTCTTCTTCCCTAATTTCCAGTTTTTCTCATTCTTATTTCGAAATTTAGCACCCCTTTTGAGTGTTAATCTCAAGTTTTTGCTTTGAACCTTCATTAGAGAGAGTTTAAGTTGGTATTATTGAGGTTTGAGGGTAGATAATAAGTTAGGGGCAGGCCCTTTTTTCTGCTGTTCAAGATTGGAGATGGTTTATGCTCGTTTTGTTGTGTATTTCTCTCACGTTTTCGGTCATTAAGTCCTCTTTCTGCCATTTCTCTGACAAATTAGGGTCTTGGTTATCAAGAAAGAAATGAATTTAGGATCGAGGGTTGGTGAGATTTGCACAGAAAAGCTGAATGCTATGAAGATCATAAATCAGAAATTTAGAGTTAGTTAAGCTACCCTCTGATCATTAGCATCACTTATACCCCAAATATTTGCTAAGAAGTTTTCGTGGCTGAGGAATTTTTAGGGTTTATCAAGAACTCACAGAAATGTCGTTACCTGGTGAAGAAAAGGAAATAAGAATGCAAGCTTCTTCCTTAGGCTACAACATCAACTCCCTCGAAAACCCCATAACCTCACAGGAAAAAGCAAGAACCTTGGACCCGTATTCCGGCGGATCCAAGTCCAAGCCCACAAACCCGAGAATTAGGTACCGCGAATGCCTCAAGAACCATGCCGCCAATATCGGCGGAAACGTCACCGACGGCTGCGGAGAGTTTATGCCCAGCGGCGAAGAAGGAACCCTCGAAGCCCTAAAATGCGCCGCCTGCAATTGCCACCGCAACTTCCACCGCAAAGAGCACCACGGCGAGTCTGCCGCGGCGACGGCCATGGTGCACCCCCTTCAGCTCCCTCCTCCGCTGCCCTCTCCCTCAATGAGCCAACACCGCGTCGGCGGCGGCGCCACCCACTGGAGCCCAATGGTGCAGCCCGTGAAAATGGCCTTCGGCAGCGGCGGTGCTGGAAGTGCTGGCACTGACTCTTCGAGCGAGGAGCTGAACTTCAATGCCTTCCATTCGAACGCGGTGGCGCCTCCCCCGCCACAGTTCGTCACCAAGAAGCGGTTTCGCACGAAGTTCACGACGGAGCAGAAGGAGAAGATGCTGGAATTTGCGGAGAAACTGGGGTGGAGGATTCCTAGAGAAGATGACACAGAAGTGCAGAGGTTTTGTGCTGAGGTTGGGGTTAAGAGACAGGTTTTCAAAGTCTGGATGCATAATAACAAGAGTTCTTCCAAGAAAAATCCCCAAGAATTTTAAACTATTTTTATATTTGCAATTTGGAGGAGATTTGAGGGACTCATCATCTCTATTTAGTTTAGCATGGTATTTTAGTGTAGTAGATTGGTATGTTGATAGGCATTGCTTTGCGTATGCATGCTTCTACATTACTAAGAACTTCTATTCAATTTTCTTTATAATTAATTGAGGTTTTTCTAAGTATTTTATCCATTTTGTCTTTTTTTTTTCTTTTAGGTACTTTATTGTTCTTTGAGGTTTGGACTTGAATTTTATGAACAAAATTCAAGAGGAATGTTTCATAGGTTTCATGTGTTGAAATATGGCATTGTTCATGTTATCATTCATGGGCTATTGTTAGATATTGATGATGATGTCCTTTTGATCATTTAATATTTTACTCGTATGTTCAAGTCTTTCGGATTGTAATATCAATACACAGGAATATTTATAATGTGTATTAAATATTTATAATATTATTTAATACGCTTAACATGTAGAAATTATACTTGAATAAGAAATAAAATATAAAAGTGAAATTATGTTTGAATAAAAAATAAAATACCAATTAAATTCAGAATAGAAATTTTCCCAATGGACAAGGGTGCAATCAAAGAATGGAGACTTGCATTGAGTCTTCACCTCAAACTGAATTTGACGGCTAAGCTCTACTTAAATGTGGTAATAAGATAATTCCTATTTTAGTCCATAAACATTTAATGAGAACAGTTTTTTGTCTAGGTGAACTTGAATGAATAATTTTGCTACAATTAATCTAGTTTTTTACTATTTATGGATTCCATAAATGTACTTATACTTCACACAATTGAATATTTAATTGATATATAGTGACAAGCTTGTGTTAAAGAAGAAAATGTATTTTGATTTTAATTATTTATTATAATTTTATATTGTATCTTGTATTGCATATCATAAACACATATTATATATATATAATATTTCTTCAAATATATAATACGTACAAAATAAAATTACAATAAAAAATTCAAATTAAACTAATATATTTGTATAATTGCATGCTTTAGAAAACTTATGTTTCGTTATAGATAAAATAGTGTAAAGAGGGTTATGTTATTCCCAAATAAAGATGGTGGATTTTGGTATTTTTCATCTTGTGTTCCTATATACTAACCTAATATTAATTCTTGTGAAAGATTTAATTGTGAATTACATGTAGTTAATTTAATATACGAAATGTACCTAATAACATTTGAAATTAAGAATCGGACGCCCAAATTTATTTTACAAAATTAAATACCTCCTCTATTGAAAAGTGATAGATCTATTAGTGTTGTTGACTAGTTAACTTGTCTATTTATACCATTGCTGTATTAAAGAATTTATTTATTTTTTAAATATAATTAAATAATATTAATTAATATAATAGATATTAAGTTTAAAATATTAAATTCATCAAAAAATCAATATATTAAGCTGATTAAAATTTAAATAATTTAATTTTGTACTATACAAAGGAGCAGATAATTTTAGGGCAATAGACATTATCACAAATGATTTTGTCTTGGGTGCTATCATACATGTACCGATGTACGTACACATATTGATGTTTTTGAGAGAATATATATTTATATATATAATATAACTCTAAAATATGATATCATACTATTGTTTTCGTTTAGAAAAAAAAAAGTACTAAAATTAGGCATGGCAGCGAACAATGGTTTGGATCTCTATTTATGGACTTAGACTAGGATCACGATTCATCCTAATTTGTCGTATCAAATTAGAACTGCTAAACCCATTAAATTAGTTTTATAATTTTAAAAATATAAAATATTTTTTTTTAAATAACACCATTATAATTTTTTAAAAATATATTTTTAAAAAATAATATTATGATAAATATATAAAAAATAGAATATAAATAAATAAATTAACTAATGGACAGATTTGAGAGTAAACGAGTTCAAAAATAAAATACAAAAATTCATTTCAAATCCATTTACAAATTTAAAATTCTACTTGGTTCGAGACGATTTGGAGTTAGAATTGCCCATTGCCTTAACCAAAACAAATTAATTATAGAGAAAAAGCCACAATTGTTGAAAAAGTTACATTTTAGTGTGAAAATCATTAATTATGAGGGAAGACCAAACATAGATTCATTTAATTGAAAGAAAAATTGTATAGCACTTTCTAAGTCATGTCCTTTTAAAAAATTAGAGGTCTCAACAAGTCGGTAAGTCTATTAAATTCAAATAAAAAATTCGGTATATATGAAAATCGAATCAAAAAATTATTTGGTTTTTATTATAATTATGATTATATTTTTTAATTCATATTTTTTATTTTTGGCAAATAAAAAATAAAAATAGTACAAAAATAAATAATTGATATAAAATATGAATATAAAAATAAAGTATAAAAATAATAATTCGCTATTTAGTATCATTTGGTAAATCGAAACCAAAAATTAAAATTGTGCTTTTTATTTTTGACAAGCAAGAAAATAAAAATAGTATAAAATAAATAATAATAAATATAAAATATGTATATAAAAATAAAATATAAAATATGTAAAAATAATAATTCGGTATTCGGTACAATTTGGTAAACTAAAACCAAAAATCAAAACCATACCGAATATCAAAAATTCATAAAAATCAAAATCGAATACCAAATATAAATACAAAAAAAAATCGATAATTATCGAACCAAATTGATTAATTAAGTTTGATATTCAATATGTTATTTTGGTGCACGAAAAATTTTGGTTTGGTTCAATTTAGTAATACGGAATGAACACCTCTATAAAAAAATTCAAAAATCATTCATTTTATTTTGGAGTTATGAATTATGGCGGAATCCATCAGTGCATAATACACTAAATTCCAGTTAAATAATTCCATTATATAGAAAGTGAGATATTTGAAAGTTGGATCGTAGTGGGCTTTATAAAATTAATTGGACGTCCTGATGGTCAAATTAGCCCATTTATTGTTCATGTCTTTTAAACTATTGGGCCTGCCTAAGCTTGGGCCCACTAACTTTGGAGATATATTTCAGTATGACAAATATATTGGGTAGATAATATTATTTTTCCTATTATTTTTTTCCACCTATCATTACTTCCAATTTTGTTCCTTCATTTTTTAGCACCTTTAGTCAATTTTGGTATAAGAAATGAAGTTTTGAAATTAGGATTATGTTAAATTAATACAAAAAAAGTGGAAAAGGAAAAAAACTTGTAATTCAATACTTCAACAATTTACCACTATTTCTTTTTCTTCTTTGAGTAAGAGGGGGAGTATAAGAATCAATCAACTACTAATATTCAATATAATTAATCCAATTAACTAGTAATCAACTACATAGTCAATCTAGCCTAAATTAGACTTGGTCACATCAAACTAATCATATTAAGCTTATTATGTAATTAATTATTATTTTTAAATTATACATTAATCACATGATAAGTATAATTTATTTACTGCATAGTTGATTTAGGTTCGATTGAATTATCAAAGATAGAAAAGCATTTTCTTTCTCCCCGAATTGGTAACACTTTTGTTTTTTTCTTCCCCAACATCAACATTATTATATTATTTAATTATTATATTATTATGATTATATATTATATTCCTTATGCATTAAAAATACAGCATGATTTATTAAAAAAACCTGATATTAAATGGATTCTTCCCTCATTTGTATGTAGAAAAGAGCAAAATAAATAAATAAATAAATAGCAAGTAAATTAACCCTCATAAATTGTTAAACTTAAGCAAATAGCAAAGCGCTCAACAAAATTAGATGCTTCTCTTAATTCATAGGGGTATAATTTGTTAATTTTCCCAACAATTTTTTTTTCTCTTTTTGATTGTCATTTTTTTGCTGTGGGTTAATCTGTAATTAATTCCTAAAATAAATTTTTAAGCCGTGTTTATTTTGTAGGACTACCCCACATTTTAGGGAAGTGTCCAGGCTAGTCCAATATATACTTTTATGGATGGAAGCCCAGCGAATAATTCAAAGCAAGTAGTAATTCCAAATTTGGTGATTATTTGTTGGATATTAATATTAAACTGGGATTTAATAATTCTTTAAGCCTATTAATTTAAGTAATGAGCAAATTATCTATTTTGTTCCTAAAAATCAATATGAAATTACAAACTTGTCCCCTCGGTCCAAATAACCAAATTGCAACCAAGTACCATTCATCTCACAAGCATGAAATCACGACTTCTCATCGTCGGCGCTCAATTTCGCCATTCTTCTCTGAGCTCTGAGAAGAAAATGATTTAGTTGGGTTTTTTGTTTTTCTTTATGAAGTTATAAAACTTCATGTGAAACAATGAGATAACATTATTCAATTATAAGTACGAGACGGGGTAGTATAGAGATCACCCCACCACCTTATGACGGCGGCGGAGATAACTCCTCCACCGCTGCCGCCAACCATAATTCATCCAGCCCACCATAAAAAAGAAAGAAGAGATAAGAGACATCAAGAAGAAAAGAGTACAAAAGAGAGAAAAAATGAAAGAAAGCAAGGAGAAAAAAAAAAAGAAAAAGACAAAAAATGAAAGAAGAATGAAGAAAGGAAGAAGAAAAAATCTGAGGAGAAGAAGAATGAAATGAAAAAAACAAAAGAATTTATTAAAGGTATTTTAATCATACTATTATAATATCGTAAAATACATATTTGTTTATATTTTATATTATTATATTATTATTACAATCAAACAAATTATAGATAATGTGTATTAATAAATTAATTCATATCTAATAATTTATCATTTTTCATATCAATTATTACATATTTCAACTCATATCTAAACTAACAAAATAAACGCTCCTAAATGAGTGAAAAATGACTAAGAGATAAGGCATTAAAAGCCACTATTTGATTCATCCTAAATGTAGGAAAAGATCTTTATCTAGATTGAAACGTGATATGCATTGACTAATATATATTGCAAGAAATATCAGTAACATTTATGAACATTTTAACTATAATTTTTTTAAGTATTTCAGCAAAAGAGTTGCTTGCCATTTCAACCAAAGTTTATTTTGTGGGGTTATAACGACAGTATTTAAATCAATAATATATTTAACAATCATTGGATGAGGGGATATAGCTCACATGGTATAGTTTGAATAATTAATTGCGTAATATTTTTAATATCATATGATTTGAATTTGGAATATTTTTTATCATTATTCTTTTTATATATAATTTTTATATAAATATGTGATCCTTATAATGTAATAATAAAGGAGAACAACATTATAATTTAACATGTTATATATTTGGGCCTATGTTAAACTCATTATGAAAATGATTCAATGAATTCTAAAACTTAGTAATAAATAGCGATTTGCCATAAATTAGTCCTATTAGTTGGACCTATGTGTTATGAAACCAAATTGATTTACTCATAAATGAGTTATATTAATTAAAGATATGAACAGAGTGATACTTAGAAGACTCTTAAAGAAATACAATACAATTCTTAGAAAAAAGATTTGATATTCTAATCTAATAATGAAAAGAAAACATATTAGATAAGGTAGACATATAAAATAAGGTAAATACTTTCCTCTTTTAATTATAAACAAGTTTTATTCTCCGCCAAAAAGTTACGTTTTATTTTACATTTAAATTATTTGAAATTACTCTGATTTTTTTATATTCTCATGAGATTAATTTTAACTAGAGCGCCAACGCCTATTATTTTGCAAATTTAAGATTATAGACAAAATTATGAATTATTTGATACCAATTGTTGTGCTTATCAAATATAAACTAGGAATGCATTCTATCATCCTATATTTTTGCTTAAGTCAAGCACAAATACACTTGTTTGCCCATTCTTCGAATCAGATTTAATTTTATTCCAAATTATGCATCCATCATCCTGAGAGTGACATTCTCAAAAGAACCATCTTCAAGGACAAAGTTTTTGCATGAAATTCAAAGCCAAGGGCACAAAAACATACTATTATACACTTTCAGGCAACATGGTACACGATGATAGGACCATAATATAGTTTATCTTATTCTGCTTGAAGCTTGTAGGGGAAATAGTAGTAGTACAATTTTTTGGTGTTTCTTGAAACAAGACTTGTAAGGTAATACTCGGATTGCTGAAACAGAAGACAGAAAATCTCTTTCATGGGAGGCCACATATATTACACGGATGCGTCTGTTCTTTTACAGATCTTCAGATGATAATGAAGTATTTACTGTAGAGATATAAGCTCATCAGTGCAGCTTGAGATTCTTCAGAAGCCTGTTAACATCAAGAAATGGATGGGATAAGTGAATATGATGAGGGATGATCAGAGCATCAGTGTCACATGGAGGGATTAGTTCATTCACAAAACTAGATTGCCACAATAAACAAATGTGATGAAGGGTTACCGAAAAAGATTATTAAATCACCGAGTTTTTGTGTACTTGCAGTCACGGGGATGACCCTCTCGACTCCATAAAATTTTAAACTTAGTTTCAAATTAACATATAAGTTTATCTATTGTTTTTAAAAAAAAAATTCAATCTCGCCCTCTCATTCTAGAATTTTGAAGGCAAAGATGTATGTGAAGGATCATGTTCAATGACTCTAGTCACTTCTTCACAAATGTGAAATGGACTTTATTTGTTGCTGCAATAATATATACATATATATGTTGTAAACATGTATAGATTTTTATCTAACACCGGTATCCAGGAACTGCTCTCTTGTGCGCAGGCTTGGGATTAAACAAAGGAATGTGAGGATTTCATTAAAAAAACTTGTGGCATCATGTGATGACCTTATCGTCGTAACAAAAACAATATGATGCTTTCTATAATGAAGTGGCCTGAGCAGAGGTGCAAGGCCATGTGCTATGATCTAAAACTAGTAAGATTAGATTTCATGTGGTTTCTTCTAGAAATAAAAATTAATACTATGATGACTCTCCTTGGCTTTAGGCACCAGAAATGGAACCTTAGCATTGATAGGTGCCAGAAAGGGAATGCAAGAACTTATGAGCTGTGTGTATATTTTACCATATGCAGAAAATATAGAAGAATGCATATTTCTTGATACAGCAGCTTGACTGAATATTGATCGTCGTTTCTATATTAGAATATAAGTTGCTTAGAACTTTTTTGAGTTCTTTTTTTCCTTCTGATAGATGTAAGAAAATGTTTACCCTTCTAGTAATTAATGGTAAATGTGTAGGTCTAACATTAAGACTGAAGCCTGGATAGTTGATACTCTCTCCAAATGAATGCAATGAGAGAAAATGATCAGGTTTCATTTGATAAACAATGCAAGAAGATTTGTTAAATGTTGGCACTTGTATTGATGGGGGGGTGGGGGGAAGGAGGGGATGCAGTACCTCTGTTCATTGCAATATCCTCTGCTGTTGCTCGAGATGGCTCTGTAATTGGGTATCGGCACCTGATCAGTTTCTATCTGCATAATGTCCTTCACTAGAACTTCATAGTGCCTCCTTACTTCCTCAGCTGATTTCCCACCAACTGCTCTGGCTATGTTATGCCAGCGGTCGGGTGTATCCTTGTCATACATAGCCAAAGCCTCCTCGAATTGCTTGTTTTGCTTAGATGTCCATGGGGAGGCCGAGCCACGTGAAGATGTCATGGAGCTCGATGCCATCACCTAAGGGAGATTAGATCGTAAATCAGGAGATTAAGTGGAGGGTGGTGGTAACTTTCAAGAAAGATGGTTTTTGGAGCCTAAAAGCTAATAGAACACGAAAAGCTGAAGTTTTTGGTTCAAAGAAAATGAAGACTGCCTCAGTCAGGGGAGAAAATGAGAAATACAAGTGTGTTTAGTAAGAGATTTGCCAGAGTAACTCTTTATATAAAGAAGAAAAGGTGATGAAGGGGGATCTAGTCGACGAATATTTTTTTATCTTTTGAAGGCGCAGAGTGGGCATGTAAAAGATGTTATTCTCTTGCTTAAGGGTCACAAAATGAACTAAGACCAATAAGAGGAAAAGTGAACAAGTGAAGAGGATTAATAGAGGACAAAACTTTTGCTGAATTTTTGAAAAGTCCTTTTCTTGTCTTTTTATAATATCATCATCAGCAAGTGGATTACATGGGGAATTCTAACCAGCTGGTGGGGATTAGATCCTTCAATCCCAAGCCCCTACTAGTTAAGATAGATGCGCCAACCCAATGAGAACATACTTCCATAAATAACATGCACAAGATATTCTGCTTTCTTTTTGTGGGATATTGTTTCTTTTTCTTACCATATCGTATTTTTATCCATTGTTCTTCTCTAGTGTTTGATTTCACAAGACTAAACTACATGCATACCAAGTTGCAAATTGCGTGCTAGAATGAAAATTCTTGTCTGCTCTCGTTTAATGCGGTATATATGTTTCTGCTTTTTTGTTATTTTTTTGAAATTATCGTCCCTCTGGTGCGTTTGATGATTGCAGACATGATTGAAGCATAAAAGTTTTGGTCGTGGAAAATTACTGTGGCGGTGAAACCAATGGACTAACAAAAAGAAGCCGCGTACTTGCAGTAGTTTTCTTATATCTTTACTCTATTTCTTGAGTTTATCCATGAGTTTTGCTTGTTACTTGGATGACTCAGACTTGGGAAATGGTGATTTATCCTGTTGTGAGCAACATTCCAAAGGTTTCTTTCTTTGTTGTGAGGTCTGCCATGTAATTGTGTCTTTGTCCTTATACTAGGCAAGGAAGCCTGCTATCTTCTTCATTCTTTTAGGACTCTTTTAGGACAACATTCCAAAGGTTTCTTTCTTTGTCATGAGGTCTGCCATGTAATTGTGTCTTTGTCCTTATACTAGGCAAGGAAGCCTGCAATTACTTCAGGGTGATAAGATTTACTGCTAGACAAACAGGCAATAATTTTGTATGGAATAAACATCCCATGTTCTTTTCTAACAATACTTTGGTTTTTAACATTTCCATATCCCAATTTGGCACAGCAAAACATATACTACTTGTCCTTGTTCAACTCAAGATTTATGGTCTATAATTTACAGGAATTCAAGATAGTAAGTACTTCTGAGTTTGCCAGCACTTTCTGATGGGAGCTGGCTAAGATGGGATTCTGCTTCTCATGAAAATAGTTAAGCAGAAGAGAAGAGTTACCTTTTAAGGGTCAAGTGATTTGCCAAATTATTCCACTTGTTTGGAATCAGTTTCCAGATATTATATCCCTGTATGTATTTTCACATTATTTCCCTTTGGAGTAGAATCGATTCCCAATCGTACCAAATCTTCTACTTCATCAGCATTGTTTTTTGAAAATAAAGGAACATGCTACCATGACCAAATTGATTCCCACTTCTTTCCCTTTGAAATTTGACCCTACAATCTCTTAACTGAGGAATCTACTTCAATTAAAACATTCAAAAAAACAAAAAAATGTGATTGGGTGTTGTGGGGTGGGGTGGTGGGGTGGGGGTTGAAGCAATACTCTAGATATGGTCCTTCTTGTTCATTGGTTCTTGAACTTCCCATATATTCCAATGAAGGTAATGTCACATAGCCTTCTTTATTCAAGTGATTTCAGAGCATTGTATGAGGCCAAGAGTCTGTCATCCATATAACTCCTAGGATGTCTGGATTTCACTTGTAACCTTCAAGATTTAATCAATCCCCACTGCCTTGACTAGCTGCATTTGGATATTCTTTTTGTTTTTTTTGTTTCATGGACTGTAAGCCAGACCAAGACACCATGTTCTTCTTCTGAAAGTGAAAATTGAGCTTATTCATGCCTAAAGTCATTGTCTCTGTGCTTATCTCTCTACATTAATGTTCCAGAAGTTAACTGGTAAAGGGAAAAATTCCACCTTTTTGGACAACTAGCAATGAGGCCATGGCTTTAAGATACTGCCCACATGCATGTGGAGGGCCCTCTCATTGGGTAATATTCAGGTTTAAATGCTGCAGGAATCTGTATCCAAATAGGACAGACCCCTTTGATATTTTAGAATCCTTATCTTTGTCCATCCCTTTCAGTGGAAGTTACACAAATATATAGGTTTCCCTTCTTCTTTTTTTGTTCAATGGAAACTTTGTTCTTTCTCTTGAATGTCCATTGTGTCCTTTCCTATGATTGGGAATTGAGGTTATGAATTATTTTTCAAATTTAAAAGGGCTGTAAAACAGAAAACAGCATCAACAAAAGATTTATGTGAGTTGAATCGAATTCTTTTAAACGAAGTCAAAGATAGATATATGTATATAATAATCTTTGAGTATTGTTTGCAATTCTATACGGGTCTGTAATTGGTCCAATCATAAGAAAGCAAAAGTTTGAGGAACAAAAACTTGTGACAGAATCTTTGAATAAAGAGGTCATACACTTGGGAGAAAAGATGTCCAAATAGTTGAATCATCAACATGGAAAAGGAGCAAGGTGATCCTTTATAGATGAGAAATGTTCCAAAAGATAAGGAGATAGACCTGTGAGGTGTATGCACAAACTTTGGTGTAGCAGACATATGCTCAGCAGATTTGACATTATAAATAAATTAATTAAATAATATTATTATTCCACATATTTGAGTCCTCCTCAATTAGTGACATATTATAGACAGTGGAATAATTAGATATCTGTTCCATCTTTCCATACCTGAAGGTCAATTTTGATTGTTCCTATGAGAAGTAAAAGAGTATTTTATTTTCATTTATTTCCTACACCAAGTCCTTTTCATTTCTTAGGTTGGTTACTTTCTAGCAATGCTGAGGGGTGGGTATTTGGATTGGGTATTTTGGATCCCTACAAGATTTGATTGAGTTTTATTTGATCTAATCAGGAATATTTTTTTTCAAAAAAAATTGAATTTTGAGTAATCCAAACTCGATTATAGATTTTAGGGTCTGTTATCGTATAGATTCCTATCTAAATTATTCGATCGAGTACACAAAATAAATAAAATAAAAAACAAAATTCAAATTCCATACTACTCTTATTCCAACCACAAGCCCCCAATTCATAAGCCGGTCAGCCCCACGTCAACCCCAAGTCCTCAAATTTCTTCATGGTTGGGAACTTGGGGGCTAGAGTTTTGATTTTGGTTCCAAAAAATAGGTTTTGAAGGACGTGGAGAGGGCATAAGCCATGGATAGAGAAGGAAGATGAAAGAAGAAAAAGAAGAAAAAAAAACGAAGGAGGAACAACGAAAAAAGAAAAATGATTGATGATGAAACCTAGATTGTGGTCAACGAGTCAAAACTCGTTAACCACGGTTCACGGGTCGGAATGGTGAAGTAGCCCGTGAGTTCATGGGTCGGTTACGGTTCATCTAACCTGTGAACCGTCTGGTTGGATCCGACGGTTCCACAGGCCAAAACCACCGGTCCGACACGACGGTTTTTTAATTTTTTAATTTTAATTTTAATTTTTTAATCAAAATAGTGTAAAAGTGTCTTATGCAGGTTTTAAACTTGTGACCTCCAAGTTATTAACAAAATATTCTAAACAACTGAGTTAATGTATCATATGTTTATAATTTTGGATAAATGCATAAATAAGTCTCATGATTTGTTTTTTCATTTATTTTCCCCTCAAATTGCTTGTCTTGTTTTTTAAAATTAATATAATTGATGTTGTGTCCCTCTTTAATTTAATTAATTAGTTTCACCAAGTTACAAATCAAGTCTTATATTTAAACATTCTACATTTCATCTTAATAATAAGAAAAGTTTTGAAAATTATCTAATAATACTACTTTACAATTATCTTAATAATAAGTAAATTTATAATTTTTTAAAAATATTTAATAATGTTACTTTATAATATCTACTGTTTGTTCCTCAATTTCTCATTTAATATTATTAAATTATTGTAATGTTTGATCGATTTTATATAATAACATTAACTCCAAAAATCAAATTTAGTAAATTGTATTTTATCAATGTAGTGTAAATGAAAAAATTATTTTTTAGAAATTTCATAAATTAATTTAGTCACTTTTATTTTTGATTATATGCTTAAATTTTAGCTATTTTTTTTTTCAAATTTAAGTTATTTTTTTTTATTAAATTCAAAAAATAACAATATTTTTTGCAAATTTAAGTTCAAAAAAATTTTGAAAAATAAAATAAAATAAAAGGGTTAAAATCGGAATCGACGGTTCCAGAATCCGGACCGTAACTGGCCTTGACAGTTAAAGTTAAGGGTTGGAATTTTCTTGAACCGTGAAACCGGCAATTCCTGAATCGTAGTCAGATCTAATGAAGCCAAAAGAAAGATAAAAAGAGTTGATCTCTCTACCTCACTAGTTTATTGAAAACAATAAAAAAGAAAAAAGAAAAAAAATCAAACCCAAAAATATGGGGTTGGTATTGAGTACACAATATACCATCCTAATATCTGGGGTATCCAACTCGAGCTATCTGAATTCGACCCGATGCTCACCTTATTAATATTATATTATTTAAAAATTTTCTTTTTAAATATTGTATAAAATGTATAAAAATTTAATTTTATATCAATTGAATTAAGTTTAACCTTGTACGAGCTAAGTGTAATTGGTTCAGTTTTAGGTAACATAAGGTAAAGTGGAAAAAATAATCTGTTACATTTAGGATAAATAAAGTTTAAGTACCAAATCTATTAAAGTGGTATAAAATTCAGAATCTTTAAATGTGGTGGCCGTATGTGGTACTTGTTGGAGTATGAGGGTAATAAAAAAAACTCACAAACAAAATTACAATAAACTTTTAGGAAAGGACGAAGAGGTTATAATGATCCATTTAAAATTTATTTATTTTAAATAGAACCTACTTAAATAACATTATATGCAACTGACTAAATACTCCTAAATAAATAATTATTCAAATCAAAATAAAAACCAACAAAAATAAAGTAATAAATTAAGATACCAAATTTTATGTAGAAAACTAGGGGTATATACAATTTGGTTAACCAGTCGAATTGAATCGAAATCAAAATTTTAATTTTTTTTTTAAATTTTTAGTTTTCGGTTCAGTTTTAATTTTTTTTTTAAATTCAGTTAACCGAATTAATATTTTTATATTATATTTTATAATATTTTTTATTTTTTTATTTTTTATTTATTTTTATATTATTTTTTATGTTTTTCTCACTTATAATAAATAATAAATATATTTATAATAATATTATTTATTATTTTTTTAAAAAAATTTGATTAACCGAAACCGAATCAAAAAATAAAAAAAATTCCGATTAAAACCGAACCGAATTAATTAATTTAGTTTGATTTTTGGTTTTTAATTTTGACGAACCAAAATTTCGGTTTGATTCGGTTCGGTCGAACTGATCGTGCACCCTTATGGAAAACTCTAAAAGAATAAAGTGAAAAATCACGAAGTAAATACCCACTAAAAATCCACTAATAAATAGTGGTTACAAATACTTCAAGCTTTTCACCCCAAGTTTGAGTTAATTATAATAATGGAAAAAATATATATACTCCATTTTAATGTATCTTACAACACTATTAAATACAATATAAAAAAAAAACCCGCTAATTTTTCTAAAAATCCACACAATGTGGAGAAACTCAACTCCATTACTTTATGACACACAGTCATAATATTTAGAGAAAAAACTATCCATTTATTTAAATAAACTACTTTTCTTCACTTGGAAAAAAAACTCTCTCACTTGTAAGAATCGAATGAGCCTCTCGTTGAAATTCTCTCCTTTTTAATTATGCTATGTTCGCACTTTTCTTGTTAAGAAGCTCTCTACTTCTTGTTTTGTTCACCCCCAAATGCATGCCTATTTATAGGTAGATTTGAATATTCTTTTCTTTTTCAAAATTGTTTGTTTTTTTCTTTTCTAAATAGCACCGAAAAATGCCATTGACCTTTTCTTTTCTTTTCTTTTTTCTTGGTTTAGGTAAGTTTTGGTAGCCAACCCCATATGGAGTGGATCTACCAATAATTCTCTCATTTCACCTCTAATACACACAACATACATACTGAAAAAAGATCTCGCACACAAATCGCATTGGTCTGCAACAAAATTTATAAAATAATAATTAACCAATTATCGAAGAGCTACTCTCACCATGAGCAAACCAAATACTATTACATAACATCCACACACTGCTAGAAAATCTCAAACTTCTCATGCTCTCCCTGAATGAAAAAACGATGTTCCTTGGTCGACCAACCAAATTCTAGCGTGCTACTTGGTGAAAGGAACAACTCCTGCATGCTCAACACCCCTAGTGAGTGACATATCAGTCTTATTGCAAACATCCAAAATATCTCTCTAAAAGTCCTCTTTGACTGGACACACTTTTAACAAAGGAGAATACACAGTAAGATTGAGAACACTAACTCGTGGCTATGCAATCTCCACGCACATCTTGGTATCTCGTTATATTTCGATACACTATATCTTATAATCTATATAACACTCACAACTTAAAAAAATTTACATGAAACAACATCACTATCAATTTCCTTTCGCAACTTCTATGTGCAAAAACATTGCACAAAAAAAAAAAACTCTATTCTACTTGTTAGAACAATAATTATAAGAAATAAATGGCATACCTTTGGAAAAAGGAATGAGGGACTTCCTTGCCAAACTCTCGTATTTTCACGAATGTGAGTCACTCTCCTATGGCACAAATTTGGCAAAGACTCATTTTCAGTTGTAGTAAGTGATGAGTGGATTTTATACTCATTAATTGAGTACAATTTATTTAACTTTTTGTTTAGTTTTTGAGTATTTAGTTTGTAATATTATAGGTAATAGCAAAATGAGGAGAAAATGGAAAGAAACATAAAACTTGGTTTAAATTTAGAATAATTTATTTTTTGGTGGTATTGAGGGCAGTGTTTGTATTTCAATCATAATTTTTTACTCCAATATCATTTTGACTTATTTCTTAAATAATTGGAAAGCCAAGAGATATATTTATAATGTTAATGTTTACCATGAAATCTAGTTTTTTCTATTTAAATGAGAAAAATCGGATAAAATAGTCTGCACTTGACTAAAATTTTTGGTATGATATATTTTGGTATTTCAGGTATAAATCTTTCCACAGATTTCATATTGAGTTGATTCAAGTGCCTATCGAAAGCCAAGACACAGTGTTACAATTCATATGAGACATCAAAAATCAATTTATCCTAGAAATAGGTGCAAAATCAGTTACTAGAAGCTACAAGTGCAGCAGAATCTCATATTGGACAGTAAGAGTAGCGCCTAGGCGCTACAATGACTGTCTATGACAGAATGTGCAATGCCCCTCACTGGGCTGCAGCGCCTAAGCGCTGCCTGGCGGATAACTAAGGGTAAAATAGTATTTTTTGCCCTCTTTAGAGCATCTCCCATCAAGTTTAAATATTCCAAAAGTCTCCATTTCAGATTTTTAGAGAGGGAAAGAAGAGAAAAGAAGCCAAGAAACAAGAAGAAGAAGAGGAGAATTCTTCCATAATTTGTGAAGAAGACATCAAACGAGGAAAGAAATTCATCCTCTTTCAAGTTTTATTGTATTTTCCTCTTGCTTTATTTGATAATATTTATGAATATTGTTAGGTTGTCTTTCATTTTTATCATTATGAATTAATTTATTTTTCTAGGGTTATGATGTAATCTAATTATGATATTTTGAATATTTGTATCAATTTAATTATCGATTTATTTTGAAGTTGAGTTTTCTACATTATTTTTTATGCTTTCAATTACTTGGCCACTAATTGAATAATTTGCTAATCATATTGACTCGAGATGTGATATATGTGTTTAGTTCTATGTGTAGAAAATCATAAATTGTATGTGAGATATGAATATACTTACATGGTTTGTGTAGTCTTGTTGGAGATCCATAAAATTTAATAAATTATTGATTGTTGTAATTCACATAGGAATATAGTGGGTTAGCAATTTATGATATTTTCATTAGATGTTGGGAGAGGCTAGTAGATAATTTTGAAATTTTTTACTATCACTTAGGAATTAAAATTGAGATTGATGAGATAAATTATTCAATTCGGATTAATTATGGTGAAATCATAACTTTAGGCTTTTTAGTTATTGAATTTCATTATAGTTGATTTTGATTATTTGTTTAGTCATTTTGTTAGTAATTATAAACATCAACATCGACTTTCGTTTATTCAAATAAAATTAGAGTCCATCAAATTTCGATAATTAATAATTCAACAATTCTCGTGAAAATGATAATTGATTCATCACTTTAGTATATACAATAACGTGCACTTGCATTTATAAATTTTTGTAATAATAAGTCCAACAGAACATACTTTTATACGAATTTTGTACAAATTATTACAAACAGCTCCTCTCACAACTACCATTGACCCATTTATAAGTTTCTATCTTTTATTGTCGAAACAAATAACATAACCTTTACGGTCTAATTCCGCTCCATAAATCAAATTCAGACGTAAATTATACACATTATGAACATCCTTCAATAATACTATGCAGTTAATATTCATCTGAATGCACATATCACCAACCCCAATAATTCTTGCTTGATTATTGTTCCCGAACCTGACAATATCAAAATTCTCATTATTATAGATACTGAAAAACTCTTTAATGGGTGTTGCATGAAAAGAGGTTGTTGAATCAATAACCCAATCACCATTCGAAGTAGCTATATGCATACAATTGAGCTCTTCAGAAGATAGCACAACAATGTCATTATCATAAAAGGCAATGGTGATCGTATCTTCCTCATTATTTCTGTCCATCTTTTTTTGGTTTGTCCTTTTATGATTTCCGTTATTTTTCTCATCTTGCTTTCATTTATAGAAATCTTTTATCACGTATCCAGATTTGTCACAATAATAATATTTTTTTAGATCACGAGATTTTGACAATTTTCTTCTTTTATCGCAATCATTGCTTTTTTGTCTTCCCCGTGACTTAATAGCGAGAATCTAAGAGCTTTCTTCACCTTATTCTTTGCTTCTTGCTACCTCATTAAATAATATATTTTGACCATATACATAGTCAAAACACCATCAGGAGCAGAATTGCCAAATGACATGACCAATGTCCTAAAACTACCTGGCACGGATCTTAATAGAAATAACACTTGCATCTCATTATCAAACTTAAGCCCATGGATGTTAGTTGGCTTAAGATGCTCAGAAAATACTCAAGTACTCAGCAACAGAACTTCCTTCATTGTATTTTAAGTTGACTAGTTGTTTGATCAAGGAAGTTTTGCTCTGAATATGTTTTCTCTTGTATATGACTTTCAATTTCTTCCACAGACTATAGGCATTAGTTTCTTGAATAAAGTGATAAAACACTCTCAAAATGTTAGATCATTCAAATAGTCTTCTTGGTAAGTCGGTTCTATGTCTTCTCATATTTATCTTCAGGCTTGGCTCCACAATTCTCAATAGGATTATAAAGATCCTTACAAAAGAGAATATCCTTCATTCTTGGCTTACACACCGTGTAATTATTTGCTATCAACTTAATCATGGTTCTGGTGTCCTCTTTTGCATCCATCACGAACAGGCACAAAAAAATCCAAGCTTTATCGGGGCTTTGATACCACTTGTTGGGGTATCATGGTAATCAAAAAATCCACAAACAAATAACATTAATTACAGTAAATTCTTACGAAAGATTGGAGGGGTCACAACAATCCAACTTAAAATTCAATTTCCTTAAATAGAATTTACTTAAATAATATTATAGTAGCAGACTAAATATCTCCAAAAAAGTAATTATCCAAATCAAAATAAAGATCAAGAAAAATAAAGTGATAAACCAAAATACCAAATTTTATATGAAAAATCCAAAAAATAAAGTAAAAACTCACGGGACAAATACCCACTAAAAATTTCTTAATAAATAGTGATTACAAGTATTTCAAACTTTTTGGCTCAAACTTGAATTAATTACAATAATAGAAAAAATATAAATAATTTATTTTGATGTATATCTCAATACTATTAAATACTACAAAAGAAGATTTATTAATTATTCCAAATTTCATATAAAGTGCAGAAACTCAACTCTACTATTTATAATATACAAAACTCTCCTTCTATTCTATTCAGATAAACTATTCTCCATCTTTTGAAAAAATTGAAGAGTCTGAATGAACCTTTCAGCTAAATTCTTTCTTTCTTGGTTTTGCTTTCTTCGTACTCTTTTCATAAAAAAGCTCTTTGTTTCTTGTGTTGTTCACTCCTAAATGTCTTCCTATTTATAAACAGGTTTAACGTTTTTTTTTTTCTTTTTAATTGTTTCGTTCTTTATTTCTTTTCTCTTGTCAGTACCATTGACCTTTCTTTTCCTTTTCTATTTTCCTTAGGGTGCACATTTTGTTCTATTGAAACGACCTGAATCGGTTCGTCAAATTAAAAATTAAAAATCAATTTAAATTAATTATTTCGATTCAGTTTTAACTAAATTTATTTTTTGATTTTTCGATTCGATTTTCGATTAATCAAATTTAAAAAAAATAACTAAATAAATAAACATTAAATAATATTATTATAAATATATTTTTTATTTATGATGAGTGAGAAAAACATAAAAAATAGTATAAAAATAAATAATAAATATAAAAATATAAATTTTAAAATAAAATATAGTATAAAATAATATATAAAAATAGTAATTTGGTTTTATGTTCGATTCGATTAATCAAAATAAAAAATTTAAGTCGAATTGAAAATAAAATATTTAAAAAAAAAAACAAAAATCAAACTAAAATTTAGATAGTTTGATTCAATACAAACGAAATTTCAATTTCAATTCCTTCGAATTGTGTGCTCCCCTAATTTTCTCCAAATGGGTGGATCTACCGACAGTACCTATAATTAGGAGATGAGGTTCTTTCTAATTAAAGTTTTCTTTACTATATTACCCTATCATGTGCGTGCATAGTAATCAAAGTATTTTATGGCATGCAAATGCTACAAATGACTAATAATTTTTATTTTTATTTCGTACACTCACTTGTACTTATGGAATATTTATAAAACTAAATAAACACTATTTTATTTTCTTATTATATTAAAGTGCCACATAGCAGTAATAAAATTAAGTCTGTTGCATAAAGATATTATTGAAAGTTAGTTATGTTATTATATTATTTTAATATAGTTGAAAGTTGTTATGTTATGTTATTTTCTATGAGACGATAATTTTGGAAAGAAAATTGTTATAATAGGAAATGAAACATTTATAAGCATCCCAAAAGAAAATAAAAATATTTACTTATGGGCAAATATAATATAAAATATGCAATACTAAAATATTTTATTAAGAAATACTATATCTTTAACTACATTAAAAATGTGGCATGTATAAGTTTATGTATGTATCTATACTGCATATAACAACATAACATGTTAAATTTTGTTGCATTTTTATTCTTTTTATATGGAGTCACAATCACTGTCCTTGAATATGTAATAAATCCATCGAGCCAAAAATCACTTTGCAACGACTTTGATTCAACCAAAGTCAGAGAATTTGCTTACGAGCTATAATTCTATGTTTACACATTAAATAATTTGATAATACTGGATAAAAATTTATATATAATTGCAACTTTACATTAATTCATTAATTATTACTATACATGTTATAATTCTATGTTTACAATTTCAATAATTCGATAACAATGGATAAATTTTTTATATATAATTGCAACTTTACATTAATTCATTAATTATTACTATACATGTGAACAAAATTTAGATTTATTTAGCTCCAGATCCCAATCAAATTGTATCATGCAATATGAATTGAGTTTATTTCTGTTTAGGGATGACAATAGGATAGATTTATCTGAACTTGAAACCTAGCATATTAAAGATTTTAAGGATTTAGATTCAGATTCGATAGATAGACCCGTTAGATTTACTATACACGTTTTATATTTAAAAATATTATAAATTATATATATTTTTAAAAATAATATTATTAAAACTTTTTTAAATTTTTTTTATATAAACGGGTTAAAATCGGATTGGATTTGAAAATAAAAAACCTAATCAATCTAAACCCACTTATACAGTTAAAATCCACCCCCCTCCAAACGAGGCGAATTTGGAATATGTCTTAATATAGACCCAACACATTATCATCCCAAATTTTTTTAGAATATATTTAATTAGATTCGCATCCAATTTTTCATAGGCCATAAAATTTAGATGCTCATGAAATTATCATTAGATGGCCAAGATCCTGCCCGCTAACAGCTTTATCAAAGGGATTTAAAATACTAATAAGGGCCGAAACCTAATACTAATTTTATCTGGGTTTTGAGCCAGCCCAATTGGTTAACTCACAAAATATGATATTTCTAATACCCATAATTAATATTCCATTCCAATTTTAAAACTATCCCTTGATTGAGCGCAAAATTTTAGGTGATAGTTGAAATATTAAAGCTTTGTATATACATATATTATTGACATCAAAACTTGTAGCCTAGTAAGTTAGTAATATTATATTATTATTTATGATAGTCTAATTTAAAAAAAAAAATTAATTTCATTTTATTCTCCTCTATTTTCGTTGAGTATCATTTTATACTCTTTTGTACTCTTAATTATTTTATTTTATTTATTTGTACTCTCATTTTATATCATTTTAACATTTTATACTTTAATTATCTCACTTTATCTCTATACACTAAAAAAATTAAAAAAATTACTCTTACTTATTATTTATAGTAAAATTACTTTAAAATATTATAGAATTAATAAACTTATATTTACCATAATTCTTATAAATTAGTACATAGTAGAATATTTTTTATTAGTTAATACACTTTACTTATGAGTTTCTTGCTCAATATAAATTCAAAAAATATATATTTTTTAATATTTTCAAAAAATATTTTTTAATAATATTTTATTAAATGCATAAAATATTAGTAAAAATCTTTTTGTTACTAATGGAATTATCATAGGTTCATGGAAATTATGTTAAATTTAAAAAGAATCATTATACTCAAGTAATAATAATAAAATTAAATCATCAAATGACTATATTTTTTTAAATAGAATATTGTATTTATTAAATTATGATAACTCGACTATTTATAATTTATTTAATGTTATTAAATTATACCTAAAAATAACTTTTTTTAAATTTAACATTATTTTATGAAATTTTTGATAACTCCATTAACAATAAGAAATTTATTACTAATATTTTTTGTATTTAACAAAATATTTTTTATATTTTTTATATTTATGATAAGTATAAAATTTATAATTAAAATGAACTAGTTATGAAAGATATTGTATGATATAGAGATTTAATAGGAACTATATTTATAAAGAAATAGCTATTAGAATTTAAGAACAATAAAATTCCAAATGAATGTTAAGTGTTACTAATTAGGTTAAAAAATATTAATATATAAATATAAATCTATTAATTTTAGAAATTTTTAATGTAATTTTATTATAAATAATAAGTAAGGGTAATTAGGTAAATATTTTTAAAATATAAAAGGGGTAAAATGAAACAATGAAAGTATAAGGGGATAAAGTGAGACAAAATAAGATTACAATGTGGTAAAGTGAGACAATTAAAAATATAGAAGGATTAAATGAGATTACCAAAAAAAAATTATATTTTAAGAAATATAGATCTATTTAAGACTTTTCAAAAAGAAAATAAAAATTATAAATTTGAGATAAAGACTCCATCATTATACTCTTATTGTATCATTGATAAAAACATAGAGTAATAGTACTTTACTCCCACAAATTTGATCATTTTGAGACATTATTATTTAAAAATAAAATTTAATTATTTTTTTTTCATCAATTTATATTTATTATAATATTTTATCTTCAAATATTATTTTTATATTAACTTTTTTATCAAAATGCTCTTTGACAACTGCCATCATACCTTTTCCCCACCTTTCCATGCAAAATCAAGAAAAATACATTATATTTTTTTATTATTATCAATAGTAAAAATACAATAAATAATAATATTTTTACTATAAATAGTGGTGATACTTTTGTTAATAGTATTATGATCAATATTTTATAATAAAAATTCACGATAATAAATAAAAAATTATTTTGTTGCATTTTTTTTTACTTTTATGTAAAAAAATAGATAAAAAATGCACGATAGTGATTGACGAATAATATTTTGATAAAAATTTGATTTAATATTAACAAAGGGTAAGGTTGTTATATTAAATTTAAATTTAGGATAAAATATTTAAAATTTATTTTTGGAGATAATGTGTCAAAATGATTAAGTTTAAAATATTTTTGAGGGTAATTTGACTAAATGGTCAAATTTGATGGTGAGTTGCCGTTTATCCTAAAAATTATATTCATTAACTGGTTATAATTATATTAATTCTGGAGTGTGAATCTATATATTGATTAATTGAAAATGAGAAATATTTTTTCTCAACGCTTTCTCAGGAAATGAGATTGAAATTGGACAAAAATAAATACTCTTTTTAACTAAATAGTTTTGATAATAGAAACCAGACAGACCATACAAAACTCCAGTTTTGCTCGACTTAGCATCCGGGTCAAAACCCGGTTCGGATTTCGCTGAAGGGTTCTAATAGGGTTTTGGACATTTCTCAGACTCTTCTCTGTACGCTTAAAATTTCCCCCTTTTCAATCAGTTTAATCTTCTAGTTTCTCTCTAGAATGGTAATGCCATCTCTCTCTCTCTCTCTCTCTCTCTCTCTCTCTAAGTGTAATTATACTTTTTTTGTTTTTCTTTGTGCGTGATATTCTTGTATTCGATCGTTTCATTTTGTTGTGAAAATCTGGGTAATAAGTGTATTAATTGCGTTTCTCAACACATGGGTTTTCAGTGTACTGCTATCTTTGACTTCAGCTTCAGCTTAGGATTCTTGGCTTTAATCTAGTATTTGGGCTGTACTTCTTGATTTGTTTAGTGGGTTTTTAAACTAATACATGGTTCTGATTTGATTAGGAAGAAAATTCTACGTCTCATTTCTGTTTAGATATTATTCAGTAACACATTATACCGAATCCTTGAGTTTCCTTTAAAGGATTGGTTTTAGAATTAGCTATAATGTCTTCTGGTTCTAATCATAGGCTTTGGTGTCTTCCAAATGCAGGAAGTCACTTGCCTATTGGGAGTGCTTTGATGTCCTAGTCGGGATATGTATTGAAGATCAGTCTTGTCTACAGTTGGATCTGATATTCTTTGGAATCCTTGCTGTATTGACTTCGATTTATCATATAACCATATATTTGCTGTTGCTAGTACTTTTGTTGAGGCTACCGAGAAAGATAGACATGAATTTGAGGTTCTTCTTTAGCAGACACACAGTTACCCATATATCAAAACTCAACGGTAGGATATTGTCCTCACACTCTTCTGGTTACAGATGTGTTGCAACCACTACAACCTCAACACCCCCTTTATGTCATCCACCAGAAGCTTATCATGCCTCATCTTTCGTCAACCGCCGTAAAAACCCAAAATTTGATAAACCTTTCGGTAGATACATTCACACTTTACAAGAAGGTAATTTAGATGACTCATCAAGTGATTTGGAATGTGAATCAGAAGATGATACTACCATAAACGAGTTCTTGTCCAGGTTTGTTTGGGTGATGCGTAAAAAACTCCTCGAAGCTTATCCTGATTGTGACAAGAATACAATTGATGGGATGCTTGTGATTATTGTTGGGAAGGTTGTATCAGAGATGGAAAAGGGTGGGCTTGAGCAAATGACTGGGGCTGCAGAATCAACGCCCTCACAGGATTTCAGTGAGGATTTGTGGAGGACAGTGTGGGACGTAAGCAATGTAGTTCTGCAAGACATGGAGAAAGAAAAGAAAAAAGAGAAAATGAAGAGTTTTCTTCAGTCTGAGGAAGTTAAGGAGATGTATAGGTTTGCTGGTGAAGTGGGCATTCGTGGGGATATGCTAAGAGAGCTCAGGTTCAAGTGGGCGCATGAAAAAATGGAGGAAAGTGAGTTTTACCAGAGTTTGGAACGCCTTCGGGAAGAGGAAGCCCAAACAGAATCCCGAGAAACAGAGCAATTAAGAAAAGAAATTGTTGGTAGAGAAGAGGGGGTGGGAGATAATAATAATGTGGGTGAAGGTAAACAGAAGACTTTCTCTCTTCCCAAAAGACATGGGAAGATTAAGTACAAGATTTATGGCCTTGATTTATCTGACTCAAAGTGGGCTGAGGTGGCTGATAAAATTCACGAGAGTGGCGAAGTTATGTGGCCCCAGGAGCCAAAGCCAATATCTGGTAAGTGCAAACTTATTACAGACCAGATCTTCTCTTTACAAGAAGAGGATGATCCAGCTCCACTTTTAGGCGAATGGATGGGTCTTCTCCAGCCTAGCAAGATTGACTGGATAACTTTTCTTGATAGATTGAAAGAACAGAATTCTCATCTATACTTTAAGGTATGACACTTTGCTCTTTCCTGGAAATGTTATCTGGTTAGAACATTGATGATATGTGTTGGAAAAAGTCATTTTCTGAAAATACACATTCCTGTAATTGCTGGTATAACTGAGTCATCACCCCAATATTGTCTTTCTTAAGAAACTTACCCATTCCTAATAAAATTTGGTATAGTTGAAAATTTAAAATTAATAAAAAAATGAGATCTAAAAGACATAAGTCAGACTTGATGCATTTAAACAAATACAAATAATGCCAATGAAATTCCATCCAAAATCGAAAAAATATAAATTATCATACATTTAAAGGAGTTTTTACTATTGAGCCCATCATCTACTTAAAAGTCTATATAAGAAACTGTAATTAAGAAGTAATTTTAGAATTAGTACAAATTTGCAAATTAGAAAATAGGGCGAATTATCTTTTGATGCTCGACGATAAATTAAAATAGAGGCCTTGAATACTTTGAAGAAGATAACAGCCTAGAGGAGGCTTTTCTCAAAGCTAAGAGAAAAGTGGAGATATGTCTAATATACTAATTGAAGCCGTCTCCATCTATATTTGGTGGGGCATGTACTATGATATTGGAACATGCAAATATTTTAGTGGGACAAACATTATATTGCAAACTTATGGTGGACAATGCAATGGGGGCACTTGCCTCTATTACCCTGGTGCATCGCTTTCTTGTATTGACGTGATATCCAATGTTACTTGAAGTTTTCTAATTTTCCCCATCATTTTGCATGGAATTCCACACTAAGTTCATGATGTTAGTTTGGTTCACAAGCAAGTTGATTTTTCCCTTCTTCTTGAATTAATGATGCTCCTGTGCTTCAACGACTGACTCTGCTGTTGACAAATAAATGCAACTTAATGAATGGATAAAAAAATGGAAATTGCCTTGATATGATCAGTGCAGATACCTTTGAGATATTACTGGGCATTACCAGATCAACAACTTTATGTATCAATTGTTTGACCATGCGAGAGGAAACATGAAGTGACTGGACTCGAGGAGTAGTTCCTTTTTTCAACAAGAGTCTTCATTTGACCATTTCAGAGAAAAGATGAAGTCCATTCATTAGAGGAATATTTCCTTGTTTCTGCAAGAGTCTTAAAGCTGTCATACTATGTGGTCTCTTGGACTTGTACAAAGTATCTGCAAAAGGTCTACATAGGAACTTAAAAAACTTTTAGAGCACTAAAATGGTTTCAAGATGTCTCCGATTTCGTTTTGGAGGATGTTGGAAATTGTGATCAACTGTTTGTCCTTTGATTATATTGGAGAGGCACTAGATGCTATTTGACAAGAAAAACCGAAGTTAGCAGTGATGAAATACTTGCTTACACAAATATGTAGGTTAGTGAAGTTAGAGGAACCATTTGATCTAATAGTGAATTAGAAATCGTATACATCAATAACATTTAGGCTGATTTGACTGAGCATTTTAATCTGTTTAAGCTCTATTAATTAACTCTTATTTCTAAGGATGACTTTTTTTCTGTAATGCACACCATATAATGCTTGAACAAGTACTTCAACCAATGAAATTGTAGATGAAGTCAATAACTATTAGCTGTGTTACCCTTAAGCTTTAGTTCCATATCATATGCCTGTATCCAAGAGCATGCCATTGCCAAAATAGTTGACACGAGTTCAACATTTTGTAACAGAGATAGCTTTTCAACACAGTTGTGGTGCACCATAGGGGAATGGGGCTGCTGCCTCCATTGAACTACCCATCATACCTTTAAAATATAGTGCTCGTCCCTATACGTGTACATTATATTTATATTATGTGCCCGCCATTAGCCATATATTATAATGTGTGCCCCCCATTAGCCATATATTATAAAATGTGTGCCCACTATTTGACTATAACACAGCATATGTTGTAAATATATCAGAAAATATGAAAAACTTTGCCCTTACCTTCCTGTCCCCTGGGCCCAGCAGGTCTTGGGTATCCCTTATGTCGCTTATGGCTTTAATAGTCATCAAACAATTCTGTAGAGGTATTAACTTTGAGCAGTGTTGGATATCAAGTTTAGACGCTGGAGAAATGTCAACAATCCCCTTGTCCACCTTTGAAGGTCACAATTGAGTTGACTATGAGAAACAAAAAGGTGAATATAATCAGTAAACCATAAAAAAGTACTGGCGAGCAAACTGTCACATCATGCCCTTTAATGAAGTGTTTTTTCAGAAGGAATCATTTCTTTTAGGAATGAGAGCATTGTTTTTAGTCAATTCCAGAAAGGAAATTGGGGACATTGAATCCCATGTTTGGGGGTGTGGGGGTGGGGGTGTATGTTTGATCCTAATTCTTTTATTAGTTAATGGTATGATATAATTTCTCACTTGAAATATTCCTCTGACTTCAAATCTCTTATGATCATGATTAATGTAGTTGATGGTTACTCTAGAGTTATCTTTTTAAAGTTCAGATTCCGACTTGACTAACATTTAATGGTATGCTTTAGATTGCAGAACTTGCACTTGGTGAAGAGTCCTTCCAAGCAAACATACGTGACTATTCAAAACTGATTGATGCTCTTGCTGAAGGAAATCGCTTAGAAGATGCCGAAAGAATTCTAAAGAAGATGAATGAAAATGGCATTCTACCCGATGTTATCACATCAATAATTGTGGTTCACATGTACTGTAAATCAGGAAATCTTGATCGAGCAAAAGAAGCATTTGAAAGCTTAAGGGCCCATGGATTTCAACCAGACATGAAGGTGTACAATTCTATGATCATGGCCTATGTGAATGCCGGTCAACCAAAACTGGGTGAGTCTTTGATGAGAGAAATGGAAACAAGGGACATAAAGCCTACAAAGGAGATATACATGGCCTTGCTCCGGTCCTTTGCCCAGGGTGGCGATGTTGTTGGAGCTGACCGAATTTCCTCCACCATGCAATTTGCTGGTTTCCAGCCAACTCTAGAATCCTGTACATTAATGGTTGAGGCATATGGGCGAGCCGGTGACCCTGACCATGCTAGGCTTAATTTTGATCAGATGATGAAATTTGGGCACAAGCCAGATGACAGATGTACTGCTAGTATGATTGCTGCTTATGAAAAGAAGAATTTATTGGATAAAGCCTTAGATCTCCTATTGGAGCTTGCGAAAAATGGCTTTGAGCCTGGGGTTGCTACTTATACGATTCTGGTTGACTGGTTGAGCAAGTTGGAGCTTTTTGATGAAGCTGAACAGATATTGGATAAGATTGCTGAACAGGGTGAGGCTCCTCCATTTAAGCTCCATATAAGCCTTTGTGACATGTACATTAAGGCTGGGGCTGAGAAGAAGGCGCTTCAAGCTTTAGGTGTTCTGGAGTCGAAGATTGAGCAATTGGAGTATGAGGATTTTGAAAGGATTATAGGTTCACTTACAGCTGGTGGCTTCGTGCAAGATGCTCAAAGGATACATGGGTTGATGGAAGCTCGGGGATTTGTGTCATCCAATCAACTGAAGATAGCTCTGATGGCATCTCAAGCAGTGGGAAAGAGTAATAAAAGGAACAAGTCCTGGCTAGTAAGAGACAAATGATCAAATAGTTCCATTATCATCCATGAGGTCACACCATGGCATATGAAAGTAAAATGATTCATGTGCTGAGGCTTCATTTATAGTGGCACTTCACCTAGTCATTTTAGTAAGATTTACCCCCTTTTTTTTGTATGGTCAACCATTAAGTTCATTCCTATCAATTTTAGAATAACCTGAGACAGGTAAGGTGCTGATATCTAAAGCTGTAGGTTGCTGTTTTGCAATAACATGAACTATGGTGCTGGAATTATACTTTGGCTAAGTTTGATACAGAGATGGTTGACATGCTTCAACCTCATTTTGTTACAGTCTAACCTTGACCTTAATTTACCTTACCAAGTGGGTCAATTTGAAAAAAGAAAAACCATCAGGGAATAGTTAATGAGTTTTCTAATTATTCTGGAGTCGGTGGTGCTTAGTTATTAAAGGTAAGCACAGTGCCATTCTGTTGTGGGCTAGTATATTTTATTTGCATGGATCTGATTTGTAGGGTTTCTTGAGAATGCCCCATCTCTTCTGTTAGATTCATTGAGGCAATATATATTTAGAGATCATCTTCAATCATATAAATGGATAGAGATCTCTGATATGGGGCATGAAGCCATGCATTTGATCACTAGTAAAACAGAAGTTCACATTTTATGAAGACAACAAGTGCCGAAGTTATTTTGCTGGGCATAATTGGTTATAATGTTTCATTGTGGTGCATGGTGTGGATGTCATCTATGAGAATGCGCCGCATGTCTCATAACACGCATCCTTCTCTAACTTTTGTTCTCAGGATCTTTGTGATCGTATGAATAGTTTGCTATAAATTGAGGGTTTTGCTTGAGAGTATAATAGCTGTAATTTAACATGCACTTTCTTGAAACTACCCATAAGGCATTTACTCCATAAAAAAATTCTATTAAAAGTTTGAAGCAGCTTGTTAAGACATGTGGTCAGTTTTTCAGATGTCCATAAAAATCTAGTAGTAATCTCCCTGGATAAACTCATTTAGTCGCTTCATTTCTCCATGTTGCTGCTCCAATACTGCTCGAACAACATCCACTATGGAGATCATGCCTACTATCTTCCCATCTATAACTGGAACATGCCGTATGTGATTCTCTACAAACATAAATATTCCATCATTATGCTATGAACATCATGAATTCATTATGCTTCTCACTCTATATCTATCTATGAATCTGCTTATTAATCTACTGTATATTTTTCTTGTCTTATATTTCATCCTTATTAGTGTTAGAACAATACATGCCTGTCATGAGCTGCATTGCGTGAAGAATGTTTGTATCTGATGTTACTGTTATTAGCTTGTCCTGTTAAGGGATAAAACATTAAGAAAAGAGTCAAAAGAGGTCACAATATTCCGTACCCTCAGAACATTAAGCCTGAAGATAAACTGTACCAACCTGATGAGTCATGATCTCCCCAACTTTTGTATATTTAGAGGACCTATCTTGTACGATCACCTTCCGCAAATAGTCTGTTTTTGATGACAATATTCATGACATTTTTAGTTGAAGGTTGATGTGCTGAAATTATAAGTCAACTTGCACCAGGTTTTATTTGGCTTGTACATGCATCAAAAGTTAGCAGTTTCTTCTGGACATCTTTTTAACATTTATAAGTGACATGCTAATGCAATACCTCGTTCTGTGAAAATTCCTGCTATCAGCTGTTGTTCTCCTGGCTTTAGAACCACCAAAGATCCTATGTTGTTCTGTGCCATCTGCATATTTTGACAGAGAGGCTTATTTCACTGTTTGAGTACAAGTGAGAGTTAACTGAATTATCTGTTGTAGTTTCAAAGTGCTGAAGAAACTCACTTGCTTCACAGCATCATAGACGGTGTCATCTGTGCGACACCAGAGCCAAGACCCAACCTTTTCTTCTCCCTTAGTCATTAGTACTTCTGCTACTGCCGTATTCTGCAATCCCTTCTCTGACATGGTGTGAGATTGTGCTACCGATTCATCCTTAAAACCTTTGTGATGCTTTGTTGGAGGAGATGGAGAGGATGTGATGTGCCCTTGATGTGAGAACACCTTTATCAGCTCCAATGTGCTCCCTGTACCTGAGTAGGACAGTGTCTTGATGTGCACATGTTCATGGCAATATCTGACTGCTCGGAGAAGACCTTGCATTTTCGATCCTATAAATAAAAAGTTACGGTCAGCTTCGCTCTTAAAGTAGTAATCATTTTCCTTAGGATTTTACTTGTTTATGCAACCAGCAGAGGTCAGTTTTAGTATAGGGGATTTTAAGCAAGATTTAGATGGAAATTGGAAATTGTTGGGCATTTTTCACTGATTTTCTACGCCTTTATATTTAGAATGATGTATAAGAATCTGGAAGTCAGATGACAAAGATCTTTTCAAATTCTATTGATTGAAAAATCCTGATAACACATGATTTCATACACATTACCACTCAAAAAACAGGAGTTGGTGTTTGAAAGAGTGTATATGGGACATGTTTGTTTTTGCAGAAAACAGGGCAAGACAAGATATCGATCTCCTTGATGCTTGAAGCTTTGGAAGGAAAGATGCTTCAGTGCTTGACGGGTAAGACATACATGATGCAAAAAGAAGAAATGTGAAATGCTTGTGACTGACTTAGACATGAGAAGGTTTTCAATGTTAATGAAGCTAATGGTATTAAAGTTAATACCTTTCAGCACAGAAATGAGCTTCAACTTGGAACTTGCTCAATTAAGAACAAAGGGCCTATAAATTGCAATCAAATTAGGGGATTTCCTGTCATTCAGCAGTTGCTTGTTAGGATTTATTTTGTGTGTTCTTTCCTTGAATAAGTGGGCAAGATTGTTTGTCCAACTTTTAGTTATGCTGGTACATTGTCTCATTATGAGGGCATAATGTAAAGTTTGCCGCCCGAAGACATTGTTTGTCCAAAGTTTGCCCCTAGTGAATTTGCTTAATGGCAAGAACCAGTTTTGGACTGCCTTTTTTGAACTGGGATAAAGAATAAGTACCAAGTTTGCCGAAAGGGCAAAATCTAATGGAAAGTTTGCAAATTTGGAGAGAGATTCCAAACTTAGTAGAGAGAAAAAAACATGAGACTGGAGAATCCCATTAGTTGCACAAGGAAACTTTATTCCCTGGAAATGCAAAGGAAAAATAAATGGAAGTTATAAGATGTCTGATTAGCCTTTTGTTGCATATCAAACTAACTCTTAAGAACACAAACAGCTATCCTCTTTTGTCTTTAGATTGTGTTTTGGAACATATTCGGAACATACATGGCGGATCGAAGGCCATCATTCTCCTTCCGGTTTTGGTCCGCACCGGCTTTACGGCGCGCACGCGCAACCCCAATTAGTTCACCCCCACCAGCAACCACCACTTCTGCCCCTACCACTACGCCTGCAGCTGAATCCCAAGCTGTTAGCCAGGCAGCCGCCAGCACTACCAAGCCCACCTCCACAACGACTCCACCTACAGCTGAAACCCAGGCTCCGGGTAGCCAGTCAACCACCATAGCCGTCAGCCCTACAAAAGAACGCCAAATAGCTGACCAGCCACCTACTACAGCCCCTGACTCGACAAAAACACCTTCAAGCAAAGATCAAATGTCTAGCCAGCTAACCACTAATACCTTCACTAGCCCTGCAGATGAGCCTAAAACCTCATCACCATCCAATTCAACTACTCAATCCCCATCCTCATCAAAGCCCGCATCACCCTCTCGTCGGACAGCTCAATCTAGAACACCTCCACAGCCTTCGTCTCCATCTCGTGCAGCCCCTCAAGCACGATCCACGCCTTTATCTCCATCTCGCATGGGTTCTCAGACTTCTAAAACCCCCTCCACACCCCAAAGGGCCTCACAACCTCGTTCCCCATCTCGTCTGGCCTCTCGCCCTCCTAAGCAGTCCTCTACTTCCCCATCAAAAGAATCAAGACAAACAACTCAAGAGATCTCCAGTTCTAATGAAGCCCCAACTTTAGCTTCTAATGAGAAAGACCCAAAGGCTGCAGCATCTCAACAAGAACCTCAGCTGAAGGCAGAGGTTAAATCTGATAGTGCTAATGACTTCAATGTTCAAACTGTGGATGGGACAACCTCCAAACAGGATGAGGTGGAGATAATGCCTTCTAAATCATCAAAACTTGGCACTACTACCACTCATGCCCAGGGTCCCGAGACAACAACACCAGCCCAAAAATTAGACTTTTCCACTATCAATGGCGGACATGAAACCCGCATTGAATTGAATGCAACGCCTGAAGAAACTAAAGATGTGAAGGAAGTAGTGAAGGCAACAAAAACGGAAGCTCATGAAGAGACAAAGAAGGAAGAAACTAAAGACGTGAAGAATGCAGTGCAGGCAACAAAAACTGAAGCTAATGAAGAGACAAAGAAAGATGTGAAGGAAGTAGTGAAGGCAACAAAAACTGAAGCTCATGAAGAGACAAAGAAGGAAGAAACTAAAGATGTGAAGAAAGAAGTGCAGGCAACAAAAACTGAAGCTAATGAAGGGACAAAGAAAGATGTGAAGGAAGTAGTGAAGGCAGCAAAAACTGAAGCTAATGAAGAGACAGAGAAGGAAGAAACTAAAGATGTGAAGGAAGTAGTGCAGGCAACAAAAACTGAAGCTAATGAAGAGACAGAGAAGGAAGAAACTAAAGATGTGAAGGAAGTAGTGCAAGCAACAAAAACTGAAGCTAATGAAGAGACAAAGAAGGAAGTCAATGATTTTCTCACTCCAAAATCTGGCTCTGAAGCAAAAATCAATGAGAAGGCCGAGATTCCAAGTAAACCAGACCAGATGCATACAGAGAAGCAAGAGGCGCTGGACACAAAGGGGATTTTAGCTACCTCTCTCCCCAGTGTAAAACCAACCAACACCCCAAATTCTCAACCAAAGAAGAGAAGCACAATTTCTGGAACTCATAACAAAACTGCTCTACCAATTGGAGAACACGTGTCCTTAAACAAAGACATCAGGGATGACATTTCGACTTTTGTCAACCAAATGGCCATTGGAGACCCCAAAAGCGCCATTTATGACAGACCTGTGAATGTCATAACCCTTGCAGGAGAAAATAGAGGGGCATCAATGCAAATGGGGTCTAACTCTTCAATTAGAGAAGGGCCAGTTCACATTCACAGAAGCTACAAGATCAACCCTGATGAAAGTGCTGAAGTAACCACTGATGGAGATGGAAGTTTTGAAGGGAAACAGTCAGAAGACGCAAAAGCTTCAGAAGATCAACCGACAGAGAGATATGTAAACAGCAATGCACAAGGAATCAATAACTCCATTGTGTTCAACGCTTCCATCACTGAAGGAAATCCGGGAGTTCACATGGTTTTCAGTCATGTTCCAAAGGAACCAATCCAGCCAACGGACAAAACAAATCCCCTTGAGACACGAAAGGCTGAAGTTAACATGAGTCGTCCGGAGAAACTTACCTATGAGCCCACTGTAAGAAGAAGATGCCTGAGAGGTCTTTTCTTGGAAACGAGTGATTCTGATCATGAAAATCCTGAAAAGCCTCGTCGCCATGGTTGCCGTGTTGGCTGCCAGAAAAGGGATGAAGAGAACGATATAGATGTTCTCTGAACATGAAAATCACATATTCCTATACTACAGATGTCAATTATGTGTGTACTAAGTCATTGATGTCCAGATATAAACATAATAAGGACCTGTATGGTTTTGAAAAAAATTAAGAACCACACTGTGCTCTTCAAACTATTATCTTGCTGTAAATAACGAAGAATTACTTGTAAAGGCTTGATATGTAAATCACCAACATCCATGCCATAATCACTGAACAAAGCATTGCAAAAGAACTTGTAGCAAATCAATTTTTTCGGTGACAGTCTGAATCCTTCATGGGAAACAAATATACCCAAATAGTTTAAGTGCCAAATCTTTATGCATAATACAAAAGCATTAAACTTGAAACCACATCCCTGAGAACTTATAACTAAAGCTTAATCTTCTGAAGAAGGATGACCGCACAGCATACCTTCTTCCTGAACAAAAAAAGGAAAAAAAGAAAGCAAGCAAGAAAGAAAAAATATAGACAAGCAAATCCATTTGCAGGGGCAGCACCATCACAGCCAATAATTTTTAACAGAAAATGCCTACTCGCATACTGGTTTTGTGTCAAAGCTGCTTAAACAGATAGCAAAGGCCTGAAAGGCAGAAAGGGGATATCGATAGTCCATGGTAAATATGTCTTTCCCTATCTTTCCAAATTGCAAAATCACTTTCTCTTGTTCTGAAGCTGGAACATTCTGTGATGGGTCAACAGCGGCTACCAGCTGAAAGTTCTTGACAGATGCCACTGTAACACGTCCTCTAAAGTTCAGACACCAACATTGCAGTTGCTCATGCCATCTTGGAGTTTTGTTTTTCAAAATCAGTGGTTCGCTAGTGTTGCCAATTGATTCTTTTGATTTGGCCTGAATAGTGGAACTGGAAGCAGAATTTTGTTTTCTTGCTCCAGAAGCTGTCAAGGAGCAAAATGTTTCATCAAGACCATAACTAAATGTTGCGGGAGTAGGAGCAATTCCTCCTTCTTGAATTGCCGAAACAGGAATTGTGTGCATAGTGCAGTGCATTCTTCTTGGCCCTCTTGTGCGAAGAACGTTGAGCTCATAAGCTATAGTGGCCACATTATAGTTGCAAATAGGTAGTCTTGGTGCCACTCTCTTTGCAGAAATTCTTTTCCATGACCAACCATGAGATTGTATAGCAGAGTTGCATGGAGGCTGGCAATCATGAATAAAAAACTTGGAGCCAAAAAAGTTGGACCTGATAATATAACCATATTGATGAGAACAATATATTAATGAGATAAAAGAAAGCAAGATTCAAAAGAGCACCTCAATTTCCCAGCATAATTATCACTGGTCTGAGAAAAATCATTTGCCGTAAAAGATATTAAAAGATCTGTTTTTGTGGCTTTCTTGATCCTTTTTGCTGCCAACAGCAATTTACTTGCATCCCCTGAAAGAGCTGTAATTGAGCTCAAGCGTTCAGCATCAGACATAATGGAGATGTGCATTCAGAATTTCAATCATAAAAGATGTAGAACAATATTAGCATTTACATGTAAAAGTTTGTCATGCCGGCATGTAGTAGAGCGGTCATATATGTGGCACAAAAATCTAAATCAAATTAAAGCTGTGACAGAACTACACTACAAACTAAAGAGAAACTAAAATTGCTGTCCAAAAGTTCAGTCTGAAAGAAGTAATAAACAAATTGGTTTTCAAATCACAGAGCAGGTAGGTGCTATAATGGAGATGATTTTTTTCTGCTTTGGTTTTGGGGTGGGGTGGTCACCAATGAATTTGGAGTTCATATCTCATTAACAATATAGTTTGCAAATAGAAAAAAGAAAAAAAAATCAGAGAGCCCATATTCTAAACATAATCAGGAACTAATTAAATAGAACCTGTCCTAAAGCATGAATTTGATTATTTAAACAACACTAGTCAATCACAATAGCGACAGTAGATCATCATTTACCAGGGCTCAAGCCAAGGTACAATCTATATGTTGATGTCGCCCTTTCCCTTCTGATAAAGCACTGAATTGGAGAATCTCTTGGTCCCGGCTAATACATATTTTCAAGAATTAAAAACAAAGTGATGAAGAATAATATCAACAGTAATTCTGAGCATAATAAAAAACTAGAATTACCTGCTTCAGTGACATGGGAAAAGTGAGTAAACCACATTCTTCAGGAGTCCTAATGACCGCCCTAGTTATTTCCCTCCACGACTTGCAAACTGCAGCACAAGAAACCACGGCCCTCCGAGCTGGCCACGTAGTCTCATTGGCCTCTACTCTACCAATAATATCAAGAAGCAACTCAGGTGGCAAGCTTGCCCACAGGCTTTGTCGTACCAATGGATGCGAAGACGACGACGATCCCTCAGGAGTAAGATGGAAATTTCTATGGCCTATCTCACACTTCTGCTCAATTGGTTGCTTTAGTTTGTTATCCATGCCACTTTTCCCCTTAAAATCTCTAAAAATGAATTTAAATGGCATTTTTTGTTCGGACTAACTCTAGTGGAGAAAATTCAGTAGAACTTTTCCAAACAAGCAATAAGCTGCCAAAAAAATCCCAATTTAGACACTATTACACGCCAAAGCACATGCGGGTAGTGCTTGTGTTTGTTAAATTCCGTCAACCTGAAAACCAGAGCAAGAAATTATTAGGCTCCGAAAATTGGATTCGGACTGCAGATAAGGAAATTCTTGGTATGCGTATATCTTTCGGCGGAAATAACAACAGTGCTGTCAAGTTTCCCAACTCTTCATCAAAGAATATTCTAGTTTTTCCATGAAATTCACAACCACATTAACTCAAAATTCAACCATATCCATATTTACATTCTCCAAAAGATATGCTTCCCTAAATAAATCAGAAGCATTATGCCGCAATACAACAACGGAAAAGAAAACATGCATCTGCTCTTTTGTTCAGAAAATATTTGTATCAGAAAACAAGACCAGATAATTTTCCTACGGGCGGAATTGCAAAACTGCCACAAACTGAGAATGCAGAGGAATTCATGTTTACCTAATCCCCAATTGCTTAGCGAGATCCAAAGCCTAAAAAATAAGCCCTTTTCACGTTCCAATGTCTCCCTAATACAAAACACAATCACACACGCACGCACAAATATACACATATATTTATGTATGTATATGAGTGCATAATTTCTCCACGGAAAAGGGCCCCCAATGTCTCGGGGAAAATTAAAGGAATACAGTTCAGTGGATCAGAACAGAGCCCAACAATTACTTCAAGAATCCCACCATGTACCCCACTTCTTTTCGCTCTAATAACAAATGAAATGTATCTAATATCTGTTAAAAAAATTGTTTTCTTTGTTGGAAAAAAATTACATACTTTTAAATTTTGTTTTTTTGGGTTAAAAGAGAGAGAGTACAGTGGGAGACTCAATAACACGAGATGCCGCAGCGCCACCGCCACCGCCACTATCGAGAGCAGGATGGGCGCAAGAGTTTCTCGGATTCTCCGAACTTCTGTTCAGTTCTGTGTTTCTCTCTTTATTACAAAGTATTTGTGTTTATTAAATATTTTGACTGCCCTTTTCATAGTCGTTAAATTAACGGCCGGGTATGTGTGAGAAAGAGATAGAGTGGTGTGTCATAGAGATTTGGACACGTACTTAGAGTGTTTGCCAGATTTTAGCTTGTAATCTCTTCAAAATATCGTTTGAGAGTTTATAACAAAGATAATTTTTTAATAAAAAAACTTATAACATTCAAAAAAAAAAAAAATGTTTTAAAATTTATAAATTCTTGTAAAAAAACACCTCTATCCCAATTTATTTTTAAATTAAAATTTTATTTTAATAAACTTGTTTAATTTTAACTACAAAATTATCATTACTAATATTTTAAAAATTATATGATCTTATTTTATCTAAATAGTTCAACAACTTATTTTTAAAATAAAATCTAGTTTGGCTGAACTTATAACATTTTCAAAACATCTTATAAGCTGTTTAATAAGCTATTAAAAAGTGTTTGACAATTTTTTTGTAAAAGAGCTTATAAGATAGAAAAAAAGCTTATAAGCTGTTAAAAAAAGTACATTCATCTCAACTTATTTTTAAATTAAAATCTTATTTTAACAAATTTCTTTAATTTTAAAAATTTTAATTATAAAATTATCATTACTAACATTTTAAAAGTTCTATAATCTTATTTTATCCAAACACTTCAATAACTTATTTTTAAAATAAAATCTAACATTTTATAAATTTCAAAAATATGTTATAAGATGTAAGAGCTTATAAGATGATTTTAATAAGCTTAGTCAAACATATTCTTCTTATAAATTTCAAAAATATCTTATAACATGTAAGAGCTTATAAGATGTTTTAAATAAACTTAGTCAAACACCCTCTTAGCCAGTCCATCACCACAGTAACAATGTTTTTGGGTAAATAATTAAATTGATTTTGCTATGAGAAAGCACTTCAATCACTTGATCCGATTCAATTGATTTAATAAAAATTGATAAGTTTTTTTATTATATTATATAAAATATTAATGTAATAGAGTAACTATTATCTATAAATTAAAAAAAAATAATAACAAAAAAAAATACATTTAACATTCAAATAATTACATTTATATAATCAAATACCAAGTTTTAATTTTTAAAAAATAAAAATAAAAAAACTTGGTTCCGATTGGTTTAACCTGTTTTTCGATCGATTTAATCAGTCAAATCGATTTTTGATCAATTTTGACTGAGTTTCTAGATTTTTGCCCTAATTGGGCCGGATTGACTATCATTTCGTGATTTGACCAGTTGAATCTACCAGTCCCGTCCAGTTTTTAAAACATTGCATAGTAACAATTTTTTTTGAATTTTTTAAATTAACTCGAATGAAATACAATATGTTTTTTGAATGTTGGAATCTTGTGTATATTTTTCATAAATAGTAATATGACAAAACATAATCTCAAATTTTTATCATTATTATAGTGATTTATTCCCAAATTTTATTTGTAGTTTAATAAGATTACATTATGCAAAGTTGTTTTCTATTTTTCAATACTTATGTATATATATATATAAGTTTGCTACATAACATAATCTCTACTGACAATCTTCACACACAAATGCATTATTTTTATATAATAATTAAAAAATTTGTTTTAATATATTCACTAATTAATCGTGAAATTTAATGATAAATTTTGTTATGTAGATAAAATTTTATCGAATTTTATATAATTTATCTTGAACTATCAATTTTAGGAGTTAACGAATAATTTTTGAATCGTGAATTTGTTAATATGCCCTTCAGTTCTTTTCCTTTTAATACTCTTTTATTTTGGCAGTTGTTTGTGTTTTGAATTTAGGATTTTGACCAAAAATAAATAAAAGAAAAACATTCCATTTGCTTTTATTTTTATTTTTTACTTTTAAACAATATCAATTTAATAAGAAAATAATTAAAACTTGTCAAAAATAAGATTTTCTTTTTTACTGGCGTTTCCTCGATCAGACAAAGTTTATTAAAATCTGACCAAATTAAATGAAAAATTTATGTTGACAAAATGTTCAACATATTTGTCTGATTTCATATTGAATATTAATCAAATTTTGTGTTTGGTTTCAATAATTTTAGTATATTTTCAAGAACTGAATACCAATAAGAAAAAGGGAGAAGATAATAGAAAAAGGAATAAATAAAAAATGAACTAAAATTGGCAAAAAAAAAAAAAAATGCACCGCCCACCTCAACTTTAGAAATATTATATGTTCTTGAAAAGGAATCAAAGTTCACGTACTTATATTTTTGAGTTTGTATATTAACTAAATTTATGATAAGGCGAACTAAGGAAATAAATTTATTTCATTTTTTGTTTATTTGAAAATTTTATAGTAGTAGTACTTTCTCTTTGTGCTTTAGTAAGTTAGGAGTCAGTCAAGTAAGAAAGTCTCCTTCTTTCATTCTTATTAGTCAAAGGATCTCTATGGCAAAGAAGCATATAAATTGTAGATTTGCTTGGGTTCAGGACTCCGCCATGGCTAGATGGGCAAAGCAGTTCACCACTGTATTCCCAAATTTCATTATTAATCTAATTATTAAAAGGGGCGTAAACCTATTCATCTTGAGGTCGATTTATTCGGATGTCATATAATTTCACAATTTTGTAACTTTCATTGAAATGGAGATGGAAGGCTCATGTCATGTATTCGGCCATGACGATCATTTGATTATAACATGACAAATTAAGAAAATGACATTCATATCTTATTCTTGATATCCTGAAATTTAGGGTACAATAATAGTTGTCATGAAATTCTCGATGCCTTCGATATTATGCTAAAAATGTAAAAAAAAAAAATTTAAAAATTTGGGATGTTATCAAACAAATCAAAAAATAAGGAAAATTGATTTTCCAATCGAGTTTTTCTAGAAACTCATATTTTTTCCATTCTTTTTTCCTATTTTTCACCTAGAACGTATGAAATCTAAAGTCGAAATCACCAACTTCAACAAAAAAAAGTTATATAATTATTTGTTTATTTATTTTTTTCAATAATTCAAAGTAATGCCATACCTTTGCTACAAACCCATCCAAGACACTAGTCATCCCATTGCTTTCTTGAAGATACTCGAGTCAATTATTAAAGCTTCCACCAATTTACAAAAAAAATAAATTTAGATAACGAAGCTCTTATTCTAAACTAATAATTGAGAAACGACGCTCTTAAATTGTGTTCACGTGATCAGCACAACAATACACGAGCACGAGGACAAACACTATATCTTCAAATATATAGCAACATTGTATAGTATATAAAGTCACTAGCTAGTCAAGAGTGACCAAAAAAGTTAGGTGGGCATTTGAAATTGTGAAATGACTCAACGTGGAACCCAAATTAATCCTTTATTAGTTAGTTGCACCATGCTCTTACTTGTTGGAAGCTATTGCCATTTTGGAAAATCAGCCGACAACAACGTACGATTGAGAGCTGGCTTCCTTGGCATGATTGGAATTTCATTTGGCTGGCAACTATTCTATGCCCATAACCCAGCCCAAAAAAAAGTGATCAAAATTTATGTGAATCTAAGGTAGCCCTTTGTATTGTATCGTAGGATGCGCAAGATTTGATAGTTGTGATGTTTGACATCACTAGGCTTAGAATATATTTAGAGCGATGTTTCAAAAATTATTGTTCGACTGGTCACGCAATCTAATATGTCACACAATCTAATATGTTGCACGATTCAATTATTTGAGATAATAAAAAATATAAAAGAGTAGATATTTTGAGATTAGTAAACTCTATAAGAATAAAAAAAAAAAAAAAAATTGTAGTAAATCCAATTCTGACCCCATGTAGAGGTTGTTACAAGACATGTACCTAATTGGATCCTATGCTTCTTTTGGATTGAATGATGGGATCCCTCTAAAATGCAGGTCAATCCTTAAGTTTGGCAAAATTGCATTTTGCATTCCCGATTTTCCAAAAAAAATTGAGCACTTTTGGTCCCCAAGACTTACCTATTATCATGTGGCCATTAATTCCAAAGTTTGTAATTGAATTTACATATCCTCTTGTTCTACATGAGCAAAATTGTAACTTGCCTCAAATTAAGATCAAACAAATACAATACAATCAATTTATTTTCAAAATATTTAGATAAATAGTGTCAAAAACTAAGGTGGGTATTTCACAAAAGGAAAACTCTGAAAACATGCTAGTATCAAAGAATTCTCCAAAAAGTCATGATTGAAATTGATATTTAAAAAAATACTTTTAGGGTTGTTTTGTAAAAATAAATATTATTTTACCAATAAATATATTTGTAAAGCAAATCTAATATTTAGAAAACCCATCCTCTTGCATTATTAGATTGGTATAAAATATGTATATATGTACATGTATATTATGATTACATGACATATATAAAAATGTAGTGTAATATTTTATTAAAAAATTACTTTGTGTATATATATTCTTATGTGTAGTGTGTGTAATATATATGTGTGTGTGTGTGTGTGTGTGTGTGTTATTCACATTATATTATATAGTTTACGTATATTATAAGTTATTGTATATATACTATTTATTAACATTGTTTAGTAAATTTACCTTGTAATGGTAACATATAAAGCTTTTATTTATAACATATACATTTGTGTGTGTGCATGAACGCGTGCACACATATGAGTATATATACTTGTATGGATATAAATAAAATATTATATGTATATGAAAATAAAATATTATAAGTACAAAAATAAAAAATATATAAGTGAGTTTATGAGCTTGACGAATCCTGAAAGGTAAATAACATTATAGAACATTGTAATATTTTCACTGCATCGAAACACTAATTTATTATTGAATATAATTTATTATTGAATACAATAGTGATATAAATTTCTTGATCATAAGTTGCATATATTTGTTTACTTTTAATTTGAGGTAAAATTGCACTTTTAGTCTCATACATAGGAGGGTATTCAATAGGGATAGCAATGGGTCAGGTTCAAATTCGACCCCGTAATAAATTCATTCTGTTTGGAGCGGGTTCAAATTCGGTTAAACGAGTTTGGGACGGATAAATGATTTTGATTTTTTAAAGCCGATCGGATTCGGGGCGAGTAACGGGTTCTATTGAATTCGCCCCAAACCCGCCCCATATTTTATTTGATATGTGTTATTAGGATTTATAATATTAATAAAATGAAAAAATCGTATTGGAATTTTTTTTTGTTTGATTTAGGAATTGTAAATAGATGTTAAAGATTTATATTTATTATATTATCTCTTTTTTTTTTAAAATATATTGTAAAGTAAATTTCAAAAGTATAGTAATTGATATTAGAAAATAATTTAAAAATGAGTTGGTGGGATCCAAACGGGTTGGGCGCGGGATTTTATGTTCAGGGCGGGGCTCGGATTCAATTTTCTCTTGGTGGGATGGGTCTTGAATTTAGTCAAATTCGTTCCATATCCACCCCGTTGCCATCCATAATATCCAACTTCACCACCAATGTTGGGAAGGTATACTGCTATGTACATGATGACAATCATGTGATTTTTTCTGTCCAAAAGTTAACGATAAGTTTTGAAACCAAAAATATTGAGTTTTTAAAAATTAAGACTAAATTTAAAATATCATCAAGCAAAGGACTAAAAATACAGAGTCCCCTATTATGTAGTACGAAAAATGTAATTTTGCCCGACAAGTTATGAGGGGATTGTTTTTATGACCAGGATTTCAAATTGGCTGAATACTCATTTGCTTTGGCCAAGTTGTGAAAAACTAATAATCTTAGTGCTTGTTAGAAGTTAAAACATTGGTTGAAACATTAATTGTTGAAATAAAAGATAAACTTTCATTTTCTCCAAATTCAGAATATTTCATAGCTGGAAACTAAGGCCCTACTACCCAAATACCAAAGTCTGGTGATTGATTAAGCTTTACATTACTTTGTTGTGCAATGCCAAGGAAGAAAAATAATCATAATATTATATCACTACTTTATGTAATATGATTTAAAAGTACACATGTATATAAATAGATAAGAAAAGTACCTAGATATATTCAAAATCTTACATATTTCAAATATGATTAAATATACTAGTCATATACTTTATGTATATTATAAGTTATTATATACATATATATATTATTTATTAACATATAGTATATCTACCTTGTAATGGTAAATTATAAAGCTTATGTTTTGTAAATATATACATTTATGTGTGTTTGCGCGCATACACAAGTGCACACGTGTGAGTATATATACTTGTATATATATAAATAGAAAAATATATGTATATAAAAATGTAAATGAGTTTTAAAGCTATAGTATACCATTTTTAGCATTAATATTAGGGACCCAAACACACCTAAAGTTACTTCATGACTCTTTATTTCTTGAAAATTCAAAATCAATTAATTTCATTGACAAAGAAACAAGGCACGTCAACTTGGAAGTAAGTCCACATTATTCAATTTTAGTTGAAATTGCACCTAACTTTTGAAATGTGGTACCTAATATAGTTGGAGCCTTTGAATTTAAAATGGTTGACATTGTATATGATTATCATATTTTCGGATAGGATTATTAATTTGTTATGTTTCCATAAATGGTACTTAATGCGAAGTGGAAATCCATGCCAAATTATTCCATAATTAAAACAACACCTCAAAATTAGAAAATAGTAAAATTAATTTTTTAATTCATATTTTATGCAGATCGGGTTCCTTAGCATTTGATGTGTTTTGCATGTGTATGTTACTAGGACCACAATTTATGTTTCAGTTGCACTGAAGATGTGTTCTATAGAGATAATTCCATTTGGCTGCAGGAAATTATTTGATGCTTGTACAACCTAAATTATTTTTTTTATTATTATATTATAGTGTAAAGCGTTAATATTGAAAAATATGATTACCTTGACATAGTTTTTCTTTAACAATATTTAATTGTTATCATACAATTTTTTGTTGAGACATGCATTGAAAAATACATAGATATTGAATTGGAGACCACACAAAAATTAGAATACATAATGAAGGAAAACCTAATCCATTACTTGATAGAAATATGTTCGGTTATTCCAAACGATTATTTTTATTTAGTGAACTTCTTATTCGAGCTCAAGAATTCTTATATAATTTAAGCGATATATTAAAAGCCCTTTTAATTTTTTATCAAATAAATTATGTATTGGATTGCATTGAACCCACAATTGAGAAATCATGACTGGTTTTGTTTACAAAGATTTTGTTTATTCATAAATATTTCGTTTTTTAAATAATCTATCTCTGTCTCTTGTATTTATTTATCATTTAAGGATGATTGATATATCATGATCTATCGATATTAATCTTAAAGGGTTTCTTACTTTATAATTCCGCATAAGCATTAAAAATGTATTATTCAAGGATTTTCATCCTATAATATTTCAGTAAAATAATAGGAGTAACAGGCTTTCTTTTTTAATTACTATTTTTTCCTAATTGTTCTTTTTTCTTCTAGATTAAATTTCATAAGGTTTTGTTATTGCTTCTTCCTATAAAACTAATGCTAATAACAAGAACACCAATGTGAAGAATCTCAATAGATTATCGCAAAGCACCCAAATTCTGGTGCGATGAAACTTGATTTGAAGGTTAAAAAAAAAAAAGAAAATTAATAGAAAAGTATAATATATTTTTTACTGGCGTGTTTGCATATTTATCACCTAAAACCCATTTTGTTTGTGCCAAAAAATTGGTCAGAGAAAAGTTTAAGTCAAGTTAATTTCATATTTTTTGTTTTTCATCTCTATTTATATTACGTACAATAGTGCAGGATAAAAAAAGCCGTCGGTTTGTTTTTGTTTTTACTATCAAATCTTTCAATCTATGATTTTTTATGTTTTTGATGTGTTTTTCATTGTAATATTGCATTCGGAATTTTCTTTGTTAGCTAGATGCAATTGAAGCAATAGCTAGTCAGACAACCAACTCTCATAGAGACAACAAAGTGCATGGGGAGTTGGGAAGATTTTAAAAGAGAGAAGCCAACCAACGACTATATATATATATATAAAATTGAACATCAAAGTGGCATTAAATCTACACACAGTTCCAATATCATATAAAATGGTTTGTCAATATTTTAAAATGTCATAATCATGCCAAGTAACATTTTAGATGACATAAAAAATGAAACAATGACCTTTTGTATTGCCACTATTAATTCTATACCTTTAGTTTTATATGTTGCAATGGCATTTTTTTTGTATATTTACATTTAGAATAACCAAATAGCTTAAAAATAGACGGATTCCTATCATTTAACTTGTCTATCATAAAAAAATAAACAATACAATTAAAATGGACATAAACAAAAATCCATAACTTGAAAACCTAAAGCTAGTAATAAACTTGTAAATAGATAACCAACCATGCTTCATCCTAAATCCATAATATGTTATGTAACTATATAACATAGAATCATAAAACTATATCACTACTTTTATGTATATATGATATATTTTTTTGATAACTCAAATATCCACGCTTGGTTTAACTAATTGAGTGGGTGGTCGGTCTTCCCCCCTAATTCAACTACCAAGTAATGGTGGCGTGACAACAATTTATACACACTCAAAGTGGATATTCGCCACATTGATTTCTATCAAGACACAGTCGCTCACCCCATATAGGGCCTCAAAGTAAGGTTTGAAAGCTCACCCACCAGCGAGCACACCGACAAAAAGGCTAAAATGACATATAGGAGATTCGAACCACCAATCCTCTATAAAATGCTATAGGCGCTTTACCACTGCGCTGCTGCAAGGGGGCTCCTTTTATGTATATATGATTTAAAAGCACACATGTATCTATATAGAGATAAAAAAGAATACATAGTTATATACTAAATCTTATATATTTCAAATATTATTAAATATTTAAGTGCAGTTATATATATATATATATAATATTCATATGATATATTATATAGTGTATGTATATTATAAGTTATTATATACATATATACTCTTTGTTAACTTGTTTAGAGTACCTTGTAAGGGTACATATTAAGCTTACATGTTATAAAGATATATGTATAGTGTTTGTTTATGCGCGTCTGCACACATGTAAGTATATATTCTTATATAGATACAAGTAAAAAATTATAAGTATATCAATTGCATTATAGAATACTGCAATCTTTTTGTTCCATGAAAACACCATTTTAGCGTTGGACACAATATTGGTGGATTTTTTTATCATAAGTTGCTTATCTTTGTTTACTTTCGGTCCTGTATTAGAAGAGGGTATGCAACTTTAGCCCCAATTTTGGGAGCTAACTATTGCGTGATAATAACGTGGCATTTTCCTTCCAAAAGTTAATGACAAGTAAGATTTTTGGAACTAAGAATTCAAGTTTTTTAAAAATTGGGACTAAATTTAAAATCTTGTAAGACAAAGGATTAAAAATGCAGTCACCTATTATGTGGGACGAAAAATGCAATTTTGCCCGATTAGTTAAGTTGTAAGTTGTAAGGGGATTGATTTTATGGTCAAGATTTCAAACTGGCTGGATACTCATTTGTTTTGGACAAGTTGTGAAAAACTGGTGTAAGTAAGAACATTTTGATTGAAGCATTTAAGATAAACTTCTATTTTCTCCAAATTTAGAACATTTCATGGCTGAAACCCGAAGCTCTACTGCCCTAATATCAAAGCCTGTGATTGATTAAGCTTTACTTTACTTTGTTGCGCAATGCCAAGGAAAAAAGAGTCTTACAAAAAGAAAAACAACACACTATGAAAATAAAAAAAAAAAAAAAAAAAAGGTTCTGAAATTATAAATACATATAATAGCACATTTATTTGTCATAAGATTTGGGACAAGGCACGTATTAGAAATAATTTGTTCATGTGAATCTACTCCACCATCTCCGCTCCCATAAACTTGTCCAATTCTTCCCTGACTTCTTCAAAAATAAAGAGAGAAGAAAGATGAGCACATAAAAATTATAAAATTTGGCAGAGTTATATATATCTTGTGAGTTCACGTCTTCAGAATATAAAGGCACAATCAAATATTTGGTTAACATCAGAATATAAAAGAACAATCGAATATTTGGTTAACAGGGCATCGCACCACGTGTTGCTAATAAATATATCTTTTAATAAAAGTTTATGTCCAGCCTACCAAATCAATAACTCCCAGCTAACCTATCATTTTAGCAGTCTACCGCAGAGTGGGGTTATACAACGGGCATTACAATAATTTGAGCCCAATATATAGAAAGGTCCAATCCAACAGGCTAAGCCTGCAGGCTCCAAAATCTTGATGGTGTATTCATTCAACCACATAGTATAATCCCAAATAACTATAAAATATTCTAATCCTTTTTATTTAAGATACATTCAATTCATTTTCTACCTTATAAGATTTGTGCATTATTTTGATATTTTTCTACTCAATACTTATTTGATTATTAAAGAATTATTATCAGGATAATTTCAACACCCCTAACAATTTGTTCCTATCATAGATATGAACTCATCACTCAACCAACTATTTAGAAAAGAGTTGACTTTCACTTGGAGAAAAATTGACTACTGAGGAGTTGGCTTGTCAGCCCAACAATTCTCATACTATATCAGGACAACCCGATAGACAGGATCCCATCATTCAACTAGATATTTAGAGAAGATTTGACTATTGAGGAGTTAATTTTCATGAGGCCAACAATTCACATATCAAGACATTTTAATACCCCTAAGGATATGCTCGTCTAATAGGCATGAACCCATTATTCAATCAACTACTTAAGAGAGGAATTGACTCATAAGGAATTCACTTTTATCAGTCCAACAATTCTCATACATCAGTGGTAATGTTTTTATAAATGATACTTATGCCAAGTGGAAATCCATGTGCATTGTTCCATAATTAAAACATCATCTTAAAATTAGAAAGATATGGAAATTGATTTTTTGATTCATACTTCATGTGGACGGGGTTTCTTAGAATTTGATGCGTTCATGTGTATATCACTAGGACCACAATTTATGTGTTGACCATCATAGGTGCACTCAAGACGTGTTCTATAGAGATAACTCCATTTGGCTGCAGGAAATTATTTGATTCTTATACAATCCAAATCAATTTGTGTTACATTATCGAAAAATTACTATTAGTTTGATGTATTTGTTTATTTATAACAATCAATTTATACATGGTGCTGCTTCCACTTTTTCATATATTCTCGATGTTATTTTAAATATTGAATTTTTTATTATTTAAATCGTGTATCTTAGTCTCTTATATTTATTTATTATTTAATAATTGATAAATGATCCCCGGCATTACATAAGCATATTATTCAAGGGATTTTCATTCTGTAATACTCTAGTAAAATAATAGGATTGCCAAAATAAAAACATGAGGGTGTTTAAGCTTGAAGTACAAATCTTAGGAGCTCTTAACTTTAATAGATTTTCTTTTTTGTTTTTTTGTTTTAAATTTAAATGGTCAAACAAATTGTTATATTAAATAGACTTTCTTTTTTAACTAATACTTTTTCCTAATTATTTTTTTTCTTCTAGATTAAATTTCATATTGTGTTATTATTGCTTATTATTGCAAAGCACTGGCGGTGAAACTTTACTTGAAGGATATAAAAAAAAAAAAAACCTTTGTTGAAAAGTATAACGATATCTTTGTATATTTGTCAACTTTTGTCTGCCCCAAAAATTGATCAAAGAAAGTTAAATTAAGTCAAGTGAATAATTGAATATCATGTTTTGTGTTTTTCACTATTTTCTACAATGGTAGGAAAATGGGTTGGTTTGTTTTTATTTTTGCCATCAAATCTTTTAGTCTATATATATTTATGTTTTTGTTTTTAATTACACTATTGTATTTAGGATTTTTTTTTGTTAGCTATTTTATAGATGCAATTAAAATAATTAATAATTAGTTGGGCAACGACTATCTAGAAACAAAACGGACACAGACAATAGAGAATGCAAATTATAAGAGAGAAGCCAACCAATATCTTATATATATATATAAAGTCGACTTAAAATGCCACAAGATTGCGAATGGAAAGTTTGTAGAACTTCAAAGTGGCATTAGATATATTCATAGTTACAATATCATGAAAAATGATTTATCAACATTTTAGAATATCATAATCATCCAAATTAACATTTTAGATGACACAAAATAAATAATGCCATTTTGTGTTACCACTATTATTTTTATAGCTCTAGTTTTATGTGTTGCAATGACATTTTTGTCTATTTACATTTATAATTAACCAAATAACTTAAAAATAGACAAAATCCTATCAATTCTATACATCTCTCGGTAAAAAAATTATAAAATACAATAGAAATAAATATAAACACATATCCATAACCTTAAAAACCTAAAGCTAGTAATAAACTTATATGTAAATAATCAATCATGCTTCATGCTAATGTAATTTTCAAGTGTTCCCTCAGCATAGCCAAAATCATAAAGCAATCAAAGACTTCTTCAAATTGCTCAGTTGCTATAAATGTCGAAATTTTTTTCTTATCTATAATAAAATAATATTGTTATTCGAATAGATAAAAAACTATTGATAATAAAAAATAGTTACTTTTGAAACTTGCATTTAAATTTAGTGAAATAAGAAAAAAAAGATTTATTTTCCAATAAAGATTAGTCATCTCAACATTTGAATGCTTTACAAACTCATATAGTATCAAAATCTTGAATTAATTAATCACATTTTGCAATAGTTGTACAAAAATCGATCAACAAATATATATACAATAATTTTCATGATCTTGAAACTAATACTTAGGAAATTTACAAGGCAAACTCAAGATATATATATTCGATCAATTGTTGTCTATGTATACTCTACTTAGTGGAAAGTAATAAAAGGCTTCAATATATCAATACAATTTTAGGTTTGTGCTGATGACAATTTTTTTTTTTTTTTTATTTTTTTGACAATTTGCTACATTTGGAAGATGAAATATTTTATTATTTGCAATTTCATCCATCGAGTAAAAAATTGATGACTTAAGTTATTCGAAAACTTAATTTTTCTGGGATTTTTTTACATTTTTTTGGTGAGATATATAGCTCTTTTGTTCAAGAAGAAAATTTTATGATGGAGAGGCAGCTTATTTCTCGTGCAAGTTGTCATAGCCCATGGGGCATTCAATTTTTCTGATTGAATCAGCTATAAATTCTCAGATAAATAGTAGTATTTCTTTCCAAGCCCATTTATTCTGATAAGACAACACTGTTGTGAATAAGGACCATTTAAGAGAATTTCTGGAATTTTTTTGAAATTTTCATTTTTAACAGGAAAAATAGAATTTTAGAACTAATTTTATTCTATATATATATATATATATATTGGTTCCGGTAAAAAATTTCTTATGTGCAAGAATAATACAAACATGCCTATTCTTTAACTTCATTTAACATTGAATATCAAAAACAATTTTATTTAATTCATTTTATGAGAAAAATCTATTTTACTACCAATCCATCACAAAAGATCTTTTTTATTTGTCTAGTGATTTATTTGTAGTTCAATTCGAATGATCAATTACAATACATAATTTTTTAACATATTATTATAATTTAAAATATTGATTAATCAAATACCGTACTTGTCTAGAAGTGTAAATTTTTTATGCAAAATCGTAGATATGATGTGCGGCTTTTAAAAGAAACGCAAAACCCTTCTACATTTCTTAAAATTCTAATTCTTTTATTTAAAAAAAAAAAAAAAAACACAAGCGCAGAAGCTGTTTGCGCTTCTTAAAATATATATATATATATATATATATTTTGTTTGAAAAAACGCATACAGCTGCATTTCTTCACTTTTATTTATTTATTTATAAAAAACGCAGAATTCTGCGTTTCAGCAAAAAGTTTTTAAAAAATAATAAATATTACATGTCTAGCTGACACCCTCGCTGTAGAGAAAATATTTATTTTCTCTTCCTCAATTCTTAATTCTAACATACACCCTCCCTCTCTCTTCAGTAAATCTACTTTCTTTAATTTGTCTAAAATTATGAAGGCTAGAGATTTGAGCGGCGGATTGAGGCGGAGCAACCGTGTCGGATTGGTGGCGGCGGCAAAGAGAGCGAAGAGGTGCTCCGGTTGCATGTGTAGTGACACGATTTGCTTTTTTGATATTCTATCAGATTCCACATGAAGGAAAGAAAATCATGTTTTTTTTTTTTAATTAAAATCTGATAAACCCATGGTTTCTTCTGATAAAAATGAAGAATGAAACTTGTTCCTCGAGTTAAGTTAATCGTTTAATTAAGTAAAAAAAAAAAAGTATAAATTATTAAAAGAAAAATTAATTGTTTGAGTTTTTAAACTTAACTACTTTAACACTTCGGAGAATTAATTCCATGTAGATGGGCTAGGAAAGAGAACCGGCTTTAATGCGTTATATAAAGGCTGAATAAATTTGGCTTATTTATAAAAAATATTTTTTAAAATTCTAAAATTATAAATATTTCTTTAATATTTATTTTCGTCTCACAAATTATACCTGCCATATGCAAATGCTCAGACACCCTATTTTGCTCTTAGACTATTGTTATCAAAAGATTGAGATAAAAATAAATACTTGTAATGTTTTATAATACTTAGGAAATGTAATTGTTACATTTTTATATTCAATCTATAAAAAGAATCTAAATATAATTTAATTATAAGTTTATTATTTTTCTAATTAATTATTTACACTTTTCTTAAATATAAAATTTTTCTTAAGTATAATTCTAACATATTTTATTTATTGATAAATGATTAAATATTAATAAAATTTTATTTGAAACACTAGAAAACTTATTTAAATGAGAACTTTTAGATATAAAATAAAAAATGTGTACATGTTGTAAAATCAATAGACAAAAAATACCTACTTATTATATTTTAAACAGGTATAATTCTAGTTTATTCTTCCCTTTGTAAAATGTATAAAATTAAAAATGTAAATAAATTTAAAAATCATTGCACTAAAAATACTAACTTATTATAATTTTAAGTATTAAAGTACTTATCATAAATTTAAATAAATATTTAAATGTTGATAGAATTTCATATTTAAAAACTACGAAACATATTAAAATCCAAATTCTAAATAAAAAATAAAAACAAATTTAGATAGTATAACGTTAATCATTTTAAAATACTTATGATAAATTTAAATACATGCTTAAATGTTAATACCTCATTCAATTAAAAATAATGTTCTAAAAGTACAAACTTATTACATTTTAAACTAAATTTAATAATTTTAAATTACTAATCATAAATTCAACTAAATATTTAAACGTTGATAGAATGTGATATTTAAAAGCTAGGAAACATATAAAATTGAAACAAATTTAGATGATATGTTTAAATTAATTTTTAATTGGAAAAAAATAACTACTATAGTTTTGATATTTTTAAATTACTTATCATAAATTTAAATAAAAGTTTAAATATTTATAAATAGTCACATTTAGAAATTAAAAATTATTTTAAACTAAACAAATAAATAAAACTAAAAAAATATTATATAATACATTTTAGATAATTTTACAAAAACTTAGAATAATTTAAAATTTTTAGAGAAAACAAAAAATAAAATAAAATAAATTCTTAAACTTCTTCCTCCTCCACCACCCCGACGCAAAGGCCAACTACCGCTGTCACCTCGGCCATCGAGCCATCTAGCCCCAACTAACCGCACCCTTTTGCAGCACGGGCGGACCGGAATTATAACCAACACGGTTTATATGTATCATATTCTTTTGTTGGGAGATCTAAAATTACCAAATTGGGCATCTCTTGTGACTGTTGATAATGTAAATAACAATTTGTGTATTTAGATTGAAGACATTTTTATTTTTATTTATATTTTTTTTATTGTGTAGCTTTTGTTGGTATATAAATGCCCAATTTGAATTCGAATACATCCATTTAAGTGAGCATTAGGCTTTAATTAAATAAAATTTAAATCCATCTTCGATTCATATTGATTTAATTATTTGGACAATATAATGAATAAACATTTGATATGTTTCATTTGATTATATATTTGTCATTAAAATGATTGATGTGTAACATCAAAGAAAAGTGATTGATCCCTGCCTCTCAACAAATTCATGTTGTAAACGTATAACAATATTTATCATATTAATAGGTCATGTTTTCATTTCTAATATTCTTGAAAATATAAATCGGTAATTTTTAAATATATACTTAATAGACCAATACAATATTAAATTAAAATAAAAGATTCAAATTAATAAAAAAAAATATTTTATAATATTTAGATCAAAAGTAATTTTACGAGCAATAAAATTTTCCTTTAGCGAAGATCAAAGGACGTCGCACCGGAAATTATTAATGAACAAGGATAAATTATATCTTCACATTAAACACTCCTTAATTACTAATTTATTATAATGATTAATCAAATATCAAGATTTCGATTAATAGTGAGAAATTAAGATATTATTCTTACTGTGTTGTGGCTTATGATATCTATAGAATTTTGACATCTTAATTTTTTTTATTTGGTGAAACACTGATTAACAATTAAAATTACATGCCATAAAGTGATTCAAACATCATGTATCTGGCTTTAATAATTGGTGTGAATGTTGATCAGTATTACGTCTAAATTCATTTACAAGCAATCACAATGATTAATTCCTGTCATATCTAATTTACGAAGTCGTAATCACAATCTTGACGTTTACCAACCAAGTTTTATTTCCAAATAAAATTTAAATACCTGAAATTCCATAGATTGAAAAATTCAGTTTTTAAAAGAAAAAGTTAATCCTAGGTTTCCACTCCAACATAAAAAGTAAATAAAATAATAATTTACAAGATAATTTTCATAACTCTAAACTGCCTGAATAGCCATTCAAATTTGAGTCAGAGTATTTTTTATTTCAATTTTATTATCTTTACCATTCATAGTTGTAATTCAATCGTTACAAGAGAATAGAGTACACAAATGTGATTTTCCTGGGTGGATATGAGGTATCATTATAATTAATAGTACTTTTACGAACTCAAACTTTTAAATAAGGTACAAAAGAATATTAGGGCTATTTAGAATTTATCCAACGAATTAAATTTGAAATAGATAAAATAATTCAAAAAATTTAAAAACGAATAAATATTTAATAAATTACATATTTTTTAATTATGAACACTAAGAAGACTAGGTATTGTGTATTCTCGGGAACTTTGGCCTTAGGAATTTAATAAGCTTAATTTAAGAGGTAAGGCTCGGTTCGTTTAATAATTTGTGAATTCAATGAACTAACCTATTGAGTCACATCTGTAATTTGATTTATAATTTAAAAAAAAAAAATTTAACCTATCGAATTTAATTGGATCATGATCCATCAGTGCCATGTTCAATTGGCAAATTTGAAATCTCAAAACTTAAAAATTTTGAATTCAAGTTCGAACCGAAAGCCTAAATATTTATTTATGTTTATAATAATTAATTACGCCCTTAGTATTTATTAAATATTAATTTATTGATTACAAACTAATTATTTATTAATATCTTAATATAGTAATGAAAACAGATACTATCATTTTTCATCATTTTTTTTCTTTCTCTTAATAAATAGCAATCCAGTGTGAAAGCTAATCATGAGTGGTTGCGTAGATGAAGGAGAAAATGAAACCAACAAATTTTAACCAAACATAGGAATACTTCAAATGTTAGAAATGCACCACCTACCAAGCACCAAACCACCAACCATTTGTGTTCATGTGAATCAAACCCACAAAGAAAAAGGAGAAATAATTACAAAGACATGCACCAAAAGTTTCTTAATTTTGTCAAGTGAGTTGCAAGAAATCCTTCAAAGAATCTTAGTAAATAATCAATGGTTGTTATTAGAAGATTCCAATCACCTTATACTCCAAGGAGAGTTCAGTAATTTTGCTTTACTCTTGCTTATATATATATATATGCTTCACCCATGTTTATACTCAGCTCATCACTGCAGATTCTAACCACTAAATTCTTGAAAGAAAAATGGCTGAGAAAAGCAAGATTCTGATCGTTGGGGGAACAGGGTACATTGGTAAATTCATAGTGGAAGCCAGTGCAAAATCTGGCCACCCCACCTTTGCTTTATTAAGAGAGACCACAGCTTCTGATCCTGTTAAGAGCAAACTCATTGAAGGCTTCAAGAATTCTGGTGTCACTATACTCAAAGTATGACTACATTTTTTTTTAACTTTTACATTCATATTGATCAAGAATAGCTGTTTTCTCTGGTGAATTTAATACCTAAGAAACCAATCTTGAAATTTTAAGGGTTAAAATTTTATTTTTTTTCTTAGGTCGAGTTTAAATAAGCTTTAAAACAGTCGAGTAGCCTGTTTTTACTATGTATTTGTATTAATGTGTTTGAAACAGGGTGATCTGAATGATCAAGAGAGCTTGGTGAAGGCCATAAAGCAGGTGGATGTGGTTATATCCACAGTGGGTCAGCTGCAGTTGGCTGATCAAGTAAAAATCATTGCTGCAATTAAAGAAGCTGGAAATATTAAGGTCATCACATTATTTTTCTTTATGAATTTTTTTTTTAGTTGTCACAATATTAAGATCATTTCTCTTATTCCCATAATTCAAATCCATCTGTGCAGAGGTTCTTGCCGTCGGAGTTTGGAAACGACGTCGATCGCGCCCGAGCAGTGGAGCCTGCAAAATCTGCATGGGCGGTCAAGGTTGAGATCCGAAGAGCTATAGAGGCAGAAGGCATTCCGTACACCTTTGTCTCTGCCAACTACTTTGCTGGCTATTCCCTCCCAACACTGATGCAGCCAGGATTTCCCCCTCCTCCTAGAGACAAAGTAACCATCTTAGGAGATGGAAATGCCAAAGGTACTTAAAATCTGTAAGCTTAGCATATATTTAGGACCTTTATTATTTGTCCCATTGAGGAAGGTTTGTGTAGGTTAATTTCAGTAAATTTTAGTCCAGACTCAGTTTTGTTCAAATCAAGACTAATGATACTGTCAGATGGTCGGTCGATTTGATTGATTAAGTTCAATCAAATTAGATTTAAATTAAAAAATTTAGTTTATATTACCTCAAATTGAAACTAATTACGTGTTAAGTATTTAAAATAAGTGGATTATATTTATTATGTAATTAATTAAATTCGATCAAATTAAATTTAGACTAAAATTTTCCATCTATTTCACACTAAATTGAGATTAATGGCCATGACAAGGGTCAAAAGCAAGTGATTTTTATACTTATAATGTGATTGATTGAGTTCGACTAAAACAGATTTTGATTATACTTGTTTTCTTTTATTACACTTCATTAATGTATAGTTTGATTAAATTTTCTTGATTTCATGTTAAGTAATAGTAATGTGTTTGTAGCTGTGTTCAACGATGAGCGTGACGTTGGCACCTACACCATCAGAGCCGTGGATGATCCCAGAACATTGAACAAAATCCTGTACATGAAACCTAGTAAGAACATATATTCCTTCAATGAAATTGTTTCTTTATGGGAGAAGAAGATCGGGAAAACCCTCGAAAAATTCTATCTTCCTGAGGACCAACTTCTGAAACAGATTGCAGGTTAGTTCTTCAAAGAAAGAAAAACAAACTTTGCTGATTTTCAAGATCCTATTTTGTGAAACTTTCCAACCAAAAATATAATGATTTTTTATATTAATTCATTTTTTTTTTTCATTATATTGCAGAGTCTCCAATTCCCATAAACATTATACTGGCGATTAACCATTCAGTTTTCGTGAATGGAGATCAAACCTATTTTGAGATTGAGCCATCATTTGGAGTTGAGGCTTCAGAGCTTTATCCTGATGTCAAGTACACAACTGCGGAGGAGTACCTTGACCAATTTGTTTAATTTTGTAAATTTCTGGCTCGAAACCTGATATATTATAGGATATTTCCATGAAATGTTTTGGGTACTCTTCCATATGTTGGAAATCTATGAACAAGGAATCATGCAATAACAATAATTAATTCAAGTTATGATTGTTCAAATGAATATTATATATGAACTTTTCATGCCTATGTTGTTGTCTTATTTAGATGGTTCTCGCTTAATTACGTTATTGTATAACGGTTGAATTCATATAAAGCATAATTCATATGCACCGAGTGTATGAATTTTCATTTGACGTGAAATGAGAAACTTGATAGTGCACTCGATGCATTGCATCAATAACGGATTATGCATTTAGATTTCATCTAAGGTTGTCCCACACACACAAGATTAACATATAATTAGCAAAAAAAAAAATATTTTAATTAATTATTCTATCTCATTCATAGATAATTTTGCCTGAGGTCTATGATCACAATTAAATCAGTAGAAATCAATATATGTTAACGAAGAAATGGTTTTTAAAAAGGTTTTGAATTCATAAAATTAATGTGATCTATCAATATATGTCAACTGTATTATATAGTATCAACACCATTAAATAAAAAAATAATAATTACAAGATATTTTAGCAACTTTTCAATTAAGTTTTTTGATTTACTGTTTCTATGACTGCAATTATTTTTTACTATACTCCCACTCAAGAACAGCCCAAATATGAGCCCAAATCTCCAATTGGCAAATAAAAGAATTGGAGAAAATAAGAACTTTAACATTATTTAAGTTAAGGTAAACAATTAAGTATAAAAGAAAAACGAAAAAGATAAATCAATTATAAACCATAATATAAATATCTTATAATAAATATTATAGTATATTCAACTTATATTATATGTTCCGTACTTATTTATAAAGATGCATATTATAAATATTACCACGACAAGGATGTTTAGGCAGCAATCCCGTTGATCCAAGGGAAAACATAGGAAATGCTTCATAATTTGTCAATCATAACTCATAAGTTTAAATTAAAAAATATGTTTTTCCATGAAACAGCACAATAAATTGAAATGAAGGTTAAAAGAGGCATAAATTATTTCAATAGTTATAAAGATGTTATATAATTCCAACTAGAATTATAATATATTAGTTTTTACCCCATGCTAGGTACTGAAAAATGATTCTCAATCTAAATAAAACGATAAGTGATAGAGAATTTTAATAATATAAATTTAAAAAATAAAGTGATGGATAACTATTCTAAATAAGAAATATATAGGTACGAAAACGTTAGTTCGTTTATCTGAACTTAAATTTAAAAAAAAAATGTCCTTTACTGTAAAATTACACTTTACTGTAAGTGTATTAGCTCCTATTAATTTTTTCATAAATAAAGTGTATTAACTAATAAAAAAAGTCATATATACTAACATAATTTAATAGGAGTTGTGTTAATTTAAAAAATAACTACTAAAAAATTTAAGTACAATAAAATTTAAAAAATAAAATTAATATTAAAAATTAATTAATCAAGTTGAAAAATTATTATTGTATAAATATAAATATATTAATATTAAAATATTTTAAAATTAATTTCATTAAATATAATATGTAAGGATATTTTATACTCTTAAAAAAAGTAAAGTAGAACAGAATGAGAGTATAAGGGGATAAGATGAGACAATTAAGAGTATACAGGAATAAAGTAATACTTAATAAAATTAGCTAAAATGAAATTAACCCTATTTTTAATTCTAGATACTTTGATATTTTTTATTAAAGATGGATAACAAATATTTATCCAAATAAATAAAAGTAATATAATAAAAATTATAGCAAGTGATTAAGGTTTTGATAAATGGAAGAAAGAATTATATTGACATTACCCCAGGTGTCTATAGACTGATTTTATGAGTTGAGTGTAAAAAAGTTTGTCTCAAAGAAGGCATATAGTTGGAGTTGAATCTACATAAATAGACAAATTCATCATAAAAGCTGCAATTGTTTGAATAAGTTGATTCAAAGTATTATTTTACTTATTAAGAAGCATAGCAAAGAGTTTAGACAACAGATTCACACATTATGAAATAGTGATTAGAAATTGTAGCCGAACTCCAATTTAAAGACCAAAGAGGATTAATTCTCCAATGCAATACCTGCAAATTATATTTTTTATTTTAACATATAAAAGATATTGTATTCTAGCTTAAGTTCCCTAACTTACAAGATTTATAGCTTCAGTTTTTATTCTTTTTTTTATTCTTTTTTACGAAAGATATTGGCGGGTTCTAATTTCTTTTTAAATAATTCAAATTCATGAACAAGATCGTTAATAAATTTATCAACATGTTATATTGGCTCGTTAATTTGTATCCATTAATATTTAGAAGTGAAAAATTAGATCAATTTTAGGGGCCACATATATATATATATATATTATTGCACGCGTTGGAGGAGATAATTGTCATTTGAACATACAAAGATACGTAGGACCTTGTATGGATAGATGGATGGACCACAAATTTTGATGGTGATTGGAGCCTAACTTGTGCGTAGCATTAGTTATTACATTTAAGTGTCAATAAATTTTTTTCCTGACTTTTTTGAAATTGTTTAAAACACAATTTTAGCTTTCCCAGAGAAAAATAGAAATTACAAAATTTGGTTTCCCATTTTCTCTGACTAATTAAGTAAAAAATGGAAATCATTCAATTAAAATCAAAATTTTGGGACTGGACGATCTTGTAGATATTGTATTTACTGATGTACGTTAAATATATATCTCATCAATATTTACACACACCGTACATATATGTGGTTGTGTGTTAAATATGTAATAAAATATGTGTACAAGGTATAATATCTCTTGTATGAGATGGACCTATCAACCGATTTATGAAAATTAGGTAAATTTATTTACTTAAAGCAAATAATTTATTATTTTTTTAGGGTAATTAATGGAAATAACTTTGGCGGCAGGGGGAGTCCCATGCTATGCCACAACCATGAAAATTAGGAAGAGGCTAATTAGCAGGGGGTCAAGGCAACGATTGTCGACCTAATTTATGACATCATTAAAACAAAACTTAAGTGGACGTGATTGTCACAAAAATACATTGTTATGTTAGCTACAATGAATATTCATTGCAGAATTTGCTCTGAATATGGACCACCATCACAAAATTTTAAACCGAGATTATAATCAAATTTTTATTCGATTCGATTTTTTGATTAATCAAATTCTTATAAATAAAAATATATTTTTTATTTTTAATTTGGGTGAGAAAAGTATAAAACAATAACAAGTGTATAAATATAATATAAAAATTATATATATAAATATATAAGATTAGTAATTTGATTTTTAATTCAATTTGGTTAATCAAAATCAAAAACAGAAACCGAATCAAAACTCAAAAATTAAAAATTAAAAATCAAAAATTAAATTAAAACTTTTAATTTGATTTTACAGTAAACTAAAATTTTTGTTTCAATTCAATTCAATCCATTAATTGAATTGCAATTATTTCAATTCCCACGTCATTATGACTTCATTCCTTTACCAAACTATGTACTTATAGAGCCGTTCGAATTTTAATTTTAATTTGATATTTTATTTTATATTTGACATTAAAAATACATATTAAGTAAATAAAAATATTTATTTAAATATAAATTTTATGTGAATTATATACACTTGATATATTTTTATAAAATAAAATACGAGATGAAACATCAAATTGAAATAAAATATCCAAAATATATATGGATTGCTAACTTGAAATTTATATTTATATAATCATTTCCAATTCATCAAAATTAAAATGGAAATATATTTATTTTTAGATAATATTATTTCATATTAGAAATATGAATTCTATAGTGTGAATATTCAAAATTAAGTTAGTATGTATAAATACCTCATAGTTCACAGGTTATATTTTATTGGACCTGGGGACTATTTATCAATATTTTTATGCTTTGATTTCCCTTTTTTTTTTAAAAAAACTATTAAACCTTAACGAATCAATATAAAATAATATCCTAGTATTCGACATGTACGTAGAATCAAGAATGGATGATTTTCTTGTGTTGAACATTCCAGGCACCACAAGGTTACTTCCGTAAATTCCCATATCATGGGTGATGGGACTTGCTTATAAATAGAGGCAGGCTGGCTATGCTAAACTCAAGTATCAAACGCAGAGAGAGTTGGTATTCTGGGCACCCATTGGAATTTCGTTTCAAGATTTTCCATAAGAAGTTGTAGAGAAGAAAAAAAGAAACAGAATGGCTGAGAAAAGCAAGATTCTGATCATCGGTGGAACTGGGTACATCGGGAAATTCATATTGGAAGCCAGCGCAAAATCTGGTCACCCCACCTTTGCTTTGTTCAGAGAGAGCACGATTTCTGATCCTGTCAAAGGCAAAATCGTTGAGGGATTCAAGAATTCTGGGGTCACCATTCTCACTGTATGTGTGTATATGTATTCTTTCTGTAAATTTATCAAATAAATTTATATGTATCACGATTTGTGTGTGTTTCTGTGTTTGAGAAATGATGATTGTGGGTTGTACTGTGTTGTGGGGTAATTCTGCAGGGTGATTTGTATGATCATGAGAGCTTGGTGAAGGCAATAAAGCAGGTGGATGTGGTTATATCAACAGTGGGTGCCTTGCAGTTGGCTGATCAAGTTAAGATTATTGCTGCAATTAAAGAGGCTGGAAATGTTAAGGTTGGTCCGATTTCTCCTCTTGATAATGCTCCACTTTTTTTGTGTGAATTGGCTGATTTTAACTGTAAGATCACAAAAAGTAGTGTAAGGTTAGGAGTTGGGAAATTTTAGGTTGTGCAATTATCAGAATATCATGGCTCGGAACTCTAAACCATTTGCTCTGAGATTACTACATGTGCTCTTTGTGTTTGTAAAATTGAAGTTGACAGATTTAATTTGAGTAAAGATTTCAAGGGCTGTGTACAATCTTGCTTGCTTGTAATAATTTAGTTTCGGCATGCCTTTTTTATGCTCCAGCTGAGAATGATATATCAAACTATTTTTCTTCAATGTTACAGAGGTTCTTCCCTTCAGAATTTGGGAATGATGTGGATCGCACTCGTGCTGTCGAACCCGCAAAGTCTAGTTTTAAAATCAAAGCCCAAATCCGCAGAGCTGTTGAGGCAGAAGGCATTCCTTACACCTATGTATCATCCAACTTCTTTGCTGGCTATTCGCTACCGACACTGTCGCAACCAGGCGCCACCGCTCCTCCCAGAGACAAAGTAATCATCTTGGGAGATGGAAATCCTAAAGGTATTCAATGGTAGTTTCATCCAAATTATCGATATGATGATTAGTTTCAAGAATCACTGAGTTTCGGTCCCTTGGCACTGTTGTTTAAGATTAGTGTGAATTGATACAAGGGTCAAACATGCTACCTTTATCGGCACAATGAAATGCTTGTTCAATGTTTGCAAAATATTGTTAATCTGTTAGTGATTTTGGTTTATGCAACTTTACCTGATTTATAAAGTTCTTGAACCTCATGATCCTTAGCTGACAAAGTAGGAACTAGGATACTTGCCTTAACATAATAACCATGTCGTTTTTCTTGTCTTCCTAGGAGGCAATGTTCAGTCATAAAAATTGGTAGTAAGAGATGCGTGTAACAAATTACTTCATCCTGTTTACAAAGTTGAGATCATTTGAAGAAAATTGCAGAAAATCTTATTGTTTCTTTCTGCATTTGTTATATCTGATTGTAGCTGTCTTCAATGACGAGGGAGATATTGGCACCTACACCATCAAAGCTGTGGATGATCCCAGAACACTGAACAAGATCCTCTACGTTAAGCCTCCTAAGAACATATATTCATTCAATGAGCTTGTTGCTTTATGGGAGAAGAAGATCGGGAAAACCCTCGAAAAATTCTATCTTCCTGAGGACCAACTTCTGAAACAGATTGCAGGTTAGTCACAATACACATATATATATGTTCTTAAAATATATATATATATAAAATAAAAATTGCTGATTTCAATTTTGAAGATCCTATTTTATGAAAATTTCCAACAAAAAATTTACTGATTTTTTTATATTAATTAACTTTTCATTATATTACAGAGTCTCCAATCCCCAAAAACATTATACTGTCCATTAGCCATTCAGTTTTTGTAAATGGAGATCAAACCTATTTTGAGATTGAGCCATCATTTGGAGTTGAGGCTTCTGAGCTTTATCCTGATGTCAAGTACACAACTGTGGAGGAGTACCTTGACCAATTTGTTTAATTTTGTAGGAAACCTGATATATTAAAATGTTTTGGGGTACTCTTCCATGTATTGAAAATCTATGAACAAGTAATTATGCCATAACAATTAACTAATTCAGGGGGGTTACGACTGTTCAAATGAATTTTATATACAAAATTTTTGCCCTTGTATTTTTATTTTGAATATTCTGTTTTAATAACTCGCCAAGTGTATTTGATTCGCAATTAAATATATATTTAAAAAAATATTTTATTCAATTGACATTATTAATAATGTGAAATAGAAGATGAAAGGAAATTTCTTTTACATATGGTTTTCGCTTGATTATGCTGTCCTATAACCAATTATGCATCTAGATTTTATCTTAAGGCCCTTCTCTCTCACACACATGTATGATTAATACATAACTAATTATCGCTTTTCTTTTAGTTAATTATTCTATCTCATTCGTAGATAATTTTACCTCATGGAAATCAATGTCTGCTAAATTTAAGAAGTGGTATTTAAAAAGGTTTTGAATTCGTAAAATTAATGTGTTCTATCTATCGACACCGTTTAAATAAAAAAATAACAATTACAAGATGTTTTAGCAACTTTTCAAATTTGTTTTCGATTTACTGTTTCTAGGCCTGCCAATTATTTCTAACTCTACCCCTACTTAAGAGTAGCCCAAATTTAAAGCCCAAATCTCCAATTTCTACAGCCTAAAACGACCGTATCTTTTTCGTAGCCTGTATTATTGCATATTCAAAAACATGGATGCAAATATTTAGTATATTTTTAAGAAAGTTCTAGTAAACTTCTTCCAATTGTTGGACCAAAAAAACAACAAATCACATCCACACCACTTCAAATTTCCTATTGCAGTTGATATTAAATATCGTATTATCGGACGCAAATACATATCAAGTATATAAAATGACATTATCAATATATATTTGATGTATATTAATAAAATATAATATAAATTATAATATAATATCTGAACTGCATTCGAATAAAGAAAAACTGTAACTACAATGACATTATCAATATATATTTGACGTGTATTAATAAAATATAATATAAATTATAATACAATATCTGAACTATATTCAAATATGGGGAAGCTATAACTACAAACAAGCCGTCGTAACACTGGTGTTTATTGTATAAAAGTTTGAAACCATATATGGGCTCAACAGAAATTGAACATATATTATAGAAGGCTTCTCAAGCAGCTATCCCACTTTTACATTAGCATCTAGCAACTTAGGGCTTATTTGCTAGAGTGATGATATAAGGAGGGATAAATTAGAAATAATATGTGTTATTATCTATTTCATGTTTGGTAGAGTTTATCAATGAACTTGATATTCATTGTTTGATTGGAAATACAGATTGTATAGTACGTTAAGAAAAATTTCTTTTACCCTTCAATAATATGTTAATATAAATTTATAAATATAAACATATGTTTAAATTATTTATGTATATGTATATTTGTATATTATGTATAGATTTACACAGTATTTATATATTTATAAATAATGTTATTTACATTATAAATGCAAAGGTACATTTCTAAGTATACATATATAATATATTATTTATATAATATTTATGACAATATATATTTACTTTTATATCATACTTATATATATTATGTATATTATATTATTATTATTAACATAAATACAATAAAATATATAGAAAATATAATTATATAGGTTTAAAAAACATATATAATTATGTATATTTACATATATTTATATTATTTATATTATTTATATAATTTATTACTTATAATTGAAATATAAATATATATTGTCATTGTGATATAATAGTAATATGAATAGTGTAAACATGTTAATATTTATATATTATTGAAATTATTTATATGATAAATATAAACATATATTGATATGTATATACTAGTTATAATATTTATATTATAAATACAAAGGTATAATTTTAAGTATACACATTTAATATTATTTTAATAATATTTATATGTATATATATTTATTTGTATTTTAATGATATTTATAATGTTTTATAATATATAATTGATGTTTATATCACTAATATTATAGGTTTTATTATTAATATAAATATTATATTGTATAATATGTAAAAGATATAATTGTATATGTTTAAAAACATATTTAAATATGTATATTTACATATATTTATAATATTTATATAAACGTATTACTTATAATTTAAGTATAACTATATGTTATTATTTATTAGATAATACTAAAATGAATATTGTAAACATGTTAATTTATATTAATAATATTATTTATATTTTAAATACAAACATATATTTATAAGTATCTATTGTTTATATTATTTATATAAATATATTACTTATATATAAGTGTAAATATATATTTATAAGTATATACTATTTGTATTATTTATGTAAATATTTATATAAATATATTTATATAAATATATTTATATATATATACATTATATGTATATTATTGATACTTATATTATTAATAATATACGAGAGGTATTTTCATCCATACATAATTTAATATGGGTTGGACTTTATTGAATAATCACACCTCCTAGTGGAGAATGGATTACATGTTGGGGGCTTCCGCTTTTTCATGGGTTCGGACCATTAAGAGGAAATACTCATGAATCCAACCCTAATCCATATTAACAAACGAGCCCTTATTGATAACTACCCCTTTTATCATACTTAGTTGTAAAGATTTATTTTATAAATCTCTATTTTTACCATGACAAAAGGTTTAGACTGCAATCTCTTTGATCTAAGGGAAAACATAAGAAATGCTCCATGATTAGTCAATCATAAGTCAAAATATATACTAAAAAAAAATTGGATTAACATGATAACCGAATTAGTAACCACATCAATCTTACTATAATCAGTGATCCAATTGATTGTAGTGATTCAATTGATCCAATAAAAAAATAATTAATATTTTTTTATTGTATTAAATAAAATAACTTGATTAATTATTATATATTAAATTTAAAAAATATATATAAATAATCAATTAAAAAATACATCTAATAAAATTTAAAATTTAAATAACTACATATAGATAATCAAATACTTATTTTAAAGTTTAAATTTTCTCAAAAAAAATATAAAAAAAAATAAAATCGATTTTGATCAGTTTTTGGCCAATTCAATTGGTTTTTAATCTATTTTGACCGATTATGATTAATTCAATTTTATTTTTGAATTTTTTTATAATTAATCCTGTCGTACTGACTCAGTGTGATTCTGAAAATAGTGACCCACATGAGAAGGTTACAAGAGGCATAAACTGTTTCGATAGTTATTAATATGTTATAACAACTCCAACTAGAATTATAATATACTAGTTTTTACCCCATGCCTGTAATGGACATGATTCTTAATTTAAATAAAATAATAAGTGATAGATAATTTCGATAATGCGGACTTAAAAAAAAGGTGATGGATAACAATAATAAATAAGAAAAGTTAGTTTGTTTATTTTGAACTTAAATAAAATTTTAACTACTTTATTTTGAATTCTACAGACTATGACACTTTTGGATAAAAACGGATAACAATATTTATCCAAATAAATAGAAATAATTATATCTAACTTTTAAGTGAAAAACTGAGTTGAATTAGACTATCCACGGAAACTATTTTTTAATTAAAACCTAGAAAACAAGTTACGTATACTTAATTCTAGATTTTTTGAAAAATAAATTATGAATGTCTTTAATTTGATAAATAAAAAAATAAATACGATAATTTGATTTATTTATTTGAATTTATATTTTCGTTAATATCTAAATAAGTTTTTTTTTTAAAGTCTAGTGAATAAAGATAGATAATTATATCCATTCAAAGTTAATAATTACGAAATATATCTAAAATTATCTAATTCTTATACCATGTCTGTATATAAAATACTTATAAGAATGTATATTGAAAAGATCATATGAGAATGGGAAGGATTGCGTTTTCAAGAGCATATTTTTGAATACAATCAAAGTAACATATCAATTATGTACAAAGAAAGGAATTATAAAGAAATTTGTGAATTGAAACTAATATTATCAGCCAAAGTATGTTATGAATATTTTGTTAACAAAATTGGAATTTTTTATTTTTTTTTTGGAAGCATAAATGTGATCTTATAAATATATAGTCGTTTTTTCTAAATTACAATGTGGTAGTAAGAAAAGATCAATTTTTATTTTTTATTGGAGAAGAAGTCGGGACTAAAATAATATGTAAGATAAATTGAAGAAAATCTCTTGAGCAATGGAACATTTTCAATTTGATTGACATTTCTTTAAGGTTGTGAAGGAATTTAGATTTGAATAAACGACTTGGAATTTTTTCAAATGATTTTATATTAAATAAAAAAAAAATAGCTCCAGGTGGTGTGAATTGAAATTCCAACAAACCTAATGAATTGTTATTATATATTTAAAATCTTTAGCTTCTAAAATAGAAATTTTTATTTTTATTTTGATTTATATTATTGTAAAACTATGCCTGAGGGATCATAAATTTGAAATCTTTAATTTTCATAATAGAAATATTATTTTGAATAATAAATTTAAAATTTTTAACTTTCAAAATAGAAATATTATTTTCACTTCGATTCACATTTCTTTAAAACTACGCCTCGAGTTGGAATTCTTGATTTGAGGAAGATATTTATAGGTAACATCTCAAATGAGTCTAATATTAGGTAATGCATAAAATAGTTCAAAATGAGTGATAAAATATTTAAAATTCAAAATTTTATTATTATAAATTTAAAATACTTAACTTTAAAAAGCGCAACATATAATTACTCTTAAAGTAATTTTTTTAAATAGTAGTATTAATATGATAATTTGTTTGAACTCGATTATTAATCAAAACATTCATAAAACTCAATTACCAAATTGATATTATTAATCAAAGGGTACCAAAATACATATTTTGCAACAGTTAAAAAAAAAAAAGGAAATTTGGTTGGTAGAAATGAAGAATTGCTCGTGGAGATATTGTTTATAATTATTCTTACATTAACTTCTAAGTGTCAATAATTTTATTTTTTTTTGCTTTCCCCAAGAAAAATAAAAAATACAAAATAAGTAAACAAAGAAATCACTTAATTAAAACCAAAATTTTCCAATGAATTGGAATGAGATCCATCTTCTCAAATGAAATTTATTTACTGAAAGGAATCAATTTTTCATTTTTGGGTAATTAATGGCGGTAGGCAGAGTTCCTCACTATGCCATAACCATGAAAATTAAGAAGAGGTTTAGCAGGTCAAGGCATTGAATATTGACCACAATCACGTCTCGATTCATTTATGACATTTTAAAAACACAACTTAAGTATACGTGATTGTGATAAACATACATTGTTACGTTAGCTACAATGAACATATTCATTGCAGAATTTGCTCTGAATATCGCCCACTATCACGTCCCCATACACTTGCAGGTACCATGATTTTAGTTACCAGGTCAATATGAATTCATGCCTTTTCCAATTATGTACCTACCCAATATCGAGATTTTTATTTTTAATTTAATATTTTATTTTATATTCAACAACTTAAATATATATATTATTAAATATAAATTTAATATGAATTATATACACTTGATATTTATCTACGAAGTAAAATACAATATAAAATATTAAATTAAAATAAAAATTCTAAATAATATATCAAGTGCTTACTTGAAATTTATATTTATTATAATCATTTTCAATTCTTTACAATTAAAATGGAAAAATATTTATTTTAGTATGTAAATTTATTTAAATACCTCCATAATTCATATGTTATATTTAATTAGACCTAGGGAGTATTTATCAATATTATTATTCTTTGATTAATTTTCTTTTTTTAAAACTATTAAACCTTAACGAATTAATATAAAATAATATCCTAGTATTCAATATGCACGTGGTATGGATGTTTTCCTTTTGTTGAACATTCTAGGCACCACGAGGCTACTTCCGTAAATTCTCATATGACGGGTGATGGGACTTGCTTATATATAGAGACAGGCACCGCTAAACTCAAGGATCAAAACACGCACTGTTATTTTTGGCACCCACTAGAATTTCATTTCAAGATATTTCCAAAAGAAGTTGTAGAGAAGAAAAAAAGAAAAAAATGGCTGAGAAAAGCAAGATTCTGATCATCGGTGGAACTGGGTACATCGGGAAATTCATATTGGAAGCCAGCGCAAAATCTGGCCACCCTACCTTTGCTTTGTTCAGAGAGAGCACGATTTCTGATCCTGTCAAAGGCAAAATCGTTGAGGGATTCAAGAATTCTGGGGTCACCATTCTCACTGTATGTGCTTGTATATATTGTTTCTGTAAATGTATTAAAGATGAGTTTATATGTATCACGATTTGTGTGTGTTTCTATATGTGAAAAATGATGATTGTGGGGTGGTTTGTGTTGTGGGGTAATTCTGCAGGGTGATTTGAATGATCATGAGAGCTTGGTGAAGGCAATAAAGCAGGTGGATGTGGTTATATCAACAGTGGGTGCCCTGCAGTTGGCTGATCAAGTTAAGATTATTGCTGCAATTAAAGAGGCTGGAAATGTTAAGGTTGGTCTGATGTTCCCTCTTGTTAATGCTCCTATTTTTTTTTTGGTGAATTGTCTTATTTTTAACTGTGAGACAAAAGTAAGTATAAGGTTATGAGTTGGGAATTTTTTGTTTTGGAACTCTAAACCATTTTGTCTGAGATTAATACATGTTTAAGTTCTGTCTGTTTTATAAAATTGAAGTTGACAGGTTTAATTTGAGTAAAGCTTTCAAGGGCTGTGTGCAATCTTGCTTATTTGTAATAATTTGTTTTGTAATGCCTTTTTTATGCTCCAGCTGAGAATGATATTTCATACTATTTTTCTTCAATGTTGCAGAGGTTCTTCCCATCAGAATTCGGGAATGATGTGGATCGCACTCGTGCTGTCGAACCCGCAAAATCTACTTTTGAAATCAAGGCCCAAATCCGCAGAGCTGTTGAAGCAGAAGGCTTACCTTACACTTATGTATCATCCAACTACTTTGCTGGCTATTCGCTACCGACGCTGGCGCAACCAGGCGTCACTGCTCCTCCCAGAGACAAAGTAATTATATTGGGAGATGGAAATGCTAAAGGTATTCAGTGCTAGCTTCATAGCTACATCCAAATTATTGATATGATAATTAGTTTCAAGAATCACTGAATTTTGGTCCCTTGGCACTGTTGTTTAACGTTAGTGCTATTTGATGCAAGGGTCAAACATGCTATCTTTAACGGCACAATGAATTGCTTGTTCAGTGTTTGCAAAATTTTCTTAATCTGTTAGTGATTTTGCTTAGTGAAACTTTACCTGATTTTTGAAGTTCTTGAATCTCATGACCCGTAGCTGACAAAGTAGGAACTAGGATACTTGCCTTAACATAATAACCATGTCGTTTCTCTTTTCTTCCTAGGAGGCAATGTTCAGTCATAAAATTGGCAGTGAGATATGCATATAACACTCTACTTCATCATTGTTTATGTAGTTGTGGTCATTTGAAGAAAATGGCAGATAATCTTACTGTTTCTTTCTGCATTTGTTGTATCTGATTGTAGCTGTCTTCAATGATGAGCGAGATATTGGAACCTACACCATCAAGTCTGTCGATGATCCCAGAACACTGAACAAGATCCTCTACATTAAGCCTCCTAAGAACATATATTCATTCAATGAGCTTGTTGCTTTGTGGGAGAAGAAGATCGGTAAGACTCTTGAGAAAGAGTACATTTCAGAGGAACAACTCTTAAAGCAGATCCAAGGTGAGTCAGAATACTTAAGCTGAATTCTTAATAATCTTTTGGTTTGTAGTAATAGCTTTGCCCCAGAAAATGGTTGTGAAATTTGAATCAATTCGTTGTAACTAATCCTGTTATCCCATCTGGAATTGCAGAATCACCAATTCCAGTCAATATCATACTGTCGATCAACCACTCAATTTTCGTGAAGGGTGATCAAACCTATTTTGAAATCAAGCCATCGTTTGGGGTTGAGGGTTCGGAACTCTATCCTGATGTCAAATACACCACTGTAGAGGAGTACCTTGATCAGTTTGTGTGAGATGTGGACTTCTATAATTGGAGCGTACATTTGGTCCCTTGGCACTCTTGTTTAAGAACTTTGTTATGCTGCCATAGTTTATACTTCTATCTGAACCTTCTCTGGTTGTTTGATCTCTCAGTACATTTCATAATGTAAGCTTGCAATTAATAAAAATCCAGGTTGCCTAATTTCATGAATTATCAATTGTATTACACTATCATGTTATCTCTTTACTGTGAACCTGTTTGTTGGTGCTAGCGAGTGATACATGTTGGCTTATCAGTCTAGTGATTTTATTTAAACCTCAATTGATCAATCGGGAACTACCTTCTGATGCAAAAATCCCTGTGTAATTGGTTATTTTTAACCATGAGGGTTGGGCTGTTTGTTTTTACAGACTGAACTGAAACTGAAAGGCTAATGATTGAACCCTTTAAAAGTGATCCCACATTTTATATTGGTGTAATAGATGCTATGGACTTTCACTTTCCTAAGCAATCTGATATCACAAATTTCATCATTCGGGCAACTTCTAGTGGTTCAACCTTGCTTCGAAAATGTTATATGGAAAACCATTGATGAAATGCGACATTTGCACATCATTGTGTTTGTTGGTAAGTGCCATTAGAAGAGTCTTGACTTGGTTGCATCCTTCCATCTTTGTTTTTGGATCAAGGAAGGGTTGGTGGTGAAAATGACCACCATATTCTATGGTATCAATGGATCGGAAGACCCTTTCTTTCTCACATGCTAAGACATCTCAAATGCTAGGATAGTGGGTTTATTGCAGGGGAGAGTGAAGACAAGTGGCACTAGTGTAAAATTGTGATATAAACTTATTTACACATCAATTTCTTAACATCTATGCTCTCATATTAGGTATATCGGACCAAAATTTAGATACATATTCATATATAGGGTATATCGAACCAAAATTTAGATATATATGCAGTCATTGACATCTATGACCTCATATTGACAATGCAAAGAGAACCAAAACTTAGCTACATGTCAATTTTAGATACAATCAATACAGATTAGCAGGATTCAAACCAAAAATCAATACATTGATTTCATAATATCTATGCCCTCACAGTATAAAAGAATAAAAATCGACCTAAATTGTAGGATTTGTGCATCATATTAATAATTATGCCTTTTCCCCCTAATAATAGCTTTACTTACATTTGCAGCGGTTATTCAAATGAATCAATTTGTTGATAAGCACACTTTATATCTACGACCGTCATGGATTCGAGTCATTTGGAGGTAGAGATAAATAAAAAATTAATTAATATCTAAATAAAACTAAATTATATATATATATATATGTTAAAAAAAAAAAAAAAAAAAGATCTTCATTGGACAAGTTTGAAGTGGCCCAATGGCAAGAATTTCATTTGACGTTTTATGTTCAACATTACCATCTAAAGAGATTGTGCCCTTACCTTGAGGGCCTTGCTCCCCTTCCCGGTCAGGGCCTGCAATAAAATTGGAACCTTTTATCGTGCAAAATCATATTTGGTTCCTATAATTTGTCTTTTCTCACCCCACACACAAGAATATCTTGGTTATACATTGAGATGACGAGTTACCCAAGCAACCAAATTGAAAACTTAGGACAAAATAAAACAAATTTCTTTTCTATTTCAATCTCTTTCTATTTACTTCTCCAGAAACAGTTTCTTTTTTGAAAAAAAATATTTCTGTAATGCACTTCTGATATTTCTTGCCAAAAATGAAAATGCATTCCTATAAACCCTGCTGCAAATCAAACCTTTCACAAATATGTATATTTACAATCATGTGGATCCTTTTTCCGGCTTAATTCGAATGAACATGAATCCTGAACTCATCGGAGAGGGCATCTCCTCCACCCGAAACGCCACCTTCAGCAGCTGATACCGGTGCTGGTGCCGGTGCCGGTGCCGGTGAAACTGTTGCTGCAACAAGTGCCTTTCTCGGCAACTGTAACTTCACCCCTTCCCTCCTTTCACCTGCAAAAAGTCAAGTACATGAAAACATACGTATATTCTGATGAAACTGAAACTGAAACTGAAAATATAGAAGAACTGATACATAATGAATCCCATACCATCATATCTCGCGTAGAGATTAGCAGAAGCAGACAATCGAACGAGGGTTGGAGTGACAATGGTGAGGAGAGCCCAGAAGAACAAGATCAAAACATAGGTTCTTCCACTCATTGGTGACAAAAAGTACTATTTGGCAGCCATTGAAATAGCTAAGGACGATGTGGATTTTATTGATTTGGAGCTGCTTCAATGGAAGTTGGAGAAGGCATATTACTACTTAGCTGGCCATGTTTTGAGAACCAATCACATTATGGTTTTAAAAAATACCCAACCACAGTGCTCATTGGAAGTATCTATATTTATTATAAATATAAAATAAACAATATTTGTTATAAATATATAAAATAAACATGTTTCTATCCTAAGCACGCCAAATATATATATTTGACAATATCACTTGTGATTTTTTTGCATTTGGTTGTTGGAAGTTGTTCCACCAAATATGTGTGTGCATGACTTGGGATCCTTCTGGCATCTCTTGGCCAAGTCAAGGTCTAATGCACCTTCTGTTATGTTGTTATTTTCAAGTTTTCACCTTCCCTGCCGCGGATGCTTTGCTACAGGAATTCATCAGAAGATGGAGAATTTATACAGAATCGGTTATATACTGGGCTTTGGCAGGGCCCAGTTGTAGGCATTATTTGTGTATATCCTGTCATTAGTAGGTAACCTGAGGGTCACTAATCATTCCTAACAACTAACACAAAAACAAACATGTCTGATTGGCAATCTGTCTTTGCTTGATTAACCTTAATCTCCTTGAAAATTAGGACAACGAATCGATCCAAATCGAATGGACCCACAAAATGTCTAACTTTCGTTTGAAGAAGTTGCTTCTTGATGAGCAAGCCCATCTCTTCCCTATCGCAAAGATGATGTATTTTGGGGACAGTTTGAAGTCATAACATTAGGGGTACACTCTTAGGAAACTCAGAATTGTTGCATTAGTTTCGAAATCTTGAGTAGGAAAGCTAAATTTGGTTATCATATTTGGGAAAAAATAGATTTTAAGCACATGAAGCACGAGCGTCCATGTTTTTTCTGTAACCAAGCTATATGTGCGTATATCATCAGTGAGAACTAACCATGAAATTCTGCATAAGAATGACCACAAATATCAACCCCCCCCCCCCCCCAACAATAAGAGTATTGATCAATTGTAGACCAACCATAAGTATTGCATTATGGCCACCTCAGAAAATCCATAAACCAAAATTCCCTATTTCAACTCAAAATAATCAAGATCAACAGGCTGATGGATGGGCAGTTCTCATAATTACAATATGTATTGCGGAAGAAATTAAAATTACCTGAGGCAAGATTAGCAAGTTCAAAGATATTTGACTTGTATAACTATAGCACCACATGCATTCAATGCATTTCGAATAAATATGCATGTCCAATTATCAATGGTGATTTCAGCTACAAATAAATAAATAAATAATTAAGACTTCATCAGAGGAAAGTTAAGGTGAACAAAGTGGATGTAGCAGCATATTAAGACACTTTGTAAATTAAAAAAATGAAACAACTATTATTGACAAAGGCAATTCCCAAGTGGTTAGCAAGCATGTTTAAATGATTTGCCCTTGCTATCCAAGCCAATATCCTGCTTCTTTGGTGCATAAACTGTATCTATGTAAAACTGATATTTTCAAGAAATTTGAGCATGAAACCCATCCAAGGAACAAATAGTATCACAAACACTACTGTAATACCTGAAATGAAATTTAAGAGAGAATTGGTTCAGCTTAACGTATCCGTACTAGAGTATGTAAATATATTGGCTAATCGAAGAAAAAATTTAACCGCTCTGTATAATGAAAAAATTCAAAAAGACAGTACTAATAAGAGGATGCAGTAGCTTAAGGAAGATATAATGACCATATTCTAAATTGCGGTAAGAGAAATAGACCAGCTATGAATACAAGGTGAAAAGTGTATTACGTCATTTTAAGTAGCTCTAATGTGTCATTTACTCAGTATTTGAACCCTTCCATTGATATATCATCGCATGATTCTAAAATATGATACAGCCATAAGCATACAAAACTTAATTCTTTTTACATTACTTTATAAGTGGCCCTTTTTTTATTTTCTTCGTTCTAATGAATTCCTTGGACTTGATTTCATTTGCAGTACAGTTTCATGAACTGCCTTTGTCTGTTCAAAGAAACTACTTCTGAAACAAATGAAAATTAGAAAAGTAAAACAAAAAGATAAAATGAAAAAGAGGTAGAAGAAAATAAAATGAGAAGATGGCTAAAATGCAAACAGTTAAAAATAGACATGACTTGAAACCCACAAAAACCTAGTTTGACAGCTAAGTTAGAGCAAAGGTAGTTTATTACCAAGTCTAACAACAAATGAATATTTTGCATTTCAACTGACTTTTAGGAAAAGAGAAACACAAGTGTTTTGCAGTCACACACTATTGTATACATAGCCTGTGAGATTATTGAGATACGAGAAAGAGACTAGAATCAGGAAAATAGAAAAAGGCATTAAAGAGTAGGAGGATCTTTGGTATGTAAGGCACAATTGCCTCAGGCAATGGCACTTGAGGAGCTTAAGGCTCCTTAAATAGACACAAAGAACTAAAAGGCAAGATGTTTAGAGCACCACAAGAAAAACACTTGCATTGCTTGCTGATGCAACTCAGATGATATGATGGGTCCAATGGGAGAATATTTTTAAAAGGAAAAAAAATGAAACTGAAAACACTATGGATGTTTAATACATAAACTTTGTACATGTATTTAGAAGCCATATATGGACAGACATACCTCTAAACTTCCAGGACAAACTTTACCTCTAAACTTCGGGTGTCCGCCCAGTAGTCATCTTCAATGCATCAGTGGGATCTTTCTGGAAAATATATAAAGAAAGAGAAAACTTCTTTTGCAAAACATTCAAAGCTTTTAGCACTCTTTATCCACAACTACCATGAAATAAAGTACATGTAAAAGAAGATGTGTCGATCTTTGATAAAGGAAATAGACAAATTCCAACCTCAGGCAACCATCTTGGCAGGGCACCAAAAAAAAATCATCATTTTGTGGCATTCTATATTGTTTATGCTAAACTGATGATGTTGACATTAAAACACAATATTCATCTTAAGAACTAAAAAGATCAAATCATACATTTCGCCAAAATTAATTGCATAGAACACAAACATAAAAATTATCAATCGGACAATCTATTTCCAATTACCATAATTACAAGTTGTGTTTATTCATTTGTTTCTGTTAAGCAAGTTACAAGTATATAAAGTACATGTTTGAAGTCACGTGTTATCTTCAGAAGTTTCGTGATATAACTACAAATCCCACATATTAATGTGTGCCTCCAAACTCAGTCTCTCAACGAACCACTAGTACTTTCAGCAGACCTCTTCCCAGCATACCTCTGTTCAAATATACATAAAAGCTAGGGAAGTAAATATATTCAGTGATAAAGAGTAAAGAAGGAAGTAGACAGGTGAAAAAAAAATGCAATAAATGCAACCAACTGAAACATTTTAAAAAATAAATTAAATAAGACTAAAGATGTCACCTGCTTCCCAAAGTTGAATGGGACATATCTATATTTGATCATATGAGTAATTTGCCTCTTCATTGTGAGGAAAAACAGAAAAACCCAGTAAAAGAATAAAATGGGCCAGAAAACCGGGACGTCAAATACAGAGAAGAAGGTCATGAGGAAGGCAACACAAAAGGCCTTTGTAATTGCATACCTGAAATAATAAGCAATTAGTTAAATTAATAATCTTTCAAGGAAAAATGCAAAAGATGTACACCGACTAGTAACAGTGTGAAGGAAAATATGAGCAACTTAATTTTCCAGATCCAGAATACATTTTTTTTTTTTGCCAATACTTATTGGGGTTGAGATCAGTTACTCAAGAAACATTGAAGTTGCATCTAGATACAGTTCCCTGCTCTTTCAACTATTCCTCATACTTAAAGTTCACATCAGGTTTCTATTATGTTGATTATTAGGGCGATCAAATTCAAAAACAAATCAACTACTAAAAATGTACAGATTGACTTGTTTCTTTTTTTATCTTAAAAAAAAATTTATAAAATAATTAAGACCAGAACAGGGGCCTTGTCATGCTGAATAATGACCGGATGAGTGTGGCGTATTTTGCTATCACTAGGTCCAAACGAAAACATTCCAAATATAAGTTTAATAGCACTTTGTAAAATATCAGACATTCTTTCTTTAGTAAGTCAACCAAAAACATTGTGCAGAGAACAAAATCAAAAGATGGGAAACAAGACACTTAACAACAAAGAGAAGCACAATTTACTCAACCACACAAGTACAGGTACAAACTCGACATCTAAACAGAAGAAACTAGATACTATCTTTAATTCAAATTCCTCTCTATGAATATGATATCTCATTACAATGCAACCCGAAAATGATAAATCATTGACAATAATTAAGAATCTCAAACATATATTACAAAGAATATGCAGCATTGAATAAGTTACTACTTGTTGCCAGAGAGACAAACATAGAATTCATAGTTTAAACATGTAACTGGAAGAAATGCTTCGCGTGCAAAAGCAATATTTATCTCACCAGAACTTGAATTCAGGCAGGCGACGAATGAAGGGCCTAAATTCATCAGAGTCTTTAGTTGGCAAAGAAGCCCCATCTAAAACTTCTAGCTCTGGATCAACCTTTGGAGACATAAAGCCAATGAACAAATTCAAGATGTAGATTCCCAGGCCATATGAGATAACATAAAACCCCTGTACATAATATACACGCAAGACGTAGATTGCTGCTGCAGCAAGTGTTCCAAACCACCTATTGACCATATGAGGAGCAGATCTATCCAAATAATACTGGAACACCCTGGAAAAGTCATTTCTCCACTTCGATATCGGTGACACTGGAGAGGCACCATCACTTCCAACCTCTTCCATTAAATGCACAATCGTTTAGAACTGCATTTAAATCCAAAGTAACATAGATGATCATTCACAACCCTGCCATCAACTTAATAACAGAGTGAACCCAAAAAAGAAATATGTTTTCACAAGTAAATTGTCTTTGCGCAACAAACATATTCACAATGAATGATTGGTTCTTAGCAAATTTTTCTGGGTTCGGCAGATTCTACCGTAATTTTCAAAAAAGGATAAAAAATAACATTAAAATAATAAAAATTATTAATACATAAAAGCTCCGCCCTTTGCTGCCCCGAAAACAGAAAATCAAATAGGAAAACATTAACGCACTCTGAGTTGCTTTAGAGCTCTCTACCGGATTTAATTTAGTCCAAATTGACTAAATCACTTCTACAACTCCCATAATTAGGTTACTAAAACAATCTAATTTCCTTTTTATGCAGCTTACAAAACACTGATTTTTTAGTCACTTTTACTGTAACTGTACCCCAAAAAGTATTATTAGTTCGAATAATCCAAACTGACAAAAAATCTTCAAAACCAATTACTTTGTGCTCAAGAATTCATTCATATATGTCAACATGAACTACAAAATCAAATTTAGCCAGTGCGAATCGACATAAATATTTTAAAAATAAAAGTGAAAAATAAATAAATAATGAATTTGCCCAGAGAATCCAACCTCGATTCTGCGAGAGGAGTAGAGTATCAAGAAAGCAAAGAAATGAGATTGCTACGGTTCTACTACGTGAAAATTTCCTCTACTTTACCTCTTGTTCGTATAAATAAACTAATATTTGTTAAAATAAGTAAATTAATTAATTAATATTCACCTGGGTTTTAGTTTTGAAAAGTCGCAGGTGCAACCCCATAATTTTGGGATTTTTCAGTTTGGCGCTCATCTAGACCCCTTTAATTTAAGTATTTGCTATGTTACCCCGATATGTTAAATAGTTGATTTCTAAGCAACTTTGGATTTTTCTAGGCTGAAATTTAACTATATTTCATCAAATTCCTACAATCATGAACTTCTTAAATCATAGCAATTTTTTTAATATTAGTTTTAATAATCTCTAATTGTGGTTTGCTTTCATATTGACGAAAATATTTGCAGCATAATGGAAAAAGTTGTTCCCTCCTAATATAAAATCTATAAGTAATTTCTCATTTAAAACTCTAATAATTTTGTTTGATGAAAAAAGTGGCATGTGCAAAAATCAAAAAAAAATATTTGGATTAATTTGTTAGAAACCATCTAAAACATAATTTATTTATTTATTTATTTTTTGGAGGGGTGGGGGGCTGGAAATGTATTGATTAGCAAGGGACTAAAAAATTGTGTAGTAGGATGGTGATGGCCAAAAATAAAAAATAGTTATGCGATTTTGCTTAATAATAATAATAATAATAATATATAAAATAGAATGATGTAAACTTGAAATCATCCATTTTTCTCCAAAATATATTTCTGTTATTTGCAAAATCAGTTCAGACTATTCGCTTCAATCAAAAACTATAATCGGTCCAATTCGATTAGTATTAAATAATTGTATTTTTTGTTTAATCGATCAAAATAAGTCAAACCAATCAAATTAAATTTAAATTTATATATATATATATATATTTTAGTTTAAACTTTGTATTTTGTTATATGAGTGATTATTTGGATTTTGTAATTTTTTTTAATTAATTAATTATTTATTTTTATCTTTAAAATATATTACATAACAATTAGTTTATTATACTAACATTATTCATAATTAATAAAAAAATATAATCAATTTTTCGATAGAATCAATAGTTAAATCGATGACTTCTTCCCACAATAAAATCGATTTGATTATTCAATTCAATTATAAAAAACACATGCATATTTCTATATCCATAGAGGGCTTTTCCATCAAATTAGAACTTTTCTTAACAATTTGCCTTCATGTTTAATTCTTCAATATCTTAATGCAAAGTCTTAATATATGTTTCAATTTCAAAATTTAGTGAGAGTAAAGAAGAAGAAGAAAAAAAAAGGAAGAACTAAAATTCATAACAATTTGCTTTTGAAGAAAAAAAATGTCACTTTTAAATACTTTTTAAGGGCATCATTAAAAAAACAAAAGAAAATAGATGTATAAATTGTACAAGCATTTCTCCTTAGAGTTTACTTCAAACGAAATGGTGAAAGTCCAAATGTAATCTAAATTCCATCAAATTTTATTGGAACAATATTAGTATCAAATTATATAATTTTTAATATGTAATCGAGTACTATTAAAATGGATGTATAAATCAATAATTAATTCTCATAATTACGTTTTTACAACAATTACCCTTGCTTTTTCCATCAATCAATTAAATATTTTTTAATAAAATACAAATACATGGTATAATTTATTTTATTTTTGTTTGGTTATCTATAATCCTTTCCACATCTTTCTAATTTTTGGGGTAAAATGCATAAAACCCTCCTGTATTTTCACATAAATTTAAAAAAACTCATATGTTAATAGTTAAAAAAAGTCTAAAAAAAATTCTCGACATTAACAAATCATTATAAAACCCTCATTCTATTGATAACTAACTGTGCTTATTATACACGCTCTGAACCTAGGAAAATGATAGTGAATTAACATATATTGACCAAAAAATTTAAAGTAATTGACTAATGTGCCCCTCTCATATGTTACATATTGTATCTAGGATTAAAAATATAATTTATTTTATGAAAAATTGCAAGAAAAAAACACTCACTGTGTTTTACATGAAAAAGTATTATATTTGATCTCATTAAGTCTTTCTAATTTATCACAATAAATAATTATTTTTAAATACAAAATATTTGCACCATTTTAAATATTTCAAAAAATTGTATATTTTTTAAATTTATTCAATAAATATTAAATTTTAATTCATAAAAAAATAAACATTATACATATATTTTATTATTTATTTATTGAAATTTTCAATTTCATTCTCATATTCTATAAATTTATCATACCATTCAATGGTTCTAAAAGGAGGAGTGTATAAATATTTCACTTCACAAATTATTGGTGCTATAATATAATTGGTATGTAAAAATTGAGTGGAAATGAAATGAGCATTTCTAAATTCATTTATAATCAAATAATTGATATAATTTAGTATTATAAATATTCATTCATAAATGAATCATAATTTTTAAAAGCATGTATTTAGTCATTCATTCCTTCATGGGTTTAGTCATTTCTAATAAGTTAAAAATGAACCTACATTTATCTTGAGAAAATTATTCTCCTAAACTAAACAAATATGTTTCACAAAGTTTAGGAATAACAACATGTCGGGCCGAACTGGGTTTGCCGAAATCTAATCTTTCAAGATTTTTATGGACTCAAACCCGAACTTACCTTAAACCCGAGACTTTGAGTTGAACCTATTAAACATGCTATATAATTTTAAAAAAATTAAAAAAATTAAAATTAATATCACCATAACTTTCTAAATATGAGAAAATGATATTATCAACAAATAACTAATTATTTAACTTATATATATATACATGTTTCAATTTTTAAAAAATTTAAAATTTCAAATACATTTGTTATTTTTATATATTTAACTATTTATTAATTTTATATTACTATTTTAATTTATAATAATATTATATTTATATTTTTTATGAGTATATATAATTTATACATATATATAAATATATATCATATAAATACATATCTAATAAACACAAAAAATATGTACAATATTTTAAGGGATCGGGTTAGAGTCGAGTTTAGGTTTTAAAACTAAAATTTGAGACCCATCTCGAGATTCATTTATTGTTTCAAAACATGTCCTAAACAAAAGCGAGTTCGAGTGGTCTGAATTTTATTTGAACCCATTGTATTCTTAATAAATTTGAATCAATATAAAAAAATATTTTATTTTTCTATATTATCTTATTCAACTATTTATCTCAATCTAATCAATAATAAACAAAAATATAAAGTAATTTTATGTGTTGATTTTTTTAATAAAAAATATTAATATAAGTGTGAGATTTTATCTCTCTCTATATATTAATATCGATTAAAATCATAAAAAACTCATTATATACAATATATCAAATAATAATTTTATTTTAAAAATTTTCTATCGAAGGATAATTTCGTTATCAAAAATAATTTTATTCCAATTCTATTATTTAATTCTAATTATCAGTTATAAGAATAAAATCAAGTAAAGAATGACAATTTCATTCATTATTCATTTCATGTACATACTAAGCATGAAAAATGCTATATTCGTATCATTATTATTTTTATTATTATTTTATTTATAATTTTATTTTATTTTTATCTAATTCCATTCCTAAGTACCAATCCCGCTTAGGATTTTTTAATAACTGTGGATGTGTGCAGATTTTTGAATAACACGAGTAATTTTCGACTATTCTTTGAACATATTTGAGACCTTTGCAAATTTTATGCATTTTACCTAAAGTTTGAAAAGGTAGACAAATGCAAGACGGAATCCCAAATTTACCCCTCCAGGTCCAAAGTCACCCTGGTACTCCTTCCCTGCCCTATTGTACCTCCTTGGTCCATCCAATTGCCTGACACCCACAAGAGCAGCTGGAAAACCCCATTAACTCTTCACCTATCGGAGGCCCTTTTCATCTTAACCAATCCTGAAATCATCCAAGAAACAAGATAAATTTAATCAAATGGGGAGCTTAGGAAGAGCTGTGTACACCTTAGGAAATTGGATTCGAGTAACGGGTCGAGCCATAGATCGACTGGGTTCCCAACTCCAAGGAGGTTACTATTTCCAGGAACAACGTAAGTCATATCTTGTTTTATTTTTTAAATTTTGTTTTCTGGGCTGAACTCAGAACCCACATTTCTAGTTATTTTTACTTTCTGATCCATTGGTCATTTTTGTCTTTGTAATTTAGACGTAGGTCAGTATGTGAGATGCGGAACGTAAATATTGTATACCATAAATTTAGTTCTTATGGAGTTGGTCAACAAGCTAGTATTTTCTTTTTCTTTTGTTTTTTTTGGGTGGGGCACGGGGGTGTGGGGGAGTGTATATAGTGAGAGGTAGATGAATTTTTTGTAGAAAAGAAGGGGAAAATGTTATAATTGAAAGAAAATGGGGAAATCGGCTGTGTTGATTTCTTCTTTATTCTTGTGGTGGGGGAAGAATGAAATGATAAGTTAGAAAGTTTTCGGATTGCTGATTAATTTGTCAGTTAGATGCATTCTTTTTGTGTTTCACAGATTAATAGTAGTCATAGAATGGTTTGAACATTTTGAAAGTGAAAACTATTGTAGCGTCATAAAGCATTCTAAAGATTTGTGTGGAGCTAGGAAGGGATCATCGATTGGGGAACACATTACTTTTGGATTGGCATGAAAAGGGTAGTTTATAGGATTTTCATGCTTATGGTTTTAAGGGTTTAATGGGTCTGGTTGGTTCTTGCATAAGTGATCTAGATAAAAAAAACTAGAAAATTAACTAATAGCTAATACAAGCAGAAACAGTGTATAATACTCTAGCATGGAAAGCTGTCTCGGGCCTTTTTGTGTTCTACCAAATTAATCCTTCTTGTGAAATATTTAAACTGAAAAATGAAACTGGTAAGAATGCCAACTTATACAGAACTTAAGTAATGACACTGTGAAGATATATATGTTGTTCATCGGTGTGAATTTATTATGATTTAGAGATCTGTGCTGAGGTTATTGGGGGAAAAGAAAATAGTTAGAACCTTAAGTTCATTCTTGATGTGGCAGTAGTTAAGGATGCTTATTGAAATTGAGGACAAAAAAACAATTTTAACAAAAGGGAGAAGAAAATGAAATAATATAGTGGCAATACAGTCCTGTGGTAGATATCGACAATGAATGGGTAACCCAAATGAGTGTCAAATTCTCATCTTCTAATATATTAACAATGATAGTACCAATGTTTAAAGCTAATATCAAGATAAATCAGTAAATTTGAAGTGGTCTGCAAGTTGCTTTTAGATTTGTTATTTACATCACAGGAGTCATTAGCCAGGTAATGTTTAAGTTTCTGAGCACACAAGAAAGCAAAACTTTATGAACTGTCATATCCTATTTTATTTTGTTCATTATTTAATTTTTTTTTTGTCATATACATCAATATTCGTGTGTTACGGAACAAAGATGATTTTAGTTTAACTTAAAGCAGTTGTAAAACACAAGGGGAATGAGCATGCCTCATATTTTGGCTTTTGTCCAATATATAGCATATGCCTTGTATCAAGAAGCTTGGTTTACAATGCCAAAAGAATTAGCTGTACTACTGACCGAGGCTTCCTTGTCTATATCCTTGCCCGGACTGCATGAAAAAAATGGGATCACTTCTAATGGACTCATTGAGAATGATTCATGCTTGGTCAGAGAAAGTTTCATTATTATTTCTTGTGGTGAGACATTAGTGTTAACAGGAATTTCTGCTATAGTAGCCTAATGACAAGGATAAAAGTTTAGCAACTCAAAAGTGCTTTAGGAAAAGGAGCAAAAATAAGACAGGCATACTTTTGGTATAGATGCTGTTGAAGAATAGATACACAAGATACATCTTTTTGTTTTTTCTTTTCCTTTTAGTCATTATTTTGAGAGAGAGGGGGAGAGGAAATATTTGCAAGCAATATTAAGAATTAGTGAAAGTTAGCAGTTAGTCACAACTTGTATTCAATCACATTCACTACCTATACTGGTTAGAATTAAAGTTCTGGCACACACATGTGGGCTCATATACGAGCATAGACTTTTGGACCTCTGCTGCACCAAAAATTTCTCACTTGAGATTACACACGCACATAAATCTATATTACATTTTGCAAATTATTTTAACTTTTAGGATGGTAACATGGAGTTTACTGGAATGTGGAGGCACTTGTGCAGTTTAAATCAGTCATATTTACAGAAGGGATGTGCATGAATGTGCTTTTCTATATTTGTTCAAAATATTATCTTGTTCCTTGACTCCAAGGGGTTGTTCAATATTTAAGTGTCCTAACAATTTCATGATGTATGCCCTTTATTTCCAAACACCTTGGGCCAAACTTGTGAAATCCATAGAAATTAAAGAATAGATTTCATCATGTCCACTACCCTTCTAAAAATGTGAAGATTCTATTTTTTTTTTCAAGAAAAGTCCTGGTAAAGTTACACTAAAAACTTCCTTATCTATGGTTCATATTCCTCTCGCAGTATGCAGTATGATTAAACGAGAATTAGTTGCATGAATATCTTGCATTTTCATGGTGATAGGATTTTAGAACTTGAATTGTGAAGAATGGCTGGCATTTTGTTATTTTTCATTGTTATATAAAACTATAGGAGTTAGGTCTTTCAGCTGAATCTTCATTCCTTTATATAAATATAAGCTAAAAATTGTAATACAAGCCTGATGTTAGCAATGGCTGCCATCTCAGACTCAGACATGACGCCTGTTTCATATGAATGGCTCTGCTCACCCCCAAACACCTTTCACCATCTGCTTTAAATGGGAAAATGTGGATGTATGATCTGCATGGAGCTCTTGGATCTTATTCTTCTTTTGTATTATAATGTAATTGTTTATATATGCCTAGGTTTGATAAGAATCTCACCTTTGCCCATTTTCTTTTTTATTGTCCTTTGAACTCGAGTGCGTTTTATTCGAGCCCGATACATGATGAAATTTCTTACTCATACGTAATCATTCTTCTTTGTCTGATGCTTGGTAACCATAAATTCTTTATTATTTTGGTTGGCTCTTCTTTCTTCTGGAGAATTTTAATTTTCCTAGTATAGCTTAGTATTTCATTCATTTTTTGGCTCTTCTAACAATCAGCTTTTTGAAAACTTAATTCTGACTACATTATTGCATCACTCTATGCTACTGCACTTTGTGCTTTAAATATCCATAATTTGTCATGGTACTTTCTTTCAAACAGCTTCAATGTTCTATTCATTTTTTACATACATTTATATTCATGCCTTTTCATCTCATAGGTATTTATTTTCAGTTTCTAGGCATCGGACCCTGATGAACCTCTTCGATAAATCTCCTGTGGTCGATAAGGATGCATTTATTGCCCCAAGTGCCTCCGTCATTGGGGATGTTCAGGTGGGACGAGGATCATCAATATGGTATGGGTCTGTCCTTCGAGGTAGGTGACTGATTAAAAAGTCATATTGGTTGGTCAATATGACTATTTCCTTCAATACTGATGTTGAAAACGAAACGTAGTTTCTGCATTTCAAGTTACCTACTTTTGTATGATATATGAACAAGTGAATTTCAGGCATTTAAAGCCTCTGTTACATTTAGTTCCTCCGCGTCTCCATTTTTCAATTAAAAATTCTCCAATTAAATGCTGCTGCAAAACAAATGCACAAGTTTCTCCTCAATTTTGGTTGTTAACTGGATTTTTTTTTTTCAGTAATGCAATCATCATCAGGCTTGGTGCCTTCTGAACATTTATGTTACCATACTGTAAAATCTGTGGATTCTTTTAAAGTATGAGAATTGATTATTAGAGAAGAGAATGTAATTAAACGGTGACTTTCCGTAAAAATTCTCAATCATCAACTTATGAACTATTATATCCTAGCTCAGGTCTGTGCCTAATGAGTTGAAAAGTTGTTTGAAATATTAAGATAAGTAACATGTTTAAATTGACTAAAGCATTAAGATTTCTTGCCATTTGCTAAAAGTGTACTCTTTTTAAACAGTTGACATGCCCAAGTTTCCACAGTTAATTATGGGAAAGCTAAGTAGGATTCTCTGGATTAAATTGCATGTTAAAAAAAGCTGTGCAAGGAACTTGGAATAAACAGTGTAGTGCAAGATAGTTTATTGTGAATGTACATGTTCCTGAAGTTTAGGCTAATTTAGCATGGGGATAGCACATTATATATGCCAACATACCAATTATATTCAAGGGGGGTCACCTAGATCCAATTTGATAACTGAAATAAATGAAGAAACCATCCGTAGTGCTGTGCTTAACTGGTGAAGATTGCCACAAAGAATTTTTATTAAACAAAGTGACCGTGGATATGATAAAGGAATATACCAATTTATATCACCCTTAAATGCGAATTAGCAAAAGCAATGAGAAACAAAACCAGAGTACAGTCAGCTTAACAATTTATGAATAAGCTATAGTCGAGATGAATAAACATAATGAGAAGCCTCTTTATTTAATTTACTTGAAGGGTCAAAGTATACATCCTTGGAAAATTTAAATGTAGGAGTAAAGGGCACCCTGCTTAAATGTAGAAGCAGGAGAACAGGACAACCCTCATATAATTCTAGGTTTAGGTGCACCCTTGATAAAGTGATCTAACCTTTAGAATTGTCCAGATTCACCATTCATTGTATTGGATGATGTTTTCTTCCTTTTCTTAATTTCATACGCAATGTCTGTGCTCATCATTAGCATGTAACTCAAATAAGGAACCTCTCTTTACTCTCAGTTCACATTTTTCAAGGTACCAATATAGTAGGTTTGGGATGAGTTTACTCTATTGTGAGTTCAGATTCTCTTCAGGTTTTCCTTCCAAGTTTGCTCTTCTTTTGCTGGTGATTACACTAAATGCCAAATAAATTTGAGATGGTTGTCAGAAGTCTCAGATGCTTTCTCTAAATTGATTGTTGTAGATTTTCATCTAGTTCCCAAGCAAAAGTAAGGGTCTGCAGTTTTAGTTTGCATTAGTCTTCTTTAATATGGCTTCGTAATTTTTCAAGGACTAGTGATCTGGATAATTCTGCTAGCCTTCTCAAGTAACAAGTGTTTTTGGGAAGATAACATAGTTAAAGAAAAAAGAGAAATATCAGTTGTTCTCTTTGTGACATAATTTGATTAATGCGCCTCTTTCCTGGACACAGGGGATGTGAACAGCATCAGTGTTGGGTCTGGAACTAATATACAGGACAATTCCCTGGTGCATGTAGCGAAATCTAATTTAAGCGGGAAGGTGCTGCCAACTATTATTGGAAATAATGTCACCATTGGTGAGTGCTCTTGATTGTCTTCCTTTCATATTTTAAATTCAGAATTAACCTCCTTGTGGTTTTATATCTATTTTTTCAGATGTAAGATAGGAATAGTTCCATAATTACTATGTCAGGACTTCATCCTAATTTCCTTTGGCATTAACTTAAAATTTGAACACAGGTCATAGTGCAGTTATACATGGCTGCACAATCGAGGATGAGGCTTTTGTTGGAATGGGAGCTACCCTTCTTGATGGTGTGGTTGTGGAAAAACATGCCATGGTTGCTGCAGGATCCCTTGTGAGACAGAATACAAGGGTCCCTTTTAGGGAGGTATGCCTCTCAATTGCCATATTCCCAAATTTTAAATTCCATTATTTCATTTATTTTGTTTCACAAGGGAAGGGAAGATTATGTTTATCAGTCATGTAAAGAGTTCCCATTGCTTAATTGTCTTTTGTTCCTATTTGCTCTCTCTCTCACATGCGCGCACGCACACACTGAAAAAATATTGTTTTTGTGCATTGACATTGTTCACCTATTCTGAGGACTTGGCATGTTTTATGCCATGTCCAGTCATGCCTGTTATTAATTGTGTCAGGCCACCTGGCTCCAAGTGTATCAACTGCTGTCACATATAGAGGATTGCATATTTTAGAGTTTTCAGCCATCAGTTTACTATAATGGCTTCTGACACTAATTGTTTCTAGTGTTTCTAACTTATTTAGCTAATTGTTGGCTTGGAAGATGAATTGATGGAAGTTTTCCAATGCTTCTGAAACTCCTCAGATTTGATTGATATCATGGCGATGACATTAATGCCATCTGACTATGCATATGTTCAATCAATGGGAGTTTTCCACTGCTGCTCAAATTCCTCCGTGTTGATTGAATAGTGGTGATTGCCATCTGACTTTACATGTGTTGCTAGGCAATTCTTCATTGTTTTTAATAGGTTAAACTAGGTTAAGGACTACTGGGTGTGTTAAATAATTCTTTTACATAAGATTCATTTTCGTTATATCCTTTCCTTTGAAAAATTTTCAAACTAATTTAATTACATATTTAGATTTATGATAGAATTTCATATTTAAATAGTAAAAGACATATCTAAATTCTGTGAATAAACAATAAAGAAATAGTTTACATAGTATATTTAAATTATTTTTTATTGGAAAAAAATTGAAAAAAAATAATCAATCACCTTCTTCCCTTCCCCACCTCTCCCTCACGTCATCACCCACCACCCCCAGGCCCCTGCTAGCGCCAGCACCCCATCCCGCTAGTGCCTTCCCCACCCTAGCCCCCTGCCCTATGCCAGCACCTCCCCCATCTAGTCCGATCCCATTGCCGCCTCCCCCATCCTCATGCCAGCAGTCCTAGGCCCCCCATCAGCGTGCCCTCCTCCCCCCACCCAACCCCAAAGCCGCCATCAACTCCTCTCACGCACATTTTTGTTCAAAGAGAGGATGATTAGGAGTGGGGGTTGTGTGTTGGTAGCTGGGTTTTATTTTTTTTTTATTTCTAAATAAAAAATTTATGGATCGTTGGATGATGATGATACGATCAATGGTTTATATATATTTTGAAAGAATAAGAGGGGCAAAATCATCATTCACTTTTTCTTAGTTTCCAGCTTTCTTTTAATTCAACATAACGGCAAGGGTGAAAAGTACTTTTGACAAATTCCATCAACTTTTTCCGATATCCTTTAGTCACAGTGGGTATTTATAATTTCAAAATTTGATAAGAGTTTTTTTATTATTGGGCCAAACCTCAATAGGTTTTTGTAAATGGACTTCATATCTGGCATCTGCATCAGAGTTTCATTAATTATGCAGAACTAAATATATAGCTGCTAGGTGTAATTCCGTGCTATTAAACTGTCAAGGTACTTTTAGGTGTGACGACAATTATATCATTTGGAATTTGTGTATTACAGGTGTGGGCAGGTAATCCAGCCAAGTTTCTCAGGAAGCTGACTGACGAAGAGATTGCATTCATCTCCCAATCGGCCACCAATTATATCAACCTTGCAAAGGTGCATGCTGCTGAAAATGCCAAGTCCTTTGATGAGATCGAATTGGAAAAGATGCTGCGCAAGAAGTTCGCTCGCCGTGATGAGGAGTATGATTCAATGATCGGTGTAGTTCGTGAAACTCCACCAGAACTTGTTCTTCCAGATAACATCCTACCTGAAAAATCCCAAAAGGCCGTTCAATGAGATCTTTCAGAGGCAGTTTTGCCCTTAGTTATTGCTCTTTCACGCTGAGGAATATCTTCTCCGTGCAGAATCGTAATAAACGGTTCATCGTTTCTTACAAATAAAATTCAAGAACTTGTTCTGGGGTGGATTTATTCAACCATGGTTCTCAAAACATTTCTGACTCCTAGCTCGGTTTTCACCCTGGTTTGTAATGGGAACCATGCTGTAAAGCAATATGCATGACAATGTATTGTTCTCCTTGTATTTGAATTATCTATATACAATGAATTTGGTTCGCCAAATTCATTTCTAACATATGATGGATTCATCATTTGAGTTTATGTTCATTTCCAAGACTTGACCTCAGTTTTTGAAGCTACATCTCAGGAACAGCTACAGAGATACTCTTTACACATTCCTGTAATATCAAATTTGTGCAAGCCATCCAACAGAACTGATTTTCTGCCTGGTGGATTGATTAAACAGAGCATTTCAATGCTCATACAGCAAAATTGGCATTGGAATCTCTGTAGCAGGTTTGAGGGCAATTTATTTTCTGTTACTAAGACCTAACCCATGTGCATCATCACATCTAAATCTAGATTTGTTAGTTTTTTTAAATTGCATTATTCCTGGGTTGTAGAGTAGACTAGCATTAATGTAACATATAGCTAATACTTTTTTTTTTCTTGCATTATTGTTGGTGGGGGAATCTTTAAAAGCATGCAGACATGATTGGCTGGTTGGAAATTGAAAAGCCAAAGATTAGATACTCCCGTGATTTAAGCTCAGCTGATTTATTTTTATTTTTTATTTTTTTCTTTTGTGTATTAAAAAAAAAAGAATAATCATGAGAGTCGGTCCTTCAATCATGCTGTCTTTTTTCCACTGTTTACAGTATCTTTTATTTGGATTTATCAATCCCGCGCCGCTTCCTTCCAGTGGCAGCAACGAGTTGATCGTATCAGGCAAAAAAAAAAAAAAGGGAAAAGTATTACTATTATTATGAATAAAACAAACAAGTGCAATGGGAAAAAGATACTCGAATCATCATCATTCATTCACAGAAAGTGCTGTTATTAATGGATTTCATATAAAAGTAAGACCATGACCACTTACGTTTGTTTTTTAAGATTACAATTCATAAGATGTATGATTATTTTACTATAGGTGCCCAAAAAATGTTTTCATACAAAATGGAAATCCTGAATATATATATATATATATATATATGTATTAGTTAATTAATATTCTCTGCACTTTTGTTTGATTTCAACTTTGAAATTAATTAGGTAAAACCAGTTTTACAACCTCATATTCTGAGTGTTGAAATTAGACCCTTTATCCAATTTTAATGTATGTTCTAGCAAAATTACATCAGAGTTGAATAAGTAACAAATCAATTAATTATCTGCATGACTTTCAACAAATCTATTTTCAAACCTCAAAATGTTTGCCCTGTTTGTCTTCTGATTCAGTTACTAGACTGAATGGCTGTCTCTGAAAGCCAGTTCAGTCAATGTTTGTAATGCATGTGCCTGAGAAAATTCATAATACAAACGTTGAATTTCGCTAACAAAAATTTGTACCAAGTCTTGAAAATTTTGGGAGAATTATTCCAAATAAGACAGAATAATCGGTTTATTCAAATATTCTAATAGTAATAACCTAATAATTTTGCAATTGATTGAAATTTTGAAATGACAATTGATAGAAAATAACAAAAGAGAGATAAGGTGATTATAATTTGATGAAATGTGCATTGAATTGAAAACAATGGCAACCTTTTCATATAAGCTTGGTGAAATGACCAATATGACCTTGACACAAAAACTTGCAAAACTAATCCCAAACTTGTCAACAGTGAAGTTCAATAACAAACAAACAAAAAAAAAAAAGAAGATGAAGAAAAAGAATTTGATATGATGTTTTTATCTACTAAGTTTCTAGGTAATTGAGGTTTCTCGTAAGATCAAGAAATGTCCAACTGAAAACGAACAAATGAGAGAAAAATATATGTGTCCTTTTGTTATTTGGATTTCTTTCATAACTTTAGGGATTTTCAGAGGCTGACTGGATTACATGTTGGGAGTCAGAAATTGATGATGATGCTGAATGAACATTGATCATTCTCAATTCAGCAAATATTTCTTCTATTTTCTGATATAGAAAATTCTTATATCTACTCTTGATTGATATTTTTTCCCAACATATATATATATATATATATATATATTTATTTATGGTAATGGGGTAGCAATTTCGCCTTAAGAGGAAAGTCTACGCGCGAGCAATGATGGATGAAATGGAAGTAATAATTTTGGTCTCCTGAAGTCAATTTATTTTATAAAAAGAAAAGATATCAATGAACTTTTATAAAATAATTTCACAGGATTCAGCCAATTATCATATTGCTTGTGGAATAAATGGCCGTTGGTCAAATCTAATATGGATCACACGTGGACGATAATATCTTGAGGAAGAGGATCAAGTTGGCCATTTTAAACTTTAGAAATCTTGACTTCAAGTTGTACATAAAATATAGACATCCATCTAATTAATTATTAATCTTGTTATTCAATGTATAATTTGATACAAAACTATTAATCTTTAAAATTTTAATGTACGGAATGACATATTTGATTATGTTTTAAAAAAACAAGAAAAAGTAAAAACGAAGCTTCCTTGGAGTGAAGAATAAAGGTGACAAAAATGCCACGATCAAGAATCAAGACCAAGTTCTATAATATAGCAATGTTGCAGCCTCTATCATCATTTACTAGGCCAATTGCATGATTTGTCAAATAGATTATGCAAGACTATTGACTTTAGAAAAAATTGATAAATTTTAAGAATCACCTAAGCACATTTGACTTCGAAATTTTTTGTGCATTAGAAATTAGAATGAGCCTGCACCCTTGGTTTCTTTCATGCTACCATTAATCTTTTTTTAGCGTATAAATTATGCAACTTTTAATTCACTATCAGATATATTCGATTATTGAACTTTAACTTTTTTTTCAGGTTATTTTTAAGGTCTTCGCGAATATTTTTTATAGTTGGACCTTGATTTCTGTTTTTTAACGGAAAACAAGAGGATAGATATAATAAAATAGAGCACAAGTACTATTATTTTAATAAAATCTAAGAACCAAAATTATCAGTAATAACCTTTTTTTTTTCTATATTTATGCTTGGTGGTTGACAAAGTAGGGACTGAAACTGCCAAAGATTTTTTATATGTTAGAATTATCCATTTTTATTATTATAATCGAATTTTTGGGGTGTAAGTTAACTTTGTAATATGAAATATTTTCTGCATAGGCTTTGCAAATTTGAAATATTAGTGAAACTATGATATATTTGGTCGAGTAGAGTTGTTTGCGCATTAAAATAAATTCATTGTAAATTCGTATTCAGTGAATTTGTGCTGGAACAAGAACAATCAGTTAGTTTATACACACAAAAAATGAAAAACTTTTTGAAGACTCTCTCAAAGTTATAGTTTTTTAGGCATATGTTTGAAAAAAGAAAACCAATTTAGTGATTTTATCACAATTTCAATTTTCAACCACAAAAAGTATATTTTTAATTTCATTATTGACATCAATGTCTTTATTTTTATGTTTGTCTTTTTGAACACTTTTTTGGATTGAATTTTTATCGAATACTTGGAAAGAAGGCAAGTTATGATCTTTAATAAAGTCGGGAATATCTTTAAGAAATTATTTTTGTGAATATTGATAAAGTGTCAAACATGATACCATTATCACCACGAGAGTATGTAGGAATAATTTTATGGGACTTATCAATATTAGACACTTTAATGACTAGTGCACTTCTCTTTTACTATTGATGTAAATTAAATGAAATTCAAGAAAATACATGATACGTGAATTGCTAGACCATTGAATGAATTTAGATTGGTCATAATTATCTCATAAGATCAGAAGAATCAGATGGTAATTGGTAAGTACTAGTCATAAATCACAAAATTATGAAGAATTAAATGATAATGTGAAAGTTGTCATGAATGAGATGTATTAAATAATAAAAAAACTTATTTTATCACTAATAATATATAATAAGTATAATAATTATTTTAGCACAATAATAATATAATTATGATAATAACTAATTTTTTGAATTGTTGTTATTAATAATTAGTGATGCATGTATAATGATAATTTAATGATATTTTTTAATTTGTAATAAGATTTTGATTGTCACCATGAATATATCCCGCTTAGAAATATAGTTCTTGTTATCATTAAACTCGTCCAAATTATAATTGTAACAAAATAACTTTTGTGCACTCTGTATTGGATAAGAATTATTAGTATGAAATATAACTCGTACAACACATGTAAAAGCTTATGTATCAATAAATAGAATAAAATAATATTCGATAGTTATTTATTATTGCTTTTCGTTGTTAAAGTCTAATATTTATACTATATGATTTATATTTGTAGGTATATCATGTTCACAATTTGAATTTATCTCTTAATATATTCACATAATTTGCTAAATTAAATAATTATTTTTATGTTTTTTCAATAATATTTTCCGACCAAATTATAATTTATAAAATATCATTTTATATTGTCTCATCATATGTTTGTGATATATGTTATATAAAAAATAGAAGTTATAACCCTAAAGGCATGGAAGAAAATAAGTGTATCGGGTGGGGGTGGATGAAAAACTTTTTGAAGACTCTCTCTCAAAGTTATAGTTTTTTAGGCATATGTTTGAAACAAGAAAACCAATTTAGTGATTTTATCACAATTTCAATTTTCAACTACAAAATGTATTCTTTTAATTTCAGTATTGACATCCATGTCTTTATTTATTTTTTTCTCCTTTTGAATACTTTTTTGGAGTGAATTTTTATCGAATACTTGGAAAGAAGGAAAGTTGAGTTATGATCTTTAATAAAGTCGGGAATATCTTTAATAAATTATTTTTGTGAATATTGATAAAGCGTCAAACATGATATTATTAGTAGATTCTATTTTGGTGACGATTTATCACCACGAGATTATGTGGGTATAATTTTATGGGACATACCAATATTAGACACGCTAATGACTAGTGCACTTCTCTTTCACTATTAATGTAAATTAAATGAAATTCAAGAAAATACATGATACGGAATTGTTAGACCATTGAATGAATTTAGATTGGTCATAATTATCTCATAAGATTATAAGAATCAGATGGCAATTGGTAAGTACTAGTCATACATTACAAAATTATGAAGAAATCTCTATAACATATTACAATAATAATACTAGTGAGAAAAATTAAATGACAACATGAAAGTTGTTATGAATGACATGTATTGAATACTAATAATTTTTTATTTTATCACTAATAATATGCAATAAGTATAATAATTATTTTGTCATAATAATAACTTAATTATGATAATAATTATTTTTTAAAATTAACACTGTTAATAATTGTAACGCATATATAATAACAATTTAATAATAATAAAAATTATTATTTTGACTTATGATAAGATTTTTGTTATCACCTTGTGTGTGTATATATATATGTATATATATACATAATATAATTGTTGTCATCATTAAAATTGTGCAAATTATAGTCATAACAAAATAATTTTTTTATCATTTAATATATATAATTAGTGATGCATTACACTTAATATATTATTATTTATTTTATTTTTTTCTTGTAGGCACAGTATAACAATACAGCCCAATTAGATATGGATTGAGCATGTATACAAGTACAGGATTTTTCACGCATGTATATCAATTTTAGATAAGAATTATTAGTACAAAATATAATTTGTACAACACATGTAAAAGATTACGTATCAATAAATAGAATAAAATAAAATAACATAACGAATAACTATTGCCTCACTAGTACAACACATTTCAAAGAAAAATCAAACGAAAAGCAACTTGCGATAAATAAATATCATAACATTTATAAAAAATATTCGATGATTATTTATTATTGCTTTTCGTTGTTAAATTAATTAATCTAATATTTATACGATATGCTTGATATTTATTCGTACATCATGTTCACAATTTGAATTTATCTCTTAATATATTCACATAATTTACTAAATTAAATAATTATTTTTATGTTTTTTCAATAATATTTTTCGACCAAATTATAATTTATAAAATATCATTTTATATTGTATCGATATATGTTATATAAAAAATAAAAATAACTTAAAACACTTGGAAGAAAATTAGTGTATCGGGTGGGGGTGGGGGTGGGGGGGTGGCGCTCTAGCCTATAAATACAAGCTGAAGCAAAGAAAGGGAGGGGAGGAGTGGTAAGGGGCAGCAGAGCAAAAACCGAGGGAACGTGGGAGGGAAAATCCTCTTTAAAGAACCCTGTAAATTCCCCCTGAAAAACAATAACTCAACAAAACTAATGGGTGTTGAAATTCAGCCCAAAATCGAGAACGAAAATGATACTGCTGCTGTTGCTGCTGCAGCACCGGTGATACTGGGGCTACAGCCCTCAGCTCTGGTGGACCACGTGGCAAGAGTTGATTGTTCCCTCCTCTCCCGAATCCCAGGGGAGCCCGGTGGCTCCTTCCCTGTACTCTCTCCCCATCCTCCGTGTGTGGTTTAGTTTGTGTTATGTGGTCTGGCTTTTTGTTTTCATTTTGTTGCTGAATCTTTGGTTTTTAATGGCGTTTATGGATGCCCATTTGAACTTTGGAAGCAATGTTGTTTTATGGACTCAAAATCAAATTTAGAAGATTGTCGATTTTGTTTGCTTTTTAGCTTTCTGTTTGTTCCTTGTGCTTCAAATTATTGTAAAGTTGGAATCTTTTTTATTTGTTTGTGAATGTGGATTTCTGATCTTGAGAATTTGCAGTTATATGCTTTGTTTTGGCTGAAAATGCGATTGTTATGTAGAATTAGTTGGGTGAAAAGAACAAATTTGATTCTTGCCTGCTACCTTGTGGCTAACTAGAATCTGAGGAAGGCTTATCATTGGACATCCACTATGAAATATTGTTCAAGAGTGATAAATTTGAGTTTGTATATGTATTCTTTCATATAATTACCTGAATTCTGATTAACTTTATAGTGTTCTGTGTTTTTTGAACAAAGAGTAATTGTAATCTAAATAAAGTTGTGTGTTTTGGTAAATTTAATATTGAAAAATGTATCATCACACATTTCATGAACGTGTGTTAGATTCTTATCCATCAGATTGCATGTTCTTATTACATCAAGCATACTACAATCTTGTGAAATCTGATTATGTACTGCCCTTTCTTGGTTTGCTGTGAAGAATGTATTAATTTAAGTTGTTTTTCAGTGGACCATAATGATTGTTTTAATGTATGATTATACTTTTGGCTTTTGTAGGTTGCAGCCGAAGAGCTGAAGTTCATTTTGAGTGAGGTTAATGCCCATATTGTTGCTTCTCCAGAAAATACATCTCCATTGAAGACCATAGCAGGGGGGAGTGTTGCCAATACAATTCGAGGTCTGGCTGCCGGTTTTGGGATTACCTGTGGGATAATTGGGGCATGTGGGGATGACGATCAAGGAAGCTTGTTTATAGATAACATGAGCTTCTACAAAGTTGATCTCTCAAGATTGAGGCTGAAAAATGGGCCTACCGCACAGGTGGGCTTTCTGTGTCGCCAATGCAGGTCCCTTGTATTAACAATGTTAAAATAGTGCCTAACTATTTCTGGGATGCAATTTTGAAATTTATGATGCAGTGTGTTTGCTTAGTTGATGAATTGGGCAATCGTACAATGCGGCCATGTCTCTCTGGTGCCATAAAAGTTCAGGTGATTCAACTTGTATTTTAGTCTGGTATACAATGTTAATTTGAAGAAATTCATGACATTGTCAAAACTTGCAAATGTCTATCATAATGTTATCCTCTTACCAGGCAAATGATTTGACTACAGCAGATTTGAAAGGTTCCAAGGTGAGGCATCCCTGGCATAAACACTTCTTACTCTGTTTTGCATATGTCCCATCTCTTCTCTCTCTCTTTCTGTGTCCTTTTTGTTTTATTGTGTGAATACATGGTAATGCAACTACTTTCTCAATTCTTTTTCCGTTTCCTTCTGTTCTTCTCCCCCGTTAGAGAGGGAGGTTGAGATTGCCCTTACAGATCTCATATTCCTAATTCTCGCATCTCAAGTGCAACGCATATAGTGGTGTTAGACTATGAGTTGTTTCATAAACTAATCAGGAAATATGCTCTTGCTGCTTGGTTGCATCAAGCTAATAACTTGTTTCTTCTTGCCAATTTGTTGACACTCATGGTACTAATTCCATTTCAATGGTACAGTGGCTAGTGGTGAGATATGCAATATTTAATATAGAAGTTATTCAGGCAGCCATTAAGATTGCCAAGCAAGAAGGTGTTTCTGTTTCGCTAGATCTGGCCAGTTTTGAGGTAATACCTTTGGCAACTTTAAATTTTTTTTGGAGTATTGAAACATTATTGTGAAAAGTGAAGTTGATACATCATATTCTATTAATCTCTAAGATGTGCATACTTGGTGAGAAAAACACTTAGCTGCTGCTCTCCAGGCATTCTTGTAATGTATTTGTCTGTTGTATAATAATCTTACTTTGGCAGATGGTGCGGAAGTTCAGGTTGCCTCTTTTACAGTTACTGGAATCAGGGAGCATAGACCTTTGCTTTGCCAATGAGGATGAAGCTGCAGAACTGCTGAGGTGAAGTCCATTGCTTTCTTTTTGCAAGAAAGAGAGAATCTTCTGTTGAGTCTTTGTCAGTTTAATTGTGGATTATGGTTGGAACAGTTCCTTGTTAACTGCTACTGATCTTTCCATCAATTAAGTTGCAGTGATGAAGACAACGCCGGTCCGGAGTCCACTCTTGAATTTCTTGCTAAACACTGCCAATGGGCTGTGGTGACATTAGGCGCAAAGGGATGCATTGCAAAACACGGAAAAGAGGTCTGTTTAGTATGGTGTATCTTCCCTTGACATTTTGGTTGTGACCCTAATCACCAAAAGCAAAAACAAGAAACTCAAAATAACAAAAGAACAGGGCTGAAATGTTGTGTTACTCAGACAATGTCAATTATTTCATCTTTGACATCCATTGTTCATAATGTCCCAGTAACTGGAATTTCTAGTTTGGCATCATTTCAGCCATTAGAATTGTTGTTTCTCTTTGCAAGAAGTCTGGAATTACACCCTCGAATAATGTCAGCTGAAACAAATTTGTCGTGCAACTGTCAGCCAAGTAGTCTCATTTCATCCGAAACATGGCTGAAACTATCAACCAAAATTCATGCGATCAATGTTTTGTGATAAAGAAAGATTTCAGTTCAGCACTGCTGATTTTGGTGTATACGCCGATTTGATAGTCTTGTATCTTTGATTTGGTATCACAAAATTAGTTTTATTATAGGTTGTACGTGTTCCAGCAATTGGGGAGGCAAAGGCAGTTGATGCAACTGGTGCTGGGGACCTCTTTGCTAGTGGGTTTTTGTATGGTTTGGTGAAGGGATTATCACTGGAGGAGTGCTGCAAGATTGGTTCTTGCAGTGGCGGGTCTGTCATTCGTTCTCTCGGTGGTGAAGTAACTCCAGAGAACTGGCAGTGGATGTATAAACAAATGCAGACAAAAGGACTTCCCATCCCTGAGCCCGACAATTTTAAGGATTACCGGTAACTTTTGACTGTGTCAATGTCATTATTCCTTGTAGTTCAAGCACAAGGCAATTTGGAGTTGCATCCTAGGGCACTGGTTTTTGTTAATGCCTGCAACTGCTGTCTTTAACCTTTGCAGACAATGTTGAAAACTGATATTTTCAATTATTCAACTTACCACAAGTCTTCTGATTCAGCATTACAATCTTGTACAGCCTCCTACTTTTGTTGCTTTATTACATCATCTTTGTGACAAGTAATTTGGACTTTTATGGCCCCAAGTTTCACCAGTATCATAGTTCAATGGCAGTCATTGTTTTTATTAAGATAAATATGTACATCTAACCAACTTATGCGAGCTCCCCAAACTACTACAAATTTAACTGAGTCTAAAAATGCTCATTGTTTGATTCTAGGACTAAAATAAATTATATGCATCTACAGCATCTACAGGATCTTTTTTTTTTTTTTTATTACAATAAAATTTTTAGTTGACATGAGTATTCTTTTCCAAGGTTCCATTATATGATGCCATGTTGCTACCCTGACTTTTGTCATGCCCAATTTCTGCTTATGTAGATCCCCTCTGACCCATCATTGTGGAGGATAAGGGTGGTTCGCTGTTTGATTAACAACCAAACTAAACACAAATTATTAACATTTTGGTATGAATCAAATTGAAGAAAAATGGCGTAAAATTTAGATTTAATTTTCAGTATTGATTTGTTATAAAATTTAGATCTTGATTTGATTTTTATGTATAGGATCGATTAATAATTCTTGAAAGAAAATCAAATATTTTTAAAGGTTTTTATTAGTTAATTGTTATCAAATTTATTTTATTTTCTATTGTCCACAAAAATTACTCTCACAAAAAAATAGTTTTTAATCTATGTCCATCTTATAGATAATTCCCATTATATGACTCATTTAGACATGTGATTTTCATTTATTATAGTACACTTGGTTATTTCTCCTAAAATTCAACACATCAACTTTACTATAAGAAGTGGTTCATGATAAATCCATGTAAATGTTACAAGTCAATATTCCAAAAAATGGCTATATAAATAGCCAATTCTGAAATGGCTATAAATTAAGGATCATATTAAAAAAGCAAGAAAATCTTTGAGTCAACTTGATTTTATTTTCAAACTCATTTTCATATTTTCAGTATTTATAAAGTTAAAAATATTTTTACTAGATTTTTGTGTAAAAATAAAAATATATTTGGATTAATTATGTTACTATGTAGATTATATAGATTTAAAAATAAAAATATATTTATTTTATAATATTTTTTTCATTAAAAGATATAATATATGAATACGTTTAAAAATAAGTGAAAATAAATAAAATATTAATAAGTTTGAAAATAAATTTTAAAAATAAAAATAAGTAGTATTTCTCATGAAAATGAGTAAAATAAATGTATTTTTTCATTTCTAAATAATAATATATATATATATATATTATTTTTTTGAAATGAAACCAAAACCTCTATACATATTTATAAATTTTATTATCTCCCTATTATGGTTAGACACTTACATCTGAGTTCAAAGGGAATTATCGTCATCAAAATTGGTCAAAAACTTTGCCACGTGCTCAAGGACAATTTTCAAAAACCGTTCAGCAATTTTGCTGACATCAACAAAATTCACTGCAATTTCCTGGCAGCTAGCATCCTTATGGTGTGTATTGGTGTTCGATGCAGTCAAGTGTCAATGTAATTTTTCTAACAATGAAAAATTATTTTTTATTAGGTCAAACTTTAAAGGGTTTACTCTAAAATTATCAAATTTAATCGTCGAGACTAAACAGGAGGAGGTATATTCTACAAAAATTTCGTAATATTTTTCAATATGAAAAATAGGTTCTTTCGAATTATTTCATGCGACTCTATGAAGGAGTTCATTTAGGATCAAACACCAAATTACAATTATTAGTAACAATTTTGGATAAATTTTACATCTAGATCCGCAATGTGCATTAAAATTTTAGATGATTGCATATATTTCTATTATTTTGAAAACAGATCTATTAGCCTAGATCGTAATTAAATGCCGACGAATTCAGCCTACTTCGTAATCAAATGCTAATTAATATCATAACCAATCTCTTTTCCCAGCAGCAAGGAAGTTCATCATTGTGTACCCCAATACAAATATAAAGCAACGCACCATAGAATAAACTTAAATTGTTTCACTGAAGAAGCACAATGAGATTGCTGGTCAACAAATAAAAAGTATCCAGTCCAACCAGCAATTTCTGTTCGTGGGGTGGGGAGTTTCAGCAACATGACACTCATTTCTTACATCATAAAATGTGACCACAATAGATGGCATCATCAGATATCCATTGGAGCGACACCTTCCTCAGCGGGGGTTCCCTGATCAGCAGCAGCTGGACCTGGTTCAGCACCGCCGCCTTGATCTGGAGCAGCAGCCTCATCAATAGGGGGCTCTTCACCTACTATCTCAAATTCATTTATCAGTCCTTGCACAGTTTCTTGATCCAATGTATGAAACGCCTCCCCCACTCCCACTACGGCAATTGTGCAAATTGAGCTGGTCAGTTTTTCACCTTGTAAGGTCTCCCTCAACGCAAAAAGTGCATCCTTGATCAGATTTTCTCGTGATGAGCCGACAAAACTCTCAAACTTCCGTTCTAAGTATGTCTTTGCAGCCTGTGACCGAGATCCAATTGCAAATGCTTGATATTCGAAGTAATTACCGCTTGGACAGTTGTAATATAGGTGAGCCCCAGATTCATCTAGACCACCGATCAGCAGGCCAACACCATATGGTCGCTTCCATGAGCGCTGCGTGCAGACCTGCATTAAAATAACGATAAACCTGATATTGAGTAATATATTTTAGAAGAAAATAAATGAAGCTTTTGCAATCAACACATGGAAGAAAGCCAAGAAAAAAGCCTCAGCAATACACATGGAAGATAGTAGCAAATGTAACACACATGCTTTATTTGAGATAGTAAGAGCAACAAGAAATCCCAATCAAACAGACATTTGATCACCAAAAAATAAAAATAACAATGAAGGACAATCAAGTATAACAGTGGGGTACTCAAAACTTGAGGATTTGTTTAGTGTTATTTCCAGCATTCCGGGGGAATATTTTGGAGAATGTATTATGAGTAATGGGATTAGGAACTTGTGGAGAATGAGAATACATTTGGATTTTTGCTAGGAAAAAATGATATGATGCATTTTGCAAAATATTTTCAACTATAGATATCTTGTTTGTTGTAGTTAGTGAAAAAAATTTTAAACGATATTTTGTTAGTACATAGTGGGGGTATGGTAAGATATATGATTATTTGAAGTAATGATTTATAAGTATTCTAAAGGAATAAAAATGTGTTTTCCCCAATATGTTAGTCCCAAATGAATTTTCCATTTTGGGATAAGAAAAACGTTTCCTCGAAATAACACCAAACAAGATCAGACTTTTTTGACCAAAAAAAATAAAAAGCTTGCACACAAATATTTAAATCCACAGACAAACTTGTTACAGACACATGCATATGAATCCACACACCTGTTCTACAATATGTAACGGCAATTCATTAAGAATAGAGATGCCTTTTTATGGGACAGCTTCAACAGTAACATCAAACATACAAGATGTAGCAGCAATTCATCAAGAAATGGAGAAGACAATTTAAGGACGACTTGTATCTAAATCACTAATTGTAATTGATATGTAACCTTGATCACCAAATATAAGAAATAAATGTTAGGAGATGTTCTACGTACACGGCTGTCCAAGGACTATAAAGGAGGTCATCTTTAGCCACCATCAGTTTATTAATTGGCAGATTTAAGGATACTACAGATGTAAATGGAAGCAATTTTGAATGGATATCATTGCTCCACTTTCAGAAGTAATAGTGAAATAAATTCACATTGTGTAAATAGACAATGTTGAGCGTCCTTTTTCTCTCACAGGGTAAAAGATAGGACAATTCACAAAATATTCTGTAACCCATGTAAACACAGAAACTTAAAAAAAGAGAACATATTAAACTGCAATGCAAAGCAAAAACATGATTTAATTTGAGGCCCTGATATCCAACATGCAGATAAAATTTAATTGCTAAAGATACTTTCTATATTATCCAGACTAGATGTCCAAAGAAATCAACATCCCTATCATCTAGAAAATCTTTTCCCAAAGTTGACAGCTACATTATAATCTATCTTATAACTGATAGTTGCCAATTTGCTTCCATGGAGGAGTGCTGCAAGATTGGTTCTTGCAGTGGCGGGTCTGTCATTCGTTCTCTCGGTGGTGAAGTAACTCCAGAGAACTGGCAGTGGATGTATAAACAAATGCAGACAAAAGGACTTCCCATCCCTGAGCCCGACAATTTTAAGGATTACCGGTAACTTTTGACTGTGTCAATGTCATTATTCCTTGTAGTTCAAGCACAAGGCAATTTGGAGTTGCATCCTAGGGCACTGGTTTTTGTTAATGCCTGCAACTGCTGTCTTTAACCTTTGCAGACAATGTTGAAAACTGATATTTTCAATTATTCAACTTACCACAAGTCTTCTGATTCAGCATTACAATCTTGTACAGCCTCCTACTTTTGTTGCTTTATTACATCATCTTTGTGACAAGTAATTTGGACTTTTATGGCCCAAGTTTCACCAGTATCATAGTTCAATGGCAGTCATTGTTTTTATTAAGATAAATATGTACATCTAACCAACTTATGCCAGCTCCCCAAACTATGATCCCCTCCCTGAAAAGAAAGCCATCCACATTTATTCCTATATTTCCCTTCATGGTTGTGTCCAGAAACTGTTCACGCCTCAATTTTAATTTTGCTTTAAAAGTCCCTTTACAAACTTTCTTGGCGAATATCTATATTCATAAGTAGATAACTAATAAATGCACATCCAATCATCAGTAGACCTTAAAACATCTGCATTTGAACTACATTTTTCCATTGTTACAAGTTACAACATAAATTCAATAGACAATCTTTTCCTTTCTTTACAAAAACACTGTCAGCAATCAATTGAAATCATTTTAATGTACATGTGTATGCCAAGTATAAATGGAATCAACACTACTCTGAAAACTACAACTTGGACCTGCATCCGATTATTTAAGCTTAATTGACAGCTCTACTTCTTATCATTGTTTGCACCCTCAGCTCTAAAATGTTAAACCAATCTACCAGGTAAACCACAAAAATTCAGCAGAACAAACTTTCAAAGTAAAAATTGTGCACACATCCAAAATTAAAATAAACAAAAAAATAAAAATAAAGAACACATCTAACTCTGAAACAAGAGTAACGTGTTTACAAGATAATAAAGAAACATGCAGAGAAATAATTTGTTTCCACATGCAAACACTGGCACATGCTAAATATATTATTTAATGCAGTCCCCAAGATAGTCCATAGCAACAACTAATGTAAAGATCACCACCAGTCCTCTATATGAACAAAAGCCAAAAAATTCATAACAAGGAAAGGAACAAGTTTGTCTTAACCATTTCTACTGCATCACATTTAGATATCACATAAGTTTAGATCAAAACATCTGACCAGGTTGTGCCAACAAACATTATGCTTTAAAGTTTCATGGGTCAGACTGTGACACAAACTTTCACATGATATCAAAAAAAAAAATTCTTAGATTAACTTGGAAGAAACTGAGATACAACTTTTCGGCCATAAAGCAGCCAATCCTACAAGGCTACATCCTCGTAGTTTGAAATACACACTATGCAGAGACAGGCCCTCTGACATGAGCACTTAGAGGAACAAACACAGTTCTATTATAGTGCAGAAGCAAGTTTAGTCCAAAAGCCAAGGGCAGTCTAAGGACACTTCTTCTCGACCTTCCACATTTCTCACTAGAAACTCTATCATTAACTTGTGCTGGACTCTGCACCTTATGCTTAAGCAACCACTATGGAACAATGCTACAACTACAGAACAAGCTAAAAGTTGACAAGAAATACAGCAAAACATTTTGTAAAGAGAGTTTCTTTCATAGACAAGCTTTAAAAAGAAAGGCAGCATATCATAGAACTGTAAGATTTCTCCTTAATATAGAAGCATACTTCAAATTAATCAGTTGAATGTACCGCACCATTTCTTCAAGTTCCTTTTGCCACCAAAATATGGCAAAGTAATCACTAAAACCAAAAATTCAACTTCTAGTTTCTCTTCATTAGTTTTCCTCTTCAAACTGACATGGGTAAGTCAATTTTCATTTTGTCAATTTCTCCCTTTCTCAGTTAGTTTCAACCAAAAAGTCCTATATTCCATCGACAAAATTTAATTAAAGAAATCCTCACAGTATGCAATCCCATTCTAAAACCCTACATCTCAATTCCACAATTTCAAATGTGCAATTCCTCTGTCTAAGTAGGTCAACATTATGAAAGTTCACTAATGAAATTTCGTAGAAGGTTTTTCTTCACATCCATCAGAGAAATTCCCATACTATTATTCGTCAATCTAAAACCCAAACTCTCAATTACACAATTCTCCCCATCTTTCACACAAACAGTTAGAGTTTCATCAAGACATAGTTAAATCATCGATAAACGTTCATCAGGTTTTTTCTTCAGATCCTTTCGCGGAATTTCCACACTACTAGTCCTGAATCTTACCCCCTAACTCTCGATAACACAATGCACCAAACAACAAATCATCAAACTAGTACGAGAATTGAAAAATGAAACACTTAGGGTTTAACCAAAACATTAAATTAAAACCTGAGCCTTGTCGGCTAGCTGAACAACAAGGCGGCCTACGGGGAGCGGCGACTCGTAGGTATAGAAATAATTAATGCACTCGTTGCGCATGTATCGGGAGAGTACTCGACCGTCGGCGGTGAGTCCGGCGATGGCGACGCCGATGTGGTCGTCGACCTTGAAGATCTTCTTCTGGTGCGAGGAAAGCTCCGAGCTGGCCTTGTTGACACACGCGAGCACCACGTGAGTCTTCGATCTCAGCCCTATCGCCGCCGAGCCCTGCTTCACCGCCTCCATAGCGTATTCTACTTGGAATAGCCGCCCCGCCGGCGACCATGTTGTGACGTCGGTATCGTACTGGTTCCTGAACATTTTGAATATATAATGGAGTCGTTTGTATAGAATTACAGAATATAGATCAATGATCTGTATGTATCTCTCTGTTTGTCTCTCACTCTCTATTTTAGTAGCAGAGGAGAGAGAAGGGGGTGAGTTTGCTTTTCTTTTCTTTTTCTTCAAGGCAAGAGTAAAGAGAAAAGAAATATTCGGCATGGTGGGTGGATTGGCCCTTGGGGGGCTTGATTACACCAGATCCTAGGCCCAAGGTTGTAGGCCTGGATCCATATTATAGAAATCGGGCTCAATTTTTTCTTTGGGCCCAAACAAATAATTTCGTCTTCTTCGTATGTAAGTTTGGACGTCTGAAAGCCCATTAATTATATTTTTATAGAGAAATCCTGAAATTATCGGATTGCTTTGAATGGGTTATAGAGGTTGCAATAAAAATTGGAATAAATTACCAAAGTCCAGAGATCCAAATTCGAATCTAGTAGATGCTAAAAATATTAGAAATAACTCAAGATTATAAAAGTATGAAACATCTACAATTTCAAATCTTAAGTTTATATTCGGAATTAAATATAAAATAATTTTTTAATACAATAATTTTGGTTTAAAATGGGAAATTTTTCTTATTTTTGTATTTTATATGTGTGAAAATTAGTCACACATTGAGTACAAAACTTTATTATCTTCCAATTTCCCTACACCACTCAACAATAAAGAAAACATGCATGGGGTAGATAGTTCAACTTGCGAATATTTTCATGTCTTAGGTTCCTTATGTAACATCTCATGCCATAATGATAGTGAACATAAAATTCACCAATTTAAAAAAATGCATATGAATATATTAAATACCCATCTAACAAGTGGCTTAGAGGTCAATCGCATGTCACGCTTATGGGATTGAAATTTATTCGATATTTTAATTGGCTTGACACTTGAAATTCAATAATTGGTTGCCCAAAATACAGTAAAATATATAGGATTAATTTTCCTATATCCCCTCTATTTTTATTAAATATTATATTATCTTTTTATTTTTTTAATTGTTTTAATTTATCCTCTTATACTCTCATTTTATTTCACTTTACCCCATTGTAATTAATTAATTAAATTATCTTATTTATTATTTATAGTAAAATTACTTGCATCGTTCTAAAATTAATAAACTTATATTTATATTCTAATAATTTTTCAATTTAGTTAATAACACTTACACATTAAATTTATTTAAAATTTTATTATACTTAATTTTTAGTTGTTATTTTTTAACTTGATATAGTTTTTATTAAATTACTATAATAGTCGAATATTTTTTATTAGTTAATACACTTTACTTATAAATTTTTTAATCATTAAAAATCTAAAAAATATATAAAATATTCCTAAATAATATTTACTCAAAACTTAAGATATTAGTAATAAATTTTTAATTATGATAGAATTATCATAAGTTCATAAGAACTATATTACATCCAAAAATAATCATTATAATTAAGTATTAATAATAAAAATAAATGCTAAAATGACTATATTTTTTAAATTAATCACAGTATCTATTAAATTATGATAATTTGACTATTTATAATTTATTTAATAGTATTAAATTAAATCTAAAAATGACTTCTTTTTATTTTAATATTTTATTTTATGAAATTTTGATATTTTCATTGACAATGAGAAATTTATTGCCAATAGTTTACGCATTTAACAAAATATTTTAAAAAAATATGTTATATATTTTTATATTTATGATAAGTAAAAAAGATTTAAGTAAAACATATTATCTAATAAAAAGTATCATATGATATAAAAATTTAATAAAAACTATGTCTATAAAAAAAATAGATATTAAAATTGATGTACAATAAAATTTTAAATGAATATAATATTAAATATTAATTGATTAAGTTGAAAAAAAATATTAGAATATAAATATAAGTTTATTAATTTTAAAATATTTTAAAATAATTTATAAGGGTAATTTAATTAATTTTTTTAAAATAATAAAAGTATAAAGGGTAAAGTGAGACATAATAAGTGAAACAATTGAAAGTATTAAAAAATAAAGTGATATTCAAAAATAAAATGAAATAAAATAAAATAAATCCTAATTTATATTGTTGAACAAGTCTGTTTAAGTGTCGCCTCTTGAAACCACAAGGTAAAATGCCACATGTACTAAGTTTCTAAACCCGTACCAGCCAATAGGCACCTCTAGGATTCCTATAGCTTTCAAACCCATACTAAGTTTTTTTATGTCACGACGAGGACATCATGTTTTGAAATAGAAAATACTGAAATAGAGAATGCTGTAATATTCATTTTAGATCAAATATATATGTAAAAAATAAAAATGGGCACTTATATGATGAGTAGCAATAATTTTTATGTGATTGCTAATTTAATGGGTGGTGACACCTTAAGCCAGGTCTAATTGCGTCCTCACCTACACAAATCAAACTTGGTAGACTTTGCCTTGTTGATGATCAAGTGGGCAAGTGCAATCAGGTCCAGCCTTCTCGTACAAAAATAATCAAAAAATACAAATAAAGTTTTGTAGTTCTGGGCCATTGGCTATCTGCTTTTATGCTTTAGATCTTCTTAATTCTTTCAAGACATAATTACTTCACTCATAGATTCCCCCCAAAGCTGATTGCTTTAATCACATATAATATATATATATATATATATATAGACACACCTTTCATCTACTTTTCTCTTAATTGATCTGTCTCAACTCAATCCTTGGATCTAACTCTTCCTCATTATCTCTTTGTGCTTTTTCAATATCAGATTTAAAAAACCATACAAACCCCGAATAATTATATATATATAATTTATATTAATATAAAAAAATTATAGAGTTGATGCCGCCCACCCCTTAAGTCGGTTTTTATTTGCAATGTGGAATACGAAGGATCCGAACTACCTGATTCACATATAATTTAATGAATTCGCTATGGAGCAATCATTGTTATGGGATTTTGCGGCCGAAATTTAGTATAATACAATCATTATGGGTTGGATTTTTTGTACGCAAAAATGTACAGTTTTTGTTGAAAACATGAAAATAGTTGAAGCATATCTCGCTATTTACCCCTTCAACGTACTAGATGCAGATATTTTGAAAGTTTAAAATTAATCAGACAAAATTGAGATATCTAAATCATTAAATAAACAAAAAGATTGAATTGGAGAGCATTAAATGTGCAGATGAAACAAAAGTTGGTGGTATGATAGCATGGTCAACAAGAGGATCCATTGAACTCTGTTTGGGCATTGATATCCCAATAATGGCCCGAAAGAAGACACTTTCTTTTAGTAAAGAAGAGGGTTTCAACCGTGGACACCACTTCTTTGTTTTGTTCTTTTGTTTGAATTTTAAATATAAAAGTTTGCAGTGTTTTAACGTGGGGTGTTTTGTGTTCGAGAAGTGCAATAACCAAATGCCACAAAAAAAGGAGATACTTCCATGCTTGTGGGTCCTATTTTATAATGAACGACTGTTTTCCTTCCTTGTCCAAAATCTATAAATAATTTATTGAATGGCCAATTTCAATGATATGCATCTTTTATTAAAATCTATTTCTTACAAATAAGGATTGGATTAGAGTTTGTTTTTTAAAATAAGGATTTAGAGTATGAGTTAAAGATTTCAAATTATAAATAAAATAAATTGCATTTATTTGAATAGTTTTATGTTATTAAGCGTGATACTGTTTGTTATTTCATTTCAGTCATTTTTATTTTAAAAGAGAATAGTAAAAAAATAAAACTTAAAAAAAAAAGAATTAATTTTGAGAGTTTGATTGAACGTGGGATAAAAGTGTCATGTTGAGTGATTGAGTATAAAATTTTTCTTAAATTTTCTATGAATATTAATTGTTTTTAAGAGTTGTATTAGCATTATTTTGAATCTTCTTTTTTATTGTAAATGATATTATTATACTATTCATATCCATCTTTTTTAATGATTTACTTTAAGCGTACATATGCTTGTACATGTACATATACATTCATACTATTTTCTGCGTATATACAAAATTATTTCTGGTTCCTATAAAAAATATTAATAATATCAGGTGTATAACAAGAAAATATTGTGCCACAAATGGATGCATAATACATTAAGTCAACCGACATATATCCAGTAAGCCTTGATTCTTTTTAATATTGGTACAACGAATTTGAAATTCAATTTATATTGAAGTTATGATGAATTTAAAATTTATTTTGTACTGAGCTTGTTAAAAAAAATATTTTTCAATCAATAACTTTATATTATTTGGATCATTTTTTTTTTCACTCAAAGAATTACAAACCAACGGCTTTAAATATCCGAGTATTTGGAATTCTCCCATTTTTTTAAGTGTTTATTGAATTTAAAAAATTTCAATTGAAATTTCGCCATCAAATAATAGAAATTATTCCACACCTTGCAACTTCTAAACTTTTTTTTCACATCCCAAATCAAAAAATATTATTTCAATGATATTCTAGAGGTGATAGATATAGTTTGAATATGTACTCCAAATTTTGAAAAATCATCTAGAAAAATGGACAAAGAATGTCGATTTTCTTTATACACATGCTACGAATTGCCCTTGCAAATTTATTAACTATCATATAGTTAGACAAGATAATACCACAAAAGTGTTGATAACATATAAATAATTTTATTAACTTAAAAAAAATATTTTACGATTCAAATATGTTATCACATGTTAGTATCATGTTCCCCAATAAGACCTATGTTTTAGTAATAGCCAATATTTTCGAAATCGCTAATCGGTGTGTTCGATTAATTTTAAATAACTGTTTTTTGTGGTTTCATCAGTAAAAAATTGATTAAATTTATTTTTTATTTTTTTGAAAAAATTGAAAATTAAAAATTTAATATTTTATTATATATATATGTGATTATTTAAATTTTTGACTTTATTAACTATATTTTAATTAGTTATTTTTTGTACATTTAAAATATATTGCATAACAATTAGTTTATTATATTATAATTTTATATAATTTAATAAAAAAATATAATTAATTTTTATTAGATCGATTAAATCAACTATTAAACAAGTCCGATCAATTAAATTATTGATCGATAATAAGAGAAATTTAATTATGAAAACAATAATTACTATATATGACATTGAAATTATTACGTCCCCTTGTTGACCTTGGCCTTGGAAAAAACTAATTATTTGGTTCTTCAAACAATCGCATCTGAACTTAAATCCAATTATCCTAATATCACGTGAGTAGGCCCAAGCCTACGGGTAGGGGTGGTAAATAGGTTGTGTTTTTGAAACATTTTTGTCAAAATTGGAAACTTAATTTGTTGATATTTTTATAGATGCAATTTGACCCACCTAAACCCAAAATTCGATAAATTGAATTCTTTACACTTGCTAAATTTATTTTATAATGTTATTTTTTTAATATAATTATTTTTTATAAATATATTATGAGAAAAAAATTAATATTAAAAAATAATATTACCAACAGAAAATTATTTATTTGTAAGTTTATATATGCATGCAAACTAAACATAGAAAAGTAAGGGAATATATACATATATATATATATATATATTTTTAAGGATTACAGACTTTTGTTTATTTGTTTATTGTGTCATAATCTTTGCCATTGTGCCAATTTGTGAGATCTAGAGATGCAAGCAAATAGAGTGAGTAATATGAATTTTTACTTCAATTTTGAATTGGGCAAATCTAAGTTAGCACTTAAACTAATTACCACACATACTCATCATAATGTTGGCACCATGTCTTCATAATCTTATTGTTTTAGTTTTTTTTAGCTTGAATTATGAAATTATTCTTAAAATTTAAATTATTTATAATTTTTTTTTATCTAAGTTTATAAATTATAAATATATCCTCGACTTTTGTTTCTATTTTATAAATTCTACCTAATGAGGGAGTATTTATAAAATAAATAAAAATTTTAAAGAGTATTTGTAATACTTCAAAATGATATTTGTAATTTTAAAAGATAATTAGATTTTTTTTATAATTAGGCTAAAATTCAATAATTATTTTTTATAATTTACTTTTTTTGTGGAAAACTTTGTGTGGGGCCTAATAAATAACACTATTATTCTTTTTCATGAGTTGAACTTACTGTAAAAATTACATGTATCTTGTTGTTCATCTGATTGTAATATTATTATAAGTAACCTATATATGATTGCTACTGAATATAAAAAATTACTAGATTACAAGTATCTTGTGATTAGATAAATCCGATTTATCGTTAATTATAAATTGAATTACATTAATCTCCAAAAATCCCACTTTTCTAAACTGGTTATTTCTCATTAATGTAACATAGTTCAAAAGGAAACATTAGATAAAATAAATACTAATTTCATGTATTTTTCAGGTGAAACAAATTTGAATTTCATTTTGTCTGTCTTAATGAGAAGCTGCAATTTTGGACGTACCAAAATGATGACTATTCTCTTCTCATTAATTAAGCAATTTTATGAAGTTTGAAACTAGGTGAAAGCATTAATGCATTGTTTGCTAAATTTAGAAAAAAAGTGATTTTTGACTTTGAGTTGGATTTAAGTATTTTAGGTATATTTTAAGGTGTTGATTTTATTTTTTAATTCTTTTTAATAAAATAAATATTTAAAAAAAGATAGATGATGCTGAAAAACAAATCAAGTTACTCAATAATTAACTTTATATCAATTCCTAAAATTTATTAACTTTTTGGTTCATCATTAAATTTATCATATAAATTCATATATAAAATGTACTTACCCACACATCAACACAATCTATTTTGTAGAAGCGTGTTGAATATATTTATATATATATATATAGAAGAATTCAATAATTTGAAACAAAATATAAATCTAAAAAATATAATTCTTTTTTTTTTTTGAATAAATAAACACAATTCAATCATATAGAAACAACAATCTCAACCCAATTTTATGGAATATTTGTAAAGAAAAAAGAAAAGCCGTGGCACCATACAGTGACTGGGAACACCTAGACATCGTACAGCAAAACATCTCCGCAGGTGGACCCACTCTTCACAGTTTCTTAAAAATAAATTTTCTCTCGCATCACTCGCTTTCTCTCTCTTTCTTCTTCTTCGTGTTGTCTGACTCTGCAGAATTTTTTCTCTGCAGACAAAAGCCTCACCGAACAAGAAGAAAGAAAAAAGAAAAAAAATAAAATAAAATTAAACAACAAACCCTAGCCTCCCACAGACAGAAGTACAAAGCGCTCTCTGCTTCCATTTCCATGGAGTCTCTGTCTAGACCTCCGCACAGAAGAAAGCACTCCACCACCACAAATGCCTTCTCCTTTAAGAACCCTTACGACGACGTTTTTCTGTCTAAAGGAGGCGAAAGGGAGTCGTTAGAAGCTCATGAGTACGTTGAGATTTTCTCCGGGTCTTCTTCCATCCCGGTGCTTGATCTTTCGGGTCTAGATGAGAGGGTCGGGTCGGGTGATTGTCGGAGCTCTAAACTAGATTACTCCAACATTTTCGGCGGCTTGAGGAATGATGATGTGGCTGTGCCTTATGAGGAGTTGCTTAATGGTTCAGCAAAGAAAACTAAACCGAGGTGAGTTTCTCTTCTTTCCTTTTGCCAAAAATTATGAATTTTAATGTAAATTTTGGGACTTCTGCATTCTGTTTCTGGCCAACATTTTTCACTCTTGTTGCTAAGTGAATGTTGTGTCATTGTGCTGGATTGATTGTTATTAGCATATGGTTTGCATGTTTATTTATTCTTTTCATTGATAAGCCTCTTTAACTTTCTTTTCCTGCTCTTGCCTGTGCTTCAAAAAACTTATTCTATCACAAATATTTTCGAATCGTTCTCAAAGTTTTCTTTTTTGAAAAAATTATTATTGTTTGGTTGATTGTATGTTCATCTGTGGAAAAATATTTCGAACTATATTTGACTAATCTGCTGGAGTTTTGTTTTTGTTTTTGTTTTTGTTCTATACCTGTAATGGAACCGATTAATATGGCTTTAAGAGTTGACGACAAAAATTTACTCTTGGCTGGGCTTATCTGATCATATCTGGCTATGTTAATTGTTAAATGAGAGGGTATTGAAAAATCCATTTGGCTCGCAGCGGTATATTTAAATTTCTGTGAAAGCTCTTCTATTGGCTAGAGTTAAATTTTGTAGTTAATAGTTTTTCAAATCTACTGCTAAAAATATTTACAATGATTCTCCTTATTCAGTCATTCCTGGCTGTTACTTCTTTTGGCAGTCATATAATCAATGGCAATGTTCAAACTTTGCCTTCGGTATATTGTGAAGACTTTTACACATGACTTTATTTCGGATTTCTTTCACATGTAATTTGTTGAATTTATTCCAGAACAATAAAGTGCTTTAGTCTAGAGCTGCCTCTTATGGGAAATGCAAGAATTTATTAACCGCATTTTGCCATGTGGCGCATGCTTGAATTCTTGTAGCTTTTTTGCGGCTTGTCATGTTACATGACATGAAGATCTGTTTTTATTCGTTCTTATAAATGGCAAGCCTATAACAATCATAAGAATAATAATAATAGCTGATTCCTTGGATTCTTGTACATAGCCAGTATTTCAAACTTTTTGAACATTAATTTGTTTCTGGCTTTCCTTCCTAACTATAAATGAGGTTGTTAGGGTGTAGAAAGCGGAATATGTATCAAAGTTACCAGACTTGCGTTCATTAGGAATCTGTGGAAATTATATTATTTATTACATCCAAGTTCTAATTTGTACATGCTAAATCTCATCAACCATAATTTAGCATCTGAAGTTCATCATTTATGAAGCTTATGCTTTTTTGCCTAGACTAGGAAAAGTAAATTAGAAGAACCTTTTAATTTCTATTCAAGCAAATGAGGTTTTTTTTCCCTGAGTTAGGCCTCATATACTAGTTGAAAATATATATTATAACAGAGCATGACACTGATGTGTGCGCAAGTTACTGGAAAGCCTTGTGGCAAACGGGGTGAAATATGAAGTGAAATATATTTGGCTTAATTTACTCCAAATCAAATAAATGAAAAAAATCAGTTGGACGTTCTCTCCATTGGGAGGATTATTCATATTTGGTTTTCTCGCTCATGTTTCTGTTATCCAGTGTTGCCGTATGCATTTTGTTTATATGTTAAATCTGATGATTAAAAGCTTTTTCCTTTCCCCCTTTCTTTTGGTTGGAGGAGGGCCGCAGGTGGGTGGGTGGGTGGGAAGGTGTTAGGAGGGAGAGGCGGAAATGAGGAGTGGAGTGATTTCATTCATCAAAGGTTTTTAGAAATGATATCTTCTTTTAGATTGTAGTAATCTTTTGCATTTAAAGGATGCACGTTGTATCTCCCTCACATTAAGAGTACATGCATATCTTCAAACAAACATGATCTAGTTATTTAATTTATATTTCTTGCTTTTACCACGCATCCCCTTGTTTGAACATAGATTGATGGAAAGAGTTGTTTGGTTGCCTGTTCTAAATCCTTTGTATGTCTGTTACAGGAATCCAACAGATGCGCGGTCGCCTCTGCAAGAATCAGGATCTCTACATTCTTCAGGAAAGACGAAAATGTCCTCTGGTGAATCTGATCAATCTGTCGATGGAGTTAAGCAGCAGTTTAACATGTCTTTCAATAGGACCAGCCAAAGAAATAGTGATGCTTCAAATGGGAAAACACACATAGCACAGCTCCATGCTGTTCCTGGATTTACTTATTTCGTTGATGGAACTCCTCTGCTGCAGAAGACAGAAGACGACGGGCCTGTATCTTCACTGAAACGCAAAGTTAGTCGCACCTGGAGTTTCAGTGCTGAAGTTGATGCTGTTAAAGGTAAAGGTGGATTAAGTTGCGAGAATTCACATATACCTGATAAATCGCACAATGTGAATGAAGTTAACCTCAAATCACATTTCTCGAAAGTGCCACCACCTTCAAGTTGTCCATCAAATCTAAGTGATAATAAGGATCCCAGGCAATCCAAGGCATCAAAGTTTGCTTCTAAAGAAGATGCTTCTGAAAAGATTGCTGGTGAATGTTCACCACCTTTCTTTGGTGAGGAATTTGATGAAAATTCGGTTGCTGCTGTATCTGCTGCTGCCTTGAAGAAAGCCATAGACCAGGCGCAAGAAAGTATAAGAATAGCAAAAATGATAATGGAAAGGAAAAAGGAAGGTTATCAAGATGGTTCTAAGCCTAGAACAAGGGGTATGAAGATTGACCATGAGGCTAATGGTTCAAAACAGAACAGTGCTAGGGAAAAATATGAAGAATTAGATCCTATATTCACTGGGATTGATGGGAAATTTACTCCATCCCTCAGTCAGAAGGGTACACTTATTCATGCTGCAAATTTTGAGGTGGAAAGGGCATGGGAGAATGTTGAATCAGCTAAAGAACATGGAGAGGCATTTCCGGAGAGGGGTAAGTTATCTGCTTCGAATTGCAGTCAGAGCGAGACACTTCATATTAATGAAAAGGTTGAATCGGAAAAGCTTGGGGAAAATGTTGAAGCAGCTAAAATGCATAGAGATGCAGATTTTCCTGGATTAGTAGCCAATGCAGAGTGTAGAACTGCAAATATGGAGTCTGGGAAGGTAGGCAACAACAATATCTTAATGCTCTCCATGAAGAAACTTGCATCTCACCTTTGGGGGTCGGAAGCCAGCAAGAATACCTTGGAACGGGGAGAAGTAACTGTTCATCATACAAAAGGTCCCGAAGTTGTTGCTGAACTGGTGGAAAGGGCTCTTAATACATCCCAAAGGACAAAAGGGCTGGAGAAGACTGTGGAGGAAGCTGAACAGTGTCGGGCTACATTTGATCATGCAAAAAACCCTGAAAATATGGTGGAAAGGGTTCTCAATACTTCTCAAATAACTCAAGAGCAGGAGAAGGTTGTGGATGAAGCTGGTGAAAATTTGAGGATCAGCCAGGAGGATGAAGTGGTGACCGAGGAGAGTGAAAATGACACAGATGATAAGGTAAAGCATGAGAAGAAATTTGAAGTGCGTGAGGAGATGCTTAACGTGGAACACATCACATCGCTGAGGTCAGAGTTCAATAATTCTCTTATTGAATCATGTAATCTGGTTGGGAATGAAACTCTGGAGCAAGAAGAGACACAGAAGAAATCTGAAAATGTCTCTGAGTGGAAAGAAAATTGCCAGAGACATGGGAAATCTTATGATGAAGAAGAAAATAGTATGAGGCAGAAAGAGGCTCACCTATGGTTTGAAAGTGAAGAGCAGCTGAAGGAGGCCTTGGAGGAAGAAATCAATGAGAGGGAGCCCGACGTCTTTCCAGAAATAGGAGAGGTTGAAAAAGAAGTTGATGAGGCTCATGAGCCAGAACTTGACGACAAGAAACAGAATAATGCTCACGATGGAGATGTGCCAAAATTACCTGGAGAACTTGAGCAGAATAAAGTTGGAGAGAGACATATGAATACTTTTGAATATGAAGCTACTGAGACCATAGTTATGGAGGCAAACAATTGTGCTGAAGTTCAGAAGAGTGCATCTTTTTGGGATGCTGAGGAAACAAACAACACTCTTAGAGGAGCAGGGAGAAGAGGAGAAGATCATAATAAATGTCAGTTTCAGGAGGTTGCTTATGAGAAGGATATTGATGAAGCTGTTGATGCGTATAGTACTGATGCTAGCACCATCTTTAATGAGGCTCATGCTAATGATGCTAGCACCATCTTTAGTGAGACTCGAGAAGCCTGCAATGTTGACTTAAACAACAAAGCAGAAGAATATCAGAAAGCTGTTAAAAATTACGAAGAGAATGCTACTGTACCCGAAGTAACTGGAACATTGTCAGCAATTGATGAGGAAAATGAGGCAGAGCAATTGGTCCACCTGGAGGATAATGAAATGCCTGGAACGAGCTTGCGTCGAATTGCCTCTGAAGAAATTTTTATTGAAACCAAACTGCACAATGCCTTTGCAGGTCTTTCTTCCGAAGGCAAGATGGAAAATGTTGGCGTCATGGATGCTGATGCTGAAGAAAAACTGCCGGAAGATGAGAATGCATTCAAAACAACTGGTGATATTCATGATGCTGCTCATGAGTATGCAGCTAAAATGAACAGCGAAAATTTACCTGAGGTCCATGCATCTGATAATAGAACAGCAGAATTTGATCTCACAGATGTAAGACAGGTGTTGGAACAAACTTCAGAGAGCGACGAAGGATCTGTCTCAACCTTCAGTCTTGAAAATATAGATGGGTCGTCTGCTCATGAATCTGAAGAATGTGCAGAAAATGCAAAGGACAAGACCTCAAACAAGGAAGAACTAAACGGTGAACTTGAAATGTTTTCCAATGAAAGAGAATGTGCTGAGGAACTAAGTGAAGGGTTATACGCTCAGTTATATAGTGAACCAAAAGAAATGGAGAAATCCATGGAAACTGAACGATCTGTAGAAAGAGGTCCAAGCATGGAAAATAATAAGGAGAATCTTGTTGGAACCTCACCCATGGAAGAGAAAGATGCCAACGAAGGTTTGCAAAACGTTGAGAGAAATGATCACCAACAAAGAATAGAAGCCATGAAGAGGGGAAGAGAGCGGGAAAAGGATAGAATAGTTGTGGAACGAGCAATACGCGAAGCTCGTGAGAGGGCATTTGCTGAAGCTCGAGAAAGGGCAGAAAGAGCTGCTGTGGAGAGAGCAGCTGCTGAAGTTCGACAAAGAGTTATGGCAGAGGCTAGGGAGAAGCTTGACAAGGCGTCTGTGGTGAAACAACCGGTTGATAAGGTGTCCACAGAAGCCAAGCTTAGGGCAGAAAGAGCTGCAGTAGAAAGAGCCACAGCAGAGGCTCGTGAGCGTGCTCTAGAGAAAGCAATGTCTCAGAAATCCACAGAGACAAGAACACTGGCTGACAAATACCCCACAGAAAGGTTTTCTGGATCTTCCAGAAATAATGGACTGAAACACAGCTATTCGTCCTCGGTGAGTATCAGTTGTCTGTTTATTGCTTGCTACAAAGATAATATTCACTTGTATGCCAGATGATGATGGATCAGACTTTCCTGCAGGATCTGGAGAATGGAATGAATTCTGAATCAGCACAGAGACGTAAAGCAAGATTAGAGAGACATCAGAGGATAATGGAGCGAGCAGTATGCACTTCTCCCTTGTATATTTGAATAGCTAGAACTAGAGACAATTTGTAACTCTTTTCCCCATTCAACTTGTCTTTTCAGGCAAAAGCCCTTGAAGAGAAGAATATGCGTGATCTTCTTGCCCAGAAAGAGCAGGCTGAGAGAAATGTAATATATCTTACGACAAATTTGAACCATGATTGCCAAAATCCCAATGTATTTGTGTTATTGAAAATTAAATTTGTGTTGTTGACAAGGGTCTGTATCTTATTGCAGAGACTAGCTGAATCTCTTGATGCTGATATTAAGAGATGGGCCACAGGAAAGGAGGGGAACTTGCGTGCACTTCTCTCAACTTTGCAATATGTATGTATTGGCTCCCCATATGCCACTGATTTACTATCATGTTTACTTGTGTTTCTTAGTTTATATTTGCATATCAACTTCCAGATCAAGATTTGAAAACAAATTGGGGGATGTCTTTGGTGGTAATGATATGTATAGTGTTCGAATAAATTGCTATGAAAAGCGGTTTACTTCTAAAGCTTGCTTATTTTTGTTAGAAGTGATGATGAGATTATGGATAAACCTTGTAATATAGCCGAGACAACCCCCCCAACCAAAAAAAATGAAAAAGAAAAAGTAAGAATAAAAAATAAATAAATAAATAAATAAATAAATAAAACAACTATGTTAAGTCCAAACTCTGAAGCTATAGTATTTTTTTTTTTTTTCAAATCTTTAAGCTGAATATGAAATAAAACCTGCAGCCAATCAATTAGCCAACCAATATTTTGTGTTAATTCATTTTCTTATGCAGATCCTTTGGCCAGACAGTGGTTGGCAGCCTATTTCCCTGACAGAGATCATAACAACTGCTGCTGTAAAAAAAGCTTACAGGAAGGCAACTCTTTATGTACATCCTGACAAATTGCAGCAAAGAGGAGCTAGCATTCAGCAAAAATACATATGTGAAAAGGTTTTTGATCTTCTCAAGGTATGCTAAAATTTCCCTGGAAATTAGAAAAGGTACTTGCTGTATGGTTTTAAGGACACTTAATACGTAGAATAGAATCCTTGCTAGCATCGTAAAGAACTTCATTTGCTCAGTAATGAAAAGAAAATTGACAAGACTGTTAGAATTTGCTGGTGCAGTATTAGGCTGCAGAGTGCATGTTAGATAAAATATGAACAACACTTGCACTTTGCACTGAGTTAAAAAAATTGAACTAGTGTTTTCTGAAGAGAATTCTTATGGAAATCTAGACTGTCAAGAGTCCACAAAGTTTACTCGTAATCACTTGGTACACATGATGTCTCATCGCGTCACTATGAAGTCAGTGGCAGCTGGAGTTGTAAATTGGGATAATCTACAATAACACACAGCAAATTCAAGTGATGGTCTTGTGTAGGAGGGTCATTGGTCAAAAAATGCTACTAATTCATGAGTCTCTTACTGTCTTTTCCAATTCTTCGATAAGTCGTGTTTCTTTGTTGCTTGGCAATACATCTCACCAATGCTCTTGCTTTATCTACCGCAGGCGGCATGGAACAGGTTCAACTCTGATGAGAGGTGAATAACGATGTAGTGGCAATTGTATCCACAATGCATCTTTGTATTTACTTAATTAAATTTATTTTTTCCTTGGAGAGGAGGTCTATTTCCATACTATCACCCGGTGGATAGAGATGGGAAAACTGAAAAAATGGTGTTAGTGAATTACTGTATTTCAGATACCTAGATATAATTCAATGGCCTTGCACCAGTGATATGCAGAAAAGTAAATTTACTATGGTTCAAATAATCCCATTTTTTCACAACGCAACAGAAATCTATTTATTGGCAGTATCTGTCCCAAGGAATCGGGTGCATGCATGATGTAAAGCTTGAACATGGATACCATGGTAGATTTTCAATTTGAACAATGCTTTTTAACTTGTAGAATTAACCAATTTTGACTACAAATTTATACAAAAAATATCAAAAAATGTTACAAATTTTTATATAAATACATCTAAGTTACAAATTTATATTTTTTGCTTATATTCTATTTAAAAAAAATGTTGATATTTTTAATAATCTACATCCATAATTGTGATCATTTATTTAATAATCAATTTATTAATTTTATATTATTTTTATTTTTAGAATGTCGAATCTTACAAAGTTCGAATTTATTGTTTTTGATATTTCTAGCAATATTTTTTTGGCATGGACTTTTGATGTTGACATTCATTTCGATACTATGTTCCTTGAAAAAATAATAAAAGAAGGAAATGAAACATTTTTATAGGATCGCGCAAAGACAATGATATTCCTACGTCATCATCTCCATGAGAAATTAAAAATTGAATATTTGACAATAAAAAAACCATACGTCCTTTGAATTTTTTTGAAAGAAAGGTATGACCACAAAAAAATACAATAATACCTCTTAAATCTCGCTACGATTGGATGCACTTACGATTGCAAGATTTTAAAAGTGTAAGCAAGTATAATTCGACAATATTTAAAATTATTTTTCAGTTAAAGTTATGTGGAGAAAGTATTATTGATGAAGACATGTTAGAAAATACATTTTTTACTTTTCATGCCTCTAATATGCTTCTACAATAACAATATCGAGAGTGAGGCTTTAAGAAATATTGTGAGTTGATATCATGTCTTCTTGTTGCCGAACAAAATAATGAATTACTGATGAAAAATCATCAATCTCACCTAACTAAATCAATGTCATTCCTTGAATGTTGCGATTGTTAATGATTTTGAACATAGTCGATATCGATGACGTGGTTGTGGATGTGGTCATAGTCGTGGTTGTGGCCGTAATCGTGATCGAGGTTATTATAATCAAAACTTTTCGAATTTCAAGAGAACTGCATCTCACCACCAGAAGTGAGAGAATAATGAGCCAAAACAAGAAGAAAATGAATTGCAAAATAAAACTCCCAACACCAATGAAAGCAGTTGTCATAGATGTGGCATTAAAGGACATTGGAGATGTACTTATCGTACGTCTAAGTATCTTGTTAATTCATATCAGACTTTACTGAAAGAAAAGAAAAAATATGTGGAGACAAACCTTATTGAACATTATACTGCAATAAATTTTACGCAGTTAGATGTTGCAAATTTCTTTGAAAATTCTAACGGGAACTTTGAAAATCTGAATGACGATGGAAATATCAATATGATTTGAAGGGATGTCTCTACAATAACTTATCCCAAATATATTATTTTTGGTGTGTTTTTCTTTTTAGTATATGCGTTGAGATATTCAATATAATTTTTTGTGTGTCTTATTTTCATGTAATTTGGAAACTTTTTTAATAAGTTTTTCTTATATATTGATAACAAATATACAAATATATTTAGCATTTAATTTTCAATATTCATTTTTTTATAATTATTTTCATGAAAAAATACGGATAATGCAATTGGACTTAAAGTTAATGGTGAAACTTTATGCATAGCAGATAGTGTAACAACACACCCAATTTTCAAAGACAAAAAATATTTTTCCCATTTCATATTAGGTTAAGCTAATATTAGCATAATATTTAGTGTTGCAAATCTTATTAAAGGTTATGAAAGAGCTAATATTTTATTACCTGGTGGTACAAATTTATAATTAACGACGCTATGTTTTCTTGTAAATCAAAAAGAAATATACTAAGTTTTAGAGATATATGTCGTAATGGTTATCATATTGAGACAACAAATTAAAAAAATATTGAATATCTATATATTACGTCAATTATTTCAGGGAAGAAATATATATTGAAAAAGCTACCAACATACTTTTTCGGGTTATATTATACTTTTATAAATTCAATTGAATCATACATTGTGATGGATGAAGAGTCAATGAATTCAAAGAATTTTATCATTTGGCATGACTATTTGGGTCATCTAGGTTGGATAATGATGCGAAGAATTATAGAAAATTCTCATAAACATTTGTTAAAGAATCAAAAGATTCTTTTGTTAAATTTTTTATCATATGCTGATTGTTTTCAATAAAAAATGATTATAAGGCCATCTCTAATAAAATTTGCATTTGAATCTTCGGCATTTTTAGAATGAATTCAAAGAAACATATGTCAGTTTATTATTCCATCATATAGACTATTTAAATATTTCATAGTACTAATAAATGCATCGACGCGATGATCACATGTTTATTTATTATCTACTCACAATATTGTATTTGCTAGACTCCTTGCTCAAATAATTCGATTACGTGCACAATTTCTGAATTATACAATCAAGAAAATTCATATGGCTGAGAATTTACATCCCAAACTTTCCATAAAAAATACTAAATTATAGAATGTGATCATCCCTTATCAGCAGCTACAACCACATAGTTTCTTCAACTGTGAAAAATTACAGCCATGCTTTTGTAACAGATGAAGTAGTTGATCAGAATTCCTTCAGAAAAGAGACAAACATATTGATGAATCTGCCAAGAAAATGATTATAGTCTAAGTGTTTTTTACACTGAAACTAAATTCTCAGAAAACTAGTTCTCCAAAAGTGTATCCCTTATTAACTGCAAGTTCATGTTGGCATCTTTTATGTTCATTCTCTCTTGTGGCGGTCCTTGAGAACAGGCTACTCCAATTCGAATGATTAATACCAAACATCTCTTGACCTTTTCTTGTAGTATAACACTGCTGCTTGTATCTGTTGCTTCTTCTTCATCTTTCTTCAAAAGGAGTGGAGTTGGATCCACAATATCAATTACATGGTTCGACAAAGCAGTTTTTGCATACTTGTGGAGGCTTAATCGTCTTTGAATAAGTCATCCGTTGGTCTTCTTCCGGTAAACATCTCCAAAAGAAGTATACCAAAACTGTAAACATCTCCAGATCACCCACCCATAGTCTGAACACTGATGGTTGTATATTGATAGCTAACATATGGTATTTTTTTCTTCCTTTGTCCTTTTTCCTGGCCTGGCCTGGCCTAAACAGTTTTAGTAATGCTTTTACATTTTTTTGATCCTTAGTCAAACCAGATGGAAAATCAAAGATTTTAGTATAAACAAGCAAAAAAAATAATTTCAGGATTGATTTGCAGCCTTAGATTATTTCCATGTTCTTTCTTTACATACCAACCCTGTGTTGTCAAAAAGAACACTATGATTAAGTATTTGTCTGTGCAAATTGAGGGTTCTATGACTTTTGTATTAGAAGCAATTAAATAGCCCTGTGAAAGGTCATATGGTTAGCCCATTATATCATTATGATTCCAAGACTTTCTTGTGTTTACACTGTATAGACAGTGAACTATTGATAGCAATGCATTTCTTCTTTTCAACTATCCAAGAAATGTGGAGAACCCCAGTTTAGCTATTCTCAGAGAAGAACACTCAATTTAGGATGAATAGCATAATAATACGGAGAAGCAGGAGAGAGATACCAATGCAAATCAGACGTACTTCCAGAATCTCACTCTGTTCAGATCACCACTATTCGCCTTAATGGTGATAATTATTTACGGTAGTCCCAATCTGTTTGAATGTAAATCAGAGGGTGGGGAAAGATCGGATACCTAAGGGAGATAAGAAGGCACCAGTATCCAACATATGCGACTTGGGATGCAGAAAATTCAATGGTGATGACTTGGCTCGTGAACTCTATGGACAAGTATATTAGCTCCAATTATATGTGCTGCTCTATGACCAAAGAGCTCTAGGATAACGTGAATCAAATGTATTCTGATTTGGGAAATTAGTCTCCAATCTATGAGTTGACTTTGAAACTTAGTGAGATTTGGTAGGGAGAAGATATAGTGACCAAGTATTTCAGTTCATTAAAGCACCTTCGGCAAGACTTGGATTTATTCAATGATTATAAATGAAAATCCACTGAAGATGCCAATTATAATAAACGACCTTTGGAGGCTCATCGTATTTACAAATTCCTTGTTGGACTCAACATCAAATTTGATGAACTACGGGGACGAATCATTGGTAGGACTCCATTTCCTCCACTAGGTGAGGTGTTTGCTGAGGTTCGAAGAGAAAAGAGTCGCAGACATATAATGTTGGGGAAGAAAATTACTAGCGGGTCTGTTGAGAGTTTTGCCCTTATTATTGCTGAGGTTGTTACTAATAAATCAACCATTTTTCAGCGAAAACTTGAGGAGATGCCACGGGTCTAGTGCGACAACCGTAACAAATTAAGTAAATATCAAAATAAATAAATTTATTTTTTAATTTATTATATTATTATATAATGTATTTATTCATCTTATATGTATATGAATAGAGATAAATTTGTAATGAAACAGACAAGTGAAAAAAAAAAAATATGCTCTTTATTTTTCTATTTTTGATTCTTTACTCTCTATATTTTTTTTCAATTCAAAATTAATAATATTTCATTTCCTGTAGAAGTTTTACATCTAATATTATCACATTTTTTACGAGTCTCGTGGGCCATTCACATCTGAAGTCTTAAACCGTTTTGTCCTTTCATCATAATGCTTCTTTTCCTACGTGGAGGTCATAATGAAAGATTAACTTCAGCCCTGATAGGCCCATAATTTATGGCCCAATACTGTGATAAGACAAACCTTATTTTCCGATCTCCAGATAAATTAAGAATACTGAGTTTTCACTCTTTTATAATATTTTCTAAAAAAGTGAATGATCTATTTCTATATTTGAATAACAAAATTTTGTTTGTATAAGTGCGGAAATTAATGAAAGACAAGCACACTAACATTTGTATTATGCAAGAGACAAAGATATTCAATTAAGTCGAGAACAAGGCCCAGCTTTTGGTTCTTACACCAGTTAATTTTGAGGAGCCCCCAGTGATACTATACTGTATTTTAAGACTTGAGAAATTCTTATAGTGAAAATTGAATTTAGTACATAATCCTAGGACCCAAATTATTAATTGGGTTCTCAAGAGTCAATACACCTTCATCTTCAAATTGGTTCTTTTTTTGTTTATTTGATGAATTTCCAATTGGTTCTTTGATTTTTATTACTATTGCTGAGTTATGATTTTTTGATTATCAATAGTAATATTTTAAAATCCCTCTTGAGATGATCGAGTGGCGTTAAATAGGAATTTGAAGTCAAATATCTAAAGTTTGAATTTGCATCATTCGATTTTTGTCCGTCGCACCAAACTTGTCTAATATGATTTACTATTCTGTTTTTTGATTTATGAGTTATTGTACGAAAACGAGATTTATCCAATACACATATTCAGATAGTAATTATGAATTCTTCGTCCTATTAAAAAAAAAAAAAATTGTAACGTTTTAAAGACTTATTAATATCAGCTAATAAAAATGGAACAGTGACAGATGAGGGTGACTGGCGATCGTGGGACGGTGCCATGAATGAATGCCATGCTGTCAGAAAACGGCATAAATTACACCGGTAGTTTAATTCTACTTGTTTTTTTTTTTTTTTTCGAAATGTTAAAATAAAATTTGATTTTAATTTTTTCAAAATAACTTTCAATAATTTTTTTAAATACAATAGTGTAAAAGTGTAAATTTCGAAACACTTCACGTTGACTTCCATTTAAAATTCGGTGGCCATATAAATTAATCCCATGAGAGGAGTAAATGAACTGCACATCAATATTCTCCATTTTTTATTTTCTACTTTGTGTTTTTTAGTTATTTTTTTTTGCAATAAATTTTGTCTTCAATTATAAAATCTAAACGTGTCAAATCTACTGTTCTATTTTCTTAATTTTATATTATATTTTATTTTTTAAATTTATAACACGTGTTCATAAAATAAATATGTATTTTTGATTATTTAAATGAAATATATTACGTGGACATAAATTATGAATTCACTAAAGAAAATAAAAAATTTGCACCCAATTTAAACCAAGTGGGTACTGTAAAATCTCGTGAATTCAACTTTTGTAATTTCTTTAGGTAATAATTAAATTTCAACTTTTGCTAGAGCTGTTAGGCAACAACATTCACGTGCATGGCTAACTTGGAATTGCAACATTAGATGGTGACCATTTATTCGGAAATGACAAAGGTTTTTCAGTTGGCATCAGAAGCAGCCCGTGAGCATCTGAGAACCTACGTGTGTATTTGTGCCTGCCACGCATTTCTTAGCACAACCTCAAATATCCTGTTGCTAATTTCATCATCTATCCACAAAATTTCATCATGTGTATTTGTTCTGTACTAGTTTTTTGTCCCAATTTCGTGGTTAAACTAATTTAAGTATACTCAATTCCTATATTTATTTTTTCTTTTTATAGTATCATGTAATACCTACTCCAGTCTATTGGTTACAAAGTTTTTGGAGAGGAAGAAGTTATAGAGACATGCTTTTAAATTTTATGTTACTTATTTGATTACTATATAAATTGATTTGTGAGTAGTTATATGTAACATAAGTTTCCGTAAAATTCTTTATGAAAATACTATATACATGTTTGGGAGTACTTTTGAGATGAAACTCCATGTATAAAATAGATTTTTTAATACGAACTTTTTTTAAAAAATACTTATAAGTATTGTTAAGTGTTTAATAAAAATGTACTTTAACGTAATTCAATAGAAGTGCAAGAAAAGAAATTCATAAACCACAATTTTACACTTATTCAAAATAGACTTTTGGAGAAATGACTTATTTTAAAAGTTTATTTAAAAATAATTACTAAACACATAATTTTTTTATAAATGGACTTTCATATCTAAAAATTTATTTGGAATGAGTTTCCAAACACCCTCTATATAATTAAATACAATTAAGGATCAAGTGGGAGTTTATTTTTTAAAAAACATTTCCTACTCAAGTGTCGCCCTAAATAATCTTCCCATGTATTTTAACTTTAATCTTTCTTTAAACATTTAGGCTTATGCCCCCATTATCGCCGTATTTAGGAAAATTCCAAACTTTGCCGCTCATATTTTAGAATCAATCAACTCAAAATTTACAAACGAATACTCACTAAAAAAAAATGATACCTGATCTTACTTTTTACAGATAATGTTAGAGATACGAATCTTGTTTTTATCCTTCTTCTTGTGTTTCAGTGTTCAAATTTAAGGAAGAAAAAAAATACACATCTCCAATTACTATGATTGTAACATAAAAAAAATTACTTGTACAACAACTATATTCTTATAATTTTACCTTAAAAATTTCGAGGAATTGTGTTCGTGCTAAAAATGTTTTGGTTACTTACCAATTAGGATGCATTTATAGTTGGATTGCTATATACACAAGCTACAAATATTGGTATCATCACCTATGATAGTTTTACCTTCTTTCTTGCCTACCTATGAAGATGAAGGTCTTAACTCTCAACAAATACAACAGCAGCCACTTGGGCTAGGCCGAGTACTTGTGGTTCCACAAGGGTCTTAACTTACCACTCATAAATGAGTGAATATTGTACAAAGCATTTAATACAAATTTATTTAAAATCTTATTTAATTCACGAAGTTTTATAAATATTTAATCAATTAATTTTATTCATTTTTTTAGGACTATACACGACACATGTCATGCCTTTATCTAGAGTGAAAAAATAAATTAAATTATTTGATACTCGATTCAAATTTGATCGTTCAAAACTCTTATAAGCTCGGTATATAAATTTAACAAATCAAATTTAAATACATTTTTTCACCCAATAAGATTTGAAACTCGACTTGACCTCGACTCGATTATTAAATAAATGAAAAAATATGTATGAAAAAATCAACTTACTCTAAATCGTTTCGTGTTCAACTTAATTAAAATTTGTTCAAATTCGAATATAATTTTTAAAATTCGATAAAAAAATTAAATAAATTTAATCAGTAATATATTCGGTTCTATTTAATTTGTTCGCATTCCTACCTTCCTCTTGCTACTCATTGCTTCACTCAATTACTAATAGAAACAAATCAAGTATCATGATTCTATCCAACTCAAAAGATCAGAAAACTGAATTGCCCTTTTGTTCAAAACAAGATCCAAGAAAGAGTAGTGGGGAAAAGTGAACCACTCGAAGGTACTCTTGCGAAATTAACCATGATGCTTATGGTAGCACATGATACTTATTAACTTTCAACTACCATAAACAAATAAAGAGGCAAGCAAAGAAAAAGAAATTTTGAATTTTGAACGTCTAGGTTGTCTAAAACAGCTGCGTGTAAAAGTGATTAACAAGGATAGTTGGACTCTATGATTTGTGTTTATCTTTAAATATTGATAGCAGTATTTTCCGATCACCAAATTAATCAGCAGTTCAATTGGTTCAATCGATTTAATTTTTGGTTTGATTAATTTAATAAAAATTAATTATATTTTTTTATTATATTATGTGAAATAATAATGTAATGAACTAATTATTATGTATAAAGTAAAATAAATAAATAATCAACTGAAACACATATATAACAAAGTCAAGAATTCAAATAAATATATACATGTAACCAAATACCAAGTATAAGATTCCCAAAAAATAAAAAACAAACAAAACAAACAAAAAAAAAATTAGTCCTAACCGATTTTTGACCAGTTTGATTATATTTTTTTATTTTTTGTGCTCATCTATTGAATTGACTATTGATTCGGTATTGAATTGATTGAATCGATTAAATTCAATTTTAAAAATATTGATTGATAAAAAGGAAAGATAATTGTAATTAGAGTTACAGGGAGATCACATTACCAATTTCAAGGAATTCCCACTTATTATGGACACAGAACACCAAATCATGAAAATGTGAAAAAAGAAAAGACAATGTAAGATGAAATGTCCCTTGCTTTTTTATTGTCTTGAAGCAAGCAAGTAGCAGCAAACCACAGAACTGTGTAACACCTTTTGACTATAGTACAATCAGAATCATAAATATAAGAGTTGGCAGAAACACCCCTTGGCAGAAACACTAATAACTTTCAAAAACTATAGAGCAAGTAGAAACTTGTTGAACTGTCCTATTCTATAGTTTATTTAGAGATATTGGAGGAGAAAAATGAGGAATCCATGTATGATATTCTTGGTTCTTTTCTTGATCCATGAACAGAATTTGCATTCCCAAGTCATAGCAGAAGATGGATTTATCAGAACAGAAGGAGTGCATTTCATGCTAAATGGCAGCCCATTTTATGCAAATGGATTTAATGCCTACTGGTTAATGTATGTGGCCTCTGATCCATCTCAGAGAAATAAAATCTCCTCTGCATTTCAAGAAGCTGCAAATCATGGCCTCACAATTGCAAGAACTTGGGCTTTCAAGGATGGTGGATATTCCCCTTTGCAGTATTCTCCAGGCTCTTACAATGAACAGATGTTTCAGGTCAGCCTCATATTTTCTGGCTCATAATTTGACAAACTTACACACAGCTAAAGCATTTTTTTTTACTGGTTATTTGATTGGTTTTCACAGGGATTAGATTTTGTGATTTCTGAAGCTCGAAAATCTGGGATTAAGCTGATTTTGAGCCTGGTGAACAACTATGAGGACTCTGGAGGGAAGAAACAGTATGTAAACTGGGCAAGAAATCAGAGGCAGAACATACTTTCTGATGATGATTTCTTCACAAACTCAGTTGTAAAGGGATACTACAAAAACCACATTAAAGTAAGTATACACAAGTTTCTGTCATACATTCAGATGCTTTCTTGGGTCCTCCCATTGTACTAATTAGGAATATTTTCTTGAGCAAAAACCATGAACAAGATTTTAGGTGACCGAAAGTAGACAAGGCATACTCACTTCTGGTTCTCTACCCTTCACCGTTCTTTCCACGAATCCTGTTTCCGTTTTCTGAATTTCTTGCTGCAGTTTTAGTATATGGCATAACCTTGTATTGTACAGAGTTCTTTCCTGGTCTTTCCTTAATCATAGATTGCATTTTTTGGTTTATAGTTGGTATTCTTCTTGCTTTTCCTCACAGTCCATTTCAACCTTAGATCAAAGTCCCAGACTTACCTTTTCTATATCTGTTTCTGGTGAATGGATTGTGTAACAAAGGTATACCACACTCCTTTCCCCAACCTATCTCCAAAAGACTTGAAATTGCAGCCACCGGTTCTTACCTTCACCAGTAGACTAATCCTTGCTGTAAAACCTGACTTAATTGATGTATGCTGACTTGTTTATTGTGGGAGCATTGATTATTAGCCATTAATATGTAAACTTAATATTACATTTTAAAAATTTTAAATGTTGATACTAGGCTGTTCTCACAAGACAAAACAGCATCATGGGAATTGCTTACAAGGATGACCCCACAATAATGGCTTGGGAGCTTATGAATGAGCCAAGATGCACCACGGATCCATCTGGAAGCACCATACAGGTCTTCTCAAGTTTGAGCACTTATTTTTGCTTGTTTATGCAAAAGTACTTTTCTTGACTTTCTGGCTAAAATTGAACCGAAGATCTGGCCTACTTTCTCCAACCAAAACCAGCCACTCGTGGAGTGGTCTCGTCATGCGTTAGAATAATCAATCACATAGCGAGTAATGTTCAAAGTGGTCTCATGATGCGTTAGATCAACCAATCACATAGCTGAGTAAATCCCTTTTCATTCAAACTTGTTTTATTGTAATAATTAATAGTATGTCGTGATTAAGTAGATATAATGTTTAAAATACATTATATTCTATAATGTGTACAAGATATACATCTCACTATATATTTTACATACATTTATATATGTGTCTGAGTATGTGTAAATATATGGTGAGATGTATACCCAGTACACACCACTGAGTATAGCATGTACAAGACTGTAGATACAATACAAATGCAAATTGTATAAACTCGGATGAGTTCTTTCTTCTCAGGCTTGGATAGCAGAGATGGCTTCCTACTTGAAGTCTATAGACCGCAATCACCTTCTCGAAGCAGGACTAGAAGGCTTTTATGGACAATCAGATGCTCACAAGCAGCAAAACAATCTACATTTTCAAGTGGGAACAGATTTCCTAACAAATAATCAGATTCCAGACATAGACTTCGCCACTGTTCACTCATATCCAGACCAATGGTAACCATGAGTACAAGGGCTCACCTGTCTGAGTTTACATGGCTAAACTTGAAAGATGGAATTTTGACTGTGTTCAATGAACAGGTTAACCAACCAAAGTGATGAAGCCCAACTTTCATTTTTAAATGATTGGCTAAACAGCCACATTCAAGATGCACAGACTATTCTCCAGAAGCCACTTCTTTTTGCAGAGTTTGGAAAGTCATCAAAAGATAGTGGATACACCACGTACAAGAGAGACGAGCTATTCAGTACAGTGTATTCAGCAATCTATTCATCTGCCAGAGGGGGAGGAGTAGCTGCAGGTGGCTTGTTCTGGCAACTTCTAACCGAAGGGATGGACAATTTTCGTGATGGCTATGAGATTGTATTCAGTGAAAGCCCTTCAACAGCTAGTGTGATTGCAGAACAATCACAGAAGCTTAACAAGATTCGGAAAATGTACAAGACTTAGATATGTTGAGAAGTGGAAGAGATCACAAACCAGCAAAGGCAGAAATTCATCACAATTGAAAATGTTGGGGGGGGGGGGGGGGGGGCGGGGGGGGCGGGGTGTGTGGAGATTCTAGATAATATAGGAGTTTTACAAGAAAAAGCAGGAAGCTCTTGCAGAGGAAACTTCATATTTTTACATGAGCGTTAAATCCTTGGCTTCCTTTTAGTCCAAAAAGTATCAGAAACCAGATCCTTCATAATACTTATTTATTCATATTTATTCAGGCATTAGTTTCAACAAGCTATTTGTTCTTTAGTCTTTACATACAAGGTAGACTAATTATTTACACATGAAAATTGGCCTCTACTATTTATGGAAGCAGACAGCAGTTTCAAAGCTTCCTATAGTGGCTCGACCAGCATGACAGCTGCTTCAAGAGTTCTTTTATATGACTGTTCCATCTTTAACGGTGGAATTCTTCAATATAACTGTGATCCCAGATCTAATGTAAAATCCTTCATCCGCCCTGTCTGCTTCTTCAACACTCTGATACAGCCAAGCAATCCAGACACTTCATCAGTAACGAAGTTCTATCTAATTTTCTACTTAAAAATAAACTCTCAGTGCGTGCATGAGTTTAGATACCCATCAGCAAGTCGTAGATGAGAGTAACAAGGAGACTTACATCTTTATTTCTGATGATCACATCCTTTCCGATCTTTGCATTCTTGTCAATTATACAATTACTTCAAGGCAGAGCACAAACAAAAATGAGTCACGAACAGACTAATACACACAATCCACATTCTTGTCAATTATACAATTACTTCAAGGCAGAGCACAAACAAAAATGAGTCACGAACAGACTAATGCACACAATCCATGGGAAAATTAAAGGAGAAAAAATGAAGCCAGTATTTTCTGAGTTCACAGCATCAAAAAAATTGATTCAGAAAATAGTGTGAAAACCAAATCAAGCCTCACGGTTAAACCATGAGATGAAAATCTTTCCAATAAGTAGTTCATTCATCAAGAGAAGTTTTCAGCTATGTCTAAAGCAGAGGACATTACATTTATAATTGCAGTGCTCATTTTGCTTAACAAGGGTACTTAATCTGGCAATTTTAAGTTATTAAATAAAAAGATAAGTTGTTCTAGGATAACAATTGGAGTACACACAAACACACTTCAGTTCAAATCCTACCTGATTTTGGTATTATGTCCAACACCAATGGGAACCTTTCCTTCCGCCAGAAGAGATGCAATTTCAGATTCTGTTTGATAATAGTCTGCACCCATCATCATGGTATCCTGAAAGACACAGATTTCTTTCTTTCAGTAATCATACTTGTTAGCTTAACAAAGAAAGCACAGGAGCAATGTTGCCCCAAAATTCATAAGATAATGGTCAAAATGTCATACTTCCTATTGTAGTCCATTAATATAAATCACCAGAATAAGTGCAAAATCATTTTGAAGTCCAGAGGCAAAAAGATCATTTCCTCAGCAGAAAAAGATGTCTAGAACAAAAACCAAATGATTTTTAGTGCTCAAGATATATAAAATACCTTAAGCTCAACACCGTAGTCTAAGCGTGATCTTACACCAACAATAGAGTGCTCAACACTGCATTCCCGCAAGAAGCAACCATGGGAAATTATTGCATCCACTATCTGAAAGAACGACATTCATGAGATATGCCAGAACAAGAAGCTACAAGCACTATTATCAAAGGTTAGCAGCATACCCTGCATTTTTCAACTTTTGTAGGCGGCAAGAATCTTGGAGATGTATAGAAAGGGGTCTTTGGATCATTAAAATCAAACTTCGGAGGCTAAAAAGAGAACATGAGCCACATTCAGCTTACAGTTTTGGATAGGCAGCAAGTAAATTTCAGCATTACGTACAAAAATTAAACTTGTAATGCTTCTAAATAATTGCAAGCACTGCTAAATTTTTTCACAGCCCATAACAATGAACTAATATTTCTCTCACATTTTAGAACCTAGAAAATATTCAGCCTGTCCAAGATAATTCACTTTTCAGTTCCCTCCGAGTATATTCAAATTAAAAATATATTACTTTTGCTAAAAAATTTCAAACATGGCTATGCTTTAGTATGAAAACTTTTTGGGATACAATTTTCTAATGAATCCCCAGATGCAAATCAAATTACCAATGGTATTTTATCAGATCTAGAGCTGGACAATGGTTCTGAAAACAATGTCCACCAGAGAGACAGACCTGCTCAGTGAGGGCCAAGTTGGCGTCAAAGAATGACTTTATGGTTCCAATGTCCTCCCAGTAGTCACTAAATAAATATGCCTGATAAGAGGATGCATAGAGAAACTCAGTGTAGGGCACCAAATTGAAAATCTCACTACAAAAAGTTGCTGATCCAAATGTCACCTGAACATTGTGATCCTTCACAGCTGAAGGAATGATCTCGGAGCCAAAGTCATTGCATGAAGCATAAGTCCATCTCAGAAGCTTTAGTAGGACATCAGTCCTGAACACGTAAACACCCATTGATGCAATGTAGGGAAAGCTAATAGCCTCTTGATGAGAAAGTCCCAGAAGAGAGGTGTCAACTTGCTGCAGGACATCATCAGATAGTGCAAAAGAATGATTGAAAGAACAAGTGAAAAATAAAATTTGACATGGAAATTTACAGGGTAAACAGCGACACTGAATCTTCTAAAGCCAAGTTTGAATCACAAATGTCATACAGTACATAAAGCTCAAAAAATTAGGTTTGCCAGAGGAGGCTGATTACCATTGATTTCAGAGCAGAGCCTTTTGGTTTTTCGGCAAACTGAATGATGCGGCCCGTTTCATCAATTTTCATCAACCCGTAATCTGAGGCTCGGCTTCATTGCAGGGAAAAGGATTAAACAAACTCACTAATCCATCATGAAAATACTAATAAATTTTTGATGCTACAAAAAGCTGTATATCTATGAACTCCTTTGTGGATCTCTAACAAAGATGTGCCAGTGCATAAAACAGAAGATGTGCTAATGTCAAAAATATGAGTTATATAAATGTGTATAAAGCAGTCATTTCAGTTGCACATACACACACCTATACAATACCTCCAAGCGCAGATGACAGCAAGTATACCCATACAATTGGCCATAATGCGTAACATTTTAGAAAAATTGAAAGACGCAGAAAGAAGAAAATTGCTGGTACAATAAAGAGTTATTCACGTATATCTACATTTAGGCTCTCATCTTTTGCCTCGCATTTAGTATAGTTTAAGGCTCAAATAACAGCATTGGGTGGAAATGGCAACCAGCAGATTTCAACTATATCATGCATCACTCAAAGATGAGAGAGAAATCTAATATTCAAGGTTAATTTCTTGAACACAGTCTAGGTGGTGGGAGTTAATTCATAATAGCAAAGAACACTACAAAGCAGTGGTGATCATGCGGAACAGAAATTGAAAACATAAGACAAATATTTGAATATACATGGCCTCCGGGTTGGGCAGATTCCCTTTTAAGCATGATTAATTCCTTGAAGTGAAAGAAAGTTGAAATGATGGATCAAACACATACCTATTTCCTTGAAGTGAATGAAAATGATGGATCAAACACATACCTATCATCCATGGGTACACACGAAACTGTAATGTCTGCATTAGTATCTATATGTTTCTGCAAGCACATTGTAGATCAGTAATCAAGTATCAAGCACGTATAATGACTCGCAAGATGTAACATATTGTCAATAAGTTATTAGAGTACCTGAACAAAGTCCATGTAGTCCATTCGGTAAAGATGGTCGCCTGATAAAATTATTATGTGCTCAACATTTTTATTTTTGGCATCCTATGAACACGTAGAGATCAACCAAGTTAGTCCTATTCCGAAAATGATTCCAAAAAGGAATATTTCAACCACTCACCTCAAAAACCCATATAAATTGTCGAACAGCATCTGCTGTTCCTTGAAACCATCTCTTTCCTGCTTCCCCTGGTGTCTGAGTGGCAGCTAGAACCTATGTCCATAAAATATTTGCTTTTAAGTTGTGACAAAATGTTGTGGGGTCTAAAAGAAAAACAAAAACAAAAACTGAAGCTTTCACGTAGGATAAGGGTATTTGATCCATCTAGTGACAATTATTTGCTGACAGTATAGGAAAACCTCTAAGAAAATCTCAAATCAAGTTCAAATCAAAACTACAAATTATAGCCAATTACTCAATCCATCTCCCAGTCATTTACGCATCTCACCTCCACAAAACCATCCCCAAAATTCACACCATTTCCAAAATTATAGGTCCGAGCAAGGTGCCGATTGAGGGAGAAAGAATTGAACTGAGTCAAAATGAAAATCTTTCTTATCCCACTGTTGATGCAGTTGCTCATGGGAACATCAATTAGCCTATAGCAACCCCCAATTGGAACCTGCGGCCATACAAACAGTAATTGTCACACCTAATCAGCAGCCAATATATTTTAATGATAAAATGGTTGTGAACATGACATCTAAAAGTAAAGCCATTTCCTTTATCTCATAGAATAAGAATGACTCAACATAAAGAAACAGTTAACAAGCAAATCAATTACAAATCTTGTCTTACTGCTGGTTTAGCTCTTCTGCTCGTAAGAGGGAAGAGGCGAGTCCCGGCACCTCCACCCAAGATTATTGAGGCAACTCTTCCTGGATCTGCCTTTGGATGCTCTTCAAAAAATGACGAAGATTCAAATGCCTGAAATCATTATTCCAATCAAAATTCATATGAATTGACAGCCACAAAGATTCCTTAAAAACAAATTCATCATTAGGGGTGCTAACTTCCCACCATTTCTTTGTTTATATCACGCGTGAGAACAGAGAATGCAACTCCAGGCTTCAAATTTCTTGTCCTTTTTCCATTCAGATTCTTCCAAAGTCGTGTTCCAAAAGCCTTGTCGTTCAAGCTCCCTCTAATTTTCTCTCCCCAAAAACCATTATCTCCCTTACTTACGACCCCATTAGTTTGTACTGGCAGCATCTTAGCTTTAATGGTGGTACAATAAGAATCCATTTTTTGCAAAAGATCGTAGAATAATTCACCAAAATGTTCTACAATATAAAATGGGAAAACCAATAAGGATGGTATCTTAAGAACCAGTAGAATTTGGAAAGCAAAACTACTTTTTGCTAAAAGATCCCAGATTACAAAAGAAAGTCCCCAAGAGAAGTTAGAATCTTGAAGAAGACGGAAAAGTTCTTACCTTTACCCACTCAAATTCCCTCCCGAAGCATTAAAAACAACAAAAACCCAGATCAAAAGACACTTTCCTTAACAAGAATCAGCAACAAAAAGAGGACAACAAAGATCACTACTCACAAAATCTTGGAAAGCAAAACCCTTGTGAGGCATGTACTCAAGAACCAAGATTCATACAAGAACTGAAAATCTGTGGCATAGTTTTAATGCATGTGAAGATCAAGAGAGATGAAGAAGAAAAAGAAGAAGAAGAAAGGTTGTGAATAATGTGATGATTGAGCAAGTAAAGTAAAAGACTGAGTTAGTTCGGTTTTGGTGGCTTGTGAATCTAACAAGAATCCCCCGAAATTAGTGTGATTTAAAGCTCAAACTGTGAAAAGTATAATTCCAAATAGAGCATGGGAAATCCAATATTTTAGTAATTAACTCATGCAACGAAGTAATATAGTCTGCTAATGTCTGAGTGGGACGAGTAGGTTCAGACTCCCATATTTGCTTGGGAATTACAGAACTGAAGATCCAGTGATCCACCACCTCTCTTACTATTTTATTGGTGTCTCTTAGCCACAAGATTTTGTTAACAAGGAAACTATTTTGACTATAAGGTATTATAGAATATATTTCTCTTATTTGACTGGAATTTCATACTGCATGTTAGCAATCATTAGGTTCTAAATTTATTTTGAATTAATTATATTAACTATTTTGATTATAAAATTGGTTCAAACGTGGGCTCCAATAACAAGATCTATAAATAGAAATAAACTGATCAAATATAAAATGAGTGATCCTTGTAACTTATTAATAAGCATTTGATATTATGGTTTAATTTTTTAAGTAAATATTACATAAGTTGGGGCTGTATTGTAAAACTAACAAATTAATCTTCTTAATTATTAAAAAATAAATAAAAAATATTTTCATTTTCCTCACACATTCTCGTTAAAAAATATTTGCATTTTTGAGTTGAAATGTTACGTACATGGATTATGCTTATTCTGTATAATATTTGACGAATAATACTTTATTTTAATAAATACTTATGACATTTAATCAAATCTAAAAACTATATAAAAATTATTTATAAATATTAATTTAGTATCATATAAATAAAATAACAGAATTCTATAATTTATGAATATATTAATTATAATTAAAGAGTTATCTCTAAGTTGTGTCATAATTATAAATTAATTAATATAAGAATATATAATAATTTTTGCATAATGTTAAAATAAGTACAAATATAGTACATATAAAATTAATATTAAAATACATCGTATTTTTATTATCAAATAATTTTTTTACAGTCGTATTTTATCCATACGTCTCCCTTTTTATATTTTTTGATCATTTTTTTATTATAACACTTAATAACAATTCATATTATACTCGTACGTATTAAAAATATTGAATTTTTTTTGTTTCGTATTTTACTAACTAAATTCTAGACCAGACATTATATAAATTAATTCATTGACTAATATGATTAATATTTTTCTTAATTTCCAATTGGCTTCTGTTTGCTATTGTTGCATCACTCCAAAATTATGTCAACTGGTCCCAGAGATTTGAAAGCATATATACATTTTTTCCTTTGCATCAGAAATTGGGCATCTTTGCAACAACTGTCAGAAGAATTGATCTTTATTGAACTCGTGGTCTTGTAACATTCTTTAATTAATAATTGAGAACAATAGTTCAGGACTGCAAACATTGTATTTTTATTGGTTTTACCTAAATTAGAAAAAAAGACAAATTAAAGACTTGTTTAATATATCCTAAAATAAATTAGATAATAATAGAGAAATATTTACAGTTAGTGTTCATTTGATAGTACCGAATTAAAATTCAATTGAAATTTTGATATCCGAATATTAAATTGAATTAAATAATTCAATTTGGGTATTACTGACTTTCTTTCAGTATTACGTTTTAGTATTTCGATAATTAATTTTTTTAAAAATAAATATTATTTAAAAAAATAAATATTAAAACCATAGTTAATTTTTTTATTTTTATTTTTATTTTTTGCTAAGTAAACAAATTAAAAATAGTATTAAAATAAATTATAGATATAAAATATATACAAAAAAATTAAATATAAAAATATAAAACATAATAATTCAATATTCAGTGCAATTCTATAAAAATCAAAACCCATACTTACCGAATTTTTGAATTCAAATCAATTAAATCGATTTAGCGAAATTTGAGCACCTATTTAAAATTTACCTTTTCAGCCGTCATTCTACTAAATACAAGTAATAGAAGATTAAAATTTCACTTTATTCAATTTCAGCCTAATAATATAAAAAAGAGAAAGCAATAACAATAAAAAGCAGTAGAGAGCGAAGGTTGCTTTGGTAATTTCATTTCCACTAAAATGCCTATCCATAAATCTGCATTGAGAAAAATAGAATTACCCCAATCTCTCTATCTCCTCCAAGAAACAAGAAAAATGGCGCTCACCCTGCCCAACGCATTCCTCCACAAAAACCTCTTCCCTCCTTCACTCTCCCTCAACGCGAAGGTATGTATAAAATAAAAATAAGCAAGAACCCATCTCGGAAATTATTATTCTCAACACAAATTATTTTCTTTTTTTCTTTTTTTCTTTTTTTTGGAATTAACAGGTGAAGGGAGTAGTGGGCAGCAATCAGATGCGGTGGAGCTGCAGGAAGAAGGACATACACCCGGAATTCCACGAAGATGCGAAGGTGTACTGCAACGGAGAGCTGGTGATGACTACCGGTGGAACCAAGAAAGAGTACGTGGTGGATGTGTGGTCCGGAAACCACCCCTTTTACCTTGGTAGCCGCTCGCAACTTCTCATTGATGCCGATCAAGTGGAAAAATTCCGCAAAAAATTTAGTGGGCTTGAGCAGATTATGGAAATTCCTGTTCTCAAAGGAGAGATTGTGCTTCCTCCTAAGAGAAAGTCTGGAAAAGGCAAAAAGAAGTAGTTTAAGGATTATATTTTCTTTTGTTTTTTGGGCTGTAATTTGTTAAATTTTTGTTCTTGGGATTTGAAGTGTAACGATTGGTGAATTGATACTCTGGAACGTTTCACTGTAATGAGAAGTGATTTGTCGATTCTTGATTTGTTGAGTTTAGTTGTGGACTTTTCTTTTGCTGTTTTTGGTGAGTGTTTTTATGTGAATGTAGCTGGAGCAATGCCTGAGGGTTTCTTGAAAATGGTGTTGAATTCAGGTGTTTGAAACAATGGCACTTGCTTGGCCGCAGATTTCTTTCAGGCTAATATTTTTTCCAATTTGAAATTGTTAGATGTATTGTTTGATCAGTTGCTTTGAGTACTGGTAATGTTTTCGGTTTCTCTTTGTGCAGTGATTTTTTGAGGAAGTTGAAGTCTTCGTTGATGTGCAGCAATTGGATGTATAATCTGATAGTCCTGGAAAGATAAGAATTTCTCTCTTCTCTATGCATTTCTCCCCACAGTAATATGCGTTTTGATTTCTAGATCATGATGCTTCTGGTATGAAATTAACAATATACGTAGCTGAGAAGTGAATTTCATGAACAATCTAACAAATAAATTTAGCATTTTCCTGCGATTTAGATTATCTATATACATTTTTTTTTCCTGAGAAGTGGAATTTCATCTATGAACAATCTACCAAATAAATTTAGAATTTTTCCTGCGATTTAGATTATCAATATACATTTTTTTCTTTCTGAGTAGTGAATTTGATTGATAAATTGGAAAAGAACATCGATTAAGGTTTTTGATCATCTTAGATATTGAATTGATCACTGAATTTAGATAGAATCTCCAAATTCATTTTGGCTCCATCCATGTCCTATTATCCAATCTTTTGAATTTTTTAGGTCTCCTAAGCCTTGTCCCCATGAATTTGACATCACCAAGATAAGTTTCAAGTTATCAGTACACTCTAATCTGAACAAGCTTTAAACACATAGTGAGTTAGGTCTGGCTGAGGTTTAAACCAAAATCTTCCACAATCAGCATGCAATTAAATATCATGTGATCAATTTTGTTATTTTTTTATCCTTATTTTGTCAACCGCTAGCCTATGGCATGTAGCTGGAGTGGAAAGCTATGAATGAGATTGTTGAACACTATATTCTCTACTGTGATACAAAATGGTTAATCATCATATTTTATCTTTCTAAGATCCGTGAGATGTAATATTTGGGTATTATCACCATGGCAGATAAATGGAAAACTGAATATTTTCAAAAACTAAAATCATCAATCAGGGTGTCAATTTGCTTCCTATTTTCTATGTCATCAAGACTTCAAATGCGCTCGTGGGACAGTGATGCTTATTACTAACAGTGTTTACATGCTTAACATCTGGAAGCACTGCAAAACAGTTTGCTAGGTGGTTTAAATTGTACTACTTATCTCATCATGCAAATTAATGTTATTCAAGAAAAGCAACATAGTCCTGGGAACAGGCATGGCAAGGTAATCAGTAACACTCTTATCTGATTTCTGAGCTGATTTCAATTGCTGAAACTTCCATAATTTTGGACAAGGCCTTACAGTGCATTTGCAATACCCTAGCTTTCAGCGTGTTTCTGAGCCACATGACATTGACTATATATTTCATGTTCTCATAAACATCACAATAGAATTTCTATGTTAAGGTTATTATTGTTTTGATAGAAAGGAAGCAATAACCGATGCTATGAAGAGGTGAAAGCTCTGAATGCTGTTACGATATCCATGAATTTGGTCGGAATTTATCAGCAGGTATGTATTTCTAACAGTATGGTTTAATCTGTGCAATGCTTTCTTCTTTAGGAACCTGATTCCATAACATATTACTTTGCCTAGTCTTTTTGAGTTTCATTCTTTGCAGATACCGTATAAAGGCCACTGCTAGTAGCCTACAGGTTTCAAATAATAATTCTCCTTTTATTGCATTTCATTGTTTGCAGAGTGGATTTTTTATACAATTTTTTTTTTTTTTTTGTAAGTATCACACAGCTAGAAGGAAGCAACCTTACCCCATGCTTTTCTAGATAATGGCATTTTGAGTTGGAAATTTAAAGGAAGATTCTCTTGAACAATTATACCCCCAACTATATATGACTAATTTAATAGTTTATTATAAATTTAAAAATTAATTAAGTTTTAGCTGTAGATTAGGGAAGAGTTAATAAAATATACAAAAGCGCAAGTAAAGGTTGATGTTTCAACAAAAAGTGCAACCCAAGCTTGCATATTCAATTTTTTATTATTTTTTGTTTTTAAATTTCAATGAATGCGCAAGTCTAACTTGTGCATTCACTTCACGCGTGGTCTGCGCCACGTCTGCCTCTTGGTCAGCGAAGGGTCGCAGCAAAGGAATTGGCTGACAAGTGCAGAAAGGGCAACGATCGAAAGCACAACTCAAACTTGCGTTTTCATTTAAACCCTCGGCCCTATAAATACTCTAGCCACTCGGCCTCCCTCCTCCCTCCCCTCCCCTCCCCTCCCCTCCCCTCCCCGAAGCCTCTTCCCTCTTCCCTACCTTCTCTCTCGTTTCCCTTTGCCCTCTCCCTAGATTCATTTTCCCTTTTTCCCTCTCCTCTCTTCTTGCCGTCCCTCTCCCCACCAATCCATCAGTAAGTTAAGTTTTTGTTTTTTATTTTAAATTAAGATAAATTGACTAATTCATATTTATGTAACGCAAGAGATTAAAGTATGACGCGAATCATATTTTGAGTGTGACTTCACAGATATCATATTTTAAATATTTTAATTACAATATGTATATTTTATTGTAATAATTGTTCATGATATGATTAATGATTGGGCTCGATATCATTAGGAGTATATGTCGTAGTGGGCAGATAGACATCAGCTTATTATCGTTAGCTCTCCCATTATTAGGTCCGATAGTACTGAGCCTCGATATATGAATTGGTACGATTGGATTATACGCCGTCTGATATCACCATTTCATTTGCCTATATAGGAGGGTTACTAACTTTCACACATATTAGATTTTGAAGTTATGGTAAGATATTCGTTAATAATAATTTTGATAATGTGTATGTGTCATATTAATGATATTATTTAATATTATTCTTTTTTTGCACGTATATCAAAATATGGCGATCGAGAGAATTAGACTCAATGCTGATGGTACGAACGATGAAGATATAACTGCTTCATTTATGCAGTTGAAAAGTAAAGTTATATACGTCACTGATGATCTCAGGCGCCTAATTCGTAGACAACAAGATGCCGTAAATATGTCAATGTCACTACCAGAAAACATATGCAGGAGGACGAGTAAGTGTAGTAGAATAGTAGATGATGCGGGTCCTTCTACCTTGACACGTTCTGCATTTACTAGTCATACTTCTACATCTTATGACATTTCTCATTCATTTATGTTTAATGTAGCAGATGAGGTAGGTCCATCTAACTCGATATATATTAAATTACATAAGTAAAATGTGTAATTATGAAGCAAAAATAGTATTGTTATTATCTTTATTGAAATATTTAAATACATAAGTAAATATTATAGCTTAAGTAAAAAAATATTTAAACAATATAAATTTATGTTATTTATTGTATAATATTATTATAACTTAAGTAAATAATATTATTACAATAATATTTTATAATCAAATGTGTTTTGTTTATATTTTTATTTTTGTTGATTATGTATATATATATAATTATATATATAATTTATAGTAATAATTACAAAAAACGCAACTGCAAGTTGCGCTTGGTTTTATTATTATAGAAAGCGCAACTACTTCTATTAATATTTTAAAAAAGAATATACATATTGAAAGCGCAAATAAAAGTTGCGCTTTCACTCAAATTTTTAATCCAACATCATTACACACAGTATATATAATTAATTAATTTTTAAATTTATAATAAATTATTAAATTAGCCATAAATAAAGCTAAAAATAAACTATGGGAACAGATATAACTCATATAAGGCAGGGTAGAATGCAGTTTTACTTAATGCTATTATTAATTTATTGTTACTCATTACGAATGAATAAGAGTTAACATAATGTTAGTTGTATACAAGATTAATGAATGATAATAATATCAATAAATAAATTTTCCAATTTGACCAGTGTAAATTAGTAAATAAATTAATAAAATTGATAAAATGCTTTCTTCCACTGATGAATCCCAAGTTAACCACGGGTTAGTGCACAAAATATTTAAGTTCAATAGTGGTAGTAATAATAATTAGGATAAATAATGAGTTATTTTATTGCAAACAGAGGTTTATATTGACTAGCGTTTGTTGTGATGTTTATTATGTTTTGTATATTAATTAATTTAATATAAACAAGGAATAGAGTCGGGAAACATAAAATAAGTTATTGGTAATATTAATTGAAATGACAATAAGCGTCATAATATAATATGTTAACTTTTTAAATATATATATATATATGTATATAGATAAGATCAATTGTTTATATGATTCATATACTACTGACATTCATTTAGTAAAAAGTCACATGGGCTTTTCCTCCAAATCAATCCTTTTTTCTTTTCTTTTTTTAATTGGTTTTCTGTCACGATTCTTGATTGTTGCCTCATATTGAAAATATATAAATTCGTTGAATATGCTTCAATCTATACTTTCTTGTTTATGGGCCTATATTACAGGTCTGCATATTCTTGACCCACTAATATACAATAAGGGCTTAAAGTATGGACCCAGACCACATATTGGGTCTAGACCGACTTATGACCCACCTTTTTGGGTCTAGCCCAATGGGCTTACATCTTAGGGTCTGTGCGGTGCAACTCTAGTATTCATCAAGATTTGATATCCATTAACTTGCTCTAAAGTAGATGAAACCTTGTTGCTAATAAAATCTCAAATTTTTCCCCGGCCTTCTCGTCTAGCATCGACAATAGAATTTAATAAATCGCTAACTTTTGCCGTAACTATCAAAATTTGGAAGCGTGACACTGTTGAGTTCAATCGATAGAGACTATCGAATCGGACATCAAATCATAAGGCAAAACTAGGATAAAAAACTGGCAATGTGGCACTTGGAGCAGAAAAGTTAGCAGCATTATTTGAGCTGGAATATTAGAAAAAGCTTGTTCGCCACCTAAAAAAGTTATATTGTTCTACCACTTCCAATAGAAAAGTGGTAAATCCCCCAATCAAAGGAAAATGAGGCGGGACATTTCAGTTTCTCAGCGCAAGGATTGGATATAGGATTATATATTGTAAATTTTATTTCATTTTGGATAATAGTGGGACGGATTCAAATTCGAATTAATCTTAAATTTGCTTCGTTTGGAGTTAGGTTTTAATAGTATCAACGGGTCTCAGTCACGTACTGGATCATCTATTTTAGCTTGACCCATTTATTTTATTTTTTAAAAAATAATATTTATTTATAGCTTTGATTTTTAGAAAAATAGATTTTGTTGTAGAAAATTTGAATAGTATTATTTTTTAAAAAATATAATTTTTAATATTTTAAAATTATAAAATAAGTCTACCACTAGATTTGGATTTTGAAACGAGTTTGAGCCTTTAAAAATTTTAATGAATTGAATTTTGGATGATTTACTATTAGAGAATTTGTGAGAATCTTGTGAAGCCGTTGATTTATTATTATTTTTCAAGGTCTCGTGCCAAATCGCACAGTGATCAATATTTATTACTCTTTTCAACCCTTGATATATTTATTCAAATTTCTATCTGCAAGAGTCATTCTTCATTCATAAAAAAATAAAATATCTTGTAATAATCTATTGAAAAAGGCTTCCCAAGTCAAAAAAGGAGTGATGCATAACTCATGCACCATGACATAAACCAAGAAATTAAACTTTGAAATGGATGAGAGGCCAACCCCTTTTGCTTTTTCATTAATTTTTTCTCACTTTCACTATGAGGTGTCTAAGAAAAGGAGACCCCTTGTTGATCTTTATTATTGTTTTTCAATAGTCTTTGTAGTATGAAATTTGTAAGGATATGGTTTGTTTTGATTGAGAAAGTATCCAAAGAAGTTCTACTTTCGGAGAAATTTCATTTGGATATTCAAATTTTATGTTATTAAGTATGAATAAGTCTTCTTGGGACCATGTTGAGATAGTTGTTTGTAGTTGATGACATCAATCCAAAGCCAAGAAATTAGTACCTATTCAATTGTCACATATATGTACTACAAGAAACAATGAAACCTCATTTAATTAATGTAGTTAGGTAATTATAGCCAAATCAAAGTATTTTTCTCTATTTGGTTTTTTTGAAGGAAATATTTGTATGAATATAAATATTAAGGTGTATACGTTGATTTATTCGGCGATTTTGTATTTTTTTTATTATGAAATTCAATTACATTAAAAAAAAATGTGATGAAGTTTTGCCTTTCATCATTTTTTTTCCCCTTCTTCACTAATATTCCATATTCAAATTTCAGGCATAATTATAGTTAAATATCGAACTTTTATGACTCCACCAGCTAAAACTTGTCGAAGTAAATGCGATATTTTTTGTGATTCCATTTATGATACTGATGTGGTCAAAATCGAGTGCCCTTCCAGAAATTATCCGCTCTGCCAGTCACGTAGGTGATTTTACAGACTACGAGTTTAAAACGCATCTGAATTATGGGTGTAAACCCAAATTTATATACACACCATCTCATTATTTCACACCGATATAGGATAATTAATCTCCACCACAACATACCCCGCGAATAGGGAGCCATGGTGTGTCGATATGGTTTCCCACAAACGGCACCATTGATGTGGTTAACATCGACAGTGCCCTACCAGAAATTGTCTGTTCTGTCAGCCATGTACGTGGTCTTACAACTCACGGGTTTAAAACACGTTTGACAAAGTAAGTGTAGATCCAATCTTATATGCACATCATCTCACTATTTCACACCAATGTATAATAAGGAACCTGGCACCACAACCTATACCAATTTAATTATTGATTATGTCAAAACAACATTATCACTGACATGTAGTACTTATTTTAAAACCCATGAAATATATTTTTCCACTATTAAAATACTTTAATTATGTACCAAAAAATATAAATATATATACACATATATATCTATATATTGGATAAAAAGATTTAAAGGGGAAGTGGTCCATGGGCCTTCACTCAAGTGGGTAGCAAAATGATTTCAAGAAAGCACCATTAGAACAAAACACACTGTTTGTGTTGGTTGAAATGGATAATTTTATTGGTTAGATTTTGTGGTGGGTTCTCCAAAATAAACCCCAGAGATTTACAATCAACTTTTTTCTTTCAAGGGGGTGGCAATTAATTCATCTTTACACCTAATCTCAATCACTCTTTCATCATTAAGGCCGAAAGAATGGACTTGTTCACTAAGTGTGGCTTAATTAATGTTGTTACCCAAAGATAAGGAGATTTGACATCTTTCTCCCTCCTCTCTTTCCAAAAGTTCTTTTTTCCCCCTTTAAAAAGTGCAATCAACCATTAAAGAATCTTTAGAGCAAGTTAAATATTGTACAATTTTTTTAGCAAGACTGAGTTGTTAAAATTGTTATTCAAATCCTGATGTATAGAATGGTGGGCAGCCAATTTGTTTTTAGCAAGATTGACTTCTTAAGATTACGATAAATTTTATTTTTTATAAAATGAGATACTTGACAATTATTCATATATTCAATTTACCATGTATTGGGTACAACATATATTGTACTATGTATTAATATACTTTATTTTTTTACCCAAAAATAAGTAATAAATATTAAATAATGTTCTCTAGCAAAATAATGTTAGTTTCTTGAATCTAATGCACATCACAATACTCTTGGCAAGAAGTTTTTCCTAACTACAACTATATAGAAAAACATCAAAATGAGAGTAAAAAATACACTTAGAATTAGATCTTGGTTGAAATGTATGCTAACTACAATTAGGCTTAAATCAAGTTTATTTGGCCCAAGCTTCTTGTATCCCAAATTTATAATTCATATTTTTGAAGAAAATGTTAAATAAGGTTTTATATTTCAAATTTTATTATGATACTACTAATTAGCAATTATTTTTTTAAAAAATAATAATATAAAAATATATATATAACTTTCAATTTTTCAATCATTAGAACTATACAATGAGTTAAAATAGAGTCATATGGGGAGGGTATTTTCCAATGTAATTTCCCAGAAAATATTGAGCCAAGATTTTGCCTTGATTTTGGGTCTATCTTACAGTTCCCCATAACCATTGAATTTCAACTTTTCCCCCTCCCCCACCCCCCAAAAAAGGTTAGCTCTAACGGAGGGAAAAGTAAATGCCGAGCCTGATCCATTTGGAAAACTTTTTCCTCTCGACCTAATTGAAATGGGAGTACGAAAACGCGTGACCAAACGGGTCTCCCCAAATTCAGTTTTTCTCATTTACAGCGTTTAAGTGGATAAGTAAAGAGAAAAAGGCCAAAAAAAGGGAAAAATGAAAAGAAATTTTCACTCTCTTTTTGTATTCTTTTCTAACCTGTCAAAATTAATAATTAGTTAGAGAGTACTATTTTATTCCGTCAAGTATTTTTCGTACAGTAGGTACAGGGAACCCAGCCACGTGACAGGGAAACGCCCCCTTTGACGGGGCAATAGAGATAGATCAAAAAGTTGCACGTGACTTGAGCGTGTTCATGCGAAATTTGGCTCAGCACATGTCACGGTCTTGTCTTTTTGAATTAGCTTTTTTTTTTTCTTCTTTTTAAAGGTTAGTTTTATTTATTAGCCTTTTGATTTTGCTTTCCTTTTCAACGAAAAATCATGACTTTTTCATGGAAATAATTCAGGACTCTCAAGTTCTTGACGTTCACGTTGGGGAAGATTAAAAAGGGTTGTAGGTTCTTGGTACAAAGCATGAGAAATTCTACTTTAATTTCATTTTCTTTTTCTTTTTTGGCAAAAAAAAAATGGCATATGACTTTCTTTTTTTTCTTTTTTGAAAGATCAAGAATAATAGCATGGAAAAAAAAAACACTTGGATATAAAAATGAGGGATTTCAAGAAAATTTTAGATACACTAGCAATTATGCGGTTGAAAATCATAATATAAAAGAAGCTATAAACACCATAATTAAAGTATAAAAAACAAAAATGAAGTAAGGTCAAAACCTGCTCTAATATCATGTTAAGATTTAAATTAGAAAAAGAAACTAAAAAGAGTAAAAAAAAAACTACAAAGACATAAACTAATTTGATTATGGTCTATGTCCATAGAAAAAATACCCAAAAAAACTTAAATAATTATATTGTTTTTTCTTATTATTGTCAATAACCACATACTCACATCGAAAATCCAAAATAAATCATATGAAATTAAATATATCACAATATTAATTACTTAAATTATTGTGATCTTACAATTATTTCAAAGTATCTAACTTTGATTCCTAACAATCCTCCACCCAAGCTATTTTTTGAAAAATGTTATTTGCCTCTGCAATTGCACCTTTTGAAGCCCACTCCGCTGTATCAATTGTGGTGTTCATCATCTTCACAACTTCTTCAGGGCCACTCTACAGAATAGTTTTGGCAATTTCCTTGGGACTCTGCCAGTTTGATGGCCTCATTAAGAGCTTCAGCCTCCGCTAGCATAGCACTCTAAGCACATTTTTCTTCAACAAGGCTCGCTGCATCCTCTTGATTTCTGTTCGGGATGGAGTCACACGGGAAGTCCAGGAACAGTCTTCATTTCAACTCTATATAATTTTAAATATATAATAAATTTTATATATAAATTTATTAAATTTTAAAATTTTATTCTTTATAAATAATGTAAAAAAATTAATACTCATCTTCCAAACTTAGAATTTTTAATTCAATCCCTATATCCAATTTATGGGTGGGGGCCCTCACAGTGTTCCATTGTTGTTTAAGTTGCCGGCGGTAGTTCCAATACATCATTTTCATGCGGATTACTCCCTCGGCCTTTCGGGGCCATAATTATTTCAGTTGATTTTGAGCTGAGTTTTGGGTGCTTTTCTTGACACAAAGGTTCATGAACAAATTTTTGTTCATGTTCGTAGAGGCATTACACAAGTAATCAATTGAATTAAGTCAAAATTATCTTATTATTGTACTAAATCATATTAGGAAAAATATGAGATAAAGATAGTACATAATCTAATCCTATGTGATTAAGAAAAAATAAAATAAAATGCATAAAATAAAATAAGATATTCAAGATCACAGCCATCCTATACACACATTTGATTTTGCATCGAATCTATAGGCAGACTGAAATGGGGGCGAAACAGCCCACGAGTCAATGAATAAAACACAAAACGGCGTACCATGTCAAGTCCAATTATTGCCCTGTATTGTCTTGAAGTCAACAAAATGTCAAATACATTAACTTATTTTCAAATTCATTTCATTTAAATTTTTTTTTTTTTTAATTTTTAAAATTTTATTTTATATATATTTATGTGATATCATGTTACTATATATATATATTTTTATAAAAAAAATGGTGGTATTATTGTTAATAAAATTATTTTTTTTTATATTATTATACTAATATAATGATTTAACCCAGCGAATCCAAATTCGGAGCGTTTTAGGGTCAGAATTTAAAAAAAAAATTCATAGCAAAACTAGTTTGAGACGCTTTGACCAAATGCAGAGCTAATCCATTATTATTCATACTCATCCCATTTCTTGTCAATGATTTAGAATAACATTTTTTTAAGGAAGTGAAGGTCTACCTCCTCATTGTTCATGATGATGTTTAAATATATGTGAGGGTGGATTTTTGGATCCATGTCCAATGAATTATTTGTTTTGGTTGAAATAAATGACAAAGTCAATGTCCATATTCTTTTTGAGAATTCTTAGACTCATAGGCCTAGGTGTCGTTCGGTGCAATTATATATTCAAGACGCAAAACTGCATTGAGACATCATATGTTATTCTCCCATGGATTTCGTTGTCATATTTGTGAGTTTGGTACAATTGTGCTTTCAAGGAAAACAAAATTATGCTGTGATGTCAAATGTTATTAAATAATGACTACATAATCATAACTGTTTCTTCGTTTAGATTATGGTATGGGTGAATCTAATGAAGTGTTATTTTATATATCGGTTGCTTTCTTACTTTATTATTAAAATGCAATTCTTGAAATTCACAATTACTTCTTAAGTAAAATTTGTACAGTTGGCATCGATTACTCCCTTTATAAAAAAAATAAAAACATTCGAACACTCCTTATATTAAAATCAATAATATTGATAGATAAAAATAATTCTAAATAATCCTAAATTAATAGGGTGTTCGACTAAATTTATTTCGAAGATCTTACTTTTAGAACTTATAAAATGTAGATGTTATTTTAAAAATAAGTTTTTGAATAAAATACGATCATAGAGATTATAAAATATTAAGAATGATAATTTTATAATTAATATAACAAAAATTAAAGAAGTTGTTAAAATTTTAAAAATAAATTAGGAACACATAACTTCTTTTAAAGGAATTTATAATTTTCTAACATCTTATCTCGAGAGTTTATAGCTCATTTTACTAAAAAATTACCAAACACTACTCTCCACCATCTTATAAAATATTTTAAATTTTTTTATAAACTCATTCAAATACCCACTAAATAAAAAGACAACACTTTGCCTCATCTATTATGAACTATGAAGTACTTTGTCTCATTTACAATCAAATGTCAATTATTTGACTCAAAAATTTATTCAATGTTTATTTTATTAAATAATTTAATCTTCGATTAAATTTATATTACTTTCTTAGAAATATAAACCTTATTTCTTTTTATAAAGTCAATTTTACCCTTTATTTCTTTTTATAAAATTGGTATTCTTATATGAGAAATATATCTAGTTCTTGTTCAAATCAATATTCTAAATGTTTTTTTTTTTTCAAATTCAATCTTCTCTGAATTAAATTGTATTTAACTTGAGGCATTTTGAAACAACTAACTAATATATGATTGAGGAAAGACAATAATGTCTCTATCCAATAAGATTCTTTGATTTGATTTTTGGTTGCTAATCCCTTACTCGGGGGAAGAAATTCAATGTCTCAAGCATAATCAAAGTCATGATCATTGGGCCCTTGGATTTTAGGGCGACCACATGGTCTAGTAATTTTAGCGTGTCTCTTGGTGCTTCCAATAGAGACTGCAATTTTTGGATGGCGCTCTAATAATTTTATGTAATATTGCATTTTTTATAATTGAATTGGAGACATAAAGATGAAAACACAATTTTTTTTTGTTTCAAATCTAAGATTTGTCTTTCGTTTAAAGTCCAAAGTTTCATGTCATCGAATATGAGCCACAAAACTTTATAATTTTATTTTTTTTAGGATTTGAATTTTATTAAAATGGAATTTAATAGTATTTTCTTTTCCTTTAATATAATATTTGGTTTTAATTTCTTGATATGCTGAATGATGGAATTAATCACTTCTTTAAAAATAAATTAGTGTACCAAAGGTGAGTGTTAGCCTTACCAAAAACAATCTCAATCTCCTCTTGCAGTCAACTCTTTTTAGTGTAACATAGAATTTTTCGAAGCAAATCCTAACTATTGCACTATAATTTACTATGTTTTTTAGTCTCCATCTTTGAGATTGAGATTTTAGCTCACGAAAAAAGTGAACAAATTATAGTAGTATAATAAATCAACTATTTTTTTTTTTTACAAACTTAAAATGTATATGAATAAATTTTAATAATTCATTAATTCCCAAGAAAGAAAAACGCTAAGATTTAAAAAAACTTACTACTATCTTGTACGATGCGACCCAAGTAACTTGTTATAACAGGCTCGTAATTTTAAATTAAATTGAGTATAATTGTCATTGAATTAGAATGGATTGATAGTAAAAATCATCAACTCATCTACATATAATTTTGTAACAATAGTGAATTCTCTCTTATTTTTCAATAATACATTTTTTTCCAAATAAAAAACTAGGAAATGCAAATTTCATGGATCATGAGTGTTAAATTTAACTATTTAACATTCTCACGTCAAGCCCCATGTGACAAACGCGTGATGGGCATTAATCTTTGGCTAGTCCAGGATTGATATTTTTAAGAATACAAGAATTGCAAAATATTTGAAACTGGACAAAATTTGACGGCTTAATTAATCTTAAGTGAGTACAAAAAAACATTAGGACCACAATTAGTTTCGAGAGCACATTAATATGGTTGAATCATAGCTACAACTAAGACAACTAAGTATCTTTAACAACTTGTATGTATAGATTATGATCTAATCTCAAATATCTTCGTATTCACTCTTTAAAAAAAGTATCTTTTCTTTGTCTTAATACGAGTGTTCCATTTGTCTTAGTACAAATCAAATTATTTATTTTTCTTGATCAATATTTTCAGATGATTATTCGGCAATTTCAAGATTATAGAACTTTCGAAAGTGTATTAAAAATTGTTATGCCATTTAATAATATTCAAACACGTTTTTAAAAATAATTAAATTATGCATTTGAAAAAAAAAACGATTAAGTTATATGGTCAACAGTATAAGCATTTCTTTTAGGACAAAGGTAGTGTGATATAATCCTGTTCAGTTATGAAAAAAGGACTAAATAATTGCATAATTACCGAATGAGTCTCTATAAAATTATTTAGTTCTACTTTTTTATATATTAAATATATATAAATTTATCAAATATGTTAATAATAAAAATCAATCATTCACATATCCCACCCCCTGCAATCTATTTAAACGGTACCATAGCACGCACACACTCTCCATTGGAAGACCAACTCAACCCAAGATCCGACCAAAATCCCACACTCTCTTCACACACAAACACACACCAACAACGTTAAAAAATCCGCAAATCGACTACTCAAGTCTCCTCAATTTCCCCTTTGTGTGTCTATGTATATGATCTCTGCGTATTCAAATCCTACATGCCTTTCCATTTCCACTCCCTTTCAATTCTATCTTCATTTCCATTTCTATCTGGGAGTTTTGTTTCCCTCTGATTTCCCCTACCCCTCTGACGCTCTGTTTCCTTTCTTGCAGCCGCCGCCTCCGTCAGAACCTTGAAAACGTTATACTTTCACCTGCGATAAGTATTTGTCCTGAGTTGTTGAACATTTTGAGAATCTATTTTGAGAATTTGAAAATATGGAATCACCAGTGTTTGATATTGTGAGGTTTGAGAAGGAAAAGGCTATTGCCAGGTTCAATCGCTTCCGCAGGATTGCCAAGTTATGGCAAATTTTCGAAGTTTTGGTGGTTTTGGGGCTGATTTCGTGGACCTCGGCGCGTGTCCCGGCGGTTTTGAAACTCGCAGCCGGGTACTTCGTGCAGTTCTCCACGTTTCTCTTCAACCACCACGTTGTTTTCCTTATCGGAAACGCCATCATCGTCTTGTTGGTCCTGCTTTGCCGCCAAAATGACTCCTCGAATCTCTCCGGCGGCAGTGACCTCTACGATGAATACGTGAAGCACAGCGAGGCGGCCCATCAACGCGAGCCTCCTCTGACTCCGCCGTCTCCGACGCCGGATACGGCACACAGTCCTTCGGCTGAAGGCGGTAGCGGGGATGAGGAGAAGCAGATTGTAGTATGCACGGAGGAGACGATGGCGATTCCGCAATGCGACGACGTGGCGGCAGCGATAGAGAAGGCGACGAGGCAAATAAAAAGGTTCCAGAGGACGCAGTCGGAGAAACTGAAACGAGAGATTGGGGTAAGGCCGCAGCCGGAGCTCCGGAGATCGCAGACTCAGAATCGCCGGGAAACAGTGAGTTCCGGCGAGCGGTCAGACGCGGCGGATATGGAGAGCCTTAGCAGCGAAGAGTTCCGGCGCACAGTTGACGCCTTCATTGATAAACACTGGAGAAAAAAGAAGACGAAACAAAATCAGTTTGAAGAATATAAGAAATATCAGTTACTGAAAATGGCTTAATTACTGTAAGAAAATGCGAAGCCTGTCGGGGATTAAATTCATCTTCATATTAATAGAGTACTTCGTAATGTACATGGATGAATTGTCTAATTCTCTGTTTCTCTGGAATTAATTGGCCAATTAAATCCACTTTTTTCTGTTATTATCTTTTTTTCACTATTTTTACTGTTGTTATCCTGTTTTAAGCATATATACATATATATATATATGTATGTATATTTTGGGTTAGATCAATTAAATTATGTGGAATTTACTTTGGTAGAAGTTGAGACAATTAACTCAAAAAGTTGATGGAGTGGGCCCTGGACTGAGTATTAATTAATGGTAGCTTTTCTCCCTTGTATTTGAATTATTGTTGGTTTTACTTGTGGGAGAAGGATATTATGTAAATAATAGGCTATTTAAATTCAATCTGTTTGTACGTGTTAATTTGAGATGATAGAAATTTTTATTTCAATATCTTATTGTATTTCTATTCTGTTTCATTATAATGATTGTACCACTACATGTAAAATTAATGGAAGAGATTAACCAATAAAAAAAATTATTTAATTTTTACTCATAACAACAATCAATACAATATAATAAAGAATATAATTTAATATTACAATAAAAAAATTTATCCAAAATTCTCATACTCCTAATTACATATAATCAACTTGTCGATCTTTATAGGTCATGGTAGCAATAAGATTGATAATTTATGCATCTCTTGCATCCTATACGGTGTCTAACACATAAATCTACAAGATCATTAAACTTGAGATAATCTCTTTTTAACTTACAATTTTTTTGTTGGATAAGGTAAATTTTGATCAATATGAAGTAGTGTAGTTGTATATTTTTTAATAAGGTAAATTTATTGACTAACATCAGAAATTAAAATAGGACAACGTCAGATGATTACAACTGAAACCAAGAATGAACAAATATTGGATGGGGACCAAGAGGGAAATAAAAACAATCAGCTGCTACCTACATATATTTTTCCTTTTTATAAGTGTTTTGGCATAAAAAAGAATGGCTAATATTCGGCATAATATTAGCTTTATGGACCCATCTCCATATTAAACCTTTTTTCTAGTCCCCAATCCTCATCCACTTAGAAGCTGCATTTGGATGTTGTGTTTAATTTTAGTTGGGTCATTACGAATCCAAAAAGAAGGATCCTAGTACATGAGTTGAAACGAAAGTGTGAAAATTATCAAGAGTGGAGATAGCCCCATTTACTCTCATTAAATTAAACTAAAGTTAATTCAATCCTGTCGAGTAATTGTCTAGACTGAGGGTTTAGGACTCCAAGATTTTAGAAATCTTTGGTTTCATTTATTTTGAATCATCTTATCTAATTTATATTTAATTATGTATTTCAATTTACGGATAAATTTTGTGATGTACAATCAAATATTTTATATATTTAATATTTATTTATTATGTGAAATAGAAGATAAAAAACGAATGTGGAATAGAAGATTTGAACTGGGTTAATGTTCTAAAAAGATCTAGATTTCAGTCTAATTTTACATAGTACTACACAGTGTTGTCATGACCGGACTAGATCGGTTGGTTTGACTGCAAATCGATAGTCAGTCCGATCCGATTAACCATTAAAAATTATTTTTGAGGTTGAATCGGTCAAAACTAGATCAAATTGGTTTTTTTATTTTTTACTTTTTTTTGATAAATTTTAAAATTTTAAAATTTAATATTTTATTATATGTGTGTGATTATATGAATTTTAGATTTTGTTAAATATTTTTTAATTAGTTATTTATTTTTTTTACCTTTAAAATATTTTATATAATTATTTTATTATATTATCATTTTATATAATATAAAAATATAATTAATTTTTATTAAATTAATTAAATCAGCAGTTGGATCGGTCTACTGATCGAATTATTGATCGATAGAGTGGTTTAATCATCAATCCATTTATGAAAATACTAATATTACATTTTATATTGGATCTATGCTTTGGCATGTAGCTATCAATTGTTTTCTATTAATCTTTGAATCTTAATATATTGAATGATGTGTGGGAAATTATTTACCTAAAAAATTTAAACTCCACTCATAGATATTTTTTACAATCAAGCCGTAATTAGACATCATTGTACTTATCTTAATGATGTTTATTACTGCAAACAGAACACGATTGTATGGATGATTAAATGATTGACGGCCCATGGGACATCCGGGATTAGTGGCTTTCAACAACACATTTGCTTTTTGCCCATATTATGAAGCAATTATTATTCAAAGATTAGCACTTTTTTTCTTTTTTCTTTTTTCTTCTCCCTTCAAATGAAAAAGCCACTTTTTCCTTTGCATTAGTGATAATAATTAAACTGTTTAATATAATCCTTGTCACCATTAATTTCCCCCTAAGTCATAATTACCTAGCCTAAAAGGGTAGCTTAGTGGGCTTTTATTGGAACATTCTTTTCTTTTTTCCTTTCCGTTTGGTGAAAGAGTTTAATATCACAATCAAAACAGTTCGTGCGTGTGTTGAAATGATTGATGATCCGTTAAAATGCCCTTTAATTCTCCATAATTATCAAGCATCCATTTCCCACCTTTTTTTAAATAAATTGGCCCATCAAAATTATTAGGATTTTTGATTGGACATTATGGGTTTGTCCCCACCGTTGTGTTTGGTGTCAACATTTTTTTTCAAGTAATTATGGAAAGAAAATTAGATTATTTATTCATGGACAATAAATGTATTTATGTTTTTTTTATTTTTTATCACAAATTGTATGTTGTTTCGACATGAAAGAGGTAGCCATGGTTGTTGGTGATACTAGACCACATTTTTTTTTCTATGACAACCATAATTTAGTAACGGTGGCTAATTTATATTTCGCTATTACATAATAAGAAGTTGCTAGGTGTTTGGGAATCATTTGGAATGGATTTTTAAATATGAAATTTTATTTGTAAAAGTATTTTATGTTTTGTAATTATTTTTAAACAAATTTTTAAAATAAGTTATTTTTCCAAAAGTTTATTTTGAAAAAAGTATAAAATTGTAACTTTTGAATTTCTTTTCTTACACTTCTATTAAATGGTCGTTAAAGTACATTTCTATCAAATATTTAATAATATTTATAAACACTTTTTAAACAATTTCATATTAAAAAATTTATTTTATAAATGAACTTTTATTTCAAAAGTGTTCTCAAATATACACTTCATTATTCAATGACTTTTTGTTTGCCCATAATCCAATTTGTCCCTAACATGGATTCTCTGTTCTACCGGTCCTTCTACCTTTTCTTACAAGGAGTTAGTTAAGGCCCTATAGAAGGACAACAATTCTCATTGGATTATCTAGCGATGGATGCTCTCTCCTCCCATATGGATTACTAACAGTGATTTAGGATATCTTCCAATTCAATGATGTGAACAAGGCTCTCATAATATCCTCCTATTTTGGATACCCGCATTGAGCACTAAAGTGAGTCCTATCTTCATCCGTGCTCCGGTTGTACTCTCCAGCCACCCTCTTCTAGTTCCCAATGAGCTTAGTTTTTGTCCCTTAGACTTTCATAGAGTGATAGTCGTCGTCTCGTCGCCTTTCACATCCCCTAAGTAAGGGCAGATTTCTCTATTTCTTTAGCATTAGCCTGATTCCCGCATCCAACCAGCCAATCAGGATCCTCCTAAAGAAAATGCTTCAGTGTTCTCGACTATCACTTACGACAATCCCATTGAGGTAAGTAAGAAGGCTTACTTCCAGGAATGGCAATGTGCGCGTGCTTCAAATTCAATTTATTTGAGATAAATTTTAATAATATAAATGAGTTTGGGTCAGTTTAACGAGTATATTCTTGGGGCGAGTCTAAACTTGAGTAATTAAAAACTTTAGTTGGTTGGACTTCAATACAAATAAATACAATCCAAACTCAAACTATTGTCATTCCTACTTATTTCAAACGACGAAATTGAGGTCCCAATACTTTTAGAGTTTAGTTCGAATCTCATTTGTACTTGAATTTTTGTCTAATTTCATAGTAGTCGTCATATTATAATTTGTTATTAATTAATTAGCCATAATTGTTAATGATTCATATTCCTTATAATATAATTGATTTATTCAAAAAAAAAAAAATCAATTCTCGTAATTTAAAGCACAAAAATTTCCTACTAATATGAAATATCTTTTTTGATGGATGTATGATATTAACTTTTTATTGTTAAGCAAGTTTAGTTATGATCAATTATTTTCCACACAAAAGCTTTCTCATATTTCTCTTCGTTCTCCGGGAGCCACTTATATTCGAAACAAAAGATCTTTGTAAAACCAAATAGTCGGCCAAAAATTAGCTGCAGTGTGTGAGTTTGATTTCGTTTGATGGTTGGACTCCATCCCAAAAGGATGGACGGGCTCCGCCAGATTGAAGTGGACCCGTTGTGGGTATCAATGTAGAGGATATTTTGTGTGTTGTTTGTCTAGTTGAGCCACATCCCTCGATTTAACTTCTTTTCCGGGATCCAGGGGTAGAGTGGAGGGAGTGCTCATGATGAAATGTTATCAAAAAAAAAAAAAATGTCAAAAAACTAATAGAAAAGAAAAAGCATTAAAAAGAGACCCTGTAGCTGATAAAGTCAACAAATTTCATTGGTAGGAGTCAAAATTAAACAAACAAAGGAAATTGTAATAATACTCTATAAATTGCTTCAAAACAAGAGTACAGAATATGGAAAAAATAAAAGATATATAAATAAAAATATAGATGTGGAAGTGCATTAAACTATATGATGACCTCCTTTACCTACTTTGCCTCAAAACTTCCATACAATTAATTAGGTAAGTGCAAGCCGCTGGATTGTTGTTAGGCACTATTCATTCATGTATTAAAATGCCCTCTTCTTCACAACTCCAAACCAAACGAATTACAGTACTATTTTTCAGCTGCTACCAAAACAATTTATTCTTCCAATATACTTATAATTTTAGGGTTAAATTATAAATATATTCACTTTACCCTTATAATGCAACTCGACTTGGTATCAATTAACCTTCTCTACTAATATATAAATATATATACGGATACATGATTATCAATAAATTTAAGGTGAATTATAAAAAATTATTCCTAATGTTTAGTCTAATTATAAAAAAAAATTAATTATCTTTGAAAATTATAAATATTCTCTTTAAATTTATTTTTATTTTACAAACACCTCACTTAGTTGATGAATTTGTAAAATAGAAACAAATGTTAATTAGTTATTTATAATTTTGAAAGATAATTAAATTTTTTATAATTAGGCTAAAGTTCATGGATAGTTTTTATAATTTATCCATAAATCTAAGTTATAATTGTATTATGATTAGAATTGGACTTTTGTGAGTCCTCTTTCATGTGGGTATGAAAAAAATCTATGTACAATGTCTTGATGAAAGGAATAAAAGTATTAATAGCTTTAATGCTAAAAGATATTTATGAAATTGAGATTTGGAACTATTGGTTTTTTTCCATGAAATGTGGTTATTTTAATTTCTATAGAAGGAAGAAAAAAAAAAAGGAAATTGACCCTTGGGGTCCTACCTTCAACAATTGGTGCCTCAACTGCAGTTGCTGTTCCTGTGGAGCCCTAACCTTTACCCATTCAATTTAGTAATTTTCCATTGGTGGGATTTGTTTTGTCCTTCACATGCTAAATATCTCATAGGATAGTAAACTATTTTCATTGCTAAAATTCAAGGCCAAATTGTAAACTCCATGTAGGACAGATAGGGCTGACAAGAAACTAATTTACTCGGTTATTTACTCTATATTTAATTCGATATTGATATTTAAAATTATTTAAATTTGTTTTTTATTTGATAAGATTTAGATTTCGATTCGAACTCGACTCAATTAGTAAAAAAATAATAAAATACATATAAAAACTTCAAGTTAGTTGAACTCGATTTGTATTTGAATTGATTAAAACTCATTCAACACTCGTTTCGATTAACAATCAAACCAAGGCCAAATACAATTTTTAACGTCGATAAATTCAAATAAATTTGAACAATAACTTATTCGACTTTACTCGATTCGTTTACACCCGTAAAAAGACAAGAAACCAATTTGAAGGACTTCAATATTTTTCTTTTCTCATAGGTTTCATAGTCATGATATGACAAGAACACACCAAATTATTTTGTAGCAAACAACAATTATTAAGTGAAAAATTGATGATAAAAGCTCTATAATATATCTAACAAGTTGATGAAGAATCATCATAATATAGTTATCGACAAATATTCATTATTTTTATGTAAATCGATATCACAATTAAGCAGGCGTGGAATCTCAATATTTACAACTTGGATTAACTTATTACAAGAAATAAGTGGAAGATTTTCACTTTTTCCAGTTAAGGCTAAAACATTTAAACTCAACTACTCTTGTTTATTCTGGTGGACAAAATCAGAATGTCCTTAATTAGGGACATTCAGTTGGGCATCTCCAAAAATTGCAAATGGGAAAAGATTGAAAGAGAAAGAAAGGAAAGGAGGATGGTAAGGAAAATGAAAGGAAAAATTATCATGATGAGAAGTTCAATGGAAGTGAGTATCATCCCTTTGGAGGTTTTGAACTAGAACAAAAGAAATCGTATTCAATTTCATAAAATTTTAAATTTAGTTGAGATTCTATATATAAATTTATTAAATTTTAAAAATTTGTACTCCCCGAAAAGAAAAAATATATATTTTTGTCTTTTAAAGAAAATTTCAATCTCACCCTTTCAATCTAAATTTTCTGACTTTACACCTGTATTTGCTTATTTTTTTAAATATACACTAGCGAGCATTAGAGGTTGTTTGGCTAAACTTATTTAAATGATCTTATAAACTTCTATATTTTATAAGATATTTTTTTAATTTTATAAGATGTTAAATTTTATTTTAAAAATAAATTATTGAAGTATTTTTGAATAAAATAAGATCAATGAGTTTTTAAGATGTTATAATGAAAAATTTATAATTAAAATTATCAAAATTAAAGGAGTTTGTTAAAATAAAATCTTATTGTAAAAATAAATTAGTTATACTTACTTTTTTTAGGAGTTTATAATTATGATCTTATAAACTTTTTAAAATAAAAATATAAAAAATTACTAAATATTTTTGAAAATTTATAAATTTTTAAATAATTTTTAAGATATTTTTAAAAACTTATAAATTCAACCAAACATGCTATTATTAATGTGAAATAATGCTTTCTTGTCGGGGTTTTTTTTCTTTTGACATTTGCATAGATTTTCAAAGCCGGTGTATTAAATGATTGGGCATATATGCCTACCTTATTGTTGGAGAGTACATATAAATTTTGTCCAAAAATTGTCAGACATGAGAAGCAAAGAATTGAACAAGAGTCAAATTTGGTGTCCTTGTCCTTTCCCCCTTAGAATATGGGCCTCTTCATCCTCTTCTCTTCTTAGAAGCTCACACTGATGATGCAGGGAAAATACAAGAAGAGGCATTTTCAGTTTTATTCATGTCGAAAATAGTCTTAATTTAGTCTGTACTCAAAAATATTAAAAGCAAAAATGAGAACATAATATAATGAACTTTTATTATAAAAAAAAAAAGAATAATTAGTTTGTCGATTTTGATATTAATTTCGAGAACGGCGATTAAATTCAAGAAAACTATGTCGAACTTATTAAAGTAAAATTTGTAAACAAAAAATACCCCCTTTGACATTTTTATTTTTTTTCCCATTGTTTGGAAGTTGGAAAACATATTAACAGAACATAACTATTATTGCAACAACTTATAGGTTTATGCATCACCTATATAGATATTTGTGGTGCTAGGAGCCTTAAAACCTGGTGAAGTTTGTTTGGGGACAGTTTCAGCTATCTGTACCATGATGATTCTGGGCTGACAATCAGTTAAACCACCAATGATATCTTTTAGTTACATTATATTGGTTTTTGGCTACTGAGGTTGTGATGCCCTAAACTTTTATCCCTAAATTATTTCAGTTAAAAATATTAAATATTAGATCTCTTTTTTTTGTTTTTCTATCATAGCAACAAATTCGGGACTCTAGAATAATTTATTGGCTCTTAAAATTCGTAACTTGAGTATTATTTAGGATAGTTTGGAAAAAAATAAAAATAAAATTATTTACATAACAAAATTTATCAGATTCACTAATTTAGGAATATATCGATACGAAATACATAATATTTTATTATAAAATATTTATATATGAAGATTATTAATAAAAACTATATTATCGAGTTAAATTATATATAGGTATTGGAAAAAATAGAAAAGTAAGTTAATATAATGTAATCTTATTAAAATAGAAAAAAAAATCAGATTTAAATCACCTTTTTAATGAAAAATAGGGAGATTTTATATATTACTATTTATGAAAGATATATATGGGATCTTAACGTTCCATAAAAAAATTATTTTATTTGAGTTATTTTCAATAATTTGGATAACTTTGTTACAATGTTTTCTATAATCGCTTACGTTTTATTTGAGTTAGTTCAATTTCAATTTCAATTTCAATATTTTTATAAAAAATAATGGAAAGATTTACTATTTGAAAATTTATTGTGATTGCATGTGTGTTTGGTGCAGTTATTATTATATATATCATGTCTTGCCTAATTAATGGTATGACATTATTATTTTATATTATCATTTATTATTTTTAGATTAAGATACTTATTGGATGATGTAAATTAATAAGATGATTTAAATATATATAAATATATAAATATAGATATGTATATATAATAATGATTAGAAATTTTTTATAATATTTTGAGAATGATGAAAATAATTTTCAAGAATTCAGTATTTATATGTTTGGTTTTATTTTAAAACTGAAATGAAACTAAATGCAAACAAAATCTTAATTTTTTTTCTGAAGTTGTCGTTCAATATGTATTAGAACCAGACCAAGCAAAAAGTACTTAATTCAAAGGTGGTTTTTCAATCATTCCATGTAAAGTTTGAGGAAGGTATTAACTTTTAGCAAAAATGAAATTTTCACTTGGAATACTTTTTTAATTTTCCCAAAATTATTAAATTTCAAATATTTGCACTACCCTTACAATGACATCAAGCATTAATAGTGCTAATACAATGTATTTCTTCAATTTTCCAACTTTATTATAGTCATTAATGAATGATGTATGATGAAAGATACGCCTTTACAAATCAATAATTACGTAAGGTTTTGGATTGATTACACAAGGTTTAAATTAATTATGCATTAGGTAAAGCTGCCTAACTTCAACTTTAAGCAGTCTATGACAGCTAGAAAAATGGCTCCATAATAGCTACCTAGTTATAATACTATATACCTTTGTCAAGAGGTGAGGTGAGGAATTGTCCATTTTTTTTTTTAATTTTTAATAACTCATGTTTCAGGTTTCCTTCAATTAAATCTAATAAAAGTCTGGTCTTCCCTAGTTCACTTTCAAAATAAATTTAAATACGATTATAATTTTTATATAATTGAAATAAGCATTCAGTTAATATCAACATATTTGCAGTAAAACTTTCGATTAATATTAACTCACCCAATAAATCTCCATTTACATTACAGGACAGTAACTTCCGTTACATTATAGGGCAGTAACTTCCGATAGAACAATAAAAGCGCGACATAACTTCTAAATTCACCAAAATTCGAATTTCAATACTTCATATTAAATTTCAATTATTTTACATCATGGCTCTAGGGCAAGAAATTGTCCACTTTGTATGAACAACCAGTTATGTTAGATGAAATTACCATCATCTTTCAATTAATTACTCTCTCTCCTATTTTTATATATTTTACTTGATTTGATATCAAATTTTAGACAAAAAATTAAAAAAATAAATTAATATTATTATTAAAAATAGTGCTTAAAGTAAATGGCAATATGTTATTATTTTAAAGAAAAAAATATATTCAAAAGAAAAAATTAATTTTTAAGGTCCATAAAAATATTGAAATTTGTGAAAATCATTGGATATGATGACGACTTCCCTTATATTGATTTTAATTGTAGGAATTTAAATTTTGTTAATCATTTCTTTGATTTATTAGCGACAATTGTTTTAAAATATCATAGGAAACTTTTGTTCAACGTTCTTATTAATTATTTTACATCTCAGTACTCGCTTATTTTGTGTTTATATAACTCTAAAAATAAATAATAGATGCTTATGATATCAAAATGCTGTCACCATTTGATATAGTTTCATGAAAGTTAATTCGGTTATTAAACCAATAACTTTTTTGCATAATTTTACACGCCAATGAAATTCGTTTGTGAAAAATTGCAAAATCACATAAAAAGAGGCAAAAGAGACGTGAATACTCTTTATTTTCTCTATCATCTCTCTTTTCTTTTACATGTTTTCTTTTCTTTCTCACGTATTTTATTTTACTTTTAAATCAGATTTTATTGTTGTTTAAGTCGTCTCTCATCTCTCTTCTCTCACCTTTTATTCAATTGATTTTATTAAAACATCTTCTTATGAAACAAAATTTTCTCATCAATTTTCCTTTTTTTTTTGGCACAGATGTTTTGTGGGCTAGCAATTATTGACTAATTCGGATCCTCAGCTTAATTGTTCAATAATTCAACGGATTATTACATTTGGGCCAGCTGATGTCCGAGTCTCTGTGTTAGAACATGGGCTTGGCTGACTTTCTTGATGGGCTCAATGCATATTTGGACTCGTCTGGTGAGAATCTTGAATGAATTAATATGGAAATCTTTTCTTTCTGAAGGCCTGTTCCCTTTTCGGTCCCAGGCTCATATGGCTGGACCCATATGAAATAAGGTTTTTAACACATAAAACACATAAAATCTAATTTTTAAAACATAATTTAATTCAAATTTTGCATCTCATCTCATATTTCACTTTATATATACACGTCAAATATACATGATTCATGCCAAATTAAAGATGATAATAAGTCGGGTTTGGACCGGAGTTGTGTGGACCTGAAACACGCTAAGATTTTTTAGGATTCCAGACCGAAATTCGGTGGGTAGACCCGTTAGCTCCGCTAAATTTGTTTTAAAATTTAAAAAAAAATAAAAATTATACTTTTTAACAAATTATACTATTAAAACTTTCTAAAAATCTATTTTTCTAAAAAAAAATTATATAAATATATAATAGATTTTTTTTTTCGAAGTATCAGCAATTTGGCGTTGTTTTTGTTGTTAGTGGTGGTGGTGGGGAGGGAGGTTGCAATGGAGATGGCAAAGGATGAGAGAAGGAAATATGAAAGTGGGGGTTTTGGTGTTAGTGCTGTTTAAATAGTCTCTTATCTCTCTTCTTTCTTGTCTCACATTTGATTAACTAATTTGCATCCTCAGATTAATTTTTCAATAATTCAATGGATTATTATGTTTGGACTAGCTGATATCCGAGTTTCTATGTTACAACACATCAAAACCAGATGGACTTTGCTGACTTTCTTGATGTCTCACCGCCAAAAGAAAGAAAAGGAAAAATAAGTACACAATATCATAAAATAAAATGGCTATTTTTGACCTAAGTTAGAAATTGAACACTTTGTTTGGTGTTATTTTCGGAGTTTTGAAAAAAAAAAAAAAACTTGGGAGAATGTAATTTGAGTGATAAGATTTGCTGAACAAACATGTTAAAAATAGAAATGTGTTTGGAAATTTTGTTGGGAAAAAAAATTAATATAATGTATTTTGAAATTTATTTTCAACTATAAAATATCTTGTTCTTGTTATAATTAGTGTGAGATATGTTCAACAGTAGTATATCATTTTGTTATACTTAATAGGGGTATTGTTGAGTATAAAATTATTTAATTAAAATAATAATTAATAAATATTTTCTGGGAATAAAAATCTTATTCTTCAAAACTAGACACATTTTCCAAACATAGCCAAGAATTGTGACAGAAAGTATATCAAAAATCATGTCCTGTCTTATTTGGTTACAAATTTCCTTGTGACAGAAATTACCAAATTAATGTGCTTAGCCCTAGTTTTGGAGAAGTAAACATCAACCAGTTCACCATACCTTCTAAATAATTCATCCATGATTTCTCTTCCAAAGTGGGACTCCAGCATTGATTCAACCACTGCCCTAATATTCTTAGCCACTTGTTGACCCCTTGATAATTTTTCGAGTTCATAATCGTATTTGACACACGCGTTGCTTGTCGTAGAACCTTCGTCCCAACCGACCTCAAATGCCTCGAGATGATTGATGATGAAAGAATCTTCTTCTTCTATTACACTTCTCACTTCTTCAGCAGATGGGGCATAATAGGGGGCATTAAAAGAATCAATTCTCTCTTCTTTAACAAGACCCTGCATGTATTTGTGTTCATAGACGCAACATATGTAGGATGTTAAGGATTTATATAATCATTTAAGGAAACTTTAAAATTTTGGTAAATTTAATTATTTTGAAAAATTACTTGCTTTGTTTATCATAATGGAAACCACGATTTTAGTTCATCAACGCCTACTTACTTTTCTCTATAAAAGTATTTTATCAGAATGGACGTCACCAATTTGCAAAAATAGATTATAAGTTCTTTTTATCAAAAAAATTTTTATCCACTTTTTATGAATGTCATGTATGAAAGAACTAATACATCTCTTTTTTCGTGAATTAAAAACTAATGTTAGAATAAAAAACTCCATATACTTATGACTGCATGACATTTTATTGCACTTTCATGGACTTCTAGGGCATCGATATTAAATCAGTTATTACTATAGTTAATTAGGCTTATTAAAAAAATAATTCAAATGTTGAAAATATTGAGAAATTAAAATAAAAAGAAATACTATAAAAAAGGCTGCAAAAACAAAAATTAAAAATCTGTATGAGAACAAACTGAAGAAGGGTTAACCATTTTTAGTTTTTATTTTTTTTATTTTTATTTTTTTTCTAAATATTGTACCTCTGAGGCCAAACTCATGAGTGCCTGAGCTAGGAGCTCCCACTGGTGGCTACCCACTTCAGCGGAGGCATCCGGCGAGCTGCGGCCCATGAACGACAGCACCATCCGCCCACCCGCCACCATCTCCTCCGCCCGCGACCTCAGAAACACAAAGAAATCTTTCTGAAACTGTGAGAGGTATGCTTTCACTACGCAAGCTGGACTTGTCTTGGATATGTATATCTTTCCTTTGTTCAGATGTATGCCTGCCTTCATGTCTAGAGTCGGGGGAACCTGCATTTCATTTTCCACCATTTGCATGGGAACTCACAACACTGATTATTGTTGGATTTTATTTGACTTCTCAATGTTTTCTTACATATTTAAGTGATATATCTAATTTAATAGGGATAAATAATTGATCTATTAATTAAAAAACTCTATTGAGTATGAACTTATGATGTATGTGGATTTAATACTAGTTTAATTTGTGTTGATTAACTTCTAATTCACCTAGTCTATAAGAAATATTAATATAGAATTATGGTCCTCAAGTCGAATCATAATTTTCTCCGTTTTTTCATCTCTTTTCTCAACTTAGAGAGAACTCATTGATCATGCATTTAAGATAATTCAAGTACATGTTCGCACTCAATAATCTTTTTTATTAATTTGGCATGATAATCTTGGAATGACGTTGTGGTACGAAATGATATGCATCCGCTCGAAAGGTATTATCCGTTTTAATTAGAATCTTACGATTTTATCATGAAAAATATATTTTTTGGAGAAAAGAAATTGATCCCTTACTTATAAATCGTAGACCACACACACGTGCTCATTCAATATGGGAAGAATCTTTTCATCATTAATTATTAATCATATTTAGAAATTAAGTTTAATCTTTAATTGATACATAGACATTTTAGTACTAAGACAACAGAGTGGTACCTCAGAACCTATTGTCATTTGGCACGATTCACTCCACTTAAATGCCAACATTATATTATCTTTCTGGTTAGCTAACATTTTTTCTTTCAGGTACACCAGGTTTAACCTATGCTTTTCCTTTTACTGTTCCCTTTTGCACGAAGCAATGAAGCATATACCTAACCTTGTACATAGATCTCTGCTTTTCTGCCTGTCATTATTCACAATTTGTTTTTTTCTAACATTCAACTCTAATCAAGCAGTTGTGCCTAGTACTGGTCATGTCCTCATCTAAGACTTTAATATCCCTATTTTAGGGGACCTCTATCCTTGTGCTAGAAATTCAACTAGCTCGTTTGCATGACTTTTGATAATTTCATTCCATTAAAACTTGTTTCTTCTCACTTCTGCGAACCTAAGTTGCACTAAATCAGTTGGAAATTTCGTGTTTTATCTCATATTCTATAACTTATATATTACTTGTATAAAATATTTTTTTCATATGCACAACTAGAATATATACGATGCTAACCTGAGAGAGCCAATGGAGACTGGAAGAAGAGTGAACAAAATGCAGGCTTTTTCTAGAGAACAACCTGCCATAAAACGAGCCAGCCACGCAGGATATAAAGCAACCCTCCGACCCGATGCCCTTTTCCTTTTCGAGCTTCTTGTAAAACTCGGGCAACGACAAGAATACGTAGTTGAAATCGTTGCCCGGGAGATCGTTCAACGACACCCTCAGTTCGGGCAATGGGATGCCCATTCTATAACTTGTGGCAAAAGCTGTATTTATTATCTTTGAGACCACCATCAGAGTGTTAGGCCCTGAAGAGCAGCCTAGATCAGCTATGCCCATACTTTGTGGGAGTGTGTTGTGCAAACCCTCTGCCACTGCTTCCTCCATTATTGTATTTGCGAATGATATTATTTGCCTCTGCCAAGTTCATTCAATTGCTCCATTAAAATATTATTACAATGGAAACAAAGATTTTTGTACGTAGAATGAAATTATTTGCATGTTGTCGTATAAATTATAACAAGAACGACACGATCAGAAAGCTAATGCAAGTCATGTTTGAAACTACCCCAAATCACATATGTTTTTTTGGTTGGAATTTGGGTTGGTGTAGGATACAAAATTTAATTGACATCCATATTTGAAACAATTTTGGTGGGGGTTAAATTCTTGATATGATTAAATATATATCTTATATATCAAATTCCTATCATAATTATACTCCTAATATTTCTCTATACATAATTTTTTTAGAGTATCACACCAAATAGTTATGAAATCGTATTACCTACCTCTACTCTTGACCTAGTTCGTCGGAGAGCTAGATTTGCCTCAATTATTTGTCTATTTCCTTCGGTTTTTCTCAAATTAGCTTCTATTATTTCAAAAGTTTGTTGATGTTGAGCTTCTTATGGATCAACATGCATCATTTACTTAAACAACGATCTCATTATTGTCTATTCTAGCAAAACTACCCTTTAGAGCCATCGTTAACCATTGGTCCTTAAGGGCATTTTCGAAATCCCTATATCTACAATTGTAGCAATAGGAGCATAATTTCAAGATTTGAATTGTGTAAACAAGTGGGTGATTCGATCAAAACAAGATTTGCTAGCTAGTTTGATTCGTGATATATGATTGATAGATATATCCCAAACCAATTATGTGATTATGTACGATTATATTAGTTCTATCCAATAACACACACACACACACACACACACACACATATATATATATATATATATGGATCAAAATAAGGAGAAACGCGTAATGGGAAATGGATAAAAGATTTTCCAACCTGCACGGTGCAATTTTTGGCATAGCTGGTTTTCCCTTCTCCTTTGTTCATGTGAAGAATTTGCATAACTTCCATTTCGTTCTACTTTGACACAACTCTTGTCTCTTTCTCTACAAACAAATAACTGAAAGCTTTCTTCGAGTTAAATTGAGAAAGTGGTGCTTGAGCCTTGAGATATATTTATAGACTAAGTTAAGCCTCGTTTTGCCTATGGAAAATATGCCAATGTGAATCGAGTGGCACTGGATAGATAAACAGGACCACTTGTTTGAATATGGTACAACTTTGTGTTGGTTGTATGTAGTGTGCGGACAAGAGATTTGAATTTATATTTGAAGTTTAATTTAAAATAAGGAATGTATTAAGTAATTTTTTTTAAAATAGATTTTGTCTTTTACACTAGTCATATAGGAAGTAGGACGTTTGCCTCCAATATACAACACTTCTTACAAGATTAGTATAGTGCGAACAAAAAAACTTGAATTGTATTATTCTTTGAAAAATAGCAAAGAGCTCGAAAATATTCAAGTATTATTTTGGAAGATTATAAGAAAGGGAGAGAGAATAAACAATTCGCTTGAATTATTTTTTGGATAGAGAAAATAGAATGAGAGGATGTCTATTTATAGATTTTTAGGTGTCTCATAATGATTGGTCATGTTTCTTGATTATAATAAATTTGCACCATTGGATCACATTTTTTAAGATATAATTTCGATCTAATGGTTCACATTACATCTTTTCATAAAAATTTACAATTCTTACTATACACATTTTATATATGGATAAATATGTATATTCACCGTTCCACATCAACATTAATGAACAATCACAACTCTTCATACACATTTTTATGACTATTCATATTCATTAGACATATTTTCAAATTAATTTTTTTTTCATTAAATTGAAGAATTTTTCAATTTACTACATTTATTCCAACACTTCTCTTATAATCTTGTCTTAATAAAATTATAAGCTGCTAAAGTGTTTGTTTCAAAGAAAGACATTCCCACTTGTCATGAAAACTTTCATTTCCTGAGCTTTAGCTGTTGGTGAATAGCTTGAGCTTATGTCAAAATTCATTTAGTTTTTGATAAGATGCAATCTTGAAAGTGTACCAATTGCCAAATATCTATGCTAAAATGACTATAATTTGTGATTTTCAAATTACGGTGTAAGTGGATACCATATAAAAAGCTTGAGCTTTTATAGAATTGTTTTATTCGTAAAAGTATCGAGTTTGAACTTATGTCAAAATTATAATAATTAATCATAAGATTTCAAAAATAATCTAAATCGTCCGAACTACATACACCAAATTATTTTTATTGATTTATCATGTAAATTATGGTCTATAAATTCAGTCAAAATCACACTACTTTATACAATTTGGAGTGATTTAAGATTCGAATAAACCAAAATATAACACCTATAAACTTATATATACATATATGTAAATTTATTAATATTTAATATTAATTTTAATTTTAATAATTAACTTTTAATTGTATTATTTGTTTAAATTTAATTTAATAATCAATTTTTAATGTGCTCACCATCTTATCTCACACAAAAAGTTTTGTTGCTTGCTTTTTTCCATTTCAAACTTTGAGGCAATGAGCATATATATGTTCTAACATCTTTATTCTTAACCTTTTAAAAGCATCCATGTATATTTTTTTCCAGCTTTTCTTATTTTCTATTTTCTTATGTATATATTTAAGGTCAATTTCTCCTTTCATAGATTGGAATATGAAAAATATCAACCAATAAAAGATAATATTTTAATAATAGATTAGAGAAAGATTTTGCTACCATGCATTTTATAAAACAAAATATAACATAAATGCCATTTTACTGACAAACTCTTTCACTTTGTTCAAAACATAATGTTTTGTTAAAAACAAATGATAATTATATTTTCTTCAATCATTTTGTATAATATACAATTTTAAGACTATTTTTGTTATGGGGTAACACAAATATAATAATATTTTTCATTTATTTAAGTTTTAGAACAAAATAATTTAAAAACCCACAAATTGCCCAAATTGCACCCTTTCAAATTTAATTTACAAAATACCAAATTCACTCTGATCTTTGACAAAACTACATATAGTAATTTGATTTGAAATTACTTAAAATAAAAAAAATTCAAAACTGCACCAATTGATTTAGTTATTGATAAGGTACGACCTCAAAATTGTACCCAAAATTATCCGCCAAAACGACTATCACATATTTTTTTTAATTGAATGATTTGATTTGAGAAAAGGGTTTGGAGATAAAGATTTCAAATGACTTTAATTTTGAGAAAATTTAAAATATATCCTAGTAATTGAAAAAATAACTGAAAATACTTATTAAAGAATTTAAAATTCATAGTAATTGAGAATTATGCAAACAAATGAAGCGAGCCAAGGAATTTGTTAAGAATTTAAAATTTTTATGTTTCCAATCTTCTAATCAAAGACAATCTTACTACAAGCGCATATTATAAAACTTTTCTATCGTGTTATCTCTTTCAAATCCTCTAACTCAAACACAATCTTACCACAAGCGCGTATCATAAATCTTTTTCACAACACGTACCATAAAACTTTTTCACGGAACTATCTCTGTCAAATCCTTTAATTTGAAAACAACATTACTACAGGTGTGTACCAAAAAAAATTTCCACCGAGTTATCCCAATCATCTAAAGCATATATTTGTGGTCAAATATCAAATCACGTGTTTCGCTAAATTATCATGCAACTGGTACCCGTTTTTGTAATTATTCCTTGTGTTTTGCATTTTGAAAATTTGTTGGTACCAAATAATTTCTGCTTATGAATCTATTCCAAGACCCACGATCAAATGGACCCCCCTACAGGAATCAACTTTGCGGTTTTGTGGTCTTTTTTTTTCGTGTTTTGTGATAGTATACAAGGAAACGAGAAAAGGTATTGAATTTAAGAAAGAGATGTAATGAATGAAGATGAACAACCGGCCACAATAAATCTACGTGATTCATGTGATTGAAGAGGATGGTGTATAGAGTGGAGAACTAACTAGGTTTGAACGAAGGGAATTATAGGGTTTTGAGTATTGGTAGGTCGGTAGGTCGGGAGGTCGAGAATACGAGAAAAGAAAAATGAGATATTTTTAGTGAAATAAAATAAAATAAATATGATTTCAGTGTTTTGTATAGTAAAAATTAAAAAAATACTTTTTGAAACAAAAAATAAACAAGGCCTAAATTTCTCCTTTTCGATATTATATTGGATCTTTTATTTTAATTTATTTTTTTGCATTATGTTTTTATATTATAAATATTAATTGTTAAATATATATAAAATATTTACTTGAATATATATTTTTTATAGTTGAACAAATAACATTTTTTTTCAATATCATCAACGCTCTCTAGAAATAGTAGTTATTAAGGATTTGTTTTAATATCATCTTTTAAAATAATATTAAGGATTTGAATCATACTTCTCCCTTCCTTCCCCATGTTTCAAGATTTGAATATAAATATATATTCTAAAAAAACATTTTCTAAATGTCATCTTATTCCTGCCCTTTCAATGAAACATAATGGTAATGTGAGAGACATTAAGGGGAAATAATATGTTGGCCTTATCAGATAACAAAGAATTTTAGTTACATCCTCATTTCTTAACCTTGGTTAAAGAGGAGACTCTACTTTAATGGATGCGATAACTTATAAGATGTCAATCTCAAAATATGTATGCGATGAAATTAGAAAATATGTGTGTAGAAAATTAAATAAGGAACCAAAAAAAAAAAAAAAAATCAAATTTGAGTTTTTTTTTTTCTAACTAAATTAAAACAATCATTTAGCAAGCAACCTAATGAATTTTAAATAATCTAGGATTTTGAACCCTACACCTAACTAAAAACCCACATTCGTTATAGTGCAAAATACCTAATTAACAAATAAAATTAAATATAAAAATTAAACTTAACATATCCTGAATAAAATTAGTTCAAAGGGAGCAAAGGTACGCCACATATCCACACTCCATGGTTGTTACGCCAAGAGGAGACGTCACTAACACTGCAGAAACTTCTCTCAGAGAATTTCTCACTTTTCCACCACTACTGAATTTCATGTTTCACACATATTTCGTGAGGGACATGCAATTGTCGATTTCATACTTTAGGGTATTTATTCGCATCAATGTTGTCAAAATCGAATCGAATTGGTAGGTTTCATCAGTCCAATCGAAAACTAGAGATCGGTTCGGTCCAATCAATGCCTTTATGAATTTTGCCTTTAAACCCCCCACGTGGGGTGTTACTATTAAATCCCTACAAATGTCATCTGCGAATATCCACTTCGAACATGTATAAATTGTGTTCATATCTGAATTTACTTTACGGACGAATTAGCTGAACACAGTCCTAATGCTCCGCAATGGATCCATTGTCGAGGTCACGAGTCTAGAAGAAGCCAAGATTGCAAAATCAGCTGGCCCGTATTGCGTAATCATCTCTGATCCATGAAGATCTGGGATTTCTTGCTTGTGCGATCCTTCGCTAATTAAAGAAATCAAGCAAGTTCCTATAATGCTAAAAGCTCGGGTCGGGCATTTCGTCGAAGCCCAAATTTTGAAGTCAATCGGTGTTGATTTTATCGACGAATGTAGGGTTTCAGCCTGATGAGGATCATTTCTCAGTAAACATAATTTTCACGTGACACCTGCGGACGCTGCACTGATGATGCAATTGGGATGCGATGAAGTGTTCTTGGGATAAGAGGTTTTTGATTGTTTGGATTCGTAAAGAGGGTTTGGACCATTTCAGCCGATTGTGCAGGCTATTAGAAATTATAATTATCCTTTGGAGTTGGCGGAGGCAGCAGTGGATTGTGGCTTGCTTTGTATTTTCCATTTCACTCTTTCTTTGAATCATTCAATAGTAGAATAATATTAGGGACAAAATAAAATAGCAAACAATGCAGAGTCCCCTTCCGCGGAATGAACAGTAATACCATTTTCCAGTACTATAAATGCTATTTTTGATGCATATACATTTTGTATAAATTTATCATTCAAGTATCTTATTTTTTATAAAATGAAATATTTGACATTCATCCATACAGTAAATGTACCATATATTAGGTGCAACATATATATTACCCGATTTTTCCTTCCGTTTGGCCCGTTTAGTTTGGATGAACAAATCTTGGTGACCATTGTGTACTTCTTTTGATACCTTAGTAACTAAATCTGTTTTTTCCCCTTATTTTTCTACAAACTATAATTTGGTTCACATTGTTTTCACCTTTTCTTCTTAAACTAGTTTTATCCCATGCATTTTTAATTTAAACATGGAAATAAGTGTTTAATAATCCAAAACTTGAAAAGTAAAGTAGATGATTATCATAAATAATATAAATATGAGAAATTATGTTTGCTTATTTGAATTTAAATTAATGTAAGCTAGCTTATCTTGGATTTTATACATATCTTTGACTCCTTTGAATAAAAATTATTATTTTACATGAATTTAAATTTGAAAGAAATAAACAAAATATTATCTTAGGTGTCAAGACAAGACTCTTTCTCTCTCTCTCTCTCTCTTTTGTTTTAAGCTCAAACCCTAACAAGACCGATTTTAAAAATAAAAATTTAAAACCCACATTAAATCTTAAAAACTCATTGCAAATGGAACAGATTTGGATTAAATTTGCCCGATTACCATCCTAAAGAGGAAAAAGATGAGAGAGATAAGGGGGTTTTCTCCCATTTTCATTTTCAGTTTCATTTTCATTTTCATTTCGTTTCATTTCACTTTTATTTTCATTTTCATCTTCATCTTCATTTTCATTTCTCATTTTCATCTTCATTTTCATTTCTTTCATGTTGCCCTATTTTGTCAATTAAAAAGAAAGTAAAATACCCGATACCCAATAATTCGTGTACCCGAATGTCGAGTACGAATCAAATAACAAAATATGCTATCTGAATACCCAATCCGATCTACTAGACCCGATGCCCACTCTTAACACTGATCTAAAAATTAAACATGATATCAACATGAGTGCCCTTCTATAAATAATCGCATGCCAACTTGTTATAAGATAATTGATATTTTAACTTGTTATTTTTATATGTTCCTAATAACCTCTTTGACATAACTAACTTAAATATGAAAAATTCTTGGTTAAGGACCATAGGGGCAAGCTTGACATAATATTCTTGTTATAGGTCTTTTCTCAAACATGAACCGAACCTATTAGATTGAAGCCTACTCAATCTAAACTCGACAAGTACTGCTGATCTCAAATAACGTATTATATATCTACCCTAGTTTTCGTAAGTTGTTAATTTCCTTGTGAAATATTTAAAATTTTAATTTGTCATAGAAGTGGTAAAATCTTTCTTCAACCACTATCACTACAATGAATAAAAAGGAATTGAAAACCAAACAAGACTTCTGACTGAAGCCTTCGGTTCCAAAAATGGGCTTGTCCTTTAAGTTTTAGCAAATTTACTTGCAAATCAATATTTTCGAAATATTATGGCTTTAAGAAATGTTTGGGCCCATTGCAACACTGGACCAAAATAGAGCAAATTGAGCCTACTCCAAGGAAGATCGATGTTTCTTGAATTCAAATGGGCTAATTTGCTACTATGGTTTTCAAGTGAATTTTCCTTTTTCTTCTTCTTATTATTTTTTTTGGCCTTTTCTTTTTTCACTTTTATAGGAGAGTGATTTACAATTACAATTCACAAAAAAAAAAAGGGTTACCATCTAGTATCCATAACTATTCTTGTTTTTACTTTTCTCTTCATTTTTTTCATTTCAAATAAATAAAAGATTTGCTAGATATCTACTTTGACTTTTCAAGTTAGACTCCTGAAAATAAAAATTGGAAGTTTGAACATAAAAAAAAAAAAAAACTAAATTGTGAAGATAAAAATAAGAATTTTATTTGAGCAACAAACGATTAAATGAGGTAAAAGAACAAGATATTTGGACTTGAATGGACTACCAAGCTCAATAATTCAATTCAAAATAAAATCAGCTACAACAATGATATAGACACTTTAGACTGAATTTCTTTTGATCCAAGCACTATTGATAACAAACATAAGGGGATAGCATTGACACAAAATTCAAAACTATGAAGATATTTAAAATATATGCATATGTTTTACTTGGATCAATTCAATTTTATGTAAATGAGGACATATAAAATTAATATATCTTTAGAAGTATAGCATACAATGAAAAGTAATAATGAAATATACTAGTCTCATAATTAGTAAATTTGTCAAAATTCAAAACATAAAAAAATTTAAATATCCCAACTCGTACCTTTTGATAAATTGAATTTGAAGTCATTTATAATTTTAAAAATATTAAAAAATATATTTTTAAAAATTAATATCATTAAATTTTTTAAAAAAGTAATTTACAGTTCTTGTAGAATGGAACTATACAATATCAGATACAAAATAAATCTTTTATGAGTTAAATTTAAAATTAAAAATACAAAATTCTAATCCGAATTCATTTATACTTTAAAAAAATCGGCCCCATTGAAAGTTTCTCTTTGCCATCCCCACAAATCATAACTCCGTTGATTTATTTAGAAATGCTTCACTTATGTCGTCAAATCTTTAATTGTAACATATTAATTTATACAACTTTAATATTATAAAACTCCAACTATTATTATTTGGAATGTCAGTAATTACTGCTTTATAAATAAATTATCAAAGTATCATGCCACCGTGATTTGATTATTGCTAGAAAGAAAATCGCCTTTACTCGTATCTATGTAACTAGTTATTTTAAGAAGGTCAATTTCTAGCAATCAATTATCTTTATGGGAAGAATATAAAAATATAAAAGTTGTCCGAATCATATCTAACAATTAATTATCTTTATGCAAAGAATATAAAAGTATAAAACTTGTCCCAATCAAATTATTCTTTCTCTATCACTTGACCACTTTATGTAAGATTGGAACTGAAATATTCTCACTAATAATAAAGTACTTGCAACTTGGAAAGCTTTTTACTCTGTATATTTGGTTTTATTTTGGAAACTTGTTTTGAAATTTAGCAATTAGGATATTTTTGAAATATTTTGAGAAAGAAAATATTATTCCGCTGAAATATTTTTAATTTTATTTTGGTAGAATAAAAATAATAAAAACGAAAAGATGAATATTAATTATAAATTATTACAATAATTAAAAATAATTATACATCTTATTATACCTCTAATAATTATAATAAAATAATATTAACAAGACTATTTACACTAACATTAATATTGAGAATATATTAAAAATATTTTTTAAAATATATTATATTATTATTTTTTAAATAAAATATTTAAATATATTCTTATCCCATTATATTCTCAATCACACTCTGAAAATAATTCCCAAAAATATTTCTCCAAAAATATTAGAAATAATATCCAATAAAATCAAAATATCCAAAAAAAAAAAAAAGCAAAGGAGCCAAAAAAAAAAAAAATGATGAAGAACTCTGTACCAGGATTTCATTAGTCAAAGAGGCAACTCTCTCTCTAAACCCTATAAATCTCCACTAGTTTCTTCCAAGAATTCTTCAAGGTAGTCGACCCACCACTAAAGCCCATTGAATTCCGAGGATTTCTTGTCAATTCAAACCCGGTCCCCGGTACAAACCTTAGCATCCATTGACACATTGACTGGTGGAGGTCGCCGACGGTGACGGCGGCGCTCGCACAAATATCCGTTGAGTAACTTTCTTTCTTCTTTTATTTTTCTTTCAGCATTATATTGCTTTCTCTACTTAATTTTAGCATGTTCCATGGAAATTAATCTGGGACTAATTTTTATTAGCTGAATGTGATTTTTGTATGAAATTGTGATCCGAGTGAAAAATCTTTATCTGCGGTAATCATGCTACGATTTCAGTATGAGAAGCCTAACGACTTTTTTCTACCATTAAGTGGGGGACTAGTATCCATTATCTGGTCAAATTATCCACCATATCATTGATTCCATAAACTGACATATGCATCCCACTGACACACACAAACACATGTTCAGCAGTAATCTATAAAATTTATACTACGCAATTGACCTCCATGCATTAGGTTATTAGGCCGACATATCAAGTTTTTACATTTGATTATGAACTCTATGGTAACAAATTGTAACTAGAACATAAGAGATTCACCGTACTGTGGTACTAAAAAAATAAATTGAAACAAAACGCCAGCAAATACAATCGGATCATTCCCCACATTAAAAAAGAACAAATAAACAAAAATGAGAAGTTAAAAAAAAAAATGAAATAAACAGACAACAATTTGACAAGAGAGTAATTTACCAGCGGTCAATTATATCAATAGACTCAGAGGAAAAAGAATTTTCACTTAGGAAAAACTCAGAAGTAATACTTCAAAAAAGCAATATTTCTACAGCTAGTTGCTTTGGTCATACCATACTGCAGTATGGTGAATCTTTTTTGTTCTGATTATAATGTGCAACATTTTAGGGATAATCAAATGTAAAAACTTGATATGTCGGCCTAATGGTCTAATGATCATAGTTGTTAAAGGCTCAAGGCGCACAGGTGCCTTGGAGCTATGGCACTCTGCGCATTCCATCATTAAATAAACCAAATATTTTTTATACAACGTTAGTAGCTTTCAAGAAAAATATATCTGAGCAATAATTACACTAATTTCAGCAATTATTTAAGTGAATTAAGCATTTCTTTCAGTAATTCAGTAATATTTTAGCATATTAAGCAATTTCAGCACTTATTTAAGCAATTTCAGCAATTTTAGATTTATATGTCAGAAAATTGAACAAATGTTTGCATTAATCTCACCTATATTAGCAATAATTTCAATAATTGCTTAAATATCAGCAATTTCAACACTAATTTTAAAAGTTATGACGATAAATTCGAAAAAGAAATAATAATCATCTGCAATAATTCAACAATAAAATTGGCAGACTCAGGAAACCCTAGGAACAGAAAAGAAAAGAAAAAGAAGGAAGAAAGAAGAAAAGAAGAAAGGTAGAGGCAGTAAACCGTAGCCTGGGAAAAGAAGAGAAGAGAAAAAGAACATAGAAGGAAGAAAAAAGAGAGAAGGCATACTTGGGAAGAGGAAGACCAGTACCTCGTGAACCTTCTTTCCTTTAAAGTCTGTGTGGCCTGCTTTGTTGACATGGCTCGCCTCGGTGCCTCGGAGAAAGGAGCCAGGCATGCGCCAGGAGAAAGGACTGCGCCATTTTTCATCAATGGCGCATGGTGCGCACCATGGGCGCCTCTCACCATGGCCCGTGCCTTTTGCACTTTAGATAACACTGCTAGTGATGGAGGTTGATGGTGTAGTAATAATTTCAGCAATTACTGCTGAACATGTGTATTTGCGTGTAGCCATAGGGTGCATGTGTCAACTTGTGGAATCAGGGATATGGTGGATAATTTGGTCAGATAATGGATAATCAATTTGGTCATACCATACTGCAGTATGGTGAATTTTTTTTGTTCTGATTACAATGTGTAACATTTGAGGGATAATCAAATGTGAAAACTTGATATGTCGGTCTAATGGTCTAATGATCATAGTTGTTAAAGGCTCAAGGCGCACAGGTGCCTTGGAGCTATGGTGCACTGCGCATTCCTTATTGAAGTGAGGCGCATCATTAAATAAACCAAATATTTTATATACAATGTTAGTAGCTTTCAAGAAAAATATATCTTAGCAACAAGTACACTAATTTCAGCAATTATTTAAGTGAATTAAGCATTTCTTTCAGTAATTCAGTAATACTTTTACATATTAAGCAATTTCAGCAAATTTAGATTTATATTTCAGAAAATTGAACAAATGTTTGCATTAATCTCACCTATTTTAGCAATAATTTCAATAATTGCTTAAATATCAGCAATTTCAACACTAATTTTAAAAGTTATGACGATAAATTCGAAAAAGAAATAATAATCATCTGCAATAATTCAACAATAAAATTGGCAGACTCAGGAAACCCTAGGAAAAGAAAAGAAAAGAAAAAGAAGGAAGAAAGTAGAAAAGGAGAAAGGTAGAGGCAGTAAACCGTAGCCTGGGAAAAGAAGAGAAGAGAAAAAGAACGTAAAAGGAAGAAAAAAGAGAGAAGGCATACTTGGGAAGAGGAAGACCAGTACCTCGTGAACCTTTTTTCCTTTAAAGTCTGTGTTGCCTGCTTTGTTGACATGGCTCGCCTCAGTGCCTCGGAGAAAGGAGCCAGGCATGCGCCAGGAGAAAGGACTGCGCCATTTTTCACCAATGGCGCATGGTGCGCACCATGGACGCCTCTCACTCTGGCCCGTGCCTTTTGTTCTTTTGATAACACTGCTAGTGATGGAGGTTGATGATGTAGTATTAATTTCAGCAATTACTGCTGAACATGTGTATTTGCGTGTAACCATAGGGTGCATGTGTTAACTTGTGGAATCAAGGATATTTTTGGACAATTTGGTCAAATGATGGACATCACGTATTTAGTTCTTTCCTACTGCTGAGTATGAGGAATGTGAAAACTGTCCGGGTGAAGGACCCTTAAGTTGGCTTATAATTTTTCCGGAAAGATATTGTCATTTAATTCACCAAATTAAGATTTATTCAGTAAGCATTTGTTACATATTACTGAAACTGTTTGCATGTGATTGATCAGTTGAGAAGATTTTGGAGGTTGACATTGTTTAAACAAATATTGACAGTGCTTACTGCTGTGTTGATTATTCTGCCTGTCTGAGGCTTCAATCTTTTCCACTTGTGAATATGTATTCTTTACTTGACAGTCATGCTAATTAATTGAAACCTAATGCATGGAATCCCTATTTATCTAGGGAAAGTCCATTGCTCCTAGTTAGCTTATAAGGTAACTGTTAGTTTAAGACTTGTATGTTACATGGTTTCAACTGGTTAATAAAATTTAGGTTTCAATTCATTTCCAATTCCAAGCATCCCAGCACCACATAATCATTTTGTACGTTGGGATTGAAACAGAAAAGAAGTGCTTTCTTGTTTGTGCGCGGTGGATGGCGGCAGTTTTACAGGCAAAAGACGCGGTGGAATGGGCTTATAGAGGAGAAGGAGCTGTGAACTTAGTTCTTGCTTACTGTGGAAGCTCTCCTGATTTTGTATGTTCTATTTTTCTTTGATTTTGTTTTTTTGTGATTTTGTGATAGATTTGGAAGTTATTTTATGAATGCTTGTTTGAGACAAGGTTTCTTTTTGGCTACTGGAAAAGTTATAAATAACCAATAGAAGGGCATTATTTTTGTTTTTTCAAATTAGTTTTTTACCGCAAACGTTTATGGCTTATTTTGCTGGGAATGCATGCTTGTGAATGTTGATGTTGGTGTGTGGATTATTGAGTTGAGTTTGGTTAGTCTAGTTTTTCTATTGGACCTAGGCATCAAATCCTTATTTTTGCCCTCTGCTGAAAATGGATTTTGATAGTGCTACAAATTAAGATCCATTTGATTTGCACTTCTTCACTAATTTAGTTAGAAAGAAAACTGATGGAGTTGCTATAAATATTTTTCACCCTTTTGCATTTCTTAAAGAACTGGTCCTGAATTTTAGGTTGGCAAGTGGTTTATTGGGGTTGCCTCATTCGTAGGTCACCATGGTGCATCATTCCATATTTTGAGTGAAAAAAAGTAATGTAGAAAGAACTCATGTTTCAAGCGATCAATGTGTTAATATCGAACATTGGTTGATGAAACCAAGTGCGTGAAAGAGGCAAAAGATGTTTTCAAGAATTAGAGGCATAAAGCTCTTGGTTGCTAATGGTAATAACTAATTCATTCTGTCCAAGAGAGAAACACTTTTTTAGAAGGATAATATCAGCAAGAAAATACTCAGTTCAGGTTTTTAAGATATGAAGAGAACCTTAAACACATCCATTGATGGTACAAGTAGATAATTTACTAATCTCTTTTGTTGATGCATTTTCTTTCTTTATTGCATCTAGGTTGGAAAGGTGTTAAGGTTACAAAAAGTTCCAAATAATGGATCTGAATGTGAGAATGGTCATTCAGCTCTAACCAAGCAAGAGTGCGTCCTGTGGGGAAAATTTGAAGGCATTGTTTCAGCTCCTACAAGAGAAATTGCAGAGCAACTGTATGTGCAAAAAGTAATGTGCCCGTTGTTGGGTTCTGAACACGTTGATGCCGGGGTTAGTTATTATTGCCTAGTAAATTTTGAAGCAAAGTTTTATTGATTTCTTATGTAACCTTGCATTTTTTTTACTGTCAGTTTAAAACGCTGATTCTCATGATAGTTGATTTTGCTCAAGGAAGAAAATTCAAATAATACTTCTGCACTTTTATATTCTTGGTTACCGCTGTCTGTCTTTCAGCATGCCCTTATAGTATCTGGGTGTACCATTCACTTTTTTCTTTGTCTCTAGTTACAAAATGTTATAGCTTAGTTGATATACTCTGGCATCCTTTATACCTACTATGTGGTATCATGAAGGATCCTTTTATTCTGGTCCATAAGGAAGGAGATAGAAGCTATTAAAAATATGTACTTGTTTCACTAAACACAGCTCTCAATTGAAGAATAAAGAGTTGTTGAGTTGGCTCAACATAGAAATGGAGGGTTTTTTTAACTCTGATTTGTGTTTCTAGTTTCTAAAATTAACATTATAGCCAGCATATATGAAATATTGGATCTTGTCATGTGACTTTTTACAGATTCGCGTTCATGTGTCAAGAGAATTTTTGGAGGCAGTTGACAACAAAGTTCTTTGTCAGCGTCCGTCTTGGAGGGTTGATGCAGCCAAAGTCAATCCCCTGTGTGATTCAGTTCTCCTCATTGCTGATCATTCAATATTTCCTCATGGTATGTGTTACATTCTGACATTGTTTTGACAGATAGGACTCTTGCTTGTGCTCTCCTTAGGTAAGGTGATATTATCAAATTTGTGTTTTATGCTTGCTTGAGTTGCTTCAGGAAGTTTTCGCTTTCCCATCAGTTCTGTTCTGTTCTGTTCTATGGCATCTCTACTTTGTACTATGGAAGCTGCTAGAGTTTTTCTTCGTGGTCTAAAGAGAATTATTCTATGGGTGTTAAGTTATGAATTGTCAATGGCAGTGCTATACTGATGCACAGTACCGTAGATGTGGACATGTTTTCGAATCACAAGTGTTCAAATTGGACATATTAGTTGTCTGCATGTGGGGTGGCCTAAAATAAGTCTAATTGTATCTTTGGTGGTTGAATCATAGATAATCTGCCTGGTTTCTGAGATCATCACCCATTAATTGAGCTATTTATGACCAATATAGCAAGATTGGAGATTAATGATGTCATTTCATGTAAGTATGGATTCTTATATTTTGGATCTACAATCAGCTTATCTTGGTCTATTTTTCAGTTTCAGGTATTTTCAAAGAGGATTTTTGTATCTCTGTTGAGATAAAGGTGCTTCTCTTCCTATATTCTTTCATATCCTGTTGGAGATGTGTACTTCCTTAACAATTTTGTGGGAGTATATAACATCTTTCATTTCTTCTCTTCTTCTGCAAAAGCAGCCCAAAAGTGGATTTCTTCCAATTTCAGAATTTATAGCTGAAGAAAATGCAGTCAAAAAGAGAATTACTCGCTTTAAAATGCACCAAGCTCTGAAATTACATCAAGGAAAGGTAATATTTTAGACCTGATCTAAGTTTTTCCTCTCCTGGTAATAAGCATTATTTTGTGGATGTCTTATCAGCATTTCAACTCTATCGATGAATTGATATTGCTTGTGTATCATCTTAGATCTAAAGCTGTATTTGCATGAGTTTTCATTAGCATGTAACTGATGGAGATTCTATAAATGCAGATATCCCAAATAAGTAAATATGATCCACTGGATATGTTTTCTGGATCCAAGGACAGAGTACAAAAAGCAATTAAGTCCCTCTTTCTTACCCCTCAGAATAACTTCCGGGTATTTTTAAATGGTTCGCTTATTTTTGGAGGCATGGATGGTGCTGCCGACAGTGCTAGTTATATGGTTGATCGAGTATTCCAGGACAGACTTAAACGTGTTATTGTGGCAAAAGATGGGATGCACACAAAACATTTTCTGGAACTTGTTGTTGAAACTCTTTTGAAGTCTGATTTGTTGAATCGGTTTCTTGAAGTACAGAAGCTTGATGCTTTTGATATTGAAGGTGCCATTCATGCCTACTATGATATTGTTTCTCAGCCTTGTATGGTCTGTCTGGAGAAAGGTAGAAACAAATTGTTGGGAAGATACTCATCAATTCATTCAATGCCATGGGATGAAAAATTAAAAATTGTGAGGGATTACTTGATATCCGCCACTGCAAAGGACCTAAGTATGATGATTAGTTTTAGGTCCAGAGGAAATATGGATCTGGAGTCTCCATATAGTGTTGTCTTTCTGGAATCAACCAATCAAACTTTTGATTACAAGGTAAACACCTTATCAATCCTTCAAAATATTTATGATTAGCTTCTAGACATATAATATCTGGTTTTCAGCATGAATTCTGTATCAGCATGAATTTGGTCTTCTAATTTAGAAGCATGGATTAGCTTTTTCTAAGAAAACATTAAGTCAGTGGCGACTTCTGTCAACTAAATCCATTTACATTTATGTGTTGAGATCATGTTGTTCGGGCTTGATTACTAGTTTTAGTTTTATGTAAAACGATCTTGTTATTTGTTTTTTCTGTACCTTTTTGTAAAGGTAGAGTTTAAGTCATAAGATGCAGAATATAAAGCATGCACATTATGGTATAATATTTCACCATTAGATACCTGTATTCATTGCAATATTTACTTGGAAAATAGTTTCATCTGCTGCTGCCTTCTTTAGAAACTCTATTCATCGTGCTAAAAATTGTTGGAGATCAAATGTTATCTGCAGTGTATATTCCTTATAATTTTTATAATTTCAGTATTTACTTGTAGGTTTTTGCATGTTGTCTAATTCCTCTTTGATCTTCATTGTCCGCACAATCTTATAGGCATCTTTCATTGACCTGGACATGAAACCACTGAAGAAAATGAAGTACTACTATGAGTTAGATCAGCAGATAGTCAGCTGCTATGTCCAGATGGTAAAAGACAACCAGATGGTAAAAGACAAGGGAGCAATTGATTATCGTGAGGGCATTGAGGAATCTTCAAATTCTTGCATACCAAAGTGTAAATAAAATGCTGGTAATCATATGTTTCATTGTTTCTTTCATGTATTTTGTAGTCAAATTATGTATGAATCAATTTGGCATCATATTTCTCTTTCCGCTCTTTGGTTGACTCCCTCAAGCTTTAGATTAGGAACCCAATGTAGATTGATTAGTTTGATTTGCTGTTCTTTATTACTTGAAACTTCTATTTTTGTTGCTTAAGGTTCCTGGCCAGCCGAACATATTTATGCATGTCTGACACACTCTCTCTGCATTCGTGTGTGTGTCTCGTGTGCATGCCTTGTGGGTTATATGAGTCCAAAGATCTTGTAATGTTTTTCCAGTTTTAACTTTAAATTAACTATGCGATTTACAAATCATTTGCCATTATATAGATATATGATTGTTTTGATCCTTTATTCTTATGGATGTTTATTAGGTATAATGGATTAAAATACAGGACATATAATCATCAACCCGTATTTGCTCCATAATTTGGGCTCTGCTAACTTTGATAAATAGTTATGTCTTCATTCGAATCTCAACTTCTGGATCTGTGATCCCAGAAAACCTTCCACCATGGTGAGAATATCAGTGAGGATGTGGTCCTGAATCTGTTGTTACATGGCCTTAATGACCCTATGGCTTTGTTTTGTAAGTCTCTTACAAAATAAGTTTTGACATATTCGAACAAACCATTTTCAATTGCAAATCTCAGCCCTTCAGATATCGCCAAAGCTTTAAGATGTCATCATTTGGCACACGCCTGCACAACTTCACCTTCATGGTCTTTCGATTAAATTTTGAAAACCCCTCTGGCCCTTGTTTACACACTTGGACGTGTATCTCTTGATACCACTGACTTTCATTCTAGTATGTGCCTCACAAAATTGGTCGAGGAGTCCCCACTTCATTGAGACAGTTTCCTCAAGGCTGAACATTTTTGCCATGGATTACCCGATCCAAGTCACACTGTATCTGTAGTGCTCAGTAATCCAGAACTCCATATGACTTGATGTTAGCTTCTACACAAGGATGTTGTATCAACGCATAAAATTCCATTCCTTAATTGTGTTCTGCAGCTAGGTAGTTTTAATTTCATGTCTTGTATAGCATGTAATTTGTTGCCTTATTGTTTATAGCATATTTCACTGTATTTTGTTGAATTTACACTAGTATTCTTGCTTTATATTTCATTCATCTACTATGTCAAACTCATCATTTTCATGAAATGTTGTCTATAATGTCCTCCCACATTTCATATATCAGAGTGGACGAGAATATCTCATAGCCAAAGTGAAAGGTTACTAGAGTTTTGACAAGTATACTGCATTAGGTTGCTATGGTTTTTTGTTATCCACTCCGCTTCAAGAAAATGAGATTATGTAGATGGTTGAACACAAATAATTAGATTATGGAACATAATCTGGGGCCCTAAAATAAGTTGCATGCTTGTGCTTTCTCCCTTTTTTTTTTTTTTTCCTTCTGAGCCTGTAAATGTGTAGTTTATCATGCTTCTGCAGAAATGGAAGATTGAGTGAGGAGTTCAGGTGAAAGAGATATGTCCGCCTTTTACTCATGCAAAGAAAGTGATGTATCAGCTACTTTGGTACCTTTTCGTTCCAGCCCACATGAGCAATTAATTTATACAGCTGGATTTTGGACTGACTTGGTGTGGATGGCATGCTGGAAGATGGATTATCCCTTACCCATGAACTCTAGGCCAAACGTTAGTTCAATCAGTGGCTGCTCACTGTCTGTGGTTTATGTATTCTATCTGTATCTTATATACTTGATGCAAATCTCAATAAGTGTAAATGTTTGTTGTTGTATTCTGTACTAACCTATACTCGCATGTCAATTTTCTCTTCATGCCTAACTGAGATATTGTAACAGCAACCAATCTGTACCCATTTATGCAAAGTTAATTGGATTTGTGTTTTGGCATCTTGAAAAACTTCCTTACTTGTAGATACCTAAAAACATGAATTCTGTGCTGATACATGAGGCATTCCATGAGCTTGCTGTACTTCTGATTGCATTGAAAGTCAGTATGTTTGCTTCTTTGCATGTGTTTTGATTAATGCTATCAATCTGCTGGCCACCCTTTCATTTTTTGTCATTTGTCAGTTGCTATCCAGCCCCGCATTGGGATTTGCTCAAGTCCTCTGCAATTCTTGTTTATTTATTTATTTATTTATTTATTTTTTGGTTTTCTTTGTGGGTTGGGGGGGGGGGGGGGGGGGGGAGGGGAGGGGTGAGATTCTCTTTTCAGGGTTTCTTTGCAGCCTTCTTGGAATAGCGTGATTTATGTGCGAAGACTTGTGACTTTAATGTGTCTAGGAAAGGTGAGATTGTTTCCATTGCCCATGTGAGATTAATCTTTCTTCCCTTGATATGTTACTGAGTTTATTCTTCACTTTTTGGCTCCATTTGTATGCCGGTACTAAGCATGGAGATGATGCTGCGCATCAAGGGCTGACTGTGAACCAAGAACAATTATCTAAATGCTATCCTCTGTAACACGACAGAATTGAATTGGCCAGATAGCTCACTGTAATTGTGCTTTAGAAGGTCTCTCTCTCTCTGTCTTGAGCATATGTGATGGTTGGAACATTTCCAGTCTAGGTCTATACCCATACTTAAATAAAAACTAGCAGATCTGGGTTGGGAATACCCTATCTTGACCTTTTCAATTTTCATACAGAAACAGTCTGTCAGAAAAATGCCAGACATGGTTAAAAAAAAAAATTAGTACTTTTGAGTACATACCAACACCGTTGGATGATATCTTTGGCGCTAATGATTGTTGAAAACATGTTTAGTCTATTAATTCATCACCGTTAAAAAAAAAAAAAAAAAAAAAAAACGTAAGAGAGAGGATAGGTGAATCAATGAACAAACCTTTGAATTGCATTTACTTCTATTCACCTACTAACTCTGTCACTGCATTTAGTGTTGTACTAGACCTTTCTTTAAAGGACTTGAGCTAAACAAGTAATTGGAACTTAACTCGTTTATTTAGTCTTATCCAATCTGAAAGAGGAGCAATTTATATATAAGATCCCAAAAATCAACCACCTGGCTTACATAATAGTTTACAACATTTCCTCACAATTTGCTTAATTTGCTCTTATCAGAATGCCATTCGTCGCCAAGGTTCCATTATCTCCTTGAAGTTGCATTCTTCTTATATGATTTATAGTATAATATTGTGCTCTCTATTGTGGACAAACATAATTGATGAGTTGTTTCACATTATTCCCTTACTCTGACAGCATGCCAGTACTTTTTCAGCTCATTTGATGTTGCTCAGAGTTTTTAGTTTCCGTAGTTTAGTGACATTCCTGAGGAACCTGGCTCTCCTTTTTTGTCGCAGAAAACCGTTGTGTCAGTGGATCTACTCTGTTCAAAGTGCGGGACAAACGTGATGAAGTTAATATCAAAAGTTGAAGGCATATACTCCATCGTACTTGACCCCACCAAAAATACAGTCACTGTAATTGGTGAAGCTGATCCAGTGTGCATCATAAAACAGGTAAGAAAGTTCAGGTGCACCGCTCAAATAATAAGTATAGGTCCTGCCAAGGAAGAGAAGAAAGAAGAGAAGAAAGATGCAATTCCTGTTCTTCCAAAAACATGCCACAAATGTGATGTCTGGTACGTGATAAGCGAGGACTATTACAGCCATTGCAACATTCTATGAGGGTGCTCACGATCTTTACAGTATAACTCTCATTCTATGTATTTGTGCTCTTAAGGATCTTTGAGTTCCATTTGTTCTGCTAATACTGGTATATTTACTGCAAGTACTTGTAATAACTAAAGATCACTGAATCAACAAGAAGGAACTGAATTTTTCTGTCAATTTACGAGTTACCTTAGATTCAGCTGGCTGTTTTAACTTTTTGTGTCCATTTTATTTGTCGTTTGTGTGTGTTTTAGTTGTAGTGCGTTGTTTCACTTGCTTTCTGGACTTGGCAATAACATGTTTCTTTCTCTTTTTCTTCCTTCATTTTTATTTTTTACATTTTCTTTGCTTTTACTGTTGTGAGATAATCCTGGATTAAATATTTGTTTCTTTAGACCTCATTATTAAGAGTGTGACGAGGAAAGAAATTGCGATTAAATTAAAATAATGACATTATATTTACATATTTTGCATATTGGACGAATAAAATTTATGGGATAAGAACTTTTTGCCCAATTTTTTTTTTTAAATTCCCACACTACAAAAGAGCAAGGACAACAAAAGCATTTAATGCAGCCAAAAACAGTTGTGGGTCTGGATTGCATTTTATTCCTCGTCATGCTCTCCACCTGTAGGGCCAGACCAAATGCGCCGTGCCCAAATATGACAAGGTAAACATTAAATCAGCCTTGATGACTATTTAATATATCAAGGCTCATTCTTGCACGTAAACTCTACACTTATTTGCCATAGAATCTGCAATATATGGACTAAATTTGGGTTGAATTCTTGGAAGTTAAATCTGATCCTGTATATTAACAATGCAACGCTCTCCGTTAGGTTCAAAAGTTGTTGTTTTATCCCGTAAACGACCCATTTCGTTTGATACATGGAATGATGATTTTATAGATGAATTGTTTAATAAGAACAAGGGGATTTACTATTTTATTTATTTGATATCATGTGTATTTTTTTTTATTAGTAATTACTCAGAACACCTTTTTGTACGTATTTCATTTCATTCCATAGTACATACACATCCCACCATAATACACACAACCACAACAAAGGAGCCTCTGCTGTATCGCCGCCAGGTCGGACCGTGGGTGTAATTTGATATATCTCATGAGCTAGGGCTCAACTCTTCCATAACTAGCATTGTGGAAAGCTAACATTGGCTCTAGATCTCCATGGTTCCTGGAACCAAATGATGGTGAAAAGTGTAAAGTTTGACTCTATTTTAAAAGATTTTGGGGAAGAGGGGGCGAATGATGACAAATTTGGGGTTTCGGCTTCGAATCTAATTTCGTGAATCAAGGTCCAATTCCATTTAGGCCCACCTCGTCTGTCAAGTAGTAAACAAGGAGTTGGACTGGATCGCAAACATACTCTATTAACAAGCTTACGTACATCCAACTTGAAAATAGTATTACACAATCCTCAAGAGTCAAGACTGAGGTTGTCTTGTTGGAGACTAATCAAAACTCCAACACGAAAATTTAAGAAAATCTGCCCCCTTTTTAACCAAACGAGAATTGTTGGGGGTCAAGAAGGGCCAATATAAAATGGGCCAACAATGTGTCTAATGGACCTAAAACGAGTAGCCCAAATCATATGATCCGTCTACTTAAGCCCAAAAAGCACCCTCAAATACCCAAACCCCACAAGCCCCAAAACCCGCCTCCTTTCTCAAGAGTTCGAGTAATACCCATATTCAATATATAATCTCTGTGTGCCTCCCCGCCAAGAAACCTCTGTAAAAACACACACACACACACAAAGCAGAAAGATCAGAGGAAAGACATGGCGTTTTCATATGAATCTCTGCCCTCTTCCAACAAAGTTCTGACAGCAGCAGCTTCTGTCACCGCTTCCATAATTCTCCTCAAATCCATTGCCAGTGACCTCGTCCCACAACAAATCCACACTTACTTCTCTTCATCCCTTCTCAAACTCTCCAGCCGCTTCTCATCCCAACTCACCGTTGTCATAGAAGAATTCGAAGGCTTAACTTCTAATCACATGTTTGAGGCGGCCAACGTCTATCTGGCCACCAAAATCTCCCCCTCCACACAAAGGATCAAAGTGAACAAACCCCAGAAAGACGAAGAGTTGGCAGTCACAGTCGATAAAAACCAAGAAATCATCGATGTCCATGGAGGGATTAAGTTCAAGTGGATTTTGCAGTCGTCCGCCATCAAACAGACCACCCAAGGTGGTAAAAATGGCAATCCCAGAACCGAACTCCGATACTTCGAATTGAGTTTTCACAAGAAACACAAAGATTCTGTTTTGAAAGTTTACTTGCCATACATATTAAGGAAAGCAAAGGAGATCAAAGAAGAAACAAGGACGGTGAGGCTGCATACCGTGGATTATAACGGCACGGATTATTGGAGCTCTGTTGTGTTGAACCATCCAGCAACATTTCATACAATGGCAATGGATCCTGATACGAAGAAGGAGCTGATTGAGGATCTAGACAGGTTTGTAAGGAGGAAGGATTATTACAGGAGAGTTGGGAAGGCTTGGAAACGAGGGTACTTGTTTTACGGGCCACCGGGCACTGGGAAATCGAGTTTGGTTGCAGCCATGGCTAATTATCTCAACTTTGATGTTTATGACTTGGATTTGAGGGAGGTTCAGTGCAATTCGGATTTGAGACGGCTGTTGATCGGTTCCGCCAATCGATCTATACTCGTGATAGAAGACATTGATTGCAATGTGGGCTTGCAGAACAGAGACACAGATAATGCAGCAACCGAGGATGACAAGGTTTGTCTCTCTCTCTCTCACACACACACACACACACTTATTAGGCTTTTATGAGAATGTTTTAGACATTAACGAAAGGAATTCTTGATGTGAACAGATAACTTTGTCTGGACTACTAAATTTCATTGATGGGTTGTGGTCAAGCTGTGGAGATGAGAGAATCATAGTGTTCACAACCAATCACAAGAACCGATTGGACCTGGCGCTCCTGCGACCGGGTCGCATGGATGTGCAATTAGAGATGTCTTACTGCACATTCAGTGGCTTCAAGATTCTTGCTTCCAGTTATCTGAGGATAGAGGAGCACTCACTGTTTTCAGTGATCCAGGAGCTACTGACAAAAGTTCAGGCAACACCGGCTGAAGTGGCGGGGGAGCTCATGAAGAGTGAGGATGCTGATATTGCACTACCAAGCCTTATCAAACTACTCAAGGACAAGGAAATCAGGGCTTGACTTTGGGCATGACTTCAATATGAGACAAAACCATTGATTTATGTGGAGATTTTGATACGCATTAGCACATTAGCACTCAACACTGTGATGATTTCTTTCACAACTTTGGATGGACGGTTGTTGTCGTTCGTCATTTTGAATCCTTTCTTGTAATTTGGTATTTAATTCTTATTACAATTCATAAATTAATCCATTATATCCTTGACTTGCAATTCATCAATTCATAAATTCATTCGTTATATCATTGACTTGCAATTCATATACATTCGTTATATTATTGATTTGCAATTCACATACACGCTTGTGTCAAGTTAATATAATGTCATTTTTTATGAAATAAAATACAAAATATAATATCAAATGATAATAAATGATCTGTACCTTCGTTTCAAATCATCTGCTACAATTTGATATTGCATATCGTATTGCAACTATCAATTCATCAATAGACGCATGACTTGCAATTCATCAACACACGTTTGTGTTAATTATTAATATGATGATATCATTTTTCACGAATACATTACAAGATATAATACCAAATTACAAGAGATGATCCATGATGTTCATCCTTAGATTTATTGATTTATTATTTATTTATTTATTTTTGATGACCTGAATAGCTTTCTGACATATAGATTGACTGTTCCAGTTACACCCTATAATCACAGTTATGGCGAATTAATAGCACACAGCCACTAACCTAAGATAAATTCCGATCTTTATGCATGAAAAGTTGTCGGTCTATTTTCCGTTTACGTTAAGATAGTCACAATATATAATTCTTATTGCAAATTGTGTTTTACATATTCATGATCCAATTTTAAAATCTGTGCCAATTCGGCAATTCCTCTTAAACAACTGATCTAAGTTGAAACAGGAATTTAGGGCAGCTAACTCATTTAATGAGATGAAATCCATCGTTTACTTTAATCACATCCAAAACTAAATGAAAAGATAACCTTTTTGGTCTTTTCCTGGGTGCTGGAGGTCCTATGTTAATCATTAATTCATGCACTTTAGATATACTTCCAAAAAATGCAAATCATGCCCCCACAAGGAAAGCGTCGGGGTATTGATAAGTTGGGATATTGATAAGTGGCGATGGTTCGAATTTTCTGAAGACTTAAAAAGATTGAAGGGTTGAAAACTTATGTGATGTTACAAATAAAATACAAAATGAATCGCGTATTCACCTAAGCGTGAGTCACCCGTGTCATACCCAAATTTAACTCATGGAGAGTCTTGGGGGCTAAATCAACTATCCCCAAGAATTAGTCAGGACTTAAGCCCTGAAAGCTGAATTATCAAAAAAAAGAAAAATGCAGATCATATCCATAGCATTCATTCAGAAATATAACAAAAAAAATTAAGATCTCTTAACTGTTACAATAAAGACAAATCGGAGTTAATGCTAAAAAATTTGCTTGTCCAGCTGATCTTTTGACAACCCAGTTCAAGAGCCAATACATCTGATTCTAAGCTATTATCTCCAATATTTTCTTACAACTTGTCTTCCATCTATTCAAGTGTTTAAGAAACACCCTGGATTTTTCCAGCTTCAATGCTTCAGATCATATAATATATGGCTCCTACTGTACATCTGATGCAACAAAATAACCAACCTTGACATGTAAAACATTTGAATAATCTAACTAAAATTATAATGACTACAAAAAAAGAGAAAAAAGAAAAATAGGCACAAACAGTAGCATGTGAAACATGCTTACCTTGACAACTTTCCTCGTTATCTGATATTGTTGCTCTCTGAATGAGACGCACTTCTGTATCTAGATTAATCTACACATGGAAGATCTCATCTGTCAAATTCACAAAGTAACATGACAAGAAGTACTTAAAACAGCTAAAACATAACAGTTTATCACCTTCAATAAATTTTGGTCTTTCCACGGTCCTTTATCTGACCTCAAACAGTCGCCCTCAATTGCACAGGTACAGCTACCACCAAGAAAATCTGGTAGCTCACTGCCACCAAATCTATCCTATGAGTTTTAAAACAATTAGAATAGTGAGTAGGCAAAAGTAACAATAGTCACCTTTCATCAATTGCTTCAAGCAATTTGCCTTGGTATTTGCTGCCAAGCACCTAGATAATTTGAAAAACATTATTTCATGTATTAAAGCTATAATATGCGACCTTACATGTAGGTGAATAAAGTCCTAAGATGTACCTGAATTTTTGAAGTTGTATAAGGATCAAGTAAAGGCTTGACTGCGTTCCAGATCAGCCTGAAGCCAGGACCAGCATTGATGATAAACATTCGGTAAAGCGTCTGTAATATATTTAGAAAGAATCTGCTTCAATAAAAAGGCAGGCACATCTACCTCTGGAATCTTATATATGGACTATAGTTCTAGGAATCACAAAACAATCAAGAGGCCTAGTAGAGAAGACATACTTCAGGATAATTGTCATAATCAATCTTCTGAACCAACTTAATGAATTCTACAACAGGGCCAGTCAAACTCATTAAACCCTGAACAGAAACAAAGAGTTCAAATAAACACACGTAGAATCTCTTATGAACAATGGCAAATCAACAGTGCTCTTCATAGTGAAACAAAAACAAACAAATACCAATCCTTGGACATCCAAAATTGTTGTACTTGAATCTATGTGCCTGTTTGCAGCAACAGAACATGCAGGAAACCTAGTAGCAAGACTTTTCTCAAACTCCTGAACTTGGTATTTCACAAATCGGTCCAAAGTTGTAATCTGCAGTAGCATGTCAACATCAATCATCCCCAATCTTTCTATGTATACAGGTCTTCCATCCTTGTCAACACCATGATAACCCTGAGGGTAATATTGTTGAACCTCATTCAACTCTTTGAAGTCCAAGTCCTGAGTACAATACAAGTGCAGAGAAAATTAAGATCTAAGAAAACCCTAAAGTACTAATAAATAAAGTAATGACAGATTATGGAAATTTTTTAAAACAAAAGGTGGTCGAAAAGAGAGAATTTTCTTCAGTTTCATGAAAGGTAATACACATCAATAAAGAGGTACTTCATCATGCCTCTTTATTTAACATTTAGATAGCACCTTTTTTTTGGAAGCAAGACATATCAATATTTTAAATTTATCGTAATTAAACCTAATACATAATAAATTGAGCTTCAAAATGTCAAAAACCTCCAAGTTGTGGACAAGCCTAGAGACACTGCAAAAACCAAACTATCTATCTAGATGTATTCAGATTCTCAACACCAAACCTGAACACACCAAAAACTTCAGATAAATCAACAAGAGTGTAATAGAATGTATTAATCTAATGATAAATACAAGATGAGTCGAAGATCACCTCCATGATTGTGTCAGTACCGAAGTCTTTCCTCCACTGAAGCATGTTTGCCCACATGACCTTTGCTTTTTCAATATTATACTTCCTTGCTTTCAGAAATCTGCATATTGTTGATTGATCTCGAAAAAAAATGTTTATTCTGCCCGAATTCATGGTCATTGATATTTTGGAAAAACAGATGCAACAATGCAACAACAGCTTCATCCTTAATACAAACTCTTGGCAAAACAGGAACACACTTAATCCTGAAATCAGAATCGCCACAAAACAAGGACAAGAGCATACCACATATTCATCTTAAAGTACGTTAAAGGTCGAATCACAACAAAGCGTATCTTAAGTTGAAAGGAGAAAGTTTCAAACATGAGGGAAACCAAATTTATCATGTTCCTCTAAGCAAATTAGTTGAGGTTTCCCTGAAATGAAATATGTGATCCACAAATATATAAAAGCAATTATAGCAATCATAAGTATTTCACAAAAGTTATAAGATATGCACAAGCGATCAATTAATATCAACTAAGCCTTGGGCCAAAAGGTTTACCCAGTTACTGCTGAAGCAAAAATCATCAAATTTATATTAAAGGTTCTAGACAAGTGCATGTAATTTACATATTTCTCCATCAACATACAAAAGTGAGGTGGAAATTTGTGCAAGTTCGAATGTAGCCCCAGTGTATTCTCTGCATGCCCCATCACCATGCCGATACACCAAATGGAAACACATTAAGCAATGGAAAGAAAGGACAATAGATTATGGAGATCCTGTGAGGTCAGAAGTTAATACAGACAAAGATGTTTGACAGAAAAGTCATTTCAACCCACTCCATTCTTGGGCTCAGAATTATTCATGATAAAATGAGGCATGTAAGCATGCAGATGAGAAAAGGTTACCTTAACATTACATGATAATCATCAAATCTTGCAGGAAGTAAATTATCCATGACCAGTGCTTGTCGAAAAGCGTCAACAACGTTTTGCTCCTCAATGTCATGAATATCCTCGATTTTACAAACTCCAACATCATTTCTCCTTCTTATCTTGCTTTTTAGAGAATTCCTGAGTTTGCTGGATGCATATTTTGCTTTTTTCAGGATTCCAAATTTCATATTTTCCTCCGAGTTTTCAGAATCTGATTTCTGTTTGTATTTTTCATCTTTACCGCAACCTGAGGAAACACAATGACTTTTTTGATTCACATGTTAAAGATTCGGACCAGTCAAACTGATTCTTGAATATATCACAGGTCAAATGAAATAAAGGCTGCCAGGAGAACTAACATAGCATAAAACTGGAAGCAGAACATAAACACAGGAATAAAATCCATCTGGCAAAGGCCACAATATTAGATAATAATTACTAAGATGAAAAGCAGTTGAATAAAAACTAAACTTCATATTTACCCAAATGAAATTCATTCTCCTTAGGCTTAGTTTTAAATCTTTTAAGAGTTTTTTTCTCATTTTTCTCCTTATGTATTTCCCCAATATATGTTCTTTTTGTCTTTTAAGCTTTTTCAATATTAATATATTTTTCGGCCCAAGTTCATTTGATTTAAAGGTTATTATTCGTGTTGAAAATCGAGCACATCAAGTGGTGTCGTCTGTGGGAAACATTAGAGTTGAGACATGAGTTTTGATTTATTGTTCTTAAATTTTTTCTCGGAATTTTCTTGAAATTTTTTATGGCAAGAAGAGATATGCCTTGAGATTTGAATAAGGAGATGAAGGAACACGCTGGTTGTGAGAAAAACCATGATGAGGAGAGCGTGGATGGGGAGGAGCAACCACAAGTTACTCCAGCCACTGTTCCCTTTCGCTACAAGTTCAAAGAGGATAAAACAAGGATGATTTGGCCTCCAACGCCCTTGTAGCTCTTACCTTGGTGCAATTACAGGGTATGATTGCTGCTGCGGTGGAAGAAGCATTGAAGGATAAAGATGTTGCACAACCTCATCTCCCACCTTAAGTAGGAGGTACAACAACTAAGAAGAAGGACAGACTAGTGTCAGTGATAAATAGGCAGGAGGAAGAAAGTCATACTTCCATTGGCGTAGGGAAGAACATTGGAAAAGCTAAGCTCATTGGCAATCCAGACAGGTCACAAAATATGGATGACCTTCATCAAGAGTTGAGGGAGATCAAGCAGAGGATATTAGGGGAGATGGTTGTTCAGAGGAAGAGAATCCATTTTTGCTGAAAAGGTCATGGCGGATGAGCTACCCCCTAACTTCAGGATGCTCAGTCATAGTATGATGGGACTACAGTCCATTGGAATCATGTCTGTAGGTTTAAAAATTCAGCTCTTCTTCACTGGTATTCTGACGTAGTGAAGTGTAGAGTGTTTCTGACCATACTGACTAAGTCAACTCACCAATGGTTCAACCAACTTCCACCCAATTCCATCCACTCATTCGAGAATTCAATTTGGCGTTCTTGCATCAATTCACCAGCTTAAGGAGATATCAAAAGACAACTCGTTTAGAAACTAGTTGCCACACGCACTTTTAGTGATCATTCTTGTTAGCACTTATAGTTAAAATTGCATTTAACATCCTCTATTATGTTCTAAATCTAAAAAAGTGAAAGAACATTCTTACTTGACATCAACAGAGTACAAAAAAGTTGGAATCATGCAGAAATTTTAGTAATACTTGAGACTTTCATTTACCACAGAGAGAGAGGGAAAGAGACAGAGGAGAGTAGTAAATATACTTCTACAAACATCAAATTTTCCTCTTCATCTAAAATTTGGTGATTTGAAAAATTAACCCACACTTAATAGACAATCAAAATCATATTATGCCCACATAAAATAGTAATAAACTCTCTTGATTATTGATGTTATGCAGTAAAATAACTAGAATGCTCTAATCTAAAACATTTTTAAACAAAATCTTCATATAAACATGCATTACCATAAAAGACATGCACCAAAGAAAAAGATACCATGCGACTAATTCACCATGAAGAAGTGTCTCAGAAATTTTGATTCCCCAGCAACCACACATTTTTTACACCAATATAACCTAGAAAGCATCATTTGACATGCATATCAAACCATGATGGAATTGGGGAGGCACAGTGGAAGCGATAGGGTTGAGTTTTAATTTATAGTGATTCGTAAATCAAATCAACAAACAAAACGCACCTACACCCACGAGAGTTTTCATTTATCCACCATGCGGGAAAGTTTATCAATACAACATACCTTTGAATGTAATACCCAAACTCAAGCCAAGAAGTCCTACAACCACTTTCAAAGTCACCAAAAATACTCTCTCAACCTATTTGTAGTGCCTCACACATATAGGTGTCTCACAAATGTACCCAAGTAAACAAAGATCGCTCTTATTTACATGAGAAAATTACTTGGTCAGTGCTCCACCAAATAATTAGACTCCTAGTTTCACAATACAAAAGAAACAGAATAAAATATATACTTGGAGACTATAAATCTAGTCACACTTGGTCTCCAGATAATCTAGTTATATCCCAACAGAATTAACCTACGATGATTCAGCCGCTGAAACTACACTAAAAACTAGAAAATCTATAGAAATTCAAGGACAACTAGAATCTACATCTTTACTTCTGAAATCCGATAAAGATTCGCCTATCACCAGGAAGCATGGAATGAAAAGCCTGAAATTGGAACTCAAGATTAACTAAATATGAACTATAGCTTCTCCACTACTGCACTTCCTTAACCGCAATTCAATTCAATCTTCAACACTAAATCCGGAAAAACGAAAAACAAATAGCTACGATCTACCACTACTTAAACAGTGAAGAATAAGCGCATCAATTTACTTTACGTATACCATTTATATAAGAAGAAATACGAGTACAAATCCACATTCTATTACTCACAAGGGCTAGAGATTCGATCAAGGCCCTTCGACATTGTGCGTTTCTGAAAACCTTATTAGATATAGCAAATTCCGTATGTATAGGAGCAAAGGAAAGATAGAGAGCGTTGGGATTGCAGGGCGCAAAAGAGTTTGGCGGTTAAATGTAGCTGGTGGTGGTGGGCCACTGCCACGTGGCGGCAGATTGTGAGTTTGGTGCTCCATTTGGCGGGAATATGCCGCAGCACCCAGCATAGGGAATGGTTTCATTTTTGCTACTGCCACTTTAGTTTGTTTATACGGCTATAATATGCCCTACTCTCCACAACACTCGTCCATATATATATACTTTTTTCTTTTTTTCTTTTTATTTATAAATATAAGTGAAGCAAGATATTAGTACATCAATATATAAATTTGGAGACAAGAAGATAATAACTTTTGAGCTAGATGGCAAAATAATTAGAGAAACTGAATATAGATAAATAGTTTAAATAAGAGATATAATGTTTTGTATTGGAGAATGTGTGAAAAATAATTTGATATTTAGTTTTATTTTAGAATGGATATATTTTCTATAACATATATATATATGTCTTTTTATGTAATTTTCTACTATTTTAGAATGCTTATTATATATCTATCTGTATAGTAATTATAACATTTTTTTAAGTATATTGGAGAAGAGAAAAATGCTTTTTAGGAGTTAAATGTTTGATTTTTATTTAGAAAAAAATCCATTTTGGGGAAAAAACATTCCCCCGAAATAATTGTTTGTAAGAATCAATTATAAAATTTGTTAGTAATATCAAGAATGGAATATTTAAATCAAGATATAGTATTATCGTCACTAAACCAAAAATAAAAATATAAAATCATTATTATACTCTACAATATAAATAATTGATTCACGAGCTCTGCTACTACGACACCAGTTTTCAAATTGGTGGATCACTAAAAAGTGTATGATTCTTCTATGCTATTTTTATTCCACAAAACTAATCTATTTTCTGGAAATGCCGTTCCATACGTGTGGGACTTGTTTTGCACGGTTCAAACTTTAATTGGTATTTAATTGAGTTAGTTTAGACTTCAATTCACAAATTTTATGTCTGTAAATATAAGCTTGTTAATGCAAGTTTCCTCCAATTCATTGATTGGACTTGGGAATATGCCAATATACTTTATATGCTTGTTCAAAAATACATGATAAAGAAATAGAAAAACAAAGGCAAGTTGATTTTTATTATTATAAGATTGGATGACATACGTTTTTGTTTTTTAGTCATTACGTTTTGATCAAATTGCTAGCAATTTTATTTTATTTTATTTTATGATTTTTTTTTTAGTTCTGCTATTTAATTATATTTATTCATTCTCTCGATAATTAACTCTAGCTCCTTTGTGTACCACCTTCTTTCACTTTTATATGAGATATTAGGGGTTCAATCACAATATGTGTAGATAGGTGCGTGAATTAACAAAAAAAAATTCTCGTGACAGTTAACAGCGTCAATCCCATAAGAATAGCATATATTCTGATTTTGGAAAAGAACTAAAGTTGAATAATAACACAGAAGTAGAAATGGTAACACTCTTTTCTTTTTTGAGAAGAAAAATCTGTGAACGATGGAAAGAAATGGGGGCATCAAGAAGGAAATAATGAAAATTACAATGGTTCAGCATATGATTTTATTAAGCAATACTGACAAAACTTGCCAATTTTGATTTTCACCCCAGTTTGAAACCGACTAAGCTTATATATATCAGGATTCTGGACTTTGCCAAACAAATTTAAGAATTTGGGGCATGGCATTATTTGTTAAGCCTAATTATAGGCCTAATTCGAAAAAAAAAAAGAAAGAAAAGAAAACCTCATTTAAGAAAACAAAAAGATTTCTTAAATCAATGTGATAATTTGTAAATCATGGAAGCAGATGAATGTAACATAATTGATTTGAGTGTGAAATTTCAAGAAAATTCACATTACAGAATAAAAGGCTATACATAAATGGTTTATGATTTACTCCAATACAAGTTTCAGGGCAACTATCCACTTAAGAAAACAAACTTCTACAGCATTCTGCTGCAACCAGAATGGTTAAAGGAAGAGACTAATGTTTTCATATTAAACCCTTCATACATATCATATGCATACCATGCATTATCAATCTGTACAGTAGAAGAAGATCTAATGAGTATCTAGGCAATTTACTTGAGTGAATCAAATTTGATTCTATAAATTGTTTCTCTTTGAATCTTTGATCAAATAATTATGGATATGTATATTTACAGTTACACTTCCAATGGAGAAAGTCTGGCCAATTTGTCCCCAATGCTGTGTTGTTGTTATGTTCTTCTCCAGAAAGAGGAGGCAACCTTAAATCCAAATTTACTGGGGTACATTCTGTCTCTTCAGTTTAAGCTCCTGATCAGCATTAGATGTGTCTTTCCATGGGCCTCTATCTGACCTCAGACAGCCACCTTCATGCTCACAGCTACAGCTTCCACCAAGAAAATCGGGCAGCTCACTGACCAACAAGAATTTAGATGAGAGGCAAAGCCATCAAAAGACTGGACTAGTACAAAGTAGAAGACAAACACAACTCCAGAAACTCTACTTACCTCTCATCAATCATTTCAAGCAATTTGCTTTTATACTTGTTGCCAATAACCTAAGAATTTAAAGGAAAGCCCTTTTATTTATCGAATGCAGAAACGTGCAAGGGGTTTGATGCAGCTATTTGCATATATACCTGAATCTTGGAAACTGTATCAGGGTCAAGAAAACACTTTACAGCATTCCAGAGTAACCTAAAGCCAGGACCAGCATTTACGATAACCATTTGGCAAAGGGTCTGCAAAATTACCCAGTAAGAATAAACTCTCTGTTACAAAACAGTGGGATGTAATATTAAACTATTGCAGAAAACTATCTGCTAAATTAATTATTAAATCATATGTATCAGAAAAATATTGCAGTCACTGGTAACTATTGAGACATACTTCAGGATAATTGTCGTCGTAAATCTTGCGGAGCTGCATAATAACTTTTTGAACAGGTCTAGTAAAACTCTTCAAGCTCTGAACAGCAGAACAAAAGTCACGAAGCCAAACCATAAATAAATTCTTCAAAATGTTATCAAGTGAACCTTATCACGAATAGAGAAGAGTACTTACCACACCTTCAACGTCAAGAATTGCCATACTTCTGTTAATGTGTCTGTTTGCAGCAACGGAGCATGCAGGAAACCTGATTGTAATGGTCTTCTCATACTGCTGGATTTGGTATTTCACATACCGATCCAAAGTAGTCACTTTCATAAGTCCTTCTACATCAATCTTCCCCAATCTTTCAATGTAAACAGGTCTTCCCTCCTTGTCTACACCGTGATAACCCTGGGGGTAGTATCGCTGAACTTCATTTAACTCCTTGAAGTCAAAGTCCTGAAGGATGATATAAACACTTAATAGTAAGATTTGACAAGCATTCTGGAGGCAGATGAACATGAAACAAAGAAACCCTGTTCGTAAATTCTTCCATGATCAGCGGGGAGGCATGCGCTCTACCCCAACACCTTGATCCTAACCAATGCGTTCAAAATAGAAACAGCTTTGTGTGTTCCAGTCATAGATTATTCCCATTGTCTTAACCTTTTCTAAATCATAAAGGGTTATTCAATAGACCTTTCTATCTTTATGAACAGCATTCTTAGTAAATATACCATATACGGAGGACACGAGGTATCCAAATTTTAATTGGATCAGAACTAAAGCAAGACTAGTTTAAATTCAACTCAGACACTGGACAAGAACAGCTAACGAATTGGGAGAAACTTGAAAGCCAAATTATCTGTATAGGTATCTCAAGATCCTCAGCATTAAAACCATATAACAAAAACAAATGTCTGGTAGACTGACTAATCAAGGAAACTGGGAAAAAAGATAAGTCAAAAGTCACCTTCATGATAGTGTTAGCGCCGAAGTTTTTCCTCCAGTCAAGCATGTCAGCCAACACGTTTGTCTCGTCCATTTGTAAATCTTTCAGGCTTTCAAAAGTCTGCAGCAGATTACAATGAATCGAGAATATAAGTGAAGGGTCCGATGGCAATGTGGGGCAAGAAAAGAGAGTGTTAATACAGACTACGACAAATGTGAATGTCTGCAGTAAACCACAGACTAGAAAAGCATAAGAAACAAGTATTGTTGTGAGTTGGTCCAAATTACATGAACTCATAATCTTAATTTTCAATCAAAACTAAGGATGAAAAATAATCCAACTATGCCAAAAACTATTCGGTATGGTAATTCTTTTGACCTCAATTCGTTAAATATAGCAAATCAATCTTGATCACTCTGAAGCTCGATTAGTAAGATAAAATCATTCAAATTCGATTCATATTGGACTCAGGTTAAAGTTTTTCGAATAACAAACAAACCAAATTTAGATTCCATAAAAACTTAAAATAAGTTTGAACATTCAACTTTAAGGAAGCTCGACTCCATTGATTTACACCCGAATCAAAACTATTGATTGTAGCACAGCAAGCCCATTTGATATACACAAAGTTGAAAGCCGATTCCTGAATAGAAACAGTTTCAATTCCAACCCAAAAAAGCTAGCAAGAACCCGAAAACCGATTCGGCTAAACAGAAAGTTTCATCACATGCAAGAATCGGAATCAAAAGGGACAGCCAAAAAAAAGAGATTTTGAAAGCAGCAGCAAGAAATGAAGAGAGTATCACATTGCTGAAGTGGGAAGGCCTGGCGTACTGTATTCTTGATGGAACGAAAATGCAGAGTTCTCAACTGAATTTTTATTAAGGTGGTGGTGGTGGTGGTGGTGAAGGGCTGGCGGGGCGCCTAAACGGGTGGGTCCTACCTACCACGTGGCAGAATTCTGATGGGTGGTTCACTTTTTGGCGCGAATATGCTACCGAATATGGATGCCTTTGTTTGTGTGCACGTAACGCCTACGTCTAATACCGAAAGGCCAAAGTAAATAAATCAATCAATCAATTAACAGTTCATATTATAAACTACCGTTCGGAATATTTTTCTTTTTAAGGAAGTTTGGTATATTTTTAAGATGATAAAAAAACATTTCTATGTACAAACTCTATATCTTAATTTTCAATTTTATTTTAAAAATTTACGTCTTATGTGTAAATTATTTACACTGCATTTAGGAATCATCTTTATTTGATATTTGAAGACAGATCACTCGAATATATATTTTTTAAAAATATTATATTAAATCGATCTAATCAATTTTATTGGTCAAGTATTAGATTTCATTCGTCTAAATATATTTTTGTTTTCACGTACTGTCCAAGAAATATGCTCAATAATTTTTAAGGTTAAATACATTTTATCCCCTTATATTATTAATTTTATATCAAATACCTCATTCTACTAATAAAACATTCAAATACCCCCTTAAACCAACAAAATTTATATTGATGGAATAAAATATCCCTAAATTAAATAAAAGATTAAATTTACTTTGTCTCTCTATTATAAACTATATAATCTTTGCCCCCTCTATAATTAAATGTCAATCAATTTGATCTCAAATTTCATTCAACACTATTTTTTTAAATAAAATAATCTTCAATTATATATAAAATAATTAAATAGCCAAATACAATTTTTTTTTTTATAAGTAGCCAAATATAACTTTAATAATATAGAGAAGTCACAATAAATTTAAAAAAAATTATATCACATAAATTTCTATTACTATCATTTTAGATATATAGCTTTAATAAGTGTTAAATTTAGAGTCAATTAAATTAATATTAGTTAATGGTGTAAATAATTCTATTATGTAAGTTGTGCATGTGCAACTCAAATATATTAACGAATCTAATTTTAATATGTAATTATTTATATATGAAACATAAATAAAAATTAGAAAATAAAAAATAAAAAAACTTATAAAGTATATTAATGTAATTAAAAACTTTCAAGTGAAAAAATAAAAATAAAAGTCCAAGAGATGCTTTCTAAAACAATATATATAAGATGAGAGTAATATTAATTTATGTGAGATATTTTTTTTAATTTAATATGATTTTTTTATATTATTAAAATCATATTTTGTTTTTATTTAATTTAAATTTAATTAAAGACTAATTTATTTAATAAAATTAGTGTTAAATAAAACTTGGAATCAAATTAATTGACATTTAATAAATAAATTACTACAACTTGGAATTTAATTATAAATTTATTTATTTAATAAAACTAGAGTTAAGTAAAATATGAGATCAAATTAATTGATATTTAATTTTAGAGGGGGCAAAATATATATTTTGTCCATCTATATATTTTTGTTGATTTAAGGGGGTTTGAAGATTTTATTAGTATAGAGGATATTTGATGCAAAATTATTAATACAAGGGCAAAAATGTATTTAACACTAGCTTTTAAAAATATTTCCCAAAAAGATAATGAAAATGACTCCAAACAAAGCTTAGCTTCCTAGGATAAATTCCAAAACAGTTTTTCTTTTGGACAAGTTGATGCAACAAAAACAAATTTATTTTATTTCTTTCAGAGGTATTTAAACAAAATAAACTGATAACACAAATACTGCAATTTTGTCACATCAAAATTATTATCATAGATTAATTAATATATTAAAAAATATTGAACTCCGTATTACAGCAAATGTAAAATATTTTAGCATTGCCTTTTACTGTGAATCACAAGGAAATCTTGTAATTAAGGAAGATGAATGAATTCAAGGGTTTTAATTTTTCTAAACTACTGATGAAAACTTCGACCTCAACTGAGAGACTTTCTAATTAAATCTAAAATTAAATTGATAATAAAATTTAAAAAAAAAATCGACATTTTGAGCAAAATTACCACATCAAATTCTTTTAAACATCTAAAACAATAATATCTTGTATGAACCAAAAACTGAAGTCCCAAAATTATAAAAAATTAAATTATAAATTTTTGTGTTGTATTTCGATCAAATAGTGATAATAAGATGAATGCTACATAAAATATATATAATATCAACTACAAATTCAGTCCATAATAGTAATACAACGGTATTGTAGATGTTACACGCTATTACACACTTAGTATAACACAAAATAAGACACTTAGTCATTTATCCATACTACATATACACTTACTGTACCATTAATATTACCGTAACACAACCAAGGAAAAAAAAATCCACATTACAAGATTGCCCATGTCAAATTGAGTGCTAACTTGCCATGCAATTGCTTTATAAGAAACGTACAAAGAACTAAATATAATTTCAATTCTTTATTCCATCTTCTATTGCATAAAATATATAAATGCAACATGTATAAAATATTTTTTTAAATATACATTTAGAATTAATCATATACACAACGTGTAAATATTATATGCAATACAAAATTACAATAGACGATCCAGCTTGCAAAAGCAATGCACGAATGATCTGCTTAAGAGGATAATGAACTTCAGCAATGACCGGATTCAAGAGTTTTAACACATACAATTCAGCACTACATATTGCAGTTTATCTATACACGTACATATACATATACACGGCACGAGCTTTCTACATACATACTGGAGGGGCTACTCATACAATTAAAATTGCTCAAAGAGCTTGACCAATGAGAACTATATACACAAGCCATCCATCCCACTGTAGCACAAAACAGACGGAAATGCATCAGTATTATTATGGATTCGGGTGGATATAGGACGAGAGAAATTGCTGACACCAAAGGCATACCTACATTTCATCGCGAGAGAGAACATGACTTTTGATGTGTTATGTCCAGTTCCTCTTGGACCGAAGTTGAGTGAGCTTGTCCCTCCACAAAGCTGCAGCAAACAGTCAATGATGTTCGAAATGTTCAGAACTAAGAACAGGGAGTTGTATTCAGTTCTGTAGTAACATTGAACAACTATTAAAAAGGGCTCAACGGAGTTTTTCAAGTCAGTCATATTCAACCCACCTGTGTTTTCCAGCAGTTTATTGTACAATCAAATTGAGTACAAGCACCTAGGACGCCATTTCATGTAATTTTCTAAGCCTTTACCAACATCATGCCGTTACTTTTGATGAATATACAAACTAGATACATAAGTAGTTTTATCATGAATTTGGTGAGTGGTATGGAAGGCTAGTCTTAGATGATGAATGTGGGACTCTTTGGCCTCGTTGTTATGACCTTCATCCACATGCAAATTCTGTGTTCAACGTTCATTTGGCCTTACACATGCTGCTTATTGACAACTTATCATACCTTTGGCTTCTTCATTGAGATGCCAATACAGTGAGGTGAAATTCAAAAACAGGTGTTGGCCTTCAAGGAAATTTTTTGACATAGTAACAGTGCTAAATTTTAAATCAATGTCCCATAATTTGACAACAAATACCTGCATCTCTGTAGCGTTCTTCAACAGCAGCAATTAACATGTTTCGCACTAAATTGAATTCCTTTGTTTGAATGCACGGCTGCCCAGTGGGTCTGCATCAATAACAATGAAAGTTAGGACCTTCCCTTGAGCTAGTTAGTCAGAAACTATAAAAATTTATTCAGATTCATGTTTGTTCAAAATAGAAACTATGCCAGATCACTTGAATTGCAAGTGCCCAGGCAAGAACTTGGCACTGCAAATCAACATTCATTTTCCCCTTAGCAATTGCCAACACATTGTTGTTCTAAACTAAAATCAATCAACTTCCCCCTGATATTATCCAGATCTCGTTAGCTTGAAGAATCACATCTTTCTGTATTGTGTTCACTGGCCAGATAACACATGAAATAATTCTCCAGATGCATCTAAATTTGTTTTCTGCACATCCAAAAGACGTCCATTCTCACAGCAAGATATCACAAGTCTTGTCCCAAAAGCATAAATATAACAAAGACAATTTAGGATATCAATTGTACCTGTCCAGTTCAGTGAACAATAGGCCATCTGACGAGGAGCTCTGCACTGACACCTTTGCAGATTCAACGACCTTCATGCCATCACTATATGCCAGGAACTTGTTGACTTGTATTGGCACCTGCAGGCAATAATATAGCTTACATTTAGGAGGTTGTTTATGATGGCATCAGTACTGGGTAGTGTCCTAGGATTTAATAAAAATAAAAAGAGCATCACCATATTCAGAATTAATGAATCAAATACCCACAAAAAGAAAGCAACCATGCCTAACAGATTCCTGTTGAAAATGTTGAAATGATTACAGATATGATCTTACATGTACAATACAAGCCACACTATGAAACTTAACCAGGTAATAGGGACTGTACTATAAGACACAAACATAGAAAGAAAGAAGGGTTGGCTCATAAGTTCTAAATAGTTTACACATGTACTTAAAGAAAACAGATAAGTTATCCACAAACAGATTCATCAAACACTCAAACCACAATATCTAAAATAGAATGTTAGAACCACAAAACTGATAACCACGCCTATAGCACAGTAACAACATTAGTCAATACATTATCAGTAATAAAATGAAACTTCAACATTGCTGATAGGTAGTTAATCACAATGCATTTGACAATGCTAACACCATGGAGATAACCTAAACCCAGAAATTCGATATGCAATTTATGATTCAATATATTGATTAAATAGGAAGCTGTCAGAGATCCCTAATCCTTTCCTGTTGAAGGCAGTAGCTTTGAATGCTTAGTTCTAGGAGGTGTTGTGCAGGCAGATAGTGAAAACACCAAGTTATGTCTAGCATTTTACCTTATGCTAATTAAGAATATCCTTGATTTCTTCCAACTGTTTTCAACAAAAGAATTTAAGGGTTCCACATTCAGTCTAGGACAACTGTAATTTTTCAATTCGGCTCAGTGCAACATAAAGGAAAAGTAATGTAGAATTTTAATATCTATGATAACAGTGCATACATTTCTCAGTACAAATACTTTTGTCTCCAAATAGGGACACAGCCCCCATAATTCGTGGATCATTACCTTGCATCTCACTGCAATGTTAATGGCATCCGAGGGTCGAAGATCAAAGCGTAAGCTCTCTGCTTCATTATCCAACTTCAATCAGCACAAATATTTTATCAGTGAAAAATGATTGAGCAAGACTGCTTGTAATTCTGCATTTTATTCAACAAGAACGCGTGGTACTCTACAGTTTCACCCATAATTAACAAGGTAGATTTACCTTTGCAAGGTGTAACTCAGCAAAATATGCCTCATGCACCCTCTTGGTGACACGTACAAGTTTCACCTGAAAAAGAGACGAGCACAGAAATTCAAGGTGTCAGCTTAAATAGCTTGGTGCTGGCACAGAGAAGAGCATAGCTAGTATGTATCTTAAACTCACTGTATATCCCATCTTCTCAATCATATTCTTCACTACTTGATACATGGTTGGTCTAGCCTGAATGGTAAGCAACAAATTAGCTTTAATGAGAAGTAGATTTGAGCTAAAAAATATTTGTTTCCTAAGTTTGATAGCTAGAACAGAACAGAAAGGGTGCACTTACAATTTGGACATTTCGTACAGCTGCCATGAGGAGCACACTTGGCATTTCCACTGTAATAAAAGCCACAAGTAAAAAGAATAAAGAGACTATAAAGACTAAAACCAACTCTGCAATCACTAGGAAATAGTGATAATATTATGCACATACAAACAATTATCGGGAGAAGAAGCCCAGTCCCATCTTCCATCTTCAATACAATTGCAGGATGCGGAGCATAATCTGGCAGATGACCTCCCTGAGGATTATTATGGGCACATCTCAAATTCCTACCATCTCTCATCTTGATCATGAAACCATCGGGGCCACTTCTCACCTCAACTATTTGAAACAATAAAACACACACACCATGATTGGCATTTCCCAAGTGTATAATAATTATGAGCAATGAAGTAACTCCACACACAAGTTCACATAAAAAGAATGATTTCTCATTTTGTTTCTTCACATAAAAGAATTTCTTGAGGACAAATTTGAGGCTAAACAAACAGATGATAAAAAGACAGACCACAAGGTTGTATAATACGAAACCATTACACCCACTTTGTTCTTGCATCTAGAAGCATTTCATATTTGATGAGATGTAAAAGAAAGTAGTCTCTCATCATTCACCAATTATGTTATAAAACCAGGGTTGCTTCGCCAATTTGCAATGGAATGTTTACAAATAGCTTAGAAACAATAATTTTCAATGTGCAATCATATGCCCTGCAATTCAGAAAAAAACTAGTTACCAGCTTCAACCACGCTCGAATTCACATAATCTGCATCATTCTCATTGGAATTTCCTGCCATGCTACCATTACCATTTGACGGCGAACTGAAACTACCCCGAATGGTTCTGCATTTCCTCAAATGCTGTCGGTAACCCACATTAGTCCTGCCACTGTTGAGCCTTTTGAGCCCCCAGAATCCACTTCTAACGAATTTAGCTTTCAGCAGGGGTGAATCAACAGGCGCAGAGTACACCCCAGTTTGTTTTGCATGGACCACAGGGCAAACTACAGGGCCTTGTAGCGAAGCCATCTCAAATTCTTTGGATGCATCAGAAAATTAATCAATAAAAGTCATGAGCCTATGTGCATACACACAAAATACAGAGGAAGTAAAGTTCAATATACAGATTCATCATATTTTGACTATACTAACATATGCTTACTGAATGTATAAATGAAGTATTCGGACAGACACTAGTTGCAAAAAATCTCATCCCGTGAAATTAATCGTTTTTATCCTGAATTCACCATTTCTGTAATATTAGCACATACTTCTGTGCAGCAATGATTATTCCGTTATACTATACAACAGCAAGAAATAAAGCTACAACCTTTCACTCTGATATTCATAAATGAAGCGAAATAATCTCATCATACCAACCAAATTTAGCTCAGACACAACTAACCACTTATATACAGTGATATTATACAAGTCAACAACACAAAATTCACCTAAGTTGTTTGTCAACTCTGCAAGTGATTCGTCTTCAGACCACAAAATCTCCAAGAACAAAATAAGACTCCAGATCTTCTCTTATTAATCCCGATTCAAACATGCTCACATTTTTCTTAAATTATTGTCCAAGCAGTGACTATTCAAGATTTTAGGAGACCATAAATTACAACAAGAATGGTTCTTTGGATGAATATAAGAACCACACCTGGACAAAACCCTGATCTTCCTCAAAGAGCGTCAAGAATCAAGAGCAGAACCCACCAAAATCTGCAGCTTAATTCCAAAAAGAAACGATTCACCAATTCTCAAAGCTAGAAAATTTGAAAACAATGATCTGGGGCATATAAAAGAGGAAAAGAAAGAGGCGATGAGTGGGGAGAGTCACTATAGATGTTCAACGACCGACAAGAGGTCACTGGATAAAGGGCAGAAGAAATGGTGTGAGAGAGAGAGAAGAAGATAAGAGATTCTTGCTGAGATAGATAGAGAGAGAGAGAGAGAGAGAGAGGGAAAGTATACTGCTATTGTTAGTGTTATTGTGTTGTAAGATATTATAAAGAAGTAGTTTGTCCGGACAGACTATTCAGAGCATGAGTCTGTGACTTTACGCATAGGCTGTCTAAAATAAATTTCTTCTTGTTGTACTCTCCCCATGTTTTCTTGAAGACGGATGTGCCTTTCTCACTTGTACCTATAAAAGTAAAAAGACGGATTTGCCCTTCACATTTACACACACACACACACTTCCAACTTTTGAATTTTTCCGTTTTGGATAATATCATTGGGAGGATGAAAGAACTGGTAATAAATATCTTAACGGAGATATTTTTGAGCATCCATCTTTTCTTTCTTTGTTATTATCTTTTACTTTATCTGGACAAATATTAATTTTTATTCTTTATTGTGGTTTTAAATGTTTAATAAATTATTATCTGAGGAGACAACAGTTAATAATCAACGAATTAAATTTAACATATTATTATGTGAGGAAACAATAATTATTCAATTAACTAAATTTATTATTTTTATTGTCGAATCATTTTCTTTGTATTTCATGCACAATTTAAATGTCTAAACTTGATATGTAGATTTCTTATTTAGATTAAATATTCGAAACAATTCAAGATGTTGTATGCAAAAACAATAAATTTAAATATTATGTGCATTCTAGCTATTCTTTTTTCAATGGAGATATTTATAGATTTTATTGATATTATTAATTTTTTCACGGTACAAATATAAAATTTAAAATACATATATTGTCATAATGAGATTTTCAACTCAAACATCATGCAATTGACCATGAACAGGAGTGTACGTTCGATTCGATAATACACTGAAATCTTAATTTGATTTGATAAAATTATAAATCGAAAATTAAAAATTTCAGTTTGATTTTCGTTAATCAAATTTTCAAAAAAAAAATAAATAAATAAAAATTAAATAATAAAATTATAAATTTATTTTTTATTTTTTATTTTTGTTTGAGTGAGAAAAATATAAAACTAGTACAAAATAAATAATAAATATAAAAATTAAAATTTTAAAATAAAAAATATTATAAAGATATAATATAAATTTTTTATATAAATATATAAAAAATAATAATTTAATTTTTGGTTCAATTCAATTAATCAAAATCAAAAATCAAAATCGAATCAAAAATAAAAAATATAATAAAAAAATTGGTCAGTTCAATTTTCATACTATCAAAATTTTAATTTGTAATCAATTCGATTATTAATCAAATTACATACACTTCTATTACAAATCACTTCATTGAAAATAAATTAATATTTTTTAAAAAAATAAATATACATATATATATATATATATATCGATCCCTTTAGCAAGTCAGAATTAGCTTTTTAGTAATGGGTAAGGGAAGGGGGGTCCATTTTTTACATGCCAAAAATTATTGTCTGAAGGGTGTTTGTGACATTTCACAAGAAATTGAAGGAGATGACGTCATCCAAAAGCTGACACTTACAGCACTGCCGGCGCCGACGATATCAAAACTCAAAGATGAGTGCCACGTGTGTAGTTATCACCAAGACAGTATGGATAAGGAGCCCTTCCAGAGTAAATACGAGAAAGTTGAGGTCTTCTTTGGCAAAATTACATGGACCACCCTAAGATGCAGATGCAAGAATCTCTATCTTGATCGGTATTTGTATTGTCCGCATTTATGCGGTCTACAAAAATATTAAAAGGATATTATTAAGTTCCGCTTTCTAGTCTTGAATTTCATTTGCCCCTTTATTTGTTAGTATTCGACATTTCAATTGTAATATGCGTCTATTTTGAAACTTTAATCCGATCTGATTTTACTAAATTTATTTTAGTTAGATTTTTTTATTTATTAAATTTCATAAATTTTAATTGACTTTTTACTTGTAATAGTAAAACAAGATTTTCTTACTTAAGACGTCCAGGGAGCAATTAGTTAGACATCTAGGAGCAACAATATACTCCATATATTTCATCATGTAATTCCATAAGAAACCTAAATTAAAATTTAATACATAATGGTAAAAATAAGACTCTTATCAGTTCCACCTCTTGATTGGAGTGAACTGGTTTAGAATAAAACTGGGATTAAAGTCCACATATTTCAGAGAGTAATTCCAAATTGGTATGAAAAATTGGATCAAATATGGGGCAATTCTATCATATACATAAATATTTTGTCATAGACATTAGATGCTACAGTGAATGTTTGGAAGTGAACCACACCGATTGTGCGTGAACCTTTGAAGATGCATACCGATTATAACATCTACAAAACTTTATAAATGCTCGTCTCTTGTAATTGGGGCATGTATGCGCGGTTCTCTCTCAGTTCAATTATAAATGTTCATTTATCAGGCGGGTGCCATCAACAACTAAATTTGGATAGTATTTCTTCTCTTGGATTCAAATTTTCACACTCTGCATTGCGCCAATCCAATACAAATTTCCAATTATTTATCGTGGGACAATAACTTCCAGTTAGTAGTGCCATTGGAACAAACAACCACCACTTTTCTTCTTTGCTCAAACAAAGGCGATAATACATCTGGCTGAATGGCAAGTCCAGTTACATTTTAAATCTAGTAATTAAGTAGGCTGTTCAAAGAATACAATTAGTAGCTTCAGCATCTTCAACTAACAACAAACACAGCTCCATAAGTATTATAAAGGATTGAACACCGGCGAATCAGGCATGAAACTTTTCATTGCCGAGTTTCTTAAGGACAAGATTTAATGAATTGAATTGAATCACAGAGACAAATGCATGATGCAGGAATGGCCGAAAGGAACTTGCCTTGATCAGATCAACGCCCTCATTCAGCTAGTTCAATGGTGTGCTTACTCAACAGTCCATTGTTCAGGGAAAACCTAGAGTTAGCATGGCTGTCCCTGTCCCTTCAACTTTGTAACTTTATCATTCACTTAGTTTGCAGTTGCGTATGTAAGGGTGGTCGTATTTTATATACTTTGTCCAATATGGCTTGTACTTCGTCATTGCCAACTCTAGCCAGGGTTTCATGTTCCCGTTATAATGTATAACAGCTGCATTCTCAATTTCTGACCGATCAATGCTTGGATTGTAACCCAAACCAAGCACATGCCATGACTTTTCAAGTGGATGTGTAAGCCCATAAAAGGTAATTAGACCTGGAGGTAGCGTTCCAAGCTTCCAGAGCACCCTGTCTTCATTCTAGTACCAACAGCAAAGAGAAGAAACAAAGGAACTTTGAATATTTTTCAGCCATGTTTCTTATCTATGCTATAGAAGTTATTTTTAGAAAAGAGGTAGGGCATGCAACTTCTTCATAAAAACAATCAGAAAAAGAAACATGTGTACGTGGAACTAGCGTCTAGGTATTGGCTATATGCTATACTCGGCATAACCTCTTTTCATTTCCCATTTATTTGCCCCTTTATTATGAATTTTGACAGTTCCAACATAGTTAACTGGCAAACTTCCCCCACCCCCAACAAAAACAAGAAAAAAAAAAACAATACAAAGAACAGAGAAATAGAGAATTGTTAAAGTCTTCCATGCATCATACAAAGCTATACTTGGAAAAGAAAACATACCATATTCTGCCATTTGTGGTATATGCCAGTTATATCCTTCTTCTTCCACTCCTTGAGATCGAAAATGTTCATTCCATATGCCCACCCACAAGCGTTTGGATCAAAGTTTTTAGCAATATGAGGATTGGAAAAATTTAGGTATTTATCGAACCGATGAAAGCTCTCACCACAGGTTTCAACTGCACCATTTACTTTTCCATGGAGATCTACTGACCACAGCCCAGTCAAGTCTTTCTGAACAACAATGTCATCATCGAGGAAAAGAATTTTATCCAACTTTGGATAAACCTGTGGGAGATAAAACCTTAGATGGTTAAGCATTGAAAGATACTTTGGGTTCCTGTACTTCAGGTTAGAAGAACCAGCAGAAAGTGTGGTAGGATGAGCCGCCTTGAAATAGTATTCTTTCATGGCAGCAGACTCCAATTGACGCAGAACAGGACAATAGGATGAGTTGAGCCACTTGAATTCATCAACATTTTCAACATGGATTGTAGCTTTACCAGGAGGGTTCAAGAGAAACCACATATTCATTGCACCAAAGTTCAACTTATCAGTAACAAGATGGAAAACATGTTTCTCAGGGTCCTGCAAGTCATATAAGCACCAAGTTCAGAAATAAAAGTGTCACATGGAAAATCATCAATATTGCATAAGTGGCTCAGGCTGAAATGAATATGAGCGCCTCTTATGATGGCCATTAATAAAATGAGAAGAATACTAACATAAATGAATATATATGCATGGATGCTTGCAGCATATATGCAATGGTGTGTATTCATGCATACATATGTGTGCAAAGGAAATTCCGATTCTGAATTCCAAAATTTAAGGATCATTTTTGTATGCATGTATGTACCTATACCTATCATATGTACACATGTATGTATAGTAATCCTATTCTTGAGGAGCAAAATAATGGATTATAAATGACCTTCTGAGAGAGTGTGTGTGTGTGTCCGTGTGGTGTGTATATGCATGCACATGTATGTAAAGTAATTCCTCATAAGATCAAAATTCAAACCATGACTTGTCAAGCCATTCATACCAAATAGGAAAAAAATCACACATATTGCTCAGCCTCATACCAAAAGCATGGACCTATAACATCTGAGAACAAACTTCACTTGGGAATGCATTGTACCAATTGAAAATTCAAACGACAAAAGTCGACATAGTTTTCCGATTTTGCTTGAAAAAGATCACCACACTAAGTTTAATATAGCAGCAAATAACAAATTGAAATCCATAACCCAGTTGTACAAAAAGAAAAAGCAGACAAAAAGAATTCCACACCTTGGTGTTCATAACGGCTGAGTTGACAACTACTGAAGCAGCAAGAACATTATCAGAAAAGAGAGCATAGTGGTAAAGATTTGGATTTTCCAGATTCTCACTCCGAGGGAACTTCCTTTTCTCAAGTGGAAGGAGGTAGTAGTCGATTGTCAAGCGCATGGCTAAACAGTGAAGCCCATTTGGAATTGTCTTCGCAGCTAGTTGACTAAGGAATGTGCTCTGCTTTTTCAGACTCCTGACTTGCTCATCTGCAGATTGCAGCATGGCTCTTAGCTTCCCTGTGACCAGGTTGCAGTCATACAATTGCTCTTTAGCTTTAGACAGCACTTGGCCCATCAATTTAATTTTTTCAGGTGCACTGTCATAAGTGTAGTCCATGTTTAAACAATCTACTTATAGAACAAGTTAAGAATTCAGCTGATTAGCATGGATAATGTTAAACATCCATTACCTGTGAAGTAAATCAGAATCAGCAGTTGCCTCTCCTAAAGAACGTTGGCTTTCTTTGAGCCGGTTCTGTAATTCATTGACCAAATCAAGCTTGTTTTTCATCCTTGCAAGACTTACATACACCCTTGCCATTATCATTTGATCTCGTATTAGGCGTACAGTTGATTCAGAATTTTCATTCTCATTTTCTTTCCTCCAGATACTATACTTCCCCAAAACGGCAGAGTCAACTGATTTAGAACGTTCAATGGCTGCGTTTTCAAGCTTTACAGTCACTTCATCCTCTTGCTTCACCAAATCAGCAGCACGCTTTTCACGTCTTTTTTCTCTCAATTGCTGCAGAGTGATTGCATAAGATCCAAGAAATCCAGGAGTAGAACAGGATATTAGCAGATAGAAAATCCAAGTTCAAAGGACGTAGTTTTGTTGCTCTTTTAGTAAAAGGAAAAGGCAAGATTCTCATCACAAAAAAATTCCAGTATTACAAGAACAATGTATCAGTGAGATTATAGTGGAATGAATCCAGGTACGTACCCTTCGGGCCAGTTTAGCTGGTGTCTCAAGAAATACAGAATGATCCTCTGCACAAAACAAATATGCTAGTCAAACATTTATATTCAAATGTAACAAAACCTATTATTGTATCCACAGAATTTCCAGAAAGACATTACCATTTGAAGTATGTTCCTCTATGACTTTAGATGTTTCTTGCTTCGTCTTTGAGGCTACTCCAGCGGCCTTAAAATTACCAAAAAGAGAGAAAAAAATTCAGGATATTTCAAATGATATTGCAGTTTTCCAATGGCAAATAGTAACATTAGATACATCATTATACTCATGCTGACCTCAGCAGAAGTGGCATTATTAGCAGCAGTTTCGTGCCCAACAAATTTCCAAGACGCAGAAAAATTATTTTTTCGGAAAAAATCGACACTGAAAGGCCCCAAATCATCTGTACTCGCGTTAATGACATCAATTACCTAAAAGAATGCTCAAATTAGTGAAAAACTACATATAACAACACATTAAATCATATTTCCAAACATTTCAGTCTGCTCATCAATGGAAAACTTACTTCTTTAGAGAATAAAGATTTAAGATGTTGCAACGCCAGCCTCTCTCTCCAATTTAGATCCTGTGACAAGCAGTACTTTCTCATTATGCTATACATGACATCAAAACCACACTCCAAATGAAGTTTGTGACAAAGAAGGATACCTGTCTGCTAGAAACGATTGATAATTCATTTTGACCTGCAGAAATATAAGTTTACATTTATAAGTCAAATTGGGGAGAAAATTAATATCAAAGTGAAGAGTGAATATAACCATGCATCCGCACACATAGTAACTGAAAGTTCAAACACAAATCCATCTATTTCCTAGTACCAAAAGAGAAACATAGGACAAATAATTAATCATTGAAGTGTTTGTTTACATTCATTTCGAACCACAAGGGTTCAGAACGTATGCGATCGACTCAAACAGCATAGGTTCCATCTAGACACTTTTCTTACCCTCTCCCCCACTCCTCCCCTTCATCAAATATTAGAGACAGAGAGAGATTGGACTAAGAAATATGGAAAATATAAATCGATAAAAAAAAAAATCACCAGCGAAAGAAAGAGAGGGATACAACAATTCTTGACTCCCCTACCATAGCTCCACCATAGCCCTTCTCCACTGGCCAGGCACCCACCCATGTCATTGTGGATGCCTCCGAACATCCTCCACTTTTCCTGGCAACATCTCCACCAGATTCTTTCAAAACCCTGGCCTTTCCACAAAAGTTGCTCCACTTACCCCAATCCAACACCTCCACTCACCTTCAGATTTGCACAGAACACCTCTTCTCCCTTGCCCCAAAACCATCTGAATTAGTCTAGCCTAACTGTAACAAGATAAAGAAAACACAAATACCTAAAAAAATCAATCCTTAACTAGGGGTAGCTTTGTTTTCACTTAAAGAAGCAAACTCAGCACTAAAGCTCTTGCCAAGTGTATGTATGATCAAATTACAATTTCTTTTTTTTTTTTTTTCCAAAACTGAGATGGCTGCTAACAATTTCAAATACCTAATTTGATATGTTATTCCTCCTAATAATTCATCATCCTAATCCTCCAAAAACCCACACTTGCAGTTAAGTGCAATTGAAGCAAATCTACCACTCAATCCAAAGTTTTAGCACATCAACCAACCAAAACAACAAACTGGACAGCTTCCAACTGGTTTAGGTGATACAGGTTTAGTTGTGATTTTGAATTTTGAAAAACTATTTTCCACTTCCATATTCAATAAGAATACAACATATGGAGTATACCTTATAGAGACCATTTCGTTGTATGCATCATTGCTTTAAATCCAATTAACAATCAACCCATTGAAAATGAAAGGAACCATCCATTGAAAATGTAAGCTCCTTTTTCACAATTTACAATCAACTTCAGTACATCATCTACTCATTAAAGAGGATAGGATTCCACACATTAATAAACTTTACCTAGGTACAAACTTCCCTGGATTTCACCACCCCGATTTTCAACTAAATTTAGTAATTCAGGTTAAATAAAACCCTTTTCTAAAATCCAAATAAATCCTAACTCTACGGTCACAACCTACAAACTTCAGTCCTAATTACACGATTCTTCACTCATTGTAATAAATTAATTTCCAATTGAAAAACACCAGAGAAATCAAAAACCAACATAAAACTTAAAAAATCAATTTTCAGGGAAACTGACCAGAGGAAGCAGCGGTAAAGAGGCCGCGGCCGACGAATAAAAAGGAGAGAGTGAGGAATGAGAATAAGAAGACGAGGACAGCAATGTGGAATCGAGATCCAATGCCTTTACTCTTGTGGATGCCCGCGCCAGATAATAATCCCCTCTTAATCGCCATGTCCTGTCATAGACCTTCAAAAAATTCACAAGTGGAAGCGATGTAATTGTATATACATTGATAGAATACAACTCTAGAGAGAGGAAATGGTGACTTACGGAGTGAGTATTGAAGGAGATCTCGGATAATCAGTCAGGCTACTTCTTGATTAAAGTTCATAATTCAGAGGCAATATAAAGATTTTGATTTACATAAACACACATTCGAGCGTGTATCTACATAGATTTAGTGTTTGCTGTGTGTGAGAGAGGGGGGATTGGGCGAAATGATTAGAGGAGCGATCTGGAAATTCGGGTTCCGGTCTTCCAATCGCTTCGGGGAACCATTTCTAATTTTAATTTTGTACTTCTTTGATTTATAGGATACGACGTCGTGTGGCTGGAATGAATAGTTTCCCCTGCCTCGTCCTGTTTTTGTTCTTTGTTTGGTCTTGGATCTAGATTAGTTGGGCATAAAACTTGTTAAACTAAGATTATCAACAAATCGAAGATGAATCTGAATCTATTTGGTCTTGGATCTCGATTAGTTGGGCATAAAACTTGTTAATGTAAAGATTAACAAATTGAAGATGGATCTTAATTTAATTAGATTTCGACAGGCATCTTTAAAACAAACAATAACACAGTCCCAATGTCTGAATACTTGTACTATGATCTAATCAGAACTGAACTTGAAATAATGAAATTCACCATTTTTCTATTGAAAAAAAAATAATGGACTCTGACAACAACAGTGATTATCAGCAAGGGAGTAGACCTATCAAATAGTATGTTGTCCCCATGTTTTGGGGGTGGAGTCTTGAGGGTAATAAAAAGTGGATAGAAAGACCACGAAAAATCTTAATGACATCAAATACTCACTACAAGATTATGATTCCGCTTATTTGAGGTAAGCTAAACAAATTGTTGTTCAAGGAAAGCCCAAGTATATGCAACAATTATTTTGGAGGCTGATTCATCATGGTTTTTAAAATATGGCGTATTGTACAGTATTGTACCTCAGGACGCGAACTAGGCAACAATTTAAGATGAGAATTCTATAGTACTTAGCTAAAGAGCTTGATGTGGTGGCGCTGGTATAACAGCCTCACATCAGATGAATGACCAGCTGAATTATTATATTCCTAATTGAGATGGCGTCCATTAAGCAACAAGCTCGCATATACCAAGAATTCAACTTGCAGAAAACCTGTATAAGCATCTTCAATCTTTGAGATCAAAGATTCTTCAGAAATATGGCAAGAGCTTTCATCAATTTTTCAGAATTATGCCGAATTTCTGGAGAATAACAAGTTATCTCTTACAACAGCACCAGACCACTTATCACAAGACACAGGATCCAGAATTTTCCTTTCTAAATCATCGGAAATTTTATGTAACATTGGAGGAGCCACACTAACAACTTATCAACTTTAAGCAACAAAAGATGTACTTTTAGGAAAGTTAAAGCAACTCCCATAATTACCACCAGGTGCAGTATAACTAAAAAATACAGATAACAAATCATGATGCATGACTTAGATGCTCTGTCATAGGCATTAGTCAATGTTTACACAGAATCCACATCATCCCAGCAGAATCCATATCATCCCAAGGAGCTATCCCCGACAATCATCAGCATACATGAGCGAACTTTTGTAGATCTTGCCCCTTGACTGATGATCATATTACAAAAATGACGTGGTTAAACTCGCTACACATACGCCATGAATGAAACAAAAGAAACCAGCATGGATTACTGGGTTAGAATTGCCACATCCAAGTAATCGCCTATCTGCATATGCAAGGAACAAGTCAAATCCAATTTGCTCAATAATACTTATGCTGCCTGGGTGCAAAGGAAAACAGGGTTACCTGAAAGCTAAGATCACCCAAGGCTTTGCTTCCACTATCAGGCCGCCTCCCATTTGGGTAAGAAAAGGTTCTCCCCACCTTCAAAAGACAATGAAGAACCAGCACGATCAGAACATCATATAATTAGCTTTTGCATCTATCCAAAGTCTAGACTACTACTTAATAATTCCACATATATATATGTTTATGTGTCTAAGACTGCTCACTGCTGTTCTAATCCAGGCATGATATCTAACAGAAAGATGTAACCGGCATTTAGGACACCAAGGTACAAAAATGAGGAAAATATGCATATGCACAATGCGTGTAGCTACAGAGCTGACCTCTCTAACCACAAAACGACCACGTTTATCAGGATAGACAAAAGCAAAGGACAGAATAGCATCTCTTCTTCTCGCTTCTGGAGCTACCTCTTTAACCTGAAAAAAAAAAAGTATATCGATAAGACGTGATGCAAACATATAAAATATAGAGGATGGGCATCTACTGTGCCACTTTAATCAATTTTTACTTATTTACAATGACTTAGTTAATAATTGCACAGCCAGTAGAATTACTAGTGAGTGCTAATCAAATCAGACTTTTCCCCTAAAATAAACACAAAAGCATTTGACAGTTTTGAAACTAAAAAGTTTCAGCTGGATGTATCCAGCTACATGCTTATTCAGCAAAATGGTTAGTGAAGGGCTCATTGATAGTGCCCAAGTTGATGGTGAGAATACATTAGGATCTAAAGTTGCTGCCTGAAAGAACCTAGATTCTTACTCATCCATTATTCCTTTCCCTGCCCCCTAAAAAGGGATTAGAAAAACCATCCAAGTATACATGCATGCAACTTAGAGACGTAGAGGGTGAGAAATGGAAATAAAGAAGATATTTGGAGCAACTTCTCATACCAGATCAGTTAATTCACGTAAAGTAGCATCCATCCATGTGTAAATTTGGACCTCATCTTTGGGTTCCTTGCCTCGCACAGCAAAATCTTCATCAGTATGATGGCCTCCAACCTGTCAAAAGTTTAAAGAAATCAAAACTTAAGCAAATCTGTTTCGTGGAAGTTATAAAGCTGTTTTTTTCAAAATGGAAGGCGTACCTTGGTGAAAACGCGAAGCAACAATGGACAAGTCTGCGCAACAATGAGCAACCAAACAGGCGAATATAAAAATAAGAATTATACAGTAAAAAAAAAAAAGTAATCCATAATTTGTCGAGTTAAGAAAAGAAAAAAAAAAAAAAAAAAAAGAGTTCTCCTATGACTTCTCAAAAACCATACCCAAATCTATCTATTTGTAGTACATAAGAAGGAAACACATTACAAAAGTTAGTTTCTAAATGAAATATACCTTTGTAATGGAGGATGTCAACCAGTCAACAAATAAGTTACGTATGAGACCATTAATAATGAGAATTTTCCTTTCTTAATTTGTCAAGTTAGTAAACATAACGTACAAAAGAGATCAGCTTGTCTTTCTGTCTTTGAGATGTAAGAGCTGGACTTCTGATTAAATGATTCTCCACTATATACACCAACATAAAAGAAAAAAAAAGTCTGCTAGTCATTCTAGTGGCAGAACCCAAAGAATCATGATTCAAAGATCGCCTCCACTTCAATCATACTACTCAGTCCAGCAAGTGATAGATCAAGAATGCCTCCTCTTTAATTTCTACTGATTTAATACAGAAACTCACTTAATGAATTCCTGAAAGTTCAATTTTAAGTTTCTCACAGTGCTTCTTGGATTCCAACTGAGTTTTAAGAATCCATATCGTAGCTTTGACGGTGAAATCCCCCAGAATAGCTATCGAGCAACTTCAATTAATTCAGTATCTCAATCAGGAAATGTACAACATGTAGCATTCTTTGTCTCAACAAGAAAATTGCACATAAAAATTCGGATGCATTTGCAGATAACTCAAATATATTCCCTGAACCCTAAACCCTAATTCGCGAAAGATAGAATGCTCTTAAACTGGCATTTCTAACAACATATCGTTTTGTGCTAAAAAAAGGGAAAAGGATAATCAATCAACTGTTCAACTGAGCACCCTTGATAGATGCATAAACGTAAACAAAACACGTTTGTATCAAAATTACATATGTAGAGAAAAATGAAAGAACCTTCTCGCGGTCGACAGGTTCAAGGCGAGGGGTGGCAGGCTTGGAGTGTGGAGGCGGTGGTGGACCCCTCCCCGGCGGAGGCAGCGGTCTTCCCGGTCTTCTCTGCACTTCTGCCATCACTTTACTCTCTGCGTCTCCGTGCGTGCTTTAATTTTGGTCTCAGTGTTGTTTCGTTATTCATTTCCATTTATTGTAACGAAGCCCATTTTGAAATGGGCCTAATGACAAACTTACAAGAGTTGGACTAGCCCATCTTTTGTGATGGGCCCGTTAGTCTTTCACCAGACGATTACTTGTAAAAACAAAAGGTGACTGATAAGGCCATCACTGGGTTGATTTCGGACCAAATTTGTCTGAATCTGACTAATTAGATACTCAAACTAATTAAAACTGACTAATTAAATATTCAAACTAAATTTGGGACCAGATCAGACCGAATCAATACTGAGTTGGATTCAAGAAAAGTTTAAAAATCCAGAATCGAATCCGAATATATTAATTATGATTTCTTATTGTAAATTTTGACTAGAAATTGAACAATGTCACTAATTAATTATAATATGTTGTCTTGAAGTAGCATTTAGCTTTGAAGTTAAAGAGGGACGGAGTAAATAAACGAAGTCAAAACATAAACTCTGTTTAGACGCTTCATCAAAAATTTTGTGTGTCCGAGAAAAATATACAAGTTCATATATTAAAAGAAATAATGTCATACATAATTCAATTATATTCATTAGATATGATCATGTTTATATAATTAATCATTAACTTTGGACCCTAAAATAATTGATTTGAATCAATGTGTACTTGAATATATCTAAATGGGCTCTGAGTCTTATGCAGAATTTTAGTCGAAAAAGAGTGTTGAAACCCATTTATAAAAGTGTTATGTTTTAAAAAAAAAAATTAATAAACTTTTGAAATAAATTACATTTCTAAAAGATTATTTTGGAGGAGTATCTATTTGCGGCTTTTCAATTCTATTTTTTTTTTCTTTTTTGGCCCTTCTAATGAACTTTTGAAAAGTTTATATTAAAAAATCCGTCCCATAAATGAACTCATTATTCAAGAAATGAAACGAAATTAACTCAAACATTTATATCCTAACAAGATTGGATGCATACTGAATTCAAGTCACAATCCAACCCATTAAGTTATATTTATATTGGGATAAATGGTATTTTATCCTTCTAAATTTAATTATTTTGGCACAATACCTCCCTAAAAGTAATTTTTAACTCAAATTTAATTATTTTTGGCATTTTACCCGTCACCCATCCTTCCCCCCCACAAAATTTTTTTTTAAAACATTTGTCATCTTTACTTATATCTATTATAACACTTTACTCCCCAATATTAATTTCAAATTGAATATTCATCAAAATATTTTTCGTCAAACACTATTGCGCACTATTTTTCTATTTTTTCATACAAAAGTCAAAAAAATACATTATAATTTTTTTTTATTATTTTCAATTGTGAAAGATACGATAAATATTGATATTTTTTCTGAAAACAATCGATCGTAGTACCATTAATAAAAAAGTACCACTATTATTTACAGCAAAACACACCACATTTGATTGTATTTTCACCATTGACAATAATTAAAAATATAATGATGGATTTTTCTTCACATTGCATAGAAAAAATGGGGAAAAATGCACCGTGGCGGCTTACGAAGGGCATTTCGATAGAAATTTGATTTAAAAAAGACATAGAAGGCAAAATGCTAAATATAAATTAAGGGAGTAAAATATTTAAAATTTATTTATATAGATTAAATTGTCAAAATAATGAAATTTGAAGGCCTAAATTATAGTTTTTAAGAATAATGTACCAAAATAATCATATTTAAAATGTGAAATAACATTTACCCTATACATTATATCAGTCTTAAATGAAAAGTCCAACATTAATAAGAGTTCATTTGAATCCAAACTCAGTCGTTTTTTGGCCACATTTAGACTAATTCTCTTTGCTTACACACGTCTCCAGTCCAAAAGAAAAAGAGAGAGATGAAAGAATAGAGGATTTCAATATAAAATGAATCGGAAAAAAGAAAAAAGAAAAAAAGAAAGAATCAAGATTCTAATTTGTGCCAAAACAAGAACTAGAGAAGTTCAAAACCCACCTCAAATTTTCTGCAGGAAATATTTTTGCTGTAATCCTAATTATGGGGGCAGTAGCCTCCAACTAAAAATGGGGTACCCTCCAACTCAACTCACCCACTATAATTTAGGGTTTTGCCTAATTTTGCATAACTGAACACATTAAAAGGATATTTTGAGTGAATATGATATAAAATCGTATTTATTAAGTGATAATAATAATTATTTCGTCATACTCTTATAAATTTAATAATGACAAAAACTAGTTAATGTTTAAATTGTTGCTATTTATAATTAATAATAAATATATTATAGTTAAAATTTTTACTGCTGATAAGATAATTAAATTACAATAAAAATTATCATATTAACTTGTGACAATCGAGTAAGAAAGACTTCAACTTTACTACTACGCATGATTGGAGGATACGATAAAGCATGTCAATTAAGCTTTTGGTATAGGGCATTAATTTTCATGGTTAACTAAAGAAGTGTTAATCGTGAAAAAAAAAAATTATGATAATTGCGGCACTTTTTGGTTGCACTTTCCGATAACTGGTTGTAAAATAATATATGTATAGATTTTCCACAACTTCAATTCCCTGTATCAAGATTGTTAACTTGAGTAATTAATTAAATTATCTGTTTATTCAGAAAAAGAAAAAATTAAATAGTGATAGCCTATAATTAACTTTGCAAATGCAATAAACGAGATATGTAGTTCGCAAAGAGGAAACAAAATAATCATTTTTCGGAAAAGCTACCACTCTTTAGCAGGTGGCTTTTACTTTTTATGATTTTCAATTTCTTTTAGGGAGTTCCACATTTGTCTTCCAATAATTTAAGTTAAATTATAAAGGCAGGTGGGTGGCGGTAAGATTCGAGATTTATTTTATCGAGAATTTTTTGAATTTAGATTTTGATCATTAGTTATACAAACTAGATCCATTTTATTATTTTAAAAATATTAAAAATTATAAATTTTTTTTTTGGAAATATACTAAATTTTTTTGAAAAATACATATTTAAAAAATTACATAAATATATATATATTTAATAAATTTAGAAAAATAAAAAAAATTAAATGAAATTGGACGAGTTTGAAAATAAAAATCTAAAAACCACTTGAACCCATATATAATAGTAGAAATTCACCTCAAATGAAGTAGGTTTGAGTTTGAACCTGTCCAAATACAATTCCTACACTTATCGCAATTCAAAAGTCATTCCATATCACTTCGATAATGTATAGATATAAAATGTATAGATATAAACTCTCTCCTTATATTTATGATTTTTATTTTCTTTTAAACAACTAAAAAGAAAATTTTATTTCTTGAAAAATATATATATTTATTAAAATTAACTTCATAATTAAAATAATGACATAACAACATTAACTCTTCGAGGACAATAATTAAAATACACAAAGACTTTCATTTTTTTCTACTCTCATTTAAAACTCCACATTGAATCTTAGGAGGAGTCTTTATTTTAGGAATTAATAATCTTTCCTGATTTTTATTTTGTAAGGAGAATTAAATCATAGTAATACATGACATTAAATTAGTGTACACAAACAATGTAATTAACATGAGACTAGGAAATCACACTCGAGTTACTTACTAATGGATCAAACTTGGTCCATCCCAAAATCTTGTCCCTTTTCTCCTTTTTGTAGGATGACCAAGTTTGCTCCATTAAAATTAAATTAAGCGTAGAGACATGTTCTCAAGACTAAGTTAAATTTAGTCATCAAAATCATGCAAATTCAAGGCTTCTAGACATTCAGAAATTACTAGGTGGCGCCACCAAAATGAGGCGGCGGCCAAACAGCTGCGCCACCACCATCAGTTATGTAAGACAAGCACGACAAAGGAACCAAACACAGCCCTCGGCTTCTCAGGTCGCGCTTTTGCTCTTCGTTCTCGGCAGGACCCTGTGATATATCAAGATTAATATACAAATACCCTTAGATATCATTAATTAATTTGATATTCAAATAAATATTGAAGGCCACATTATTTTTTTCTTATTAGCATAAAATATATGATATATTGAGCCAACCCCAGAGAAAAAAAATCAGTTTAATTTCGTTCATTGTGTTATGTATTCAATTTGAAGTTAGCTATATTAATTTTTTTTCTTTCATTTTTCTTTTTCCCAGAGTCTATTTATTTATTTATTTATTTTATTTTTGCACGATCGATATAATATGTATTGTATGTAAGAAGCTAAGAGTTGGATGAAATTACAAGAAATCAAATTTATATACTTTCCTATAATCATTAGTTTGCAGAAAAAGGAAATAATTAATCGCTTTCTTACCCCTTTGATTACTCTACTGGACTTGTTCCGTGATGCCTTCATGTAAGGGACGCTTAAAGTCTGCAAGAAAACAAATTCAAAACACTTATTCTCTAGATTGTCAATGACAAGTAATAATTTATACCTGTTTTCAGAAAAGAACCACATTTCTATTCTTAAAGACATTACATATTAAATGTTACCTTCCGTTTAACATGTTAAAACTTTTAGAAGCAAAGCCATTAAATGAATGTCAATTTTATTTTATAAATAAATATTAAATATATAAAATATTTTTTTATATAAATACTTAACGTTCAATTATGTATGTTTGAAGTATATTTATAAAATGCAATACAAATTCAAAATGCACTAAAACTATGATTTGAACACAAAATTTATGGGAGTTTGCGAAATGTTTAGTATAGTACATTTAAAGTATCAGGCAGAAGAGTTTGAAGTTGGTATATCATGTCTCGGAGTTACTTTGTCAAGTCCGATATGACATCTTAACCCTCTTCCCTTGCATTGGCTAATGGAATTATGAGGTGGAGACATAATGGATCGATCAAAAGATGAATATACATATATATAGATACATATATACATAGATAGATATTATCAAATTGCAAAAAATATTAGTATTTTTATTGGATTACGCAATGTAAGGTTCAGGCACATTAGCAAAAAACATTTTTTCAAGAATTGTTAGATGCGTAGACTAAATGCTACAGGTAAAATTCATGGCTGTGTTCATTAGGAAAGAATAACAAAGAACAAAGAACTAGCTATATATATATATATATATGACCATTTGTATATTTCTAATTAGCTAATACTAGTACTCTTTAAGGGGGAAAAGGTAAAAAATTAAAAAACTTATATCTCCTTTTTTTTTCTTTCTTAAATAGGTCTAAAAAAACAAATAAAACTACTCGATACTCAATTCGAGATTGATTGATAAAAGTTTGTTTGAGTTTAATTTGTTAAATATAACAAATCAAGTTTGAATAAATTCTGACTCGACTTGATATCGAATCAATTAGTAAAAAAATGATTAAAATATATATTAAAAATTAAATTATTCGAATTTAATTTTTGTTTGATTCAATTCAATCAATAATCAAGTCAAGATTAAATATAATTTTTTAAATTTATTAAAAATTCAATCTATTCTGATCGACTCGTAGTTGATACCCTACTTTTACATGCTAATCTTTTAAGGGATAATTTATATTCATCCACACTAGTTTCTTGGCAAATTTATGGACATAGATGGTCAATGTATGATGGATGAAGATGTGAACACGAGATGATGGAACAAATACCAAGAAGAATGTTTTTCAAGTGTCAGTACCTCTACTTGGTCATGAAGGAATTTGATATATCCAATGGCCTCCATAAGTACGGATGCTGTGTCTGTCTGCAATATTCTCCACCCCCACATGTAATATTTCACACATTAATTAGTAATTTGCTCAGAAAAGAATTTAATAAATATTCAACTGCAGCAGTGAAGGGAATATGTCCTCTTTTTATTGAAATTCTAAGCATGAAACTTTTGACTCCTCATTTCTGCATTCCTCGAAGTTTATGTACCAACGTATAGAACCCAAATATCTACTCTTTTAATTATGTAATTAATTCAGTTAAGGCACATGCACATAGCCTACTTCCTGTTCATTTAATTTGGATTTTTACACTGTCATAGTCCATAATTACTGTAGTTAATTAATGGGTTTTTTCAAATTTCCTGTCAGGCCTCTTAAACTCGTCGTATCTTGATTAGAATAATAATTTACCTGTTTAATTTTGGATCCAATTGTACTGTATGATGTGGAAATTGTGTATCAACCCTAGTACCAAATGTGATTGTTTCAATGATATTCACACTTGTAGGATTCTCTATGGTGGTATCTACTTATGATATATGACTAGATGAAGTTGAAAACATGGAAGTCAAGCTGAATATAGTGCATTCTATGGTAGTAGTACTAGACTCGTATTTTAGTTTAATAATTAGATTGGACTTGATTATTAAGGTTAATTTGTCTAGGTAGATGACCAAGATTATTGCAAAAGTTTACGTTGTAGAATACTAATTAATATACTACCTTGCCAAAAGGTGCTACCAACTGTTGCAGTGCAGCAATTCTATCTCCCAATTTCTCTTTTCTCACCTGAATCAGAAGAGAATTGAACAAATTATCAATCAAAATCACAGTAAAGGTTCATGGTATTATTCACAAAGCTGAGCAATTAGCTGGAAAAACAGTTTATCCCTTTTATAGATTGCATGCTCAATTCTGCATCACCTGTACCTTAAAGGGTGGGCAAGAAGCGCGTGCTTCTAACCGCGATTTCTTTTGTGCATTTTGAAGTGGCGCCTTTGGCTCCATTTTACTGCTGCTTCGTTTTGCTTCTACTACTCTATTACTTGAGCCTGATACCTTTAAAATTCAAAAGAGTAAAGTTCAGCAGAATAATTATAATGCATGGCCCTCTTGTCAAAATCCATCAGTAAAAAAGACTCAATTTCTGAAACAAATATAAAAGGTGCATATATAATGCAAAAAGCTGAAGTAGCCTTTGAATGGAGAAAAGAGAAGACCTCTTTCTTATAAAGGAAAGAAAAAGATAAAAAATATCCTAAAAAGAAAAAAAAAAAAAAAAAAAAAAGGCTTTCCTCTACATCAGGTGAAAAAGATAAAAAATATCATTTTAAAAGGAAAAAAGAAGAAGATAATTTTGTGGCTAGCTGTGCTTCTATTCCATGAACTGTTTCTGATATTTCTAACGTGATTTTATGTAGTTGAACAAGATCTTTATGTATATAGAAACAGATAATGCTTAATAATGTGTAAAACACATGCAAGAAAGGGTAGTCAAAGTTTTTCTGGAGCAACCATTGAGACAGTATCGTCCATGGTTGCTCAGATTCTTGTTCTACCAACATATATTCTCTGCTAGAAGGCATCACATAATATGAACATAGAATGATCTAAAACTGGAGTTGGACTTTTTGGTCTGCAAGAGTGCATAACTACCAGTTTCTGGTAAATTTATCTTGCTGGGAATAATGGTTGCAGATTTTTTTTTACCAACTTTATTTTGATGACATTCCTGCTTAAGAAGAAGGAAGAAGAAGAGGAGGAGGAGGAGGTAAGAGAGTATATATACCAACCTTATTAGAGCCATATAATGGAATTTGATGTGATTGCTGCATATGATCAAAGCCATAAGAAAAGCCATCTCTCAAGAGCCCAATTTGATTTTGTGAATATGTGCCAAAGTTGCCACTAAATCTGGATGAAGTAAGGAGATCTAGTGCCTCTAAGTTCATGTCCAAAGAGCCTGGATTCGCTAATCCCGTTTGATTCAAATTCGAAATATTTATGCTAGGAAAAATCTGGCTGAACCCTCTTCCGTTATTTGCAGCACCACCATTGTTGGGGTATAAATCCCCTGGGGAAAGCTGAATCTTGTTCATAAGATTTCCAGATGAGAAGGATTTTAGCAAGAGCTTCGTGCCGAGATCGTTTGGTTGCAAATTTCTTTGCTCATTCCTTAGGCTTGCTTCATCAGCGCTTGATGGTGGGTTGCTGCTTAATATCTCGGTGTACTTACGGTAATAATGGTCCGAGAGTTCTTCCTTAATCCTTGAAAGTTGTAAATCTTGTACAGACTGATTAGCAGTAAAATTCCCTGTAGTATTAGCCCAGTGGAAGCCCAAGTCTGTTGCCATAGAACTGTATTGTGAAGAGAGTTGAGTGTTCTCTTGCTGCCTTGTTTCTCTTGAATTCAAAATGGTTTCACTGGGGTATGAACTGAAGCCATTTGTGTTCCTGTAGAAGCAGGATTATAAGTAGTATTACATAGTCTTCTGAAAAGATGGACACGGAAAGAGAATTCAAAACCCTAAGGCAGGATCAAAGAAAGACTACGTAAAAACCCTTCTGAGATTTTCAAAATATTGTTCTCCTTAAATCTGTAGTATTTACTTCCAGGATAACTGTCATTCCAATACAAAACTTCTAAGATGTAATTAAGTTGAAAATTGGAAGCATGAACATACATACTGTATTTAACGACAGAAAGTAAGATATTCGGAGTACCTTCTCATTGATGAACATCAAAATCATCCAAGAACATGAAAAAGAAAAGGGGAGAGGTATCAAGCATAAAGGATAATAGGTCATAATGACACTGCAAGTAGCCAAATCATCATTGGTTTTGCATATTTTTATCTAAAGCAACTCAAAAATGGGTTTTGGTGAAACATGTACTTGGAGAGAGAGAGAGAGAGAGAGAGAGACTTACAAGATGGATGTAGGAGTCCAAGCATGAGTAGTGGTTCCTACTCCATAGCAAGAAGGGGTAGCTAAAGAAGAAGAAGAGCCAACAAGCTGATCTTGGAGCTGATGATGGCTGTTTGCAGACTCCATAATGAGGTGATAATTTTTTAAAACACTTGAAAATCCCAAGATTAATAATTTTTAAAAGATTTTAGCCAACAAAGCTAATCTCCAATAGCAGGAATCTCTCTCTCTCTCTCTCTCTCTCTCTCTCTCTCTCTCAAAGAAACAGTAGCTCAGTGACAGCCATATACCTCCCTTTGCTTTTAGCACCTTTTCATAGTCCTCTCTTTACTCTTTCAATGTCTCATCATAAAGCAGCCTTGAAAAGAAAGGAAGACAGCATGAATGCAACAATGAATGAATAAACCCTTCTTCTTCAGACCTCAAACCTTCCCCTTCTCTCTCTCTCTCTCCCCCCTCTTTTTTCTCTTAATTTCTTTTTCTTTTCAGTCAAAACTTTCTGCAATCTTTACACAATAAAAACAAATACTACTACCATCATCTCCCTCTCTCTCTCTATGAACTGTCCTGTGTTTCAATTACAGGAAGACGAGATGATAAAATATATATGGTTACTCTATGCCATGATTAAGCTTCCTGCCTTCAATCCCAAGGTTTTCAACAAAAGTCTGTGCAAAGAAATGATGGCAGCCATGCGCTCTCTCTCATACCCACATGTTGGCAGTCTTTATATTTTGTATTGGGCTATCATATCAAGTGGAACCAGAAGAGAAAGCCCCAAAGAATGCCTCATCTGTCTGGCTATTCTGTATTCTCCTCCTCAATCAGTTCTTGTGGTCCAATTGTATGATTAAACCTTTCATGTTTATATAAAAAGTAAACATACTCGTACCAAGAAAGGAAAGGGATGAGAATGAAGGTATGAATTGAGGGGGGGCCCTTAAAATTTTCACCTCAGTTAATTATGTATCCTGAATAAAATGTGTAAAGAAACATGCTTTTTCAAATTTCATGGTTCAAATAATTATATGGTTTCCTCTTGATTGGATTATAGTAATTTGTAGGGTTCATGTACATACGTTAGGCCTACAGAAGGAATCAAAAAATTAAAGACATAAATCTTAACAATGTATTTCAATATATTTCACTGTTTAATAGATGCATTTAAGCATTAGGTTCATGCAGTCTGCAAAAATGGAAGAATTCATATTATACCCAATGAGTGTCATATTTTGTAAAAATGAGACATTTAAAAGGTGGATATTACAAATATGGGTGGAATCCATATAACATTCAATGCATCATGCACTAATACATGAATTTCAGCCAAGTGTCATGTTTTATAAAAAATGAAATATTTAAAAGGTGAATATTGAATATGTGCAATGAGTGCAGCATTTACAACACTATGCAAATACTCAAAAGAGTACAAATGAATTAGTGGTCATGAATTTGGGAGCAAAAGTATTTATTTGGACCTAAGGAAGAATGTTTGGAGGTCAAATTAGGTCCAACCTTTTAATTCAATGTTAAAATCTCTTTCTAACCATGTGAGGTCAAGGTTTTTCCACTCTAAAAAGAATTAATTAGTGTAGTAGAGCTCTCAAATAAAATGTTTAGATGCGTTTTAAAGATAAAAGAATTATGAAAAAGTACCGAAAAATGGATATTCCATCACATTTTCTTTTCGAACAAAAGAAGTTGAGTATCATGAAAAAGAAATAATATATGTATATGAATAAGTAAATTCCTTCTAGTTATTTTTGTATAATATCATATGGTTTTTCGTTCAAAAGCAGCATATGGAAAATTTTCAAAACCCAAATTCCAAACATATAAATGTAAGTCTTTATAAGAAATTGAATGCGTATAAATATATAAATAATATACAAGAAGTGTCTAATGGGCCATAATATTAACAGAGTAGAATAGTCCTACTTGAAAAAGAGAACATGGATACAAAGACGCACAGCATGAGCCTTGCCTGCTTTGAGCTTTGATTTTTTTAAATGTACCCCTTCCAAAATCTTAAGGCAATGAGTAGAATTTGATAAATTACTCTATTTTAGGACCAGCTTAAGAGTTTGATAACTTAATGTTAATGATGAATTTTTTTTGTCGCCAGTCATATATTTCGTGCACAAGTATCATGCAAACCAAGCTGATTTCATTCCGTTTGATTGAGCATGGAATTTTGGATAATAGTTAAAAATTTAAAGTATTTTAATAATATTATCCTCAAAAATAGTAATTGAGGAGTAATGGTGTTACATTACTATATATTCTAAGTGTGAGGGTATTTTTGAAAAAAAAGTTTATAATTAAAAAATAAAAAATTATTTTGAAACCTTACAAAAAACAAGATAGGAACAACAAATTTGAAAAAAAATGTGTATCTAAGATTATTAAATAGATAAATGTAATAATTATCTTCTCATCTATTCAAACTTTTAGATAGCATAACTATTCAACATGAGCACATATATAGGGAAAAGTTTCATATCGTTTATTTGAATACTAATCAAGTAAGTAATGAAGATTTTATAAAATAAAATAATGACATACCATATATAATTCAATCACTCACTTTAAACCCATACAAAGCCTACTATGCAAAGATTATGAGAAAAATGCACATTTAGTCCCACATGTTGGTGGTTGTTGCAATTTTGATATCAAACTTTAAAAAAATCTAAATTCGATCCCATAAATCAATTTTTCTTTGCAATTTTAATCGCAATATCAAGTTTGGATGGAAAATACTGTTTTCAATGCAATCAATTGCATTAGTGAAAAAAAAAAAATATAAACGTATTTTTATGAATAACTTTGATATATAAATTTTGTTCGGTTCTATTTTTTCAAAAGGTGCATGGCATAACTTGACTTATAAATACGATAGTGTAATTTTTTTTGAATTGCCATAAAAATTTAATATTATTTTTGAAATAAATAGAATTGTGAGGTAAATTCAATTTATTCGCAATAAACATATTTCACAATAAAATAATATTAATTATTTAATCCAACGTGTTTTATCTTTTTCTGTTATTATACATTGTGACTCTTTTATATATAGGGATATTTGTAGCTTGGTAAATCGACTTAATCGAACCAAAATAAAAAAATTCTGTATGATCGAAATGGAACCAAATAAATTGATTTGGTATTCAATTCTTATTTTAAAAATAATTGATATATGATTCAATTTCAGTTTTTTTATTTTGGTTTATCGAACAGTGTCAAATACTAAATAATATTTTTTACTTTTTATATAAATAATTTTAATAATGTTTTTTATATTTATTAATTAAATTTATACTATTTTTTATTTTTTAACTCACCAAAACTACAAAAATAATTAAATAATAAAAATAACTATAATTTTGTTTTTTAACTTTTTAACTATTTTATTTTTAGAAAAAACTAGTTAATCAAATTATTGAACTAAAAAATAAAAAAATCAATAATAACTTAACCAAATTGATTAATTTGATTTGGTATTAAGTATTACAGGTTAACATGCCAAATTTTCATTTGATTGAAACAGTTCGATTTAGTCTTACCAAATGAACATCCTTACTCTTTTTTTTTTTTTTTTTGAGTTCTTAATAAGTCTACTTATATATATATATAAAATTACTGCTTCATCTATTTTAAATTATATTTTTAAATGAAAGATTTTCATTTCTCCATTAAATTTTAAGTCAAACAGTTTTCACACTAACAAATTTTCACCTATATTTTTTTTATATTATTATTATTATTATTATTTGCAGGTAAAAATTATGAAGATGATTGCAAAATAATTTTTTTAGCTAAAAATATGATAATTTTCCCTCCAAAAAGTAAAGTCCCTCTCATTTCCCCCCTCCGCTTTGCAATACAAAAATCTTTTCCGTTCAAAACTTAATGTTTAGACTAAAAATCGCCACGAAAAGTTGAATAATGGGATAAGATTTTAATTTTTTTCAAAATATAATATTAAAATTGTAATACTCATAAATTGTGGGAGTAAAAATGCATTACTGATGTCATAATTTAGTTGCCCTTCACTTTTCAGTTCCCTAGCTAGTGATCGAGGTGAAGCGTGCGAAAATTTCTGAGTTCTGACATTGAGAAAATTTATGAAAACGCTGTAAGAGGATAATTTGTGAGAGGACATAATAAATACAAGGAGAATGAACAAAATTATGTCTCAGAGGGACCAGTTAACAAAGCCACACTGCATATATATATGTGTATACATGCATACATAAAATACATGCATACATCAAATAAATGCATACCATGGGCAAACACATTATGATTTGGTTTGAATTTATCGAAAGGACAACCAAGGCTGCCCATGCCATATAAGGACAGCCATTTGGATCATCATAATGATGTCAAATTGACCTTTCCATGACATCATCATCATTTTTTTCAAAGATATGTGGATTTAATTTTTGGCTTCTTTCCATTTATCCTTCCATGATTCCCTCACCATCAATTAGTAACTCGGTTCGAGTCATCCTGCAAATATCGCCAAAGTACATGTTTTTTACAATTTTTAGGGGCGCGTTTGTTTTTTATTTTTAGAGGGTAACTTTCTATTTTTTATTATTTGAAATTTTGAAAATGTATTTATTTGACTCATTTTTATTATAAATATAACTTATTTTTAATTTTTAAAATCTTTATTATTATTTCATATATTTTTATATACATACAGAATTTTATTTTTAAATCTGTTAATATTTCATATTTTTCATGCAAAAAAAAAAAAAACACTATAAGATAAATACATTCTTATTTTTGAACCGATATAATCAAACATTGAAGCATAACTAATAATATTTTTATTTTTATACGAAAACCTATTTTCAACTCTGAAAATACTGAAAACATAAAATGAGTATGAAAATGAAACCAAACTGGCTCGTTTGTTTTCATTTTCAAAGAGCATCTTTCCATTTTTTACTAATTAAAACTCCAAAACTGCATTTGTTTTATCCATTTTCATCAAAAATACAACTTATTTCATATTTAAAATTTATTTTTTAATTTATTTATATTTTACGTCTTTTTATGCATAAAAATCATAAAACAATAACTAATCCAAATATTTTTTTATATGAAAATCTAATGAAAATTTTTATTATTATTTTTAAGGTTGAAAATAATAAAAACATACCAATAATTTTGAAAATAAAACCAAACGAACTCATAATTTTTTGCTGGTTAGTTCACAACTTTATGTACTTGCAAAAAAGGAATTTGTCCTAAACATGATGGGTAAATTAATTGAAGGAAGCATGAGTGACGCCAATGTTCGACTTATTCTTATTATAAAATCTTTTATTTTAATCAAATGTTTTGAAAATGTGGAACTTCCATCTGGAGAGATGATAGCAAAATATAAATATTGCTCTCAGTCATATATATTTCAACTTGAATTTGAATGTGCTTATAGATCGTTGACAAGACATATAGAAAAGAAGTATCCAATTAAATATGAAATTGATCATTTTCAAACTCAAATCCCGTCATAGTTGTCTTCTAGTGGAGGTAATAATTCTAATTTATTTAAATATTTCAATGTAAAATATCAAGAAAGATTAGTTAAATTTATTGCCATTGAATTTATTTTTTTGGTTTTGATAATAAATTAACTTTTAAAGATTTTTTGGCAAAATGCATTAAATCTTGCTGCTAAACATATTCCATTAACCGTACTCATTGGCACATTGAAAAAATTATATAATAAAGGTAAAAAAAATAATTAAAGTATTTGCTAATGTAAATAATAAAGTTTCTACATGTTTTGATATTTGGAGTGACCATTAACAAACCCATTTATGTACGAGTGTTACTTATCATTGGATTGATGATTTTTTATTAATCTAAAAAAGGTTACTCTCATATAGAGTATTCGATGAAGTGCACACAATGGAGAATATTTCTCAAATGATATTATAATATTAGAATAATATGATTTAACTACTAAAATTTTTCAATATCATTTGATAACGGTAGTTCAAATAAAGCTAGTATTGAAAATTTTAAAGTTATATGTGAGCCATCAATTGATGGTAATTTTTTTCATATTAAATGTATATTTGTACAAGATGAATTAAGACATCTAGAATTACAACTTATGCCTATTATTAATCAAGCAATTGCTTATTTGTAGTCACATTCACAAATTATGAAATAATGGGCTAAATTTTTGTAAAATCAATGGTATGAGGCTTAAAAAAATTTTATGGGATGTTTCAACCCATTGAAATTCAATATATTTATTAATACAAGATTTTTTTGATTATAAATAATTATTATATATAAAATATTAATAATGTACATTTGTTTTCAAACTAATGGACAGTATGTGAAAAAAATTATAATAGTTTAAATTTTTTTAATGACGACACCTTACAATTATTGAGAGTTTATTACCAAACTGCCCACTTAGTATTAATTAATTATTGTAATATTGCAATAACTTTAAATGAATACTCTAATTATGAAATTTTAAAATATTATGTTGAAACAATGAAAACTAAATAAGAAAAATATTTTTTGAAGAATCCAAAAATTAATTTTGTTGTTATTATTTTTTACCCTAAGTTTAAATTAGATGGTTTACAAAACTTGTTAACAATATATTATAATACTTTAATTCATATTAAAAATTACTATTCTCCTAATCTCACATTAATTGTACATAATATTAGAACATATTGATTTTTATAATGAATATAATTAAAAATATGGAGGATAAGTTACTCCACTTGAAATCCAAAACACTAGCAGTAGTAGTTCTAAATTTACTAAGGCACAACTTTTAATAAAAAAATAGATAAAACATGTGAGGGGATTCTCAGGTTCCAATCAAGAATTTAAAAATTATTTTAATGTTATTTTTGAGTTTAATAAGACAAATGACAATAAAAAATTCTATATTTTGCGATGATGATCGCAAAAGACACGTACTTACCCAATTTTGTCTATGATGGCAGATGAGGTTATTGTTGCCCCATCTCAACAATTGTTATAGAACAAGTCTTTAGTTCGGAATGTAACATATTGAGTAAAAAATGTTCAAACATATTTTCCGAATCATTAGAAATGTAATCATATCTCGATGATTGGATGAAGGTTAAAAAATGAATACAAGATATGCAAAATTTGAATGATGAATAAGATGACATAGATACAGAAAAAAACAAACTGACAAGGAGAATAAGTGGGAGTGATTGAGTCACGCTACTACTTAAGGTAAGAATGGTAAAAAGTTAAGAGAATTACGTGGGGCTTTGATTCTTCTATACCTGAAGAGAATTAATAGTCAACTTAAATTTAAGTTCAAACTCTTTTTTTAAAAAAAATAAATAAATTTGTAGAGTTAAATTTTAATTAATATATTTTTTTTAAAATTTAACTTCAAATTAGAAACATAAAAAGAAAAAACTAGACCCGTAATCAGTCTGGAATAGCTGTTCTTGAATCGGCCCTCAACTGACATCGACCGATTAAGATAAGAGGTCGGAAAATCTCAACCCTTGGACCTAGCAGTTCATGAGATATAGTCAAGCTAACCTAGATAATGAAAATATAGAGTGTAGGCTTTACACGTTTTATAATATTACGTATGCCATAATATAACGCCTATGTTTTTGTTAAAATAGCACGTAGACTCTACGTTTAGCTATAGAGTCTAGGCTCTAGTTGATTCGAAATGCGAAGCACTAAATTTGCATAACCAAACTTTGTTTGAAGCTATACATACGTGGGAGGTAATTTCCTTCGTATATAATTTAATACAAGTTGTAGCATTTCTTTGAATAATGAAAAGAGGTGTAATCCATTTGTGTTCAACACGAACTAAACCAAATTATTTTTCCGGGTTCTGTATTTTCAACCAAATAAAAAATTGGGTGTGATTATATATTTATCACCCAAGCCTGTCGAATGAGGCTAATACTAAAACATGAAAGCTAGAGGAAAATAATAATTACTGTGACACTAACTTGACATTGATGTTTTAGTTTTCAAAGTTGAAACCCCCCTTTGTTTTTTCTTTTTCTTTTGCGACAGGAGTAAACCCTCATGATCATCCGCTTAACTATAAAATTTAAATAATTTCAGGACTATATAAATAAATACTATATATAGTTCTCTTCTTTTAGTTACAAGGTGGAATTTGAGTTAGTCGGTAGAGCAAAATGCATGTGGTTATGTCGGCAATTTGAGTCTCTGTCGGGAAAATCAAATAGTAAATGAGATAAACTGAGCCTATATATAAAAAGGAAAAAAGAAAAAAAAAATTGTAATCAAGTTCACGTCTTTATGCTAGCTCATACAAAGTTGGTTCAGTAGACTCAAAGTCACAAACAGTTAAACTAACAATTTAAAGAAATAATAGTATAAGAATTGTATTTAATGAGAAAAAAGATAAATTAGCTTCCAAATATGAATTTAAAGCCTCAACCCGAAATTTTACCTCGCGCAGAAATTGTAAAAGCCTTCTTGGAAGCCTACAATATTTTAGCATACCCATAAATAGTATATATAATTACATAGTGGCAAGCAAGAAAAGCTAACCATAGATGATAGACCACGTAGCCATTTCCTGTACATTGTGACATACACCTGTATCTATTATTTATTTATTTTTAAAAAAATATATCATTCATTACATCAATATATTAAAAATTAATTAAATATATTTAATAATTTTAAAAAAATAAAAATATATATTTTAACTTCGACGTTTAATTTCCTCTAAAATACTATCGTCTCAGGTAATTTTTGTCAGTTTGCTCTTAAGTACATAGAAAATAATTATCCAGATTGTTAATTGATTGATTAAGTAAGATTACGCTAAGCTATGATTGGATCAAAGAAAACGTATACTTAATTGATCATGAGCCCCCACAAGATTTCAAATCAGGGGAAAAAGGTAAGATGGGAGAATGTGAAATCAGAGTATGGGCAAGCTTGCCTTTGCCTTTGCCTTTGCCTTTTGCCCTTTTTCTCTTTTCACCCTCGAGGCATGCTTACACATTCTACACCTTATATTTATTACTATTTTATAATCTCCTAACCACAAACAAGTACATAAAATTTTCTTCTTTACAGAGAGGTGCTCCCCATCCTTTCCCTTTTGTGTGTGTGTGTGTGTGTGTTTTAAAACTTTTTCTTGTTAATCTGACTAGCTATCTTCCAGGATTGATTGCACAAAAGGCTGGTTTGCTTCAGGGCTTTGATGCAGGATTATCATAAGTGGTGCTTTGCACTTTCAAGAATCCTAAAAGATTCGTTCAAAGAGAACTTAAAAAATTAGGTTTGAATCATTACAGAAAAATATGAAAAAAAAATAGAAAATATGAAAAAAAATTAACACACGAATTTAATTTCTTAATTTGGGTCAAAGAAACTTAGTAGGCTCAGAAAGTTAAAGGAAATCACAGAGGTATTTGCACTCTCTTGTCCAAATCTTTTCTCATTATCAATAAGGATCCCCCATAATATCTAAAAAAAACCACAAGACGTTCATTTCAGTGACTCGATTCGATTGAGTTATGGTGAATGAAACATTTTTTGATAGTTGAGTTTCCTTAATTCAGTTAATCAAAATGAATCTTTATTCGATCCAACCTTTCTTTTATAAAAAAAGAAAAGAAAAATACCTCCACATAAGTCTGGTATCAAGTTAGGCCAACGTTTGGTAAAGAAACCTAGAAATGTTTGTACCACAGAGGTGCTGTCTGGCCTGGCCTCACGCGCTTCTTTGCTTGCTCTAACTTGGGCCAATTTTATTTTATTTTTTTCAATTCAAGACAACATTTTTCGAGTTCTTAATATATAATTATTGAGTTCGAATTCCATCAAATATATATGTATATATTTGTTTTTTTTCTATATTAATTTAAATATTTTTATCTTCTTATTCTATGTATTAATTGTAGATTCTGATATAATAATATAGTAATCGTTTCACTTAATAAAAGAATTGAACAAATGACAAATAATTCAAATGCAATGGTGATTTCCAAAAGAACCCGTAAGACCTTAACCTAGAATTCAACCTCTTATTTTACTCATTTCATTATCTTTCCGCAGGATTGATTGCCTTTTTTTATCATTGGTATATAGTAAAATTTAGTGAGAAGGTATTACAACGTAAGGCACGTGTGGGAAGTCACGTCTAAATGTATAAATCCTCAATAGGTGAAAGCATAATGGCTTGATTAAAATAAACCTAAGAAATTTCCATTGCTTTTAATATATACTACTATTAAAGCGATTAATCATAGACGAATTATAGACCCACGGATGAATATACATCTGCTTACCTAAAAAGAACCAAATTATGATTAGCCATATAGTCATTATTAATAACTAAAAAGGTGTAACAACTTTACCCTGAAAAACAGTTCAACAAAAGGGATGTATATCTAATTATTAATTAAATGTATAATAAATAATAAAAAGTGGCTGTCAGAAGAGCATATTCTTCGAACCCGTGGGGTGGGGGAGGAATTTGTTAAAGAAAAAAAGAAACCCTACAATCTCTTCTAAAGCAATTTGGTATCATTAAGAAATTAGGGACCATTTACATCACTAAAATAAACTTCTTTATTGGAAAGATTTAATATCAGTCAACTTCAAAGTCAAACCCCCACGGCACTTAAGAACTTTACAGCCTTCTCTTTTTGTTGATGAATTGGATTAGATCAATGTACAGCCACTTCTTTTACAGTTCTAGATCATTAAGTACCTTCATAAAGATGGTCTTTTTTTGAATTTTAAGCCCCTTTAATCTCTATTAATTCTGCATTTATAGAAACAAATATATAAAGACAAGAAACAGTTCTTGAATACAAGATGGTAATTTTAGTAGTATTGAATGAGCAATTCATCTGAAAAAAGTGAAAAGAAAAAAACATTATGTTATCGAATATAAGATGATCAATTGTTTTTAAAAAATAATAATAATAATTAAACTGTTAGAAAAGATGAATATTTAATATTCAATGATTATTACAGTAAGATATAAAAAACATGACTTTATGAGGTCTAGTTGTGGTTGTGTTCATAAATACAGCTATAATCTTTAAACCCTAGTAAATAATCAAAGCTAAAGTTAGTAGTAGCCCAATGACACAGACATATTGCAAGTCATTTAGTACTAAAAATGTTTCTAACCTCTCATTTAACTCATGATTGCGTGTTTGACTAGTTAACGAAGATGAAAATATTTCATTTTCATTTAGGTGAAAAGCCACTTTTTTGGTTTTTTTATAATTCAGGTGAAAAGAATTTCCTGACTATCATCATCCCCAATATCTGTTTTGTTCTGTGTCACTTGCATCAAAGGGAAACAACACCCCCACTAAGTGAAATTAAAAAATTGGAAATCGCTTTGGGCAACTCAACCAATATTATTTGATGGGGATGATTATAATATATGAAGCTTAAAGTTGCATACATTTGGCAAAACCCTTAAAAGGAGGTCTAAAGTTTGCAGGACTTAAAGGTGTTTTGAGAAGAAGACAAGCCATGGGAGTAGGAGAATATATGCTTTTTTCTCAATCTATAAGGGCAAGAAATCCAACACAAGGGCCATCCCCTCATTGCTTTCCATGTCCACTCATCTCTATGAATATTACCTTACTCTATGCAAATTGCAAATACCCTTCTCATCCATCATTAATATAGTAATAATATCTTCAATTGTACTAACCTCACCCAATAATATAAGCTATATTTGTACTTTTTTTTCTTTCTAAAAAAGACAAAAGATAAGAACATTATTATGACGGGATTATTCTTATTATAAAATATTTTGTCCAACTGAAATGACTTCATTAAGCTTTATAATGTTTCGTGGCCGAAGCAATCACCTAGGGTTTTCTAACAATAAAATGTTTCATTGGCTCACAAGAATGACATTTTTCTTCCAACAAATGTCATATCCATGCTACTAATGAAGAACCCGATTTAGGGTGGTGGGAATATGGACGTATCAGTTTTAAAGAAAACGACGACTAGAGTGGAAATCAAAGTAAAGAGTGTCTTTTTTTAGATAGAGATAGTTGTCTTTAGACGGCTTTAGAAAATTATTGAGGTTGTTCAATTTTATACGTAAACTACCATGATAATCTTTTTATGTTAGAATTTGGAAGAAGCTACAAACATGATGCAGCAGCCATGTCTTTACCTCTACAATCCAAAGCAAGAGTGGAAGATAAGCTGCGTGCCTTAAAAAAATTGGGCATGCACTCGAATCCCTAGACTCCCCTTTAAACATAGAAAGCGTCCGGAAATTCTGGCTCTCTGCCTTGTTCTTCTATTACAAGTTTGACAAGATTTCATGAATTCACGAAATGTTTTTACACCTTACTGTGCCGTCGCAACTGCATAAATTTATTTATTTATTAGTAACATAAAAGTAGTCATATCAATATGAGAAAGAATGGCATAGTTTTGGGAAATAATACGGAAGAAAAGGATAAATATATAAGTACTTATAAAGTTGGAGGAATTAACAATATATGTCAGGCATAAATGTTTATTATGTATTAATAAATGAGTGGCATTCCTTATTGAGTAAATCTTTTTTTGATAAATCCTTATCGAGCAAATCATTTATTGAAATTGTTATGATTGTTTCCTACCCATAAGGCTATGATATTTATTTACATATTTGGGAAGAGTGGGCTCAATTCTTCGAATTATTACGTAATCAAAACAAATTAACTAGGGATAATTGGATTATGGCCATTGAAGAAACAATACTGTGCACATTCACAGCCTTGCTAAGTCTTTGGGCGACGCACTATGACACTAAGAATGGTTAATTTCTCAATTCTAATTCAATTTTAAATTTGCTTCCACCCACCACAAAAATTTATAATATATATATATATATATATATTGTTTCAAACGTCAAAAGATTTCAATATAAAGCATGTATTTCAGATAAAATAATGGTGCTTTTAATTTGATGGTGATATAAAGTTTCACTAGTTGATGTGATTTCTGCCTTTTCAATCTTTAAACCAAGTGAAATTAGACCCTTCAAACTTGGCTTAATTTCATAAATGAGCTACAGACTTTGTTTCAGTTTGATTCATTCTTGTCTTTTAATAGATCTAATTTCAAACCAACTTCATTTGGGTTTTTGTATGGATGTGATTTGGATTATCGTTTTCAAGGAGTTAAATTTTCGCCAAACTCGAGCAATTTAACGAAGTAAGATTGTTTAAAATGTTAATTCAATAAGCTCGATTCGAGCTAAGTTGACAGACTTTACAGAAGTTATAACTACATTCTATGTAAGCATGGTTTCCATTCTTGAATAAACCATGAGTGTAGATTGATCCGAAAATTCTTACCAAGAATTTATCTTTGATCCTGGGAGAAGCCTGTTCTAGCTAGTATCCAGAATCAAAGAATTTCGATTTTCTTTTGTCGTTCAAATAGACTAATTTTACTAAAAACTCCTCGGAGAACACTCTTTTTTCATCGAGGTTTGATATGCATAATCAATAAAATAGATTAGTAATAGATTAACCAATTTGACATATTATATAGCAATTGGAGCAGTCGGATGATCCATTTTGTATAGAGGGAATATTACATGTAAGACCTAGAGGATTTACTCTTTCGCAAACCCCTGATTTTACATGGTGCCATCTCTATTCAAAGCATTTTTCAAACTTACCTCGGGACATAGGTGCATGTGATTCACCCGACGGTGGAGAAGAACACTGCAAGGAGCATTGATGACCATCGTCGCCATTGACATTGCTGTGTTGTGCATTAGAGCCTGCAACAAATATATGCATGAGATAATGACCACACTGATAGACAATGTAATAATCGTGATAAATATTTTTTTTGTAATATAAATGTTTAAACGACAAGTAAACTTGCATTAAAGAATGATTTTATATGTTTAGAGAAGCTAACTCATGAACAAGGGGAGTAATGAACAAGTTGTGGATTCAACTTCAAATTTGTGCAAAGAGTTGGGAACTTCCAAGGCCCGTAGATGAGGGTTTCTTACAAATTGCAATAGCATTCTAATTGGCCTTGTCTGTATTCTGGTTACTCGGGCTTTTGTTTGTTGTTTTCCACTTTATTTATGGGCTTTTACACCCAGGCCCTACTAACTAATGAAGCCCATACACACTACGTAATATCGTGACAAACCCTTTCGGCTAATACCATGAATTCTGCCCACTTTGTACGAGCCCAATTCATATTAGGTCTGTAGTATGCTGTACAACATTACAGAACATGGAGAATTAAATAATGTTGTGTTGCTTCCTAACCCTCCAATATTAATTAACAAAATAAACACTTCATCATTCTGTAACGGATTTGCCGCTTCAGCTAGCAGATATGTACACCAAAGTTTGTACGTATCATATGTGAGACACTAAATTATACACCAAAAAATGTTTGCCATATATGAAATCTGTTACTGTACTTGCAAAAAGAATGATGAGATCATATTTATCAGCTGAAGGTTTCTCAAGCTGCAGTCACACGGAGTCCTGGAACCCCAATTTGTGCTAATCCTCGATGCTAATTTGCTTTCTTTGTTCGAATTCCTCAAAATTTCATATGCCTCTAAGACAAAGCAGATACCAACTCAATCCCCTTTTCTAGCTCTCTCTCGATCCAAGCCTCACCACTTATCTCATCTTCCAAGTGGTCGCCTGACTTGTTATTTTCAACTCTGTCCAACTTCCTCCTCTTCAATCTCTCCCTAATTCTAGTAATATCAATTTTTTGGCAGCTTTCTTTAACAGAAACGATCTTGCAACCGGATTTCTGATTTGAGTCCGCAATTATCGGCTCAGCATCACCATCCTCGACAACACTGTTTGCACTGCCAGAGTCACTCGGGCAATTCTCAGTTGTTTGCATAGTATCGTTAGCATCATAGTTTGGCTGTTTCTGGTTGCATTTCAGAACTGCAGATTTCGAAATCATTCTAGCTGTCTCCATTGAAAAATTGCTTGAATCTGGCCCAACCATTGATCCACTTGAAATGCATAACTCAGAGCTACCAGATTTTCTCTTTCCGGCCACAGGTTTTAATACGCTATTTGCTTCACTAGAGGCTGGCATTACTTGTTTACTACTGTGCCCTAGTAACCGAAGCATGCGTTGAATGACCTCTGCAAAAGTTACAAGAACTGCTAAGACACGAGTCTTTACGAGGTGGCAAATTATTCAAACCACTGGGATGATGAAGTGGTATAGGTACGAATAGACAAGTAAGATGATGCAGAACAGATGGACGTAGGATAATGTAGGACAGATGGACTCCTGTACCAACACAAGTCACTCTAGCAAATGCTACTTGAATAAGAGATTCAGTCTGTATCTCCACATGGTAGTAACCTGATGTCAATAATTTCTCCTTGTAGCTATTGATTAGGCTTAAATCTACTCGATGAATCATGCAAACTTATGAGTCAAATATGGATAATCAAGGAGAAAAAAGCAAAAAAGAAATGAATTAACCATATATAACGAACCTTCCAATTGCTTTGGCGAAACATCAAATTGCATCCACCACGCCTTCCCATTTGCAGAAGGCAACTTTATTTTCTGAAATTTGGCAGCAAGAAAGACAGAACCTGCCGCAATATAATGTGGTTTGTATTGCAAGCACAGAGTTGTACGGAGCCTAAATATTTCATCAGAGGATAGTATGGTTAGTAAATCGACACGAGATATTATAATGATAATTGTTATAGAAATGATGAAGAATGACAGAACTCCTAAAATCGTTAGTATCATAATTCTCATTGGCTATGACCACTACAAAGATAAAGAGAATACACATACCAGTCATTCACAAAATTCCATGCTACTTTTACCACTTCCTTCTGTGAAATTTCCAAACTCTTCAAAGCTGCAACAAGTGGCTTGTAAGGGTGTTCAATATTGAGATCAAAAGCAACGGTAACTAAAATCAGTTGCTCCCCAAGTAAAATCAATTGTTTCTGCTTATCATAAACTTCCTACAGATATAGGGAGAAAAACAAGAAGTGAGTAAGCATCGCAAGTCCTCAAAAACATATAAAGATAAGCCAGAAAAAGAAGTAGCATCCAGGTTGTCGTACCCTCTGTCTGATTTTTTGTGGAGCTAAAGGATCCCAGCTATACATTAATTTATAAGCCACAACAATGAGCTCTTTCAGCCAGCGTGGTGTATCTTCTGCTTTGCAGGCCAGGAACATGCTAGCATTTGCAACCGTCTGCAAAACAACCCTCACACTCAATATTGCATCATGAGCTCTCAGAAGAAGAATATCAATTCAAATCCTGCTAGACTTCTAGAACAAAAGGCAACATGAGGATTCCTTTATCATCATTTTTCATACTTCGAATTCTAACAAATCTCATATAAACAATTTCCATAATAGTGACTTGGCCTGTTATTGCTCATTGATTCAAAATACAGTATATTGACTCAAAATGCTTACATTTGATATTGATCGCTATGGTAAAACAATGTTCTTAAAATGCTTACATTTGAATTGACAGCTATGGTAAAACAATGTTCTTACAGATCATCTAATATATTTGCATACTTCCTATGAGAAACACAGCCTACAGCAGAACAAGCACACCTAATAAAAAGAGATCACATTACAAGCTATACTTCGTAAACAGCAAAGAACAGAGTAAAGGATAATCACTTCTACCTGCCAATGATTCTTTGCATGAGACTGATGCATATAAAACCGATGGCACAACATCATTGCAGTAGCTATTGTCACTTGGGGCCTGGAAATTAAGCAACCAGCATTCAAAATCTCAAGCACAAATTAAAAGATTGGCATTATTGGAAGGGGGAAAAAATTCAGAAAAAAGCAAGGGTAAAAAATCAAGCAATTATATTCAAAGATGATACAAGAAAGTTAGACATCGGATAATATCGAGGAGACACCAGTAACAGTGAAAGGCAGCACAAAGACTTATATCTATATAACCACATATATACAAAATGTATATACAATCCTTTTAAGATTTTTTTGGCGAAAATGGCTACAAGATTATTCTCATTTGTTCATATAGAGGAAGACGCCTTTTTCTCTATATTTGACAGAAGAAGGATCAGGAATATGAACAAAGGAAGAAGGAACCAAAATGGATGCACTATAGGTATCATACACAAAGAAGAGAGAGAGAATAGACAGCACACACTATGTTGAAGCTTACACTTTAAGCTCCATGCCAAGTTCTTGTAAGTAAGAACAGTATAACTGCCGCAAATGTGATTCATATTCACGATCAATGCCATCCTTCCTTGATGGAGAATGTTCCTCTATTTCTTCTTTGGTGAAGTACCATTTAGGTTTGAAAGACGGTGGCTCTTCTTGTGAGTACATGCAAGTTGCGTCTTCTAAAACATAATGATGAGAAGGATTCCCTGGCAGATGCCTAACCATGGTTTCCTTCTCTTTTTCACCAGCAGAAGTAAAAGGATAAAATACAACTGCACTATAATTGTTGATAATCCGAAAGTTCCTACATTAGCAAATCAACAAACCAAAACTTTGATGTATTAAAAACAATTAAACACTTTAAAAGAATTCAAGCATGAAATAACCAAGAAAAACCAATGTAAATTGGAAATACAGTAATATATGTTAAGAGTGTGTAGTTCACACACAAAGGATTACATGTACCTATATATGATAAGTTCGTCTAACAGCAGTTACTATATGCAGCTTGACATAACTCTTTGAAAGTGAAACTTAACTAATACAGACAAGAAGCTATTGAAGTGTCCCCTACTCGCAAATTTCAATCAGTGTTGCAATGATTTCAACTAAAAAACCAAATAATGTAGTAATCCAGATCAAAAGTCTAAAGTCCAAATGTGACAAGTATCTGAAACAGTTATTTCTCAGTTAAACGCATAAAGCAGGAAAGAAACTTGAAGGCAAGATTCGAATTTGAAATAAACATGTTAATCATAGTATTTTGACCTGCCATGAGGCGCAAGCAAGAAAAGAAAAACCAAAGCAAGACAATAATAATAACATCAATAACCAAAAACATAGTGGTACGGAAACAGCAACTACAAGTTCAGACTTCAAATTTTAAAACCTCAATGAAGCACCCAGCAACAGATTATAGACAAAGTAGGGGAGATGCATTACCCACCAATACTCGAAACAAAATTGAAAATTAAGTACAAAAGTACGTCGATGTATTTTCACAGTTAATGAATCAATGTCAAATTATGATATTCATAAATGACCTATTACAGAAAATATACTTCAACTCCTGTCCTTTGCACACATAAATCTTCTTCAACTTCGAGATCACAAAATATCTGTTTTTTTTCTTTTTTCCTTTTTTCCGCTCAAATTTTCAGCATCTCCAAGGCCAAAAATTGTGCAATCAATTCAATAAGTTTTACAAATGAAAATTACTAAAATAAATTCTACGCAGAAAAAAACTAACAATTTCACCAAAAGTAAACCAAGAAAACAGAGAATCACATGAAGAAAACATCAATCTTCTAATCGAATTTTCCGGAAGCTGAGCACAAGATCAACAATTACAAAAACACAAAAAGGCAGAAAACAAACAATTTCGCAGAGTAACTATTCCAGGAAAAGTGAAAGGCACTATAAAGTAAATCACAAACCTGGAAACGTGCTCAAAATTGATAATACCACTTCAATTCTTGATCGGAAAAAATACAGCCGAAGATAGCGGCGAAGAAGAACCCTAGTAGGAGTGCTTTCACAATTTGGGGTTTGGGAATTTACCGTTAAATCTCATAGAAATCCCCAAAATTCAGTTGCTGGGTTTTGAATATTCTCTCTCTAAATCCTATTGGTCCCCTCGGTTTCCCTCTCACGATCTAAAACGCTAATACGAGTGATATTTTATTCGACTTTCTTGACTTGCAAGGGTTGTTGGCAACACGGTGTCGTTCATCACGCGTTTCGCTCGTGCAAATTTTGTTCTATTTTTTCCTCACGTGCCATTTATACAAGAAATCTACATTTCATGGCACATTAATTTTTTTCTTTTTTTGGGTCGAATTCCAGATGTAATAAACGAAACATGCTATAAAGAACTCAATCTTTGAGGGGATTGACTAAATAAACCATGTTAAAACATTACTAGTTGGAGTATGACTATTTCTGAAATATACTTAATTTATTTGTTTCTTTAATTTGAGAAAATTGGCAAAAAATTTATTTCTATTTTTTCAGAATAGATTGTAAAAGACAAAATATCTATTTCTAGGCTAAAAGTACCGTATTTGTGTGCTTGTATAATGTCATTGAGGAATGTGATCAACTTGTCACATTATCGTAAGTACAACCTATTTGATTAGTTAATCACGTACGGGGCTTGTAAGATCTTGAAAAGTAATGAACCTCTTTCATATAAAAGATTTTATAAGTTGTTGAAATTTTGTCTTTTGAAATTTTATCAGAAGAAGCAAATCATTTTGCAAAATATTTGGACTAGAAGATAAGTACATACAAGCCCCTATGATAGTAACTAAATTAGTTTTCTTTCATGGCTCTGAAGGGCATAGGGGTGCAAACAAAATCGAGCGGAGACGAATATAATATTATTTAAATTTATTTGAATTTTTATAGAGTTATAAAAATTATATTTGAATTTGATTGTTTTATAGAATAGAAATTGAACGAACTTAATAGAGTCGAATACTAATTGAGTTTGAATAATTTATTATTATATAAATATTTTATTATTTATTTTATTAGTCGAGTGAAACTTTAGTTTAGTTTTAGATTTTATCAAATAAAAAAATATATTTAAATTTATTTTATTATATTTAATAAATCGAATTCAAACGAACTTTTAACAATCTATGAATCAAGTACAAAATAACTTGATTTGCCCTAAAGGACCTTAGGCTGCACTAAAAATTTTCATTCTATGCAATATTTGAAATGAGATTAATCCCATTTAATATCTTTCCTTCTCTCTCAAACCTAAAAGTCATATTATAATTACAGAAATACCCTTTTACAAATTGGTTTGGTGCTTGAATTTGGACATAAAAATAAAATTTGTGCAAAACTAACAACCATTTGGTTTTATTTTCAAACTCATTTTTATGTTTTTAATATTTTCAGGGTGAAAAATATTTTTATTAAGTTTTTGTTTAAAAATAAAAATATATTTAGATTAATTATATTTCTATATAAACTATATAGATTTAAAAATAAAAATATACTTTTTATAATATTTTTTGTATGAAAAGTCGTAAAATGTTAGTATATTTAAAAATAAATTTGATAGGTACATAAAAAGACGTGAAATACTAATAGAATCGAAAATAAAAATAAATTTTGTTTCTAATGAAAATAGTAAAACAATTATATTTTTTAAGTTTCAAACCGTAAAAAATATAAAAATTCCTCATAAAAATGAAAATAAAGGAAAAGGAGGCCTTAAAACAAATTTGAATAGAAACATACGAGACCCAATTCTACGGTTTCAATTATTTTTCTATCAATATCCTTACCGGATTTGGACCTGAATGTTTGCTCAAATTCATGTCAAAGGCCGAGTACACCAATCAAGGTACGAGGTACCACAGACGCCCAACATGAAGACCAAACTCTTGAATGTTCCTACTATAAATGGGCCCATGGCCCATTAGAATTAGTTCAAATGGGCCGCATGTATTATTATGTATAATGGATAAACTCTGATAGGAACAGAAATTTGCTGCTAAGGGCCACCTAGTATCTGAGGTCCCATTCGATTCCAATTTTTTATTTCTTATTTATTTATTTAGTTTTTGATTGCGGGGTGGGGTTGGGGTTGGGGGGATATATGTGCAAATATTTCGATTTTTAAATTGATGGAAAAATATCAACAGGGCTGTGAAAATGATTGCTCATCACGGCCTGCACTAATATATACAAGATTGATCACATGCTACTCTCAACTATATTTGTTTCTTTTCAATGAAAGGAGATATATTAGTCCAAAAAAAATGAAAATGATATAAAAGGTGTGATTGATTGAACTGTGCTAATGGACTTATTTTTTTAAGCAACAACTATAATCCAATCTGAATATTTTTTAGGTAAACTTGTATGGTCACGTATAAGAAGTTGTCATTAGATAAGCCAACGAAGCGAGTTTATCAAAATTCAACACATGTCCTGCCAAGATTTTTAAATATTCAAACTCACTTTGAATTCAACCCGATAAGGAATGTTGCCAATATTGAACAACAACAATAACATAGAGCTGTTTATAATTTTAAAAATATTTTAAAAAATATATTTTTAATAAATAACTATAATTATTTATAAACATATGTTTTAAACAATTATATCACATATATAAATATATAAAAAATAAAAAATTATAGTAGGACAATTTTGAAAATAATCAATAAAGACCTAACTCCAGTCCTATTTATTATTATAAAAATCCGTCCAAACGAAATAGGTTCGGTTTGAACAAGTATCATTACCCTCCCTAATTGATTTGATGTTCCATTTTTATTCTTAAAAAAAAAAAACCTTAAGAGTGTGACACAAAAATTATTTATCACAACTTTTTTGAACAAATCTATTATTGCAACTATTATAATGAAAAGTAGTTATTAATACTTCATCTAAACCTCCCTGATTCTAATTTTTTTTTGTTTCTTTTTTGGGAATACTATTTTTAATGTGTGTAGCAAAAGTGCCCACACATATAAAACAACCTAACCTGATGTCAAGTGAATAAATGAAATATCATTAGTCGCAATTAAAGTATCATGATCTCATTTAACTATTATTATACGCCACGTAGGATGGCAATTCTTCAAACACACTACGAGAAAAAAAGCAACATATTCTAATTGGACTTCTTTTTCCCTGCGAATCATGTGTGAGTCAGCGACAAAATCTTATCAAACTTGAAGATTGAACCATGAGAATAATAATTTGTTCTTGTGACCATAAATCCTCAAATTCAGAAAAGGCCGAAGACCAACCACAATTACGGTTAAGAATAAAATAAATCCTCGGATTTCGTTAATTAATTAAAGAAAAGAATGTTGGCATGCAATAAGGGTCGGACCCACCTAAAGTCTTGCATTAGGAAATTTATTTTTAAGAACAGAAAAAGGATGTGGAGAGTATCTTTCATGTGGATCTATAAAGTGGTCTAGTAGTGGCCTAGCTAGTGGATAATAAATAAGATAATAAAGAAAAGTACATATTTTATATGGATTCTTCAATTCCTTTGACTTGGAAATGGAAAACTTTAACAGGGAGTGCTTGTGGATGAACATTGTGGACTAAAGGGGCAAGGGCACTAAGCTAAAAAAACAATGTTATCAAGGGCTTTATGATGATGATGATAATTTAAATTGAAAAGTGGTGCTAATGATAAGGTTCATACTTTCCTCAATTTGGTTTGTTAAATTGCATAATGATTATAGAAAAGTATCGTTTTAGATAATATATATATATGTATATGTATTTGTAAACATGTACTGTAGTATCATTTTACTTTCGAATGTGGTTTGTGACCACTCATCTATTAAGTACGTAGATATTCATATGTGCGTTCTTATAAAAACTTTCCATCATCATTGTTCATATTGGTCCATTCTTGAGTATTATTATATAATAATTTTCTTTTCCAAATCAAGTAATTAAACCACCCCATATCTTTTATTCAAATTTAATATTTCATTTGATATTCAACCTCATGTATATCATGAATAGTATATATTAAAAAAAATATTTTATATATTTAACATTTTTCATCTGTATATAAAATATATGAATAGAAGATAAAATATAAAATTGAAATAGTATCTTAAACGGGCATTGGTGAACTACCTTTCACATGCCATATAGTTACAAATAAAATCTTTTCCCCTCTACTAATTTCATGGTGAACATGATATGCCTTGGCTTCAATGGTTCATGGTAAAAATAGTAATCCTAAAGATGCACAAAATATATAATTATACATAGTTGGGAAAAAAAAAAAAAAAAGAAGGCTACTTAATAAATACACTCCAAAAATTAATTCTTGCACTTCTAGTTCGATCACATACAAAGATTTCAGGAATCAATCTTAACTTTGGAGTGTATTTATCAGAACCTATAAAAATTTACAGGCAATCAGTCATAGATTGGTCCAAAAATTCCAAGTAAAAACTCAAACAGAAACCATTTTCAGATTATCTACTCCATAGCGATTCTTTGCATCTCCATTCTCCATAATTCCTGAAAACTCTGTCATGTAGAACTCAAATTTATCGACCATGCTCTCCGGCATCGACACGAGTACCTTTGTAGCTTCAGATCCTCCGATGACGGGCAAGAATAAGCAGTAAATGTCACTAGTTAGAGGACCCATATGGAGGGGCTTCCCTGCTCCAAAATCCAACTCCTCCAACCCTAACTTGGACCATTGTGATATCACCAAGCTTGCTGACAGGTCAGTTCTCATCGTTGGATCCTCCAACGAGTCAACCATGGACTGGACATAGTCATCAGTGATTCTTGATTTCGCGTGCTGCACTAACTTCACCCCGTCGTGCAAGTTGGGTGCCACCAATTCCTTAACCTTGGCCTCCGCGCACGCTAGCACGAACCCATTGCCATAATACCCTTGTGGCATCTCAGTGGTCAGCTTATTTCTAATGTTAACAGAGAACAGAAGTTTCACAGGAATGGAAAGTGGCAGTCCCAGAGATTTAACCCAACAGCGCCATGTATGAGAAGCTAGAACCTCAAAGGTGGTGCATTTTAAGGAGGGCAGACACTGTCTTTTCAGGTAGAGAATCTGGGACGGTGAAAATGTTATGGATGCAGGGACGAGTGGGTGAGACTGCAAATACTTGTCAATGTTGAGGCCTGTTTGGGAATTAAACTCACTGTGGGCACCAATCTTGGTAAATCCAGGATGGGAGAAAGTTACTTGTGGTGGGCTACGGGGTTTCAACACGTGGCGAGAGTGGAATGGTGGGATTGGTAAATTCGTGGATCTAGATTGGCACATGTGGGCCCAAGCATGTAAAAATTGTGATGTGCCAATCCCATCACACACACAGTGATTGATTGCAGTGCAGAGAATCAAACCCCCACATCTTAGATTTGTCACCTGTAACAACAGTAAAAAGGTTGAAAAAAAAAAAAAAAAAAAAAGGAAAAGGAAAAAATAAAAGGTGAGACAACTAGAAAGCTCACCAAACGATCGTAGTGAAAACTGAAAAGAACAAATGAGGGAAAGGCGATGGCAAGTTGCTGTTTGCCATCAAAATATTGTAGGGCCACCTGCTTTTAGGGCTTTTGCATATAATGTTTACAGTGTGTGGCAATTGTGAGATATATTAATTCGGAATATCTTTCACTTTAATTCTATATTATCTTTTATATAAAAAAAACATATAAATTCTGAATATATAATCTAAAATAGAGATATAATGCCTTATCTAGTGGCATAGCCTTTCTTTTTAAGGCATTTTATTAGAATTGTTGGATTGCCACTAATTATAACAAATTAACAAAGAATACATACATATCATTTGCTCTAAAAAATATATCTTTATATGTATTAATTCTATGGTCAATATGGCAAAAATACATTCCTTCGCTCCCTACGATATATATAATATGTGCGTATAATGTATAAAATAAAGTATTTATTTGGTATTATTTTTTGTTATTTTCAGGATATTATTTTAAAAAAATATATTTTGACAGTGAAATTAAAAAATATATAGAGAATGACAATGTGTTTTTGGACGTTTTATTGAAAAAAAATAATATGATATATTTTAAAAAATATTTTTTAAGTTAGCGGAGATATAGTATGGTATATAATTATTTAAATATTATAATAAATTATTAATATTTTTTTAAAATAAAAATATTATTTTCAAAAAATACAAAATGACTAATGTATTATTATTTGTAGAAAAGAAAAAATGGATGAATAGAAATGAAATCAAATAAAGCCAAATTGCCCCGATTAAGATTTCCACCCTCACTGGGTAGAAAATGAAAAACAGAAAGGGGTGAAAATAGATGTTGGGGTTTAGGAATATATTCTTGGGCGTAAGAGGAGGAGGAGGAGCCAACGGTCAGTGGCCGAGGGAACCGACACATGTTGTCTTGGAAACGTCACCACCCCGGAATATGATTGAAAGAGAAAGCTCGTTGTCAATAATTTCTTTCTCAATAATCATCCAAGATTCGAAAAAACAACTTTTGAAAAATCAAAATCCCTGAGTACTATATGTGTCGGAATTTCTGTTGTTCTTTTTTTGTCTTTTCATTTAAATTTCCTGTAAATTTTCATTATTACATATTATTAGCACATATGAATTTCTGTGTTTGGTGTTTTAACCCTTTTTTTTAGCCCTTTTCGTGTTAAGGGCAATAAGAAAGTTTAATGAAAAAGGCAAATGGCAAATAAAATATGAATGTTATACCAAAAGAAGTGCCCCCATGGCATAAAAATGTGATGATGAACTCATATTTTCTACTAAATGAGAAAAAACTGATCTTGTGACTATTTTTATTTTTAAATTATTCTTTTATAACAATTTTTAAATAAAGAAATATGAAGTAGTGTAAATTTTAAGTTCTATTTGAAGATTTTTCCACGTGAAAAAGGTAGATACTTAACACGCATAATCAACGCCTAAAATAAAGGGTAATTTATAAAAATTATTGTTGGATTGAAAGAAGTTTTAACTAAGCTTTTTAACTATCAATTTTAGATATTTCTTGATCCATCGCATTATGGCAAGAAAGACTTTAAGTTTTATTTCACTAACTTAAAATTAAAGGGTATAATTGGCATTTTAAGACAAAAATATTTCTATTTAAAGTATAGGACAATTAAGAATAGAAATGCAGATATCCTTTTCAGGGAAGATGGGTGTATCAAATTGATTAATATGTTGAACAAGTAGTAAGTGCTATTTCACATTATAAAAAAAAAAAACGTAAAATACGTAAATTATTTTTTAAAATAAATATTTAATTATATATTACGTATACATGTATGTATCGTAAATTAAAATATATAATACAATACAAATTTACACAAAAATTCAAAAAAATATTATTCTTTATCAACAACCATTAATAGAAACCACTATCCGAACTTTTATGAGTTGGTGAAACATAATTCACTCTTATTCCCTAATCTCTCCTGGAAAATGGAATAAATGTTATTTCGGACACCATTCAATCTGAAAAATAACTTTGATTTGTACAATAGTCTTTGCATTTTGATATCATAATTTCCAAACACCTGAAAACGAAATTACGGAACAAAGAAAAGAAGGGAAAGTGGGAGGAGAAAAGGTAAAGTTTTAAAGCTGACCTGAATTACTAGAGGTGGAATATCCAAGAAACCAGGAGCTTCAACTCTGTACAAGAGTTTTCTCAAAGACCTGTTTGGCTTATTTGCCAATTCAAGAAACTCCTCAGCGCTTAAATCCATGTTTGCTTCTGCAAAAACAGCACCTTGTCCATTGCAGTCAATTTCAAGCTTATGATCATCGTCCTCTATGCTTCTTCTTAACCTCCCAGCCAATGGGTAGTACTCAACGAGAACCCTGGACAGCGACTCCTTAAGGGTTTCTGTGTTGACAGATTTTCTGAAAACATAGAGATATTTGATTGAGAATCTGAGGAACTTCTGATCATCAAGGTTGGAAAGATACAGTGTGTGCTTCGGAGTTGGGCTGCTGGGGCAGATTAATATGGGCTGGTTTTCATAGATACAATCAGGGAGTTCACGAGATTTTAACATGGTTAGAAAATGAAGAGGGGTTATGGGTGGGTGGAGGGTGGTGATGGGAAGACGAATGGGGGAACTGAGGGAAAGAGGAGCTTTGTAGCCAGAAGGAACAAATGGTTCAGTTGAAGATCTACGGTTGGATATAGGGAAGTCGTACTATCAGATTCACCTCCCACCCCCACCCCGACCCCACCCCCACCCCCACCCCCCACAAGAAATAAGGCTACAAAAAGGGCAGTCTCATCATACTCTCATGAGCTCCACCTTTGAATGCAACATCTCTTGCATGTACTTCCCTACATGTGATCCCCACACTCACTCACACTTGTATATCAGTACTCCCTCTTGCATGTTCTTCTTTAACCTTCTAATATTTTATACTAGCATATTGACTTGTGCTAGAGACAGCACATGCCAATTTCATATAAAGTTTTTGGATGAATCGAGTCCCAATACATTCAATATTGAAAAGAGAATAGGTGGATTCGGTCTGTTGCATCCGGTTTATGGATAAAAAAACACCCGTAATTTCATGAAAAGAATTTGATCATGAAGTATTCTATATATGGTCATGAAATTGTAAGAAAAATTCAATTTCGTCCTAACTTGTAATATTAATTTAGATTAGTTATTGAGGGTCATTGATACCTCGAAGAAGAATACGTAATTCAAACATTAGGACACAAATTGAAGTAGCTAAGGGAGGTAGGCATTAGAATAAACATGGATTTATGGTTTTGTAATCTCCAATTTTGATGGTGTATGATGGGTATGAGCCCAAAATAGGTTAAAAAGACTAAGTTTAAAAAGTTTGTTTGAATTGTGGATCGGTACAAAAATAAGATTCGATATGCCTAATTCATATGATTCACAAAATAACAGATAAATTGAGTTATGATATTTAAATTAAACTCACTAAAATTATAAGGTTTAAATCCACGAAAACTCTCCTATTAGTATTATAAATACTCATAATTTTTATTATTAAAAAGTACAAAATTATTTCCACACTTAACTGCTATTAAGTTTTTTTGCCTTTCATTGACTTGGTCTGAAACTGACTGGAGTGTCGAAAGATTTTCGTTAGGTCAACTACCGATATTCCTAACGATTTTTATGACACCCATATTATAGCTGATTTTTAATTAGGAGTTTTAAGAAGATAAATAATATCATGTCAATGTCATATTTTAATAAAATGATTATTGGCTAAGGGTCAATCAGTTTTATCAATTTTGGACTTTGCACCACCAAAATAAATTGTAATGGTTGGTCGATGTGAACATGATGTGCCTTTGTAGTTTTAGATATGGCTATATGATGATAATTAGCTCCAAATCACCTTTCAAGATTACATCAAATTATACCGACAACCTATATGATGGGTTTAGAGCCATTAACTTCACCACATCTAAGTATGCAATCAACACTCGTGACGCACTGGCACTCGTATGCTCAATTTGTTTGAGAGCACAAATGTTAACCCAATAGTATAACACTAAGTGTTCTTTGTGAAGGCACATATTGTCGTAGGTGGAGATGATTAGGTTAAAAGATACAAAAGGATAACTCATACAAGATGGTGCATTTTTGACATCACAATTTTACGAAATATTTACAAGCATGAAGTTTCCACAATTGTTTGTTTGATTTCATATCGTAATTGTTCAATCATATTAATTCGAGTCTTGTTTATGGAATAAAATTTCTGCACATTTCAACGGAAACTATGGAAAAGTTTTCAATCTCAACTTAATGGAAACTCAAAAAAAATATGGTAGTTTCGAATTTTTTTCAATTTCGTAGGAAACTCTCTTGGTTTTCTATTTTTCCCTATAAAACTTTTTAGTTTTCTGCGGCACAATCTTCTTTTTCTATTTTCCAACAAAACTCTTATATTTTTTTATTATATGATTCCTTTGTGTCACAAACTATTATATATATTCTATTTACCAATTACCGATGAGAATATTAAATAACGCTATAAAATATAGTTGTATTGTATAATTATAAGCATCTATTTAATTGAGGTCCCTGTACCTATAATAGTTAATTCTAATTGTTAAAACTATTGACTAGTCTCAATAATTAAGTTGTGTTGTTCACTGATCTTATACTTTTTTATGATTTTTCTGCATGTTTCTTTAATTTAAAATTTTTGTATTGTGTTTCCAAAATATTTCCGAAAAGTTTCTAAAATTTAAAAACTCAAAACATATCATGAAAACAAAATTTTAATTCAAGATTTTGTTATCTAATTATTTTATGTAATTATTGATTATTGTATTGAATTAATTATTGATATCTTGATCAATGATGTAATTAAACATATAACTAAAAAAAAACAAAGCATACTAAATTAGCATCCCTCCCTCCCAGCCAAAAAAAAAAAAGAAAAAAGAAAAACAAACAAAAATAAAAAGCCCAAAAAGAAAAGGAAAAGTTAGGGAAAAAAAAAAAAGAAATGCATTGAGTACTAAGTCGAACTGAAATAAATTGAATGTATAATAGTTTGTGCCAATTAATTATAAGCCAAAAGAAGTGCCCATGCTTGACAATTTTTGCCTAGTGCTCACATCAAGAAATCCACCCTTTTACACTAAATATTTATCCACGGGCTACATTAATTAATTTTTTTTATTGACGAGCATTCATAATTTATTGAGCTATCTCAAGAGGCGTGACGGCTAGTGCCAATCTGACACAGTGCGAAATCTAATGTGAAATCCACAAATCTTATAATAATCTCCAGAACAACGATCAGCTCCAAATTTTAGGTCTTAAAATTAAAGAAAAAATTATTTATTTACTTATTTTTTTTTAGTATATGCTCAGGATTTGATATACCTAAAGTTTTTGCTCTACTATTTTTACATATCCAAATGTCAAAAAGTTGTTGAATTTATAAAAAAAAAATTGTCCTTAATTTAGTGGGCAAGATTACCGTTGTCTCCAGGGCATTGTCAAATAAATAAAGCATTTACATGAAAGATTATACGCATTTCATGTTTGAAAACTAAATCCTAAATTTAACTGCTGCCCTGCCCTTGTTATTTATTTTATTTTATTTTATTTTATTTTTTCAAATCACAACATGGAACAAAATCTCCTGCCATGAGACATAATATCTAATGACTGAGACCTCGGATTTCTTATCCCTTTTTGAAAGAAAAAAAAGACCTCTCTTTCTCTCCATTAGTTTTTTTTTTTTTTTTTAAAACAAAGGTTCAAGAGGATTAATTCTTTTTTGTGATGAGATAGTAGAAAAAGTAATGCGAGGACAATCTAGCTATATTAGGGATGTGAAATGGACTAGTAAAGCAAAATTCCGAAATAGTAGCTTCATCGTATTTGTGTAAGGCCAATTTAATTTTTATCGATGTTTCATAATGAAGTGTATTGAGTATAACATTTATTTTTCATTCACACATAAAAATACACACATTTATATGGAGTGTTTGTTGATAAATAATTTTCACGTAATACACACTATTAAATGTGGTTTATATTTGATCGATCAATATATATATATATATATTGACTTGATTAGATAAGTAAACAACTTGAGTGAGAAAGAAAATTTTAAATTTTTCTCATCATATATATATATGTATATATTGACTTGATTAGATAAGCAAACAACTTGAGTGAGAGAGAAAAATTTAAAATTTTCTCATTAATGTACGTTGACATATTAAATCAATCATATTGAATTTATCTAACTATTATATGGTACGAAAAAGCTAAAATAAAAAAAAATAGATAAATTGCAAAGAGTGAAATGGAGTGTGAGTGAGATGCAAGGGTGATAAATCACAATTTGTAATAACTTTTAAGTACAAAAAATATTGATGTTGCCATGACTATCCAAAAAGCAAAAGTTGATAGACATATTGAAGGTAGCAAAGTTCGAATTATTGATGTTTACCACCCAACTCACCACTATTTATTGAAAAGAGTGGTTAGTGTAGCAAAGGAGTATAGGTATGTGGTGTAAGGCGTTTTTCAGTTTGGAGGTTAGGAAACTATCATTATTTTCTTGTCTTTCAGTTATTACCACACACACCACGCAGATCATTTCATTTTTGTAAAAATTATATATATATATATATATATGATGTAGTATCAATACCGATCTCTCTTGTTGTAGTGATCTTTTGAAAACGTCACTATTTGTCTACAACACGCACAAACAATTTGAGGATTTTCGAGAAAAAACCCCTCCAAAAAAATAAGAGTAAATCCTTATAATTAAATCCCAAAAACCCTTTAAGTTAATTGCTACAACATTAATTGCTAAATTTTTTTTGACTACTTAGGCCGCACGTACGAGTTGAAAAATTATAACGTTATTTTGTTGAGATGGAGAATAATATTTTATTTGATTTGATCTCATATAAATAAGTATTATTAAAGGTTATTTGAACCTTTTTATGCATCCATAGTCAAATTGTGAAAATTGCACTAAATAATAGATATTCATAACAAATAATGATGAAAGCAAACTCCTAGTTATGCATTGCGGTTGATTTTACTATTTTACTATTTATTATACCAAATCTCAATCAATATTTATTTTTTCTCCCCCTATACTCATTTTAGGAGGAAAAGAGAAACTTTGAATATATCAAAACTTCCTTTGAGAAAAAAAAAATGATAAATATTTTGAGTTTCGAGTTGTTTTGTACATGTTATACTCAGTGCATATACATTGCGTGTGTATATTTTTTCTATAACGTATTTTATTTTGCTAAATAAAATATTTAATATTAAATTCATACAACAAGTACATATACACTGGATATAATATGAAATAATAAAAATATAATAAAAATTCAAATCATATATATTTCAAGTACCAAGAAAAAAAATGTTAGTTAGAAAGAGAGTTAGGTATGAGGCAAATAAAAGAAAGAAAATTTTCGAAATTTTCTGAGTGGGCTTAGAAAATATCTACATTGAGAATTAACTACAATCTATAATATATTATTAAGGCCCATTATTGAGAATACGAAGTCACCTGAAAGCCTGTTATAGAGAGATCATAAGGCCCAAAACTACCCCTCCTTTTATCCCATGGAAAATATTCAGGGACCGTTTAAGTTTAAATTCAGGATTGATACAAACTCATATAGAAAGCCCTTCAATTTACAATTATTTGTAACTTTATTCAAAAGCGTCTAAGATTTTGTTTGATTTTATAGTTGAAAACTTAAATTCAAATCTAAGTAAATGAAGTAATATTTATTTATTTTTAATTTTATTATCTTAATATCTATTGTGCCAATCTTCATTATACACAGTTGTTTCGTCATAAAATAATGTACATAATATATTTGAGGAGAAAAATGAAATTAAAAATAATTAAAAAATTAAAGTACAAAATACTATAATTTTATTGTATTTTCCTCACTAAAAACTATGGACAAAGTCATAAAAAAAGTAGGTCGACAACTGAAATTGAAAAAGAAACAAAGGAAGGGCAAGTAATCTTGATATCCAAGGATGCTTGGATATGTCCATTAATCTAAGCTCAAATGGCATGGTATTAATCTTCAAACCTACTAAATTTGATTCAACCACTTGTTATCTTTGCTTGTCTCTAGCTTAAAATATTAAGGTTGAAAAGTAAATTAAGTTATTCAATACTCGAATCGAGATCGATCGCTTAAATTTTTTTTGAATTTGGTTCATTAAATATAACACACTAAATTTGAACATATTTTTTCGTTCGATAAAACTTGGAGTTCGACTCGAACTCGATCGATTAGTAAAAATAATAATAAAATATGTATAAAAAGATCAAACTACACAAACTCAATCAAATCAAGTTAAAATATAATTTTTAAAATTCGATAAAAATTCAAATAAATTTAAATATATATTCAATTCGTTTACAAATCTAATGTTTGGTGACAAGGATATACTTTAATCACAAAGACAGCTTGAAGAATAAAAAGGTAAAATACCTTTGCTTGTTTCTTACTACATATATGGTTGTTATGGTCCAAATGTTTCCATCCTAAGACAAACTAATTGAAATCAAAGTGCCTTGAAACCTAAGAAATTAGCTTTTAACCAAGAATATTGGCTCCATCAAGCATTCTAATGGTCAAAAATGGCTGCCCTGATAATAATCAAATCCCCCTTTTCATTGCAAGAAATTGGCATAAAAAAATAGCCAATTTGCACTCAATTTCCTTGCTTTGTACTTTTTATAACTATATACTTGGGTTTGAAACCAAATGAAATAAAGAAAAACTAGTCTCCAAAGTGTAAACAATGTTGGCATTGAAGTCAAGTTCACATGATTAGGTTCTTAGATATTAAATCTTAATGAAGTGGATTAAACTTGTTTTAAAAATCCAATCTAAATTTAAATTTAAATTTTAATATACAGAACCTTCCAACAAAACTTTATAGAATTAACAAAAACAGTTCCCTGTGAACTTCATTTACGATATTATTAATTCCTAAAGTCTGAATATTTAACACGTTGTTTATCAATTCATTTAGTGCCAATTGTATCACGAACAGTTAATTTACAGTTGAGCTACTGTCAATCAACCCGCAATTTACCTTGATTTTTTTAGGATTGAATTAGATACTTGTTTATTACATCAAATTATAAATTCATAAATACTAATAACTATATTATTCTTTATATTATATATATCAAACCCTCCATCGAACACAATTTACAATTTTCATCGTACTATACTCTTCAATAAGTAACTTTTATCAAAGTTTTACTCAAAAGGTGTTATGACAAAGAATTCTTATAGTTCTGAAAGTTCCAGGAAAACTAAAAATCGAGAGCTTCTTCCCCCTCCACCCTAGTTTTGAATTTTAAAAACGTTGTTTATTGTCCTTTTCAAATTCTTATTGCCCAATTTGAGAACGGACAGTTAATACATTTTATTTATCGAACAAAGTTTTATGATCTATATGTGATCTTTGAATTATTTGAAGTGATCTCGTGAAAATGATGGGTCGGTCCATGAATTTTTCTTCTTTTTCTTTTGCTGCACTTTTGCTCATCAAATGTTAAATAAAAAAATTACTATATAAATATAAGAACACCGATACTATTTCTTTTATGACCCTTTCTACATATAGTTGTATTCGTTCACCAATCTTTGCTCTTTCACAACCTTTTCATTGAATTATGAATTTACAGTATTTTAAAGTGATTATTGCTTCTTGGATGATCTTTCCATGTAATGTAATCAATCCAAATTTGCCGACCATAGAAAAAATAGCTAAAATATTTTTCTCAACGTGGCTGAATATCATTAGTGGGGATCACCGAAATCCCATGGTCAAAGCCTACGATCACAAGCATCAGATCTCATCATTGAATAAATGGGTCCTTGGTGAGTATGCCTGGTTAAACTTTGAAGCAATATTGCTGGGAATGCCAATTCCCTCATTAATACGTCAGCGTTTAAGAGCATCCTGCATACGGCGTCGTACGGAATCTCCTTTGCAACAAAAAAATCCCTTCTTCACAAATTGTGTATCAAGACTCGAGATATGAGGAAGTATGACTTAGAGGGTGTTTTTGGATTTAATGAAGTTTATAAAATACTACCATCTTATTTTAGAATTTTATAATTTTTTTTAATTTTAAATGGGCATATTATATTGAAAATAATTAACACATGGGAAAATTTTAAAATTTATTACCAACAGAAGCAACTCCTTGTGTTTTGAAGTGTTCATATTTAATTAGGACCATAGTCATTCTTAGTAAAATGCAATTCACCCATGTGAATTTATAACATATATTTATAAAATAAATTACGTTTAAATAATCAATAATATGTATTTATCTCATAAATATGTTACAATTAAAAAGTAAAATAGAAAATAAAATAGAAAAAATAAACAGAGATTTGAAGCCGTTGCAAACCTTTTAAAAATAATAATCAAAAGGATGTTGAAATAACATAAGAAATGCGAGAAAAAAAAAAAAGGAAAAATGATTATATGACTACGTCATTTGTTTTAATCAAAGTAGTGGCAGTGTTTGCATTTCATCACTGATCCACACTCTCTGCACATGATTGCGACCACATAACGAACCACAAGATTTAATCTTAAATATCTTGCCCTTTACAAGAATATATTAATACTATCCATCATATTTATTAATTGCAGTAAAAAAACAAAACAAAATAAATGTGAGGTAATTTATTGCAGCAGATCCTCCTAATCGACTCTGTGAAATTCGAGGAAGTTCAGCTGAATTTAGCTTTCAATTGAGTGAGTTCATCCAAAATTTGAAGATATTGAGTGAAAGATGGGGATTCGTGAGAGAAGTTAGGGATAAATTTTAGAAGAAAGTGGGGAAGTCAATGGAGTAATGAAGAACTTTGAGCTTTGTGATCAAATTTGAAGGGATTTCTGGAAACTTTCAGTGCAAAAGTATGTATCTTTTAATCTAATTTGCCTTTTGGTTCGAAATTGTCGAGTTATGTACATGATTGTCTATTTTTTCTTTTTCCCTTTTTTTTTTTTTTTAAACTGGTTTTGGTTTTTGTAGTGGGTTTTTATTTATACTTTTGAATTTTTGAAAGTGGAATAAATTGGAAAATTCCATCTCTGAACCCAAAATTTTCTTCCTTTTTTTACCTAGACCCTTTTCGTGTCTGTGTTTACTTCTTAGTGTTGAACACTTTAAGTTCATGTATGCATACTTTTGCAGATTGGTTTGAAGTATCAGCATATAATTGTGCAAACTACATATTTGAATGCGGAAATACTCGAATTCGGGTTTTGGAGCAAATATGGAAAGAAGATCAGTGGAAGCTTAAAAATTGAATCTTGATGTTACTTTTTGATGATATGGGAGTTTTATTAAGCATTTCATTTAAGAGATTTTATTAATGCTTCGTCTACATGGAGTTGGCTTTTCGGGGAGAGCCCATAGTGGGCCTTTGCTGGGTAATATAGGGGATTTGATGGTTCTGGAGGATTTTAGAGTGGGTAACAGTTGATTTAGGTGGTGAATTCCAGCGTGTGTGACAAAATCTGGGTTTCTAAGAGTTCTTGATCTTGGGAGAAACGGGTTTCAGGGTTTAGCTTGGTAGATTTGTGGGGAAATGAAGAACTTCATAACGCTGTTTCTTGGTTAAGAATTTGTTTAATGGTTTAATTCTGGCAAGACTTTTGGCTAATGTTATACATGGAATTGGCTTTTCCTGAAGAAACCATAGTGGGTCTTTTTCTTTGTTTGGGTTATTTCACACTGTATAGCCGCATAGTCTGTTCCTTGTTCATAATGCAGCTGAATTATTTTTTTAGTGTACTGGTTCCAAGACTACCTGGCACTTGAATGCATCAAATTGTTAGGTGATTGATCGTGAATATGAGGTTGATAGAATGTAGAATTGGTGTCCTGCTGAAAAGCAGGGAAGTTTTTTTAAATGTCTTAGCAAGTTTGATTACCATGACAATTGAAATTTACTCATTTTGTTCCTTTTAAGTTGTTTATGGCTACTTCTTTTATGTCATAGGATCGCATGTGAGTAATGATTGTGCGCTCAGTTTTGAGTCAAATACTGTTCTTTAATTGCATCAATCCAGGATCACATGTAGGCATGATTTTGTACGAGTACTTGCTTCTGATAAAACTTATTATAAGTATAGTTGTGACGTCACTCAGGAAATTAATCCATGTATAGGTTATATGGTAAGCTATTGTTACTCACTTTGTCTAACTTCAATTTTCTGTAATGGTTTAAGTAGCATGGCAACTCCAGTAGAACCCCCAAATGGGGTTAGATCCCGAGGAAAGCACTACTACTCCATGTGGCAGACACTTTTTGAGATTGATACTAAATATGTGCCTATCAAGCCTATTGGTCGAGGGGCCTATGGTATTGTGTGTTCTTCTGTCAACAGGGAAACCAATGAAAAGGTTGCCATCAAGAAGATACATAACGCTTTTGAAAATAGCATTGATGCACTGAGAACCTTGCGTGAACTGAAGCTTCTCCGGCATCTTAGACATGAAAATGTGATAGCCCTCAAAGACGTCATGCTGCCTATACCAAAAGGAAGTTTCAAGGACGTCTACTTGGTTTATGAGCTTATGGATACTGATTTACATCAGATCATTAAGTCTTCTCAAACACTTACAAACGACCATTGCCAATATTTCATCTTCCAGGTACTTTTACTAAGTAGAGGCTCAAGTGTCGTTTATGAAGTATTCTTTAGTATGGATTTTCTCATTCCCGTTCTGTAGCTTCAGACTAACATCAGACCAGTTATTTCTCAAGTACGAAGGCAAGACCTGTTCATACTAGTATTTTATATTTCATCACCAATATGATTTCTGATGGCTAAATTGTCGGGTACCACCACTGTGATTTCAACTACCTATGCATGAGTGTGAACTCATGTATAGTGGAAGCTCCCACTGTAATTAGATAATTACAATAGCAGTACCATTGTAATAGACCTTTTACTATTGCAATGATAATGCGATGATGGATTATGCCAATTTTCTTTGTAACTCCTGGTCATACTTTTGTGACTTGAAAGAATATCTGCAGCAAAAATAGAAAATTGTAGATAACTAACTACAAGCACTTTTAGCCCATCGATAAATATGCAACCTAGGACTGTGTAAAATGAGGGCAGTTTGAGTGGTCTTCTACCACCTGTAATGGTTTTTTCTTGATGTGCTTGAAATTCTCAGTGGGAGATCCTTTTTATTGTTATCTGAATTTTGTTGTATTGCCTTATCCACGAGTGTCATGCCAGTGCTAGTCATCTTGTGTGTGGATGAGCCAATAAGTCTTTTTGTTCATGTGCTCCAAGAAATCATGCCTCTTCCTGAAAATTAAAAATCAGTGAAGAGATCTCTCCATTTTCTTTCCAAGAATATTCTTTAGATGTTTATAAAAAATCAACAGAACTACGATAGTATGATTTTGGATACTGTTTTTTTTTTGTAGAAACATTTTAAATTTTGTCATTTACGAGCATCCAGCAGTGATGCATTAACTGAACAAGACCTCCACATCCTCGTAGCTCTCTCACTTTTTATGTCGCTATTGTGAACTTATGCAGTTACTTAGAGGTCTGAAATATCTACACTCAGCAAACATTCTTCATCGAGATTTGAAGCCTGGAAACCTACTCATCAATGCAAACTGTGATCTTAAAATATGTGATTTTGGGCTTGCTCGTACAAACAGCAGCAAAGGTCAATTCATGACTGAATATGTAGTCACTCGCTGGTATCGAGCCCCAGAGCTCCTTCTTTGCTGTGACAACTATGGAACTTCCATTGATGTGTGGTCTGTTGGCTGTATCTTCGCCGAACTTCTTGGCAGGAAGCCCATTTTTCCTGGTACAGAGTGTCTTAACCAACTTAAATTAATTGTCAACATCCTTGGTAGTCAAAGGGAAGACAATCTGGAATTTATAGATAATTCTAAGGCGAGGAAGTACATTCAATCTCTCCCGTACTCCCCTGGGACCCCCTTTTCCCGGCTTTACCCACAGGCACATCCTCTGGCGATTGATCTATTACAGAAGATGCTTGTCTTCGACCCTTCAAAGAGGATTGGTGTAACTGAAGCACTTCAACACCCTTTCATGTCTCCCCTATATGATCCAAGATGTGACCCTCCGGCAGAAGTCCCAATCAATCTTGACATAGATGAAGATTTAGGGGAAGAGATGATAAGAGAAATGATGTGGGACGAAATACTGCACTACCATCCAGAAGGTGCTGCAGCCAATATGGAGGTCAGCATGTAATCTTGAGTTTCTCTTCCTCATAGGGTTGCAGTGGCCATGGAAGCCAAGTATTGTTTTTGTAACATCAGAGAGTTAGTATCAACTTTTGCTGCTTTTTTTGTTTATTCCAATAATCATGAGAAACAATGCATTAGCAGTTTGGGCTGCTAATGCACTTGCTATAATCTGCTTGTGGAAGCTGTTCCTGGGCTTGAATTAGTTATGAAAGTGCCTTCTAATTTGTACATATATGTGTTGTATGCCAAGAACCTTGTCTTTGTACATTAGTTATTAATACTATAAGATAAGACTATTTATGATGTGTTGTTGTCTAAAGGTTATAAAGATTTTCTATCTTCTGTGATTGTCTTGAGCTATTACCATACAGTCTGTTCCAGAAACATGCTTCCAGCAATCAGAATGACTACGCTTTTTCCAAGAGTCTTATTTGCTAATAGAGTTCCTGGAGTAATTCATTATCTCGTTGTGCATCTTCAAGTGACCGACACCAATCAAATTGAGTCCGATACCCTAAAACTAAACATCTCTAGTGAAAACTGAGTGTTATCATGGCTGGATAACTACATACAAAAGTGATTACTGTGTTTTACCTTGTGCCAATATCTTTCAATATTGACTAGTTTTGGGGATACCACCATAGAATCATTATGTTTCGAGGGATCCCGTTACCAGTATTAAATGTTTCCTTGGTGAAAGATGCATGTGGCAGTCCAACTTATGTCGTTTTATGGGTCTTTATAATCTTGAAAATGCCTTCTATAGGCTAAAGACAACCTTAATGCTTGAATTTCCACTTTGAAACAATTTTCATCCTCTTTTATCTGTTGAGAGATATGCTTCTAAGCTTCATTTGTATATCTGAAGGTCAAAAAACATTGTAGTCAATTTTTAGGTCCCATGCATACGTAAACCATGACAGGCCAACCAGTGGATTCAAAGCAGTCTCTAGATAACTCCGAACTGCTGGTCAATAATATCTAGATTTAGATTCAATGGATGGTAACTATATGAGTTTTTTTTATTTTTTTCTCAAAGTTTTATCATCGATAGTATGGGCTAGTCTTTTGATTCCTTGCCATATCCATAAGAACTGAAAAGACATTTTGGAAAAGTTAATGTTGTTACTGCTCGGAAAGTTGATTTAGTGCTTCTTGTTTTTTGTTTTTTCTTTTTCCCTCAGTCTGGGTTGCGTTGAAAATTCACTGTGCAAAGGGATAAAACCGAGGAAGCCAAATAAAACAAGGATTTGTTAAATACAGTAAGTTGTGCAAGTTTGACTCTTTTGGCTATCATGGTAGACAAGATTCGGATATGGATCACACTTGGTGCTTTGGCCAAATTCAAGAGCCACTTTTTCTTCAGAACTGGATCCGGACACGGGGTAGAAATTATAAAATCGTTTTATTACTCTAAAAATATTAATATATATATATATATATTAAAAAATAATATACTAAATTTTTTTAAAGATATTTTAAAAAATAATAATACACTTTTTTTAAAAAAATAAATTCACTTACATATATATAACAAAATTTTTAAAAAATAAAATAAAAATTAAATGAGATTCGAAATAAGGCGAATTTAAAAATAAAAATTTAAAATCATATCAAATACGTTTGTAACAGTAAAACAACTGTACTGGATATATTTATTAAAATACATGGTTACATGAGTATTATGAACAAATATCATCAGCAACTTAGCCATCAAATTCCAAGCAAAGATTATTCCACAGTGGGAGTAAAGGTTTTTGACTGAGCATATACTAATTATCCTAGAAGCTCTATATATTTATGATATGGTGCAATATATAAAATATTAAATTTTATTTAAAAAATAAGTCCATAGCCAAGATAATTTTCATTAATTATTTATGATAGTCTTATAATTTATATGGTAAAAAATAAGACAGCTTGTCAAAACTTTAAAAATAAGTTTGCGCTTTGCTTAAATTTTTTTTGAAAAACTTAAAAGTTCTTAACATTTTGACTGGAGAACATATAAACTTCCATCTAGTATTGCTAAATATTTTAGAATTTGTCATTAACTCTTAAAATATCTCATAAGATAAACTAAGGGGATTTATCAGACAAAAATCATCTTAAATATCAACAGTACGATGTAATATTCCAACACACAGAGCCAAATTTACAACTATTATTTGCAAAATTTCCAAGTTGGCAGCTTCAAGCCAACGACTGTCATGATTTCTTTATTGACGGCTTCGCTCTTCTTGAAGTGCTCCTCTTTTTCTCTATTTTTATTTTCCGTGAGGCTGTCTAGCAATAAGTCAGTTGATGTTTTGGTCGCTAATATAAAATTATTTTATTTCAGAATTAAAGAAAAAAAAAAGAAAAAAAAATATGAAAAACCCAAATTTTGTTATGTTTTCCTCTTGGCAAAAATTAACCAAAATTCTAATGTAATTGATTTGCACAAACATTTCTTTTTTCGATTTTTTTCATTAAGTCAAATTGAGAAATATATTTTCTTTAAAACTTTCCTCGTAAAAATTCTCTATCATAACTGTCATGTTGGATAAATACACCAATCAATGTGATGCACTAGCTCGGGTGTAACACCACGAATTTTTTTTACTTTTATGCCTAGAGTAAATGATTTGAACAGTATTTTGAATTTTAACACCCTAAATTCGAGTCGAATACCCTGTTGTTAATGTTCAATGTTTAATGTTTAATTTTTTATTGAATTTAAAAAATTATATTTATACTTGATTTGATAGTTAATCGAATCGAAAAATCAAATTTGATTTGTTGGATCTTTATATTCATATTTTTATATTTTTTTTACCGAGTCGAGTTCAAACTTAGTTTCAAATCTTATATTGTGTTCAAATTAATCAAGTTAATGAATCAAATTCAAATATTTTTTTAATAATAAAATATTATATAACTTAATTTATATTTCATTCCTAAACTGTTATTGCAAGAACAAAATAGTAATATAAACAACAATTAATTACAGAAACTATTTTAGTCTTGCTTGATTTATTTATAACTTGATGAGCTACAATTCAGAGAACATTAAGGTGAGAACAGTGTAATTAATGGCAAGATATTTAGAATCTAACATAACAGGCGCCTACCCTTGTAGAAGCATTGCATGCAGTCATGAAGAAGACAAAAACAGTGGAATCAACAGCCACAAATGGGGAGACAGACAGCCTACAAATATCACCATATCAATGATAGGAAAATATAAAGGCAATCTTCCTAAATGATAAGAATAATTTTGTCAGCAGAAACAAATCTTGAAAACTATATAGGCCCTGGAAAACATCCAATGGTTGGAGTAATGGAGGGTCAAATGATAAGTTTTTGGACCCAAATTTAAAAAAAAAAAAGGTGAAAGGTTTATGGAATTCTTTGTCAGACTATGAACTATGGAGGCTTTGTTATAAAATCCACCACATGCTCAAATTTGTTCATTTCCATTTGCATACAAGGACAAGGAAGAATTTCCAGGAAGAATCCACCACATGCTCAAAATTGTGCATTTGCAGGAATAATTTTTTTTTTTACTATTTAAAAATAAAAGAATACATTTTTCTTTTCATTAGAAACATTATTTATTTTTATTTTTAAAATTATTTATATTTTACATCTTTTCATACAAGTACTAATCTCATTTTCATATATATTATGTTTTCTCATGCAAAAAAAAATTAAAATAAATATATTTTTAATTCTAAATCTATATAATCTTTGTTTTACTTTTAACAAAAATCTTAAATATTTCAAAAATATGAAAATTAGTTTGAAAATGAAACATGCTGTCCTTATTTTCTTTTGTTTTTCTTTCATTCTTGATTTTTTTCTTTTATTTTTTCCTGTTTGGTTGAATGATAGATGGAACATAATGGGGACAGAACAAAATTAATCTGCATGCAGTCAACAGTTTTGCCAACTTTTTTCCAGAATATTAATACTCATCTTGATGAATTATGTAGCAAGAATTGTCTTCAAGACAGTGTTTGGTGGAACCTACAAGACTAGATTGATAATCATGAGAATTGGATTCTGATCACATATTCTACAATTGAATCCCATGATTCATGAATTTGGAGATATTAAGGGTGCGGGCCTCTGATTTTTTGTAGTAGGGTCGTTGGTCTACTTTTGATAGAACCACATTACCAGTGCTTTATCACTTTTGTCAAGTAGCCATCTCTACAATCTAAAGTTTCTTGATTTTTTTTTCCCCACGTACCCCCTTGTAGAAGGGATGAGGTCCCAAAATACTTGTTTACATTACTACCGCATTTATTCGTTTATATGCATTTTATACTTTGTATCATGTGAATCTAATATATGAGTTCAAATTATAGAATTGAGTTGTCGAGCTATACAAAGGACGAAGCCAGAAAATGAATACAAGAGACGAGATTTATATTTTTTTTAAAATAGTGGATAAAGATGTATTTTTAATTATTTAGATATGATAATTTTTTTTAAAAATTTAATAAATTAGTAAATAAAATTTATATAAATCTTAAATTTTTTGTAGAGTTGAGGGGACTCGTCTCTTTGATAGCCAAGATGGTTGTTGATGGGTTAAGTTAGAATTCTACCTAGAAAAGGTGATTGACACAATGACACTTTGTACAATATGTGTTTTGGGGAAGGTTAGAAGTACGCATTCAAGAAATAAAGAAATCGATTTTAATTTAAATATTGAAATATCTTTGTTAGGCCAAAATGCAACATCCCTAGCTTTGTTTTGCAGGAATTCTTGGAAGGTATTTAGATATGAGAAGAAGATAGTTTGGGCCTTTTGTTTAATAATTAAAAAATTTGGGCCTTTTGTTTAATTTTTTTTTTTTAAAATATAGAATCACCTCTGGCATATGATAATCATCATAGTGTGGAAAGAAGCCAATTAGGTGGCCATTAAGGATTTTTCCTTCATTTAATCAGCACGTGATTTTTCCTTCAATTTAAACTTTTGGTTTCATATGTAATACTAACAAAAGGTATTTTGGAAGTAAGAGATCAGAATTTCACTTTCCTTATCAAAAAATTATTACTTATCATAAATTAATATTTCACTGTTTTTTCACATTCTCCCAAATTTTAAAAATATAGACTTATATATCAAATCCAACCAAATGAATTAATTGAAACAATTATTTACTAAAATAAAAAGATGTGAAAAAACAACAAACGTCAAACCGATAATATATAGCATCACTTCCAGAAAATCTATGTAAAAGTAGTAAAGTCACAAACTGAATTGTAAGTACATAGAACACATGCATATTACAAGTAAATTGTACGTAATCCAATAAGTATTGGTAAATTTATTTTAATACACAGTACTTTTCAAAAATTGTATGCACATAGTACACATCAAAAATAAGGACAACATGTGCAAAGATACCAAAAAGATTACCCCAAATATTTTTGGTGTGCCTTTGGAATGAAGCAATTTACCAGAGTGGATAAGAGTTAGCTTTAGAAGCTAATTGGGCACGTACAAGTAAGTCCATGTCGTAAAAGATAAGAGTGAGACTGCACTACTTTATTATGGCCTTTGGTTTAGGTAGGTTGGTAGGTAGTTGCCTTTAACACTCTGATCTTGCACTTGACCACTCAAATGGTAACCATGGTTGCTTTTTGATTCTTGGTTGGGGGACACCCGAGCTTTTCGATGCTAGTAAAAAGTTGTAAGCGGGAAAAAGGAGAAACCCATAATCAATGCTTTTAGCAGTTAAAGGCATACCTAATTTAAGTTTATGTAATTTATACATTCAAGAATTCCTCTTGCTTTTCAAAAATTGGAAGTTATATAGGATTTATGCTGCTCAAATACATTCTATTTTATTAATCGTGGTAAACTATACTATATTTTGGGTTGGTTTTTCTTTCATAACTTTGTACTAGACAAAATTATAGTTATATGGCAATAATGTAGGTCCATATTTCATATATAGATGATAATATGGTGAATTGAAATTTGAACTATCTTTAAATCCGTCACGTTTGGTACAGATTTTTAAAGTTATAAATGAGGTTAGTGTAGGTTTTGATTTTATATTTTTAAATGTGTCTCGCCCTGAACCCATTTTATTTAATTCTTTATTTTAATTTTTATATATTTATGTAATATTATTTTAAAAATATATAGATATATATATTTCTATAAAAATTAGTGTATATTTTTTAATATTTTTAAAATTATAAATTAAGTGTAGTGGATTTAATCCGGACCGATAAATTCAAGACGATTCTAAATCTTTAAAATTCTTGATGGGCAAGTCTTAGATTTTGACTAACTAACCCAAACGAATGTTGGCCATCTCTAATCTCACCCAATTTTGTACTAAACCAAATTATAGATAAAACATCTCAATCGAAACTAGTTGTACATTAAGTGTGAAAATTAGGTTAACTTTAAAATCAAAGCTTATAAGTTCTGAGAGATTTCAAAGAATTTTTGAAGCTTACAAAAAGTGAAATTTTATATCAAAAGTAAGTATGTTAAGTTTTTTCGATGCAAATTATAATCAGATATTTTTGGGTTTCATGGTCTACCGGTAAAATAACTTAAGAGTGACATTGCAATTCACAAGTAAAACTACTTGCAGCTATAAGATCTCCTCCACTAATTTAATAAAAAATAGTATTTTCAATTCATAATTAATAAATTACAATATATCAAGGAGTTGTTAAGTATTTAGGCAGAAGTATAGGTGGTGATTGTGTATATATAAGCACAATCCCCACTTGAGTTTTTAAAATTATATTTATTTATTTAAAAAAAAAAAAAGAAGCGCAAATAAGACTTGCACCTTCATTTTTTGTTTCTAACGTATGGCTGAAAATCATGAGATGATTCAAAAGATTTTTTTTTAAATTTATATATATTTATTACTTTTATATATATATATATAATTAATATATATAATTTGTAAATATTTAAATATTTATATGTATATAAATATATATATATATATATATACATAATTAACAAAGATAGAAATAGACATAAATATATTTGTTTATACAATATGTCACCGAAGTTGTATTTCTATTGTTTAACTTTCAAATGAAATAAATTTTAGGTTCATAGCATTTTTGAATTACAACTTCGCCGACATATTGTATAAATAAATGTGTTTATGTATATTTTTATATTTATTAATTATGTGTATATATAAATTATATATATATATATAGAAGACAAAGAAACATTGCATTAGAATTGCAACTCAAAGTTGCGATTCATCCTTAATTTAAAAAAAAAAAATTCTTTTGAATCATCTCATGAAAGCCTTAATTTAAAAAAAATAAAAATTCTTTTGAATCATCTTGTGATTTTCAGCCATATGTCAGAAACAGAAATTGAAGGCACAACAAGTCTTATTTGTGCTTCCTTTTTTTAAAAAAAATAAAATAAAATTTTAAAAGCTCAAGTGTAGATTGTCATGAATTGAAAATACTATTTTCTATTAAATTAGTTGCATCTCCTCCTCCTCCTCCTTCTCGTTTTATTTAATAAACTAATTTACGTTGACAGAATTTTAGGCTCTTCTCCCAATACTATTTATCAAAAGTTCTAAGTCAGCTGTCCAGTAATAAAAAAATTTATAAGATATTTGGACTATCAAATAAGTGCAACAAAACACCATTCAACAAAAGTTTCAAACTTTATAACAAAATTATCTGAATTAAAAAAAATAAAAAAAAATCAGCCAAACTCCTTTAAACAAGCATTATACGACACGGTCAAATTTCATAAGATTAAATAAATTAAGAGGTTCAAAATTCATAATGAGATTTAAATATTGATTGGTATATGTGAAATTCAAGCCTTTTTTATTTTTAATAAAACATAGCTTTTTCACATATTGACTCACAGCTATACATACAACTTGAATTCAAGAAAGCTGAAAATAAATACTCAGCCCTAACCACCGCTTTCTCTTTTTTCTATTCCTACCCTACAAACCGACCATAACTTTTTTCTTTTTTTTATTTGCTGTTCTTGAAACACAACAAATGTATAATACTAAGTAAATTAAAAGGAAAATCATAAGTACTGTTGGTGCAACTATTATTATAATACTATGATAAGGGCCTTTGTCTTTTCTTTTTTTTTTTTTTTTTTTTTTGTGGACCTAACTTATTATTCTGGCTTTTTTTGTATGATAAGCAGCTCTTATTTTCATCATATAAGCAAATCAGGCAGATAAAGGGTCCATATTTTGAAATTTAAAAACTAAAAAGAATGGAATATTGAAGTGATAATGCAAAGAAAAGAATAGAACCTGTTTTTGCTATTGAAGTTCTTTTATTCTTAACTTACAAAAGTTAATCCACAAATGCTACATCTTTTTCATTGCTTGAAAGGGTTTAGTTTATTATTTTAGACCTTTCAAATGTGCATAAGCCAAAAACTATATGTTTTATGTCACACTCCGAGCCAGCCCATAGTTTGTTAGTAGGAAGCAAGAATTATTTTCAAACCCATGAGGTGCGAATTAAAATTAGACAATGAACAAACTTATTTTTTTAAAAAAAAATTCAATTGTCGAACATAAATTCTATAACTAATGTTTATAAATTATACTCTACGCGTCCCATTTTGTAATGGGACATTTGATAATCATTCATGAGTCCAATGTATCATGCACTAAATGCAATATAAATTGTACCCTTATTTAGAGATGGAGCATCTCACAACTCCATAAAATTTTTAAATTTGAATAAATTTTATATAATAATTATTAAAATTTAAAATTATGCCCCTTTAAAATATTAAAAACACTTTCTTGTCTATTATTTTCAAGAAAAAACAAACCTCGCCCCTTAATTTTTATTTTAAGGCTCCATTCCTACCTTTATTTCATATGGGATGAAGTATCACATTCTTGTTTTACCAAAAAAATTAGGGGAAAAGATGAATATATAGTTAAACAAGAGGTGTGACAAGGTAGAATACCTAACATGAATATGTAATGATTTTCTAGAAGGTGGGATGTAGTTATGGATATGACATCTCAAATTAGTGAAGTTAATATTTGCATAGATTAGAAGAGTATATTCTTTTAAAGCTCCAAAGAATCTCTCACCAGGTTCTTCAAGTCTTTATCATAAAAATTGATGTAATACATAAAAATTGATGTAATATATGGATGGTATTTTCTTTGTGATGGCTACATGTTTGTCTCTTTTTTCCTTATCCAATCAAATTTTAACATCTAGAAAAGAGATTTTGTTTCATATTATTTCTGTCTTTAAGTTTTTGAAAAAATTTGAGCTTTAGAAAGGGCCATCTGCCCTACGTTTACACCATGAATAACGTTTACAGCAATCATTGTTTCTAGAAGAGAATACGTGGGCTGGGAAATAGAAAATTCCCTTATTGCCCTACAATGAGGACCTAACCTAACTAATGCCATCAAATTTATTTAATGTTTTAGAATTATCCAAAATGGGAATATTTAAATATGGAGGGAACTTGTATTATTATATAATAATCCTTTATGATTGTAAATTGATTGGTATCAAGTATAATTGAATTGAGTCGAGTCCAGTATGTTAATTCAATTTTTTTTATATTTTTATTGAAGTTAAAAAATTATATTTGAACTTTATTTGATTGACAGTCGAATTGAATTTGAATGGGTTTTAATAGAGTCGAACTAGACTCGAACTTGAGTAGCTTAATATTTTTATAAATATTTTATTATTTTTAATTAATTGAGTCACTCGAGTCGAGTTTCATATCTTGTCGAAAAAAAAATTATGATCAAAGTTTGATTTATTATATTTAATGAAACAAGTTTAAACGGACTTTAGAGATCGATATCAAATCAATAATGAAATAATTTAATTTAGTTTTCAAGTCTATTGATTTATTTTAATTAATTTGGTCAAACGAAGTTGTATTAGAAGAATTTTAAAAACTTGATGCCAAATGTCAAGGTTTTAATTAAAACAAAATGAATCTCTTCTTCTTATAACCTTCAAATATTTTCTATGTTCTAAGAATGTATATTTTTTAAAATAGTAGAACATAGAAAATTAGATAATGGATAAAAAAAAATCCACTTCTTTTTGCTAAAAGTTTTAATATATTCCAATATTTAGTTTTAGCAAACTAATGGAATAAGAATGAATTGAAAATAGGAGTAGATATAAGGCATATATTTTTTTTATAGTTATTTTCCATTGTCTTTATTCCCAAAATATATGAATTAGGACTATATAATTAGCACTACCTATCTTGCAAAATAATAATCTTGCATGGTACAAGTACAACAGAGTACATAGTATTTTGATGCCTTTTGTCAGAAATCTTGTACGTATTATGGTCCAAAATACATTAACACATGGTTGTACTAATTAACATCACATGGCATAGATTCTTCGTTTTCCTAGTAATTATAATTTATACATAGCCAGCCACCTACTGTCCTAATGTTGTCTGAAATACGATCTTCTTATTATTACTTATAAATATTTAAATTGCAAAGTGTTGAATACTGCACATCTTGGCATTTTTTTATATCATCTGTTTGGGCAATATTTTAGATCCTAAATTTTAGTTTTAGAATGTGTCTAAAGTCAATGGTTTAGTATGTTGCTGAAACTATAGAATGATAGTTTTTGACCAATCATAATTTGATAGATTTTTTTTTTTAAAACCTAATTTACTGAATTCTATTATTATAAAATTAAAATATTATTGATGATGAATTCGAGTGATTTGAAGAGAAATTATAAAATTAGTCATTATTTTTCTTTTTAATAAAAATAAATAAATTTATGAAAACTTGTACCGACACCAATGTTAATATCGAGCAAAAGATTTTTAAATTCTTATTAAGAAAATTATCATAATTTGGTCAAATTATAAGTACGACTTGAAAATTGAAAGTTTTCCAATCTAACTTTTTCTGAATATTTTTCATACTAAATTTAAGAAACTCAAATTTGTTTGTTTAGTCATAACTGCACATTTTGATTATTTTGTATTAATTTAATATTTTATCTCTTATTTTATTTCAGATATAAGATTCATGATAAATAAATATTAAAATAAATATGTTATATATATATATATTATATTTATAATATAAAATATAAAATAAAATAATAAATTAAAATAAAGAATACGAACTAATAATTGCCAACCAACCTCTAAAAGGCTGGAACACACAATCTGAGGGGGTCCCCTACCCTGACAGAGGAGAGATTTGTCACAGAAATAAAACATGTGAAGCTCAACCCCATGTGTGTCATTTCAGTGCATTAAAACAGCTTTTCACCAAATTGCAAAATGGTGGGGCTCATAACTTTTAATTCAAGATATGATCCTTGCTCTTTTACTTTGCTGTTATTGTCTACTGATGGACCACTATTGCTAGCTGCTGATCATGTTTTTAGACACTTCTAATGAAACTTAGCAATCTTTTCTAACACTTTGATTTGATTGTGAATTGATGATTGTCTTCTTAATGTTTTTAAAATGACTCGATCGTGGGAGTTGATTATAAATTGATGGTTGATTCAATTTAATTAATTTAAAATATTTATTTTTATGATTTAATGAGTTAAAATAGATCAAATCGAATCACTTTCGTATATGGTAAGAGTCATTGGTTCAAATCCAATAATAGTTAAAATTGATCGAAACCCCTGCTTTTGCCAACATGACAGCAAAAGTTAAATATTTTTTTAATTAGTTATGTATTTATTTTTTATTTTTAAAATATATTATATCACAATTAATATTATATTATTATTTTATATAATATAATAAAAAATATAATTAATTTTTATTAAATCGATTAGATCAACAATTAAATGATTGAACTGACCAACAATAAGATCAATTTGATTATCAATACAACTCTAAAAATTTTAAAACCTAGGAATAAATTAAGAACCCCAGTAATTTAAACTGAAATTAATGGTCATTTTGCAACTTGAGTAATAGAATATTTTGCCATGCAAAACTTGTGTGACTTCTATAATTGATGTTTATAAATAAAGACACAATAAATGAGTATAGCTTCACTTTTTTACCCATCTAAAAATCTTATTCTTTGCTCTTTCATGTTGGCGAACATGTGCACTGACTTTTCATATGTTTAGTAAAATCCATTTTGATACATTAACTTTTATTTAATTGTTATATTGGTACATGAGGTTTTGATAATTGCTCAATTGATCCATGTTGAACAAATTTTTTCAAGGGTAGAAAAGACAAATCAATAGAAAATATATTCAAAATAAAATACAAAAACACATAAAATGTGAACCAAGGATAAGTTGACATGTGTCCTAATTGTAGTATTAAATAATTTTCCTTTAAATGATATAGAATACTCCTTGTATTTTTTGATAAATTTTCCCAATATTATTTCAATAGATTTCAGTTACTATCTCATTTATTTCTTATTTGAGTATGCAGTAAACTTTAAAAATTAATATTTGACAGGAACAAATTAAAGTATTTGAATTTAAACTAACTACAACATCATTCAAATTCTAATACACTTCGTTTATGGCTCAATATTAAAAGTTTAAATAAAGTAGATGAAATTTGATATTTTTTCTCTTAATGAAGTCATAAATTTGTGTAGAAAAAGCAATTTTTTTTTTTTAAGAAGTGATAAATTCTTTTATGCACTTTTTACAAAAAATCGATATTTTATTCTAGAATTTCATCTATGTGATGTAATTTACTTTTTGTTTTCTTTTTCTAGCGTTTATGTTTGATTTTTACTACTTTTATTGCAAGCTGGAAAATAAATGAGCGTGGAGGTAAACATATATAGCTTTTCTGGATATATAAAAATATATCAAAATCATATCTTAAAATGTACTTTTTTTGGGGATTAAAATTTATTTTCTTTCATTCAAAAGTTATAAAAGTATTATCATACTTCATGTGATCGTCTCTGAATATATATATATATATTTATGTATATATATAAATTCATTATAATAGTACATTAAAAGTGCAGAGTAGAGCATATTTATATTATGTGTATATATATATATATATATATGAGAAATAATAACATGAAAAACTTGAAGTAGAGCCATTATTATCCTTCCACCCTATCAAAAGTAATAATACATATTATACAACACTTATATTACTAGTCTACTATCTTAGAAATAATTAAGTGCAATGTCTTAGATAATTTTGCAATATAAAAATACTAAAATGGCGGCTGAATTATAGGATGAAAACTTCTAATTTTATGGTGTTTCAATCTTTTCCAGTTTGATATATAAGGGCCAAATTCATTTTTTCTAAAATTAAAACAAAGGGTAAAATAGTCTTCACAAGACAAACTAATCAAATTCAAGGTACTAATTGAGTTTTTTAAAAAATTCATGTACCAATGTGATAAATATATAAAAAGTTTACTTACCAATTTGTTTTTAATCCTTCCGACTGTCTTCTCTTGCATGCATTTTGAATCAGACCACGTTTTAACATGTGACATTTCAACAGTTAAAAAATAAGCACATAAATAAGCTGCTTTCTTAAATGTACGAAATCCAAATTTTTTAAGTTTGTAGAAATGAAAAAAGTTTCTTCAAAGTTGACGAGATAGGACATGTTTGGGACAGGCCGTGATCTTGCCAGGCGTTATTTCACTATTGTGAGTTGGATTCTTCAGGCAAAATTAAAATCCACACGTGTTAGCAGCATCTATAAGACTATATGACCTATTGGTAAAAGAATTGAAAAAAAATAAAAATAAAAAATGAAACTTATAGGGTAAGCAAAACCCTGAATTATTTCGCCTCTTTGACAGAGTTAGGAGGGTTGACGGTGGTTGCCGTCCTCGTTAACTCCATAAATTTTTTAATATTAGTATAAATTTTATACATGAAATTTATAATTAAAAATATCTTGTTATCTATTATTTTTTTAAAAAAATAAATTTCGTTTCTTTCAGTCCCTAAATATATTATTGCTTTTTTGGTGGCATATTGGTTCAGCAACTTGTGACTTTTTTCATAAGAGGAAGAGAAATTAGAATGTCAAATCCAGGTAATTAAGAGATAAACCTTCTAAAGCGGGTGTCATTTTCCAAATTGTATGCAACAAAATATAATTAAAATACAAAACGCGCTTTAGATTAAGCTTTTGCTCACCCATGATGTTAATACAATTAGCGCAAAAAAGTAGAATATTCTTACCTAAAGATGGCTGTCATTAAGTTGGTTTAGAATTATCGTGACAAATTTAATCGCATCTTTGACTAATTTTGTGGTATTGACTTTTGAGAACTTGAGAAATGGACTATATATAATTTTTTATTATAAATTTTGTTGTGTTCGTTGTTACATTATATTAATTATTCAATATATATAAAATTTTATTTATAAAATATATACACAATGACAATTAATATAAGAAAATGCAATATAATTTACAATAGAAATTTCTATAAAAAAAATAAACCAGTAAAAGTATTATTGATAGAAATGTTAGCGTGCTTAAGAATCTAAATTTTCTAATTATAACATATTTTGATACAACGCAATATTTTAGCTTTTGCTTTAGACACTTTATTGTAGGAATTTCTTGAAGCCCTTACTTTAATTTTAAAGAAAATAATTAAGTTGTTATCAGAAGTTCATTAATTATGAGGAAATTTTTTTTGATTAAAGTAACTAAAGCGCCTGTGAAAATACCCAATAATCTCTAACGTTGTGGCTTAATCGTGTAGTTATTCATAGGAATTAGATTCATGATGTACTTTTATCACTTTTTATAAGTATTTGTTAGTTTCAAGCTTCAATGATTAATCCCTAATTATTAGTTTCAAACTTCAAACCTAGGATCCATCAACAACTCGTGATTTTGAAAATTTTGGACTAATCAAGATTGGCTATGTTGGGATTCAGCTTCAACTCATGGGAACCAATGCATTTTATAAGATCCTATTCTGATTTTATGGTTTTTGAAAAATGAATTGCTGAATTTTATTTTTTGTAAAATTTGGGTTTTTTAATTTTTCTTTTTTTTATTTGATAGAAATATTTGGGTTCAACTTAAGTACATTACTTTGTAATAGTTATTATTTGGAGGTTTTCTGAACAAAAAGAAGATTATAAGAATTGATTTTGGCGCATAAAAAATTACTGCATGAGGCGCTTCACTATTGATTATTTTTCTTAAACAATAAAGTATTTTGGAGTGATGATGAGGTATTTTAAAGCGCTCGTATCAGTTACAGAAGTGTGTCAACCAGTATAAAAACATTAATTTTTATTAAATTAATGAGTGATGCGGATAAAAGATAGACAATAAATAAATTTACCCTTTTTTTAATTTTCATATAATTTATACCTTGAAGTCTTAATTTTATCTATAATATACAAAATAATAAAGTATTAGAAAGAAAGCTCTCAAGTTAGAAATCAATATGATAGGCAAATATAAAATATTAATGTAATTTAGTAATTTTGATGTAAATAATACATCCATCATTCTCTCGAGTAGAAAACATATTTATAGAACTTTTTCTTATCGGATTAGATTATCAATCTCTTAGAAAATTACTTTTTCAAGAATTATATATCAATAAAATTCTACTAATTATAAATTTAAAACATCTCATATTCATATTTATACTCAGTATATTTCATATGAGTTTAACTCATTCATGAGTAAGTCAATTCGACCAAAAAATATATAGACTTAATTACTAAAGTTAATTTAGACCATATCCAAAACCATATGATGTTGTTGTTCGTCCTTTTATAAGTATATATGCATAGTGAAGAGAATTTTTTTATAAATATCAAATGTGAATATATTAAACGATATGAATCATGAAAATCAACACAATAAATAGATGTAATGATATTTACCGTTATATATATATTAACATAGGACGCTAAAAAGAATTTTTCTATAAAAAAGGGTATGAAAGTGATGCAACTGATAAATATTACAAAGGGTAGAAACGATGCAAATAATTTATTCGAGGGGAGATCAAATGTATTTTATTTGAAAAAAACAAATTGATGGATTCCTGGATGTTGCCTCCAATTCGGTGGGTGGAACTCTGAATATTATATCTCAATAAGCTTTTTCAATAAGCATTTATTTTTATGATCCATATTCTAAGAAGTTGCCAATCTCGGACTAATTCTAAGGAGAATTGACCCAACCTTCAGTAAATTCTAGCATGATGAATAGCATCATGCAAGAATCGAACACACGATTCGTTTTGTTTTCTATAATGGTACAATCATCACACTAATAGGGTCCAGAAGTTGTCAATCTCGGACTAATCCTAAGGAGAACTGACCCAACCTTCAGTAAATTCAAGCATGACGAATAACATCATGCAAGGATCGAATACACGATTCGTTTTATTTCCTACCATATTACAATCACCACACTAATAGGGCCCAAATGGAGCCCAAGAGCATAACCCCCAACAAACACATTCACATAAGGTGAAAGTATTCCAAAAGAGATTCGAACCATCATCATTTACATTGGTACCCATAGCGCTTACCACAGCGCCAATTCATGTGCCTTTCATTAAACTTTAACGGTATGCTTTTGGTACCAAAAGCAAAATCAATATTAAGTCAAAATAAATTTCTATTTTTCATGGTGGTTAAAATGGTGTAATTCTAAGAGGCACACTACAAGAAAAAAGAGCATATATTAAAGATGAATTGTTGTTAAAATGTTTTATTGTGACGGCTAATCTGATTTCGAAAATTAATATACCTAAATTCGAATTGGAGAAACTTGATCTTAGGTATTTGAGTTCAGGGAGATCGAAAAGATACGAGGCATGCTGAGCTATCTAGAATGGCCCCCAATTGAAATCCATTCTTAAATTAGTTTAAATCATGAGATTGTTATGAACTATATAACAAAATGGACATAAAAAGTCAAGTTACTTTTTTACAATTAAAGAAATGAATATTTACAGTGGATGATGGTCCACATAATTTGTACATCATAAGATACAAGTATTACAATCTCATATGTTCAGAAATTTTATCAATTTTGATATTAACTACTCTAAACGAGGGTTCAATTTCGAATCGGATTGATATTCGTAAAAAAAAAAAAAAATTGTGTATCTTTAATGGTTTAGTTAGATTTAAGATGCCCAATCAAATCATAATCCTTTTTCCTAACCTTTTCACATTCCCTTAATTTAAAAAAGTATCAATTTATTCAATTCATCCAAATAAATCATCTAGACTAAAGCCCGTCACAAGGGGAGGCGTGGAGGCGCCTGATACAGGGCAAAAGACTCGCCCAACATAGAAAATTCTAAAGGAATAAAAAAATTGAATAAAAATGTGATAATTTTTCAAAATGATAGTGATGGTGCATTGAATCTGATCAGCAAAGTAAAAATTGTTTTCCTTTGCAATTCCAAAAGTTATACTTACTTATTAATGGTTTTTGACTGTTTTTCTCTCATATTCAGGCGCCACCACCTGGAATCTTCTGACTTTTATAACCCTCATTTTTAAGAAAAAGAATAGAAAAATCTTGGGGTGTTAATCTTCTTATAATTGTTACCATAAAATCGTCTTACGTTCGAACTACGAGTCAATTTTTTATTACAGATTATATTTTATCTTTCGTGGTATTCTCAATATCTAAAATATGAAGCATAACGTTACATCATTTGAAGTGAGGAAATAATTCTTCTTACTATTTTTCATAGGGAAATTCAAAATTTAAACATAACATTAGCGAAAAAATGAAGAATAAGTTAGAAGCTTCCTATTTTTGTATATACTCGATCTTTTCAAATTTATTATTTTTATTTTCTTTTTTAAGATATTTTAAAATAAAATTTTATTTTCTAAATTGAAAGTTTTTTTCCCTCAAAATTATCTTGTCGACTAAAGTCGTAATGTAATATTACTAATTTTTAATTATTAATTTTAAGAGAAATAGTGTGATAATATACGAAACTCTCATCTTAAATTTCATATTGGATTAAAATAAGACTATAATTTTGAGACGAGAGAGTATATTTTTTAAAAGGCCAAAGTCTGAATAAATCTTATTGTTATCTTCACTTTATAACTTTTTTAAATTTAAAAAGTTCAACTAGAAAATGGATAAGGCTATATCATTTTGCCATGTATGGTTGAAACTTAAAAAAGTATTTGGCCATCTTGAAGAAATCATACTTAAAAAGTATTTGTTAATTATGCTTATGGTTACACCACTACATGAGTGTGACATTATTATTATTTTTTAAAAATAAGATATTAAAAATACTTTATTTATGTATTTAACTAGAGAATGATTTTTTGCATTTTTTCGTAAATTTGTTTTAACTCATGATAAATTAAAAAGTAATCATACTTAAATATTTAAAGATGATATGTAACTGAAAAAAAAACAAGGAAAAATATATTACTGAGACAAAAGGAGGGGTACGGTTAGAAAAAGAAAGGGATAGAAGAAAAATGTGAAAATAGTGGAACATAAAACTTGTAAAAGAGGGCCACATACCAATTAATATCTCTTTCAATTATTATTGAAAAAAACTAAAAAGAATAGATTCAAGACGTATTCTCAAATTTTAGTAGGTGAAGCAGTCAAATGAACTTTCACCTCTTGAGAGATATAGTCAAAAATTTTAGATTGAGGGGTAAGATTGTTATTGTTTTTCAAAAAAAAAAAAGATAAAAAATATTTTTTATTTTTTAAAAATGATAATTTTTAATTTTTTTATATAAAATCTATATTAAATTTAAATTTTTATAAAATTGAAGAAAGTGGCGTTTTCTTCCACCTTTAGCTCTGTACCACCCCTCCCTCTTATTCTCTGGTGGCGAGAGAAAAAAATGAAAAAATTCAAGGAATAGTTCGATGATATTTTCACTGAGCAACAACACTATATACCCTCTTCTTGTCCTAGTAATTCCAGTTCCGCTACCCTATCTAGATTCCTAACCAACAATCAACTGACACCTATCACTTCCCAACGGTAAAAAGAATAGATCGATAAAATATACTTAGAACTCATCCCCTTCAAAATTTATTATGTCTTTTTTAAACATTTTAAAATAAGACTTTTGTAATTTTAATATTTTGAATTATTATTATTTTAATAGTAAAACCCATAAAACATCTCTTCATTATATTATTTTTTAAATTTAATATACATAAATCAAACTATTATTTTTTCATGTCAAATCAAATAAGAGTTGTTTTAATAGTTTTATACTAATTAACAGTGCTAAAATTGCAGGTTTGGTGAAATTAAGGTAAAAAATTATTTTTTGTCAGGATTTGAGTTCCATACATCGGATTCAGTGAAAAATTTGATGCCACTGTCACTGATTTTTGCTCCACACAGCTGGAGTTGTACGTTTGTGAAATTATTTCTCCACCCCACATGCCTCATCACTCTCTCTACCCAACAACCCCTCACGGGAGATTCCAAAGCCCTCAACTTTTTCCCCATTTTCTCCCTTTTTTTTTTTTTTGGGTATTTTCTTTCATTTTCTTGCGCTCCCTTCCCTTCTATAAATCAGGCCCCTCCCTTCTTTCCAAACCTCTTCTCTTCTCCTTTCTTTACTCCCTATAGGTTTTGGTTCTTTAGATTCTAGCTATACTGTTATTCTGCTTCTTTCTTGATTTTCCTTTTGTTTTCTTTTTCATATTTTTCATTTATTGGGGGAAGTTCTGCTTGTTTTTGGGTTTGGGATTTGATATCCATTTTAAAAATTCTTGAGATTTCTGGCTGTTACTCTGCCAAAATAGAGAGCAAAACTTTCTTAAAATCTTGTCACATACATAAAATATTGATGCTGCAGGAATTGTTCTTGATGTTTGAGATTCATGTCTCCTGTACTCAGTGAAATCCTCAGGTCCGGGTTTATGATCAATTCTTCCCTCAGGCGCAGGACACATCTTGTTCAATCTTTCTCAGTTGTCTTTCTCTACTGGTTCTACGTTTTTTCATAAACAACTTTTCCAAACAAGCCGTAAAGATATATATATATATATATATATACGCGTATTGTATACATAGATTTATATCCTAGGCGTAGGCCACATAATCTTGAAATAGCTATTTGATCCAAGAAATAAAACATAAATTTATATTATTGGTGACCCTTTTGGTGGAAATACATAAAAATGGCTTCTTCCAGCGGGAATTCCTCCGGTTCGCCACAGATTCAGAACTCCGGTTCGGAGGGAGATTTGCAGAACCTGATGGATCAGAGGAAGAGAAAGAGAATGCAGTCGAACCGTGAATCGGCAAGGCGATCCAGGATGAGAAAACAGAAGCATTTAGATGATCTGATGGCTCAGGTGACCCAGCTGAAGAAGGAAAACAGCCAGATTTTGACCAGCATGAATGTCACCACACAGCACTATGTGAATGTGGAGGCCGAGAACTCAGTCTTGAGGGCTCAGATGATGGAGCTCACCCAAAGACTCCACTCCCTGAATGAAATCTTGAATTACATCAACTCCTCCACCGCCGCCGCCGGCAGCTGCATGTTTGAGGCGGAGGAGTTTCAGCATCAGGGATTTGCTGATAGCTTCTTGAACAACCCATGGAACTTGATGGGGCTTAACCAACATCCCATTATGGCCTCAGCTGAGATGTTTGATTATTGATCATTAGTGGGATTTTGGGGATCAAGAAATGGTCAATGTCTTCTTGTCCATTTCATCTTGTATTGGTGGTGACGGTGTTTTCAGAATAGGAAAAAAAATAGTGGTTTGTCTCTGATTGTAATTTTTATTATTTAGTTCAATTAGCATCTGGGGTAAAAACGATTAATATCATATAAATAATATCATTATTAGTTTATGCCTTGAACTAGAACTAGAAAATCAGTCAAACAAGGGGTTTGTGGATTGGCTTCTTGGATTGTAAATGGGTCAGTACTTTGTAGTGATATTATATGAATGGCTGTGGATGTTAATCTCCCAAGTTGTATTCATGTTTAGGCATCCTCTATGCCTCAAACTGGTTTATTTTTAATATTTTTATTATTTTTAATGGATTGATTTAATTATAAAAAATGATGTTTCATTTGACTAATCTTGATTACATATAATTTCTAATATTTTTCTTAATAGTCAAACATGTATAAAAGAATTTCACTCATTTTATCTATTAACACGGTCAATTTCCTTTATATATTTTTTTTTGTATTTTCTAACTTTATATATAATGCTTTGAGAGACACATGTGATGTAACCATTTCTCAATACATGGTGCTTATTTGATGGATGGTTGGTACTTAATTTAACATTATGCTAATCAATGGCCATTATTTGTCAATTCCTTTTTTCATAAAAAAATAAATAAATAAAAGGACTATTCAATTAACACAAAAAATGTAATATAGGTGTCAATTTATTTCGAAGGAGAGGTGCTTAGAAATAATAGTCTTGGTTCAGTAGTAATCACATTCAATTTTCCATTTGCCCTTTTATTTTTTGTTTTAAGACCTATTTTAATGATTATGTAATTAAAAAAAAAAAAACAAACAAACAACGCAAGTGGGCAAGAAACCAAGAACCATATTGGATTCCCACCTAGACCCCATTCAACTGGGATTAATGAGCCAATTTCTACAGTTTGGATGTTGTACTGTAATTTTGCATTGAATTTTGTATCGCATATTGTGCATACATAATATATAATTATTTTTAATTATATATATATATATATATAAAGATATTTTATTTATATACTTTTCAGTGGTGTAACTAGCAGATTAACATCCCTAGCAACACAACCAAACACATTAATCATATTTTGCAGATTATTATGGCTTCATCACTAGCAGTGTGCATTAAATATATTGAGTTGTTACAACATAATCGTTATTTCTTTTTTAGAAAGACAAATATTTACAATCAATATATAATAATATATATGCAATCTGATGTGAAAAATACTAGAATTACTATTTTATTCTAAAAAAATTATAAAAAATGTCTAAAATATTCGGAGATCCGTGTATTTTTAGTGGAACCCAATCCAATTTGAACTCGAGGTCGGGTTGATTCGAACGATCAATCATTGATATGTGGGACTAATGGGACTAGCCAACTAACAAGGTTATGACATCCGGTCCTGATACTTAGCTGTCAAAGAGTAACTTTTATGGATTTGCACACTTTTTCGACATCTTAATTTGAACTAATTTAATTATCTGAGGGTTATAGTTGGAGTTACCCCAATAAACCTAACGTGTATTAGTCTCGAAATTAGTATATTAATTTTTCCCAAATCACAATCCCTTCTTCTTTTCTTTTTTTTTTTTTTTTTTCTATATTTGTAACATTAGTTCATAAAATGATTTCTTCATGCAATGAATTTTCATTTTGATGCCTATATATATATATATATGTACTCTATCTCTATCTTACCATAGGCCAAAAATAAAAACTAACAAATCAGTTATATCTTAAAAGGGAACATGACGGATGATTAAAAGTAGTATTCACGCTTTCTATCTTTAGAATTTAATTGCATGTTAAAAAATAAAATAGTTTTTAATATTTATACTCTTAATTTTTTAATGAACTTATTTCTGTATTGAGCATGGGATGATGAAAGCATGTGGGCATCCATTATTAAGGTAAAGCTGCTTGACGAGAATTAAGATTTATTTGTGTCCTTTTCTTGTTTCTTGTTTAGTGGAGAGTAAGTGGGTTCAGGTTGCTTTCATTCATATGACGTAACAATGTAAGTAAATATAAATTTGCGGTGGTAAAGTTTGCTAATTATATATTTTAATTTTTATATGATAATTAGAGGAGTTGGCTAGGGCACAAAACAAGCAAAGTAAACTGGTTTAGTTAATTGATATTAAATTATTCATGTAAGAATTAATATTGTAAATATACAATAAACACCCTTTATTAGGAGCTGGCTCAGCCTTGCTGGTAAGGATTGAGTAGTAAATTTATAGATTGAAATTGATAAATTGGTGATTTTTATTTCTTATTGGGTGATTATCTTTTTTGAGGATTTTTCATTTAATTTTTCTTTCAACTTGTAAAGCAAAAGATTTTTTTTGTTTTTTTGAGAAATAAAATAATTAATCAAGATATCTATCAATAATTAATTTAATATAACCTTAAAAAAATAATAATGCTGATATCAAATATAGAATAGACCAAATACCTACAAATTTGATGGGAGTTGAACCTAAAACCTTATATTTGTAAAGTCTTAACCCCTCATCCTCGACTGTTTGGACAAAACCTCATCGACAAAAATGACAAACTTAAAAGACAAGCATTAACATATCAATTATTCTAATTATGTGATTGTGGTGTATTATTATATTAGCGACCTCATTGTTCAGCATAAATAAACGACTTTAACAGCTTTATTTAATCTTTTGTCCTTCAAGTTGGTGCAATGTGACCGAATCTGTGACCTCACTGACATGGTTTAAAAATAAATAAATTGATAGACAATTATTTACAAATTGGATCAAAATTTGGTTAGCAACTTTTTGTTAGCCAGCTTTTTTCTTGTTACGACCAGATAGGATAAACAAATCGAGCCGAATCAAATATTATTTAAATTTATTTATATTTTTAGTGAATTTTAAAATTATATTTAAGTTTGATTTGATTTTTAATTGATTTAAACTTGACAAACTTTAATCGAGTTGAAGACGAATTGAGTTTGAATAGTTTGATTTTGTTATACATATTTTTTATTTTTTCACAAATCGAATGGAGTTCGAGTCGATATTTTTATCCAACGAGAAAAGTGTTGAAATTTAATTAGTTAAATTAACAAACCAAATTTAAATATGCTTTTAACAATTGATTTCGACTCTATTGATTAATATTAGTTGATGATGTTTTTAAAAAAGTGATTTGTGAATATGTTAGTCAATTATTGTATGGTATTAGCAAATAAAACATTGGTTAATTAAGGACAAACACAGTTTTACAGACGTCAGATCCCAAATTCATGGTTTGATTGAAGGCTTTTGCTTTGGAAAAAATAATGAAATGATTGAAAGGGATATTGTGAATATAATGTTGGACTAATTTGAGATGTCCACCACGAAACATTCTTCTTTTCTTTCTTTCTTTTTTTACTTCTCCTTCCTTTTGGATTAATTACAAAATTTACCTTGAAATTTAATCTTTTTATAGAAACTAACCCTCTAAATTTATAAATTATCAATATTTTCTTAAACTTTGTCTATATTTACAAGTATCCCTTCATAAATGTAATTTGCAATATGAAAATAAATATTAAGAAGGTATTTATAATTTATAAATTTGAAAAGGTATTTTTTATAAATAAATCAAACTTCATGAATGGTTTTTCTGATTAATATTTTTTTTTTCTAGATAGAGAACCTCAGTTGTATTGACTATTTGAAATAAATTTGATACTTTATATATAAAGGTTGTGTGAAACCCATTCCAAATGGATTTCTATATATGCAAATTCATTTGTGAAGACGTTATATGGTTGATAGTTATTTTTTAATGGATTCTCACATTTTATTTTGGAGAAGTGCAAATTGTTACTTTTAAATTTCTTTTCTTGTATTTTTACTAGATGGGGTATTAAAGTGTATTTGTACCAAACACATTTTAAAAAAAAAAAATCTATATAAAAAATCATCCTATAAATGAACTTCCATTTCAAAAAGGCTTCCGGAGCGGCCCAACATACACCATTGGCCCATCCTATCCTAATTCATTTTGATGATCTAAAAAATCTTGACTACTTGAAAACAACATCAATGTTACAACACTAAAATTCCATTATTATTATTATTATTACTACTACAAAAAAAGTATCGATTTTTTTTAATAGTTTCTTGAATGTAGTTATAAATATAATAAAAACATGAAGTAAATGTGGAAAATCGAAACACATTCACGACTATATTAGTCTAAATATTTCCTTTTGCGTTTTCCATAGAAACCAAATGGTCTAATTAATATGAGTTTATTTTTCAATTAATGATTTATATCATATATTATAATCATAGAGTAAATATTTTAGCCCAATCTCAAACTGTATGTGAATTTACATTTGTAATGTGGCCTGTGCTTAATTTAGAAGAAGGCCGGCCCAGTTCGTTCAGTGTTAACTGTCAGTTTTTATTATGTGTACCAAAAGCAGGCCGGCCCAGTTTCACCCATTTAGGCTTTATCGATGAGAACTGGCCCATAATATATTAATCCGTAATTGATGAATTATTTTTATTTATTTTTTCCTTCTTTAGGAAAGGGTAGATAACGATCCTCATTTTTTCTTGCATTCCAATTTTAAATATGTGGTAAAAATTAAAGGTAGTTTAGAAAATCCATATTTGAACATTAAACTATGAGAATGAAGAGCAACTGTTTAAAAATTATTCTAAAAGAGTTACACACGAAATAAAAAAAATTCTGAATTCTTACATTCCAAGAAGTCTCAAAATTCATGGACTTCTTGTGCAACATTACATTGTCATCGACTTACCTGATGAAAATTGTCAATTACTGAAGATCTAACTAGCTTTATTCTAAGTTTCATTATTTCGGATTTAGCATATTATTTTTGACCTTTCTTCCTAATTTATGTTTAGCCAGGGCCAGTTTTCATAGAAGATAGAACCTCCTCAATGAATTCCTCTAATTCTTGATCCCTGCCAACCTTCATTAATTGGCATTAAATCACAAAAAGGACCACGCATGGAGGTCAGATTTGTTGACATTGATATTTTTAGTCCTATAAATTTATCAAAAATGGCAATTTTGGTACTCATGTATGGACTATGTACTGGTTTCAATGCCAACATTGAAAAATCCTCAATTATACTGATCACATGACTTTTTTGGGCGAGATTCAATATTTGGACTAAATTTATCCTCAAATTGCATAAGAAATAAAAATTAATGTATTTCAATTGACAATAACTATTCTTAAAGGAAGATAAATATCAATTCCCTAGTTATACGATGGGAAATTACATTTGACTTTCGAGTTTAGCCGATTATTTTGACCTTTCTTCCTAGTTTATGTTTAGCCAAGGCCAGTTTTCATAATAGATAGAACCTGCTCAATTAATTCATCTAATTCTTGATCCCTGCCAACCTCCATGAATTGGCATTAAATCAAACACCATCTGGAAGGACCACGCATGCATGCAGGCCAGATACATGGAGATTAGATAAAGAAACGTTTATAGCTACGTTCAAACGATGTAATTTGCTTTCTTAACAGGTCATGTTCTTGCAAACACTTCAACTACTCATTAAAGAATACAGACAGCTATTGTGTTGTTGCCGAGGGACATACTCTGACATACTACAATAACTATGCATTAATTGACTCCATTATGTTGATGGAGAAAACAACATGCCTGTGTGTGAGGGCAGGTGGGGGGTTGCGTGGGTGGGGGTCTTGACTAGTCCAGTATTTTTGGTTTATGAACTTCAATATTGTTTTCTTCTTCCTTCGCTGCAATTACAATAGACTTATACCTACTTTGCGTATTTAGGTAGGTTTACACATAAGCTGAAAGAATAATAAATTATATATGTTTGAATGCTCTGGCAACCAACCCCACCCTACCTACAAATTAAGATGCGCCAAACATCAATGATCCTTTTTCTGTACTACTTTGGTCTCAGTATTTCATAAAAGCTCACAAGTTTGAAACATTTTTGGGGTGCAAGAATCGGAGCAGATGGAGGATTATGTGGTAAACTTGATTGTGTTTGGTGTAATCTCATGGACAACCTTGTTTTTGGTAACAAGAAAGGTGTTTCCAAAGCGTTCTTTCGATTTCTGCAACCGCATTGTTTCGACGGTGCATGCGTCTTTAGCAGTGGTTTTGGCATCTCTTTCAGTCCAAGACTGGAGCTGCCCAGTTTGCCCATTAGCTTCAAAATCTTCTCATAAGCAGGTATTTATGCATCTTGTTTCTGGATTTTGTTCTGGGGTTTTTCCTTCCTTTTTCTTTTTTCCATTTTTTTTTTGGGGTGGGAGTGGTGGGGTGGGGTTGGGAAGGGGGTTCACTCCCTGTATTGGATGCAGATGGATGAGTTGGTTTCTTCACATTTGATCAGGCTCTATTAAATTTGAGTTTTTAACTTTCTAAGAGGTGAATAATCATGCTCCATTCAGCAAGAAGTAAAAAAAAAAATGGTGATAATGGAAAATATGACACAAAATTAGGAATTGCAAAAGCTGAAGGAGAGGCACAAGTCAAGTAGCAAAAGTTTAGTCCCAAAGCAACTAAGATATAGATCTTGGATTGGAGTCTCACTAAAATTTGAAATATTTTTTGAAATTCCCCATGTATATTGGCAGAAATGAGTACTTAAATGTGATTCTTGGACATGGAACAGATGCAAACAATGGCATTATCTGTAGCATATCTGATATACGATTTAGTGTGCTGCCTATTTGACAAGCAAGTCAAGCTTGATAACACCATTCATCACCTGGTTAGCATTGTTGGGCTTGTGGCTGGACTTGCTTATCAAAGGGTAAAATTTTAATTTTCTCTATTTTTTACTTTTATTTTTTTCTTCAAAAAGAAGCATTATAAACTTTAATGGGCTTTTCATTTTTTGAGTTTTGGGCTTCTGAATTGGTCTATGATGAATGTAGTGTGGATCAGAAATGGTAGCAGCCTTGTGGATTACAGAAATCTCCAGCCCATTCCTCCACTTAAGGGAGCTTCTTAAAGAGCTTGGATACAGGGACACTGACCTCAATTTCGCTGCTGATGTTAGTTTTTTTTTTTTTAAAACATGAATTTGATTTATTCTTTTTTTCTTGTTGAGAATCTTTCTTTTTAACATGAATTAAAATCAGTAACTCCTTGCATGAATGGAAATATTAATTGTTAATTTAATTTTTTATTTGAACTTTTAATTCTAAAAGTCTTTTGAAATGTAGTAGTTTTTGGTACGATAATTGAATAAACTCCATTTATTGTTCCCAATTGAGATTCCAAGTACTATCGATTCATCAAAGTAACAATTTCATTCATTTTCAGAAACTATATACTGTTTTCCTAGTTTACAAGTTTCAAATATTGCTAATTCTATACCAAATATATCGCTTTAAGACAAATATTTTTTTGCTTTATACATCTATTTTATTAGTTTCTCATGATACTCAATTAAATTCAAAAATAAAAAATGATGGAAGTTAATTTCTATATATGTATTTTTATTTCTCCCTCTCTCTCTCTCTCTCTCTCTCTCACACACACACACACACACACACACTAAAATAGCTTTATTTTCACTGGAATGAAACTACATTAAGTGCAGTTTGGTGTTTGGTTTTGCAGATTGCTTTTGCAGTCATCTTCACATTTGCAAGGATGATCGGTGGACCTTATCTCACTTATGTCACTCTATCTGCTCATAACCCACTTCTGATTAAGGTAATCCACTTCTAATAAGCCGTATTATGGACGCAATAATCAATCTGAAAAACTGGAATTTTACTTGAAATAGTTAGGATCATTAATAAAATGATTTTTTTTGAATTTTCACTTGTTCTGTGATGAAAGTGACAAGATTTTATACTTTTTATTATTGTATTTTTTTTTTATCATAATACACATTAAAGAATTATAAATAATACACAAAGTTTGGCTTTTTTGGATATTTTGGAATTGGCAGGCAATGGCTTTGGGGCTACAGCTTGTGAGTGCATTCTGGTTCTACAAGATTGCAAGGATGGTGATGTACAAATTGGCTAAAAGGTCCTCACCCGTCAAAATCACCAAAAACCATTGACATAGATATCTGCTTTGTATGCCCCATTCATCAATGGAAAGAGAAAATCTTGATCGAGGTCATCTCACCAATACTAGTAGTATTTTCTAAATTCAGAAAGTAGAAGGGAGTAAAAATTGGTTATATTATACATTTATTTATGTCATGATTGATAATAAAGTGTTTGTTCAAATTGAACAACGTCACACCAATTTTGTTAAGATTGGCAAGGTAAACAGGTCTTGATACAAGGTAAATCACATTTCAAGTGGTATAAATTTCTACAAGATTTTCAATTAACTATACCAAAAGAGAGAAAAGAGACATATATGGATACCAAAACAACCTAATAATAACACAGGCATGCTCAATAATTCCCGCAAGTACTTCATGCAGCCAAATTCTCCTTTGGAATCATGCCAACTATCATTATATGATACAAAACAAGGCGATGGCCGTAAGCAGCTCTCTTATATACTAACTCATCCAAAAAATAATAATGAAAATTACCATAAACAGACTTTGTACTTTGTGGATAGTAGGTAATATTTACATATTTTTGGGGTTATTGAGGAGAAAAGAAGAGAGATTAATTCTATATATCATATTTTTGCAAACTAAAATTTCTCGCTGGTACCTGCATCCTGCCTTCCTGGATATTGGGCCTTAATCTCTGCCTTTTGCAAAACTTCCTTCAGAACCAAGGATATTCTGTGTGACATATGGTGTTCAAGAAACATCTCTTTGACCCCATCGCGTAACCCTTCCTTCCCATTGTCCTCCTCATCTACATTGGTGGCTCGTTGAATAATATTGTTCGTTTCAAATCTTCTATTTCAAATTTGTTCACATCATAAATAAATACAAAATAAATATTTGATTGTGGATCAAATACAATCAAATCACTTATACTTGAGTATATCCATGAACTGCAATATATAATGAAACACAAATTAAAATTTATGCGTATATCCATGAATTTTAATATATAATGAAACACAAATTGAAACAAAAAATTTAAAATGAAAATTTTCTCGCTCTGAAAAAAAAGATAGTGTTGCTTAATTCATACAGGAAGTTTAGCAACATTAAACTCTTGAACCAGACAATCAAGCAAAATACCTCAACGCCACAAATGAAAATTTTCTCGCTCTGAAAAATAAGATAGTGTAGCTTAATTCATACAAGAAGTTTAGCAACATTAAACTCTTGAACCAGACAATCAAGCAAAATACCTCAACGCCACAAATTCCACATTTCTCTCTCTCATTCACTTCAATATACGCTCCAACATAAGTAAAGAATATGAACAGTAAAATACTAAAAATCTCTCAATCCCATCTGACAGAATAGTAACTGCGTTACTCATCAAAGCTGTTAAAAAGTTTATCTTTTTGTAAAATGCCCATTATTCCATCATGTTTTCCTTAATCCTACTACCAACGAAACTGGATTTGTAAAAAAAGATAGAGCGAGTGGAGCTCAAACTTAGTCGTACCGGAAAGCGGGATCTCGTGGGCAGCCAAGAGCACAAGCTGCGATTTCATGAAACTGAGCAGACTTTGTCCGTTCTCAGCATTGCTAATCTCTGAGTCGAAAGAGTGAATTTAGGATTTGAAATTGGTGTAATTGTGAGAGTTGAAGGAATTGGACGAGGTTCCGATGAAGAAAGCAATGGCGGTGGAGAGTGCGATGCCTAGTGATATCATCAAGGCCATCTCTTCTGGACAGAAATCAACCCACTCGTCCAATGCTTCGATATTGTTTGTGTATGTTTAGGCGTAGATGATAGAAGAATTAAACATGAAATACAATGTGTATTTTAGGGCACCAATTGGAGAAAACTTTTCACTCAATTTCCGGTGCTTATGGCCTCAAACGACATCGTTCAGTCCCTTACTAAAAAGTCTTCCAAATAGGCATTGGCTAGTTTTTTCCATTTAATTTTTCATAAATAAAAAAATTCTACTACAAACTCGACTCGATGGTTTAGTTAAATAATTGAAACCTAGAACAACCTAGAACAACTCTTGTTAACTAATACCGTAGTTTTTTGAGACTCATTTAAAGTATGATTATAACTTAGAATACACTTGAAAAAAAAATGAATAGAAAAATAGTTGTTCAAGACTTAAAACAATTTATTTACTGGCTATTTTGTATGTGAAAAATATCTACATATGCTCGTTGTGTACAATAATAAGTACGTACATTGACTACTTATATAATTCAACTTAAATGAACGTATATTTTCAATTTATTCAAAATATGTATAAAAAAAATATTTTTCAAAATTCATAAGCACATACTATATATATCATAGAGTTTTTACTCCTTACTAGGGATATGATGACAATCTCTAATTTTCTTAAAAAACTATGGATTGGTTTAATATATTCAAGAATATGAATTGCAAATATTTTTTTTTTTAAATCAAAGAAGGTAATCAAAATGTGATCAGAAATGAAATATAGTATTAGTATTTAGTTAATCCTTCGAAACAACATAATGAGGCTATGCGGTCTTTTATGCGCCTTTGGATTTGCCATTTATTAAATTCGGATAAAAGAAAAATTAAATTGGCAAAAATAGTATTTAACTAAAATATACAGACAAGGTGAAAAGCTTTGAAATGCCAATGTGCTTATTACATGCATTAATTGGAATTGTAGGGAAAAAAAAAAAAAAAAGAGCATGTTGAAACACACATAAAATCACATACATATGTAGCAAACTTCAGGTGTCTAACTGAGTAAAAATTTTCAGTTCAGCCTACGACAGTTTTTCCTGATTTCTCCTTGGGAACCAAGAAGAGGACTAATGTTTCCCATTTTAACCATAGAATTTGCAAATTGGTGGAAGAAAAGAGCCTCATTTTCTGCATAGCTTCTAACCAGTTCCATGGTTTTTCGGACGTTCCCGGTGAGCAAAACTTCGTCTGAATTGAGAAGGCCTTTGCCCCATAATATCAGCTTGAAGTACTTGTTATCAAATTTCACGGGGGATGAAAAATCAAGAGGTGAAATGTTGTTGTCACCACCAACTTTAGGGCAAACTGTTTTGAGGCCATTGTAGTAGTTTCTCTCCAGGGTTACATCTGGTTGGTTGTTCCCATTTTGGTTGTACAGCCTTTGTCTGAATGTCACACATCTTGCCACTCCTATGCTATGTCCTCCTGCAATATTATACATAAAATGCTTAACAGCATCATCTGGTCATTCAATTCTGGACTTTTATATCCCTATTTATGGAAAGGGGAAATATTTAGAGAAAGAATTTACCAGAAAGAGCAACAAGATCTTCTTCATCAAGGCCTTGGCGACTGAACAGATTGATAAGGGTTTGAATGGTGGAATTAGGAGCTGGAATATCAGTGTTTGATTTGCTGAGACTTGCTGTTCTTGAGTCCCTTCTCCCTAATGGCACTTCCCAATGCGGTCCACCACTCTGCGTGCATCATCATATTAATCAATTACTTGCCCTTATCGTGAAATTGATGTCGTAGCACAAATCATTCTATAAATTTATGTGGGAGAATGTTATTTGCTTTTTTCTATATTGTTAGAGTTACTAAATGAGTGATCATCTAATATAGTGTTATAGCCCCTTAGACAAGAAGTTTTAGAAAGCGAATGCAGCCTCATGTGGTCATTCAATAATAACAGTAACAGTTTCTGATCTTGTTGATTTGAAGAAGGAAATTTATTAAGGTTTAGAAAGAGCTTACTAGTACAATAGAATCCCTGGCAGCAAGAGCAAGAATGTCTGCACATGAAACAGTATGTGGGCAGACTTGTTCCAGTTTAGCTTTGATTTCATCAATCACTTCAAATCCCCTGAGGGAATTTTTGTTTGGTCCTGAGTTCTTTTCGCTCACTATTTTCGTGCTATCATCTAGCAATACTGATGCATCACAACCCTGCATAAAAGAACAAAATTTAAGCCCAACAACTTACAAAAATGTTAAAAAAAAAAAAAAATAGAAAATCAGTCCTAAATCTTGTTTTATATAAGGACAATAATTCATTAGACATAGTAATGTACATTGTCTGAATGTCATATGCTCCAACTAATCCTCAATTGGAGCAAAAGATTAATAAAAATGGGTTAGAAGAAGAACCTATTTTGAGATAAAAGAAAAATGAATTCATAAGCCACAAAACTGTGGCATGGGCCAAAGAAAATGACCTACTATTAAGTACCATTAAATTTGATCACATAAATAGTTTTTCCATATGAAAATCCTACTAAGAATACCTGCACAAAGCAATCATGAAAGTGGAGCCTGAGCAAAGAGGCAGCCATTCTTGAATTTTTGGTAATGGCATTTTCCAATACAGACATTATGATCTCATTAGCTTGTGGGCATGAAAACTGGTAGAACTCAGGGGTAAGGCCCGAGTAGCCTCCCCCGCCCCGACCCAAACCTGAACCCGGGAAAGCTTCTGATAGAGAGCAACAGAGGAAAGCCACTGCCAAGAGGCTCCAAATGACCTTGAGAGAAGCCATTTCTGACTCAAAAGACTGTGAAATACGCGTTTTTGTGTTCGCCTGATGATTTCTTGATGAAGTTTCTCTGAAGCATTGCTGGATTTATATTGAGCTCAATTGGACAGTATCAACTGCTCTGGTATGTTGTACCAAATCCTCTTAGTGCTGCTACAATATATGCCTATTGTGGATATTGTGCGACCATGTCAACTTGATAGTGCATATGACCGAGAGTTTGAATATAGGGACAATGATTCTGGTTTTAGTTTCACCTGCTCCATGAATTGAATGGAACAATATGTCAGCCACGTTTCTGTTACAATAAATCTTTTTAGACTTGGCTAGATTTGGGGTTTTGCTTTACAGATTATTTCCATGGTCATGTTAATTATTGAAGTGGGATGGATTAATGATTTTTCTTTCTTTCTTTTTTTGTTCTGGTCCGGATGACAAACATCCGTTTAATAGGTATTGTATATTTCGACCGAAACCACAAGTATAGTCTCACGATTTTATTATGAAATTATGAAAAAAAACGTTTGTAGGAAAAAGATTGACCCTCACTTGTGAGCCAAAAACCAACCGCATAATCATTTGATCTGGGAAATATCACTCCCCAAACAGTCATTTTCCGGGGGTGTTGGCAACTTCAGAAGTGGTAAAAGTTCTTGTAATAAAGCAATGCTTCTCTGAGATTAATTCTAGGAAAAGACTGAGAGAAATATTAAAATACCTGAACTGACAGGATTTAGCTAGCTTAAGGATAAACCAGAAATATATATAGAGATTGGGTTTTGAATAGCAAATGACTAGACTAGGACGGCGAAAATCTATATAGGTTTGTTTGAATCCCGGATTCAATGAAGGAAAATGAAAGAAAATGCGAAAATCAAAAGTGATTTCCATCTGTACTTTTTCCTTTGTGCCAATTTAGACGTCAATTTTATTCCAGGAGTTGTTAAATATGTTGGAATATTATATCGAAATAGTGTATAAATTAGCAAACTTTTCATTATTTATGTTTGTAATACATCCTATCTTTTTTTTCTTCTTTTTTTTTTTTTCTAAAAAACCAAAGAAATAAGAAGCTTTTTTCTTTATGTTGTTCCAGAGGAACATAACAAGCTTGAAAAAAAAATTACTATATACAAAGTGGTAAAAAATTAAGCTTGAGTTAAAATCCCATCAAAATGTGGGTCTTTCTTATCTGCGAGACTTCCGATTCAGTGTTTTGTGTTGCTACTGGATAATTGATACTTCCGCACCCTCTAAATATACTCCATTTGTACCTTGTACCTTTAAATTAGAATTTGACATTTTGCATCAAAGTTTTGGCAACGTCCACCCCGACTCACGTGGAAATTTCCACATGAAAAAATTTCCTTGACCCTTTTGCTTTTGCATCACTCCCCTATTTTACTCAACAACTCCAAAAAGGAAAATTTTCCTTTTTCTGCTAAGTGGACCGATTTCCTTCCTCAAAATCTCTTAGGTTGTATTTGAATTAAAAGATTTAGATTTAAAAATAAAATTTAAAAAAAAAAAATAAATGATGAATTTAAAATTCATCATATTAATTCAAAAATAATTTAAAATAAAAGTTCAAAAATTTAAAATTTATTATTTCATAACATTATTCAAACAAGTTCAATAAATTTATTATTATGACTTAGTTTTAAATCCATCTTCATAAAATGCAGCCTTATTTTCCCTTTTTTTCTTATGCAATATTCTTTGGCCTCACCTTTTATAATGGGGTCAAATTTCGATTCGATTTTTTCGTAAAAAAATAAAAAAAAAAATGAGTTTTAAATGTGCAAACTTGTCATGGTAGCATTCTCCATTGCCCATAACAGAAGGTGTAATATTGATGCAGTGGGTGTGGGTGAAATAGTAGTGCAATCATAGTTTTCTCGTCAGCCCTTGAACTGATCAGACATGTTTGCCTCAAGTAGATGCATGCACGAGAATCAGCTGAGAGCTTTAAACATTGCGGAAACCAACTTCCCAACTACATTTGGTTTTGATACTTTGATTTCTTGCCTGAATTTTCACAACTGTGTCAATATTCCTCAATTGACTCAAATAATCAAAAATTATAAAAGACTGACATCAATTTACTTTTGGAGATATTTGTTATGTCTGCATCTTTTAAATAATTATAGCACACAGTCGAATACATTTTTCGCTTTTATTTAACAATATTGCAATAGGTATGAAGATCAAATGGCATCTGCTTACACTATTTTTCTTTCACGACTTATTTATGTACACATTTTTGGTTCGAGTATAATATATATATATATATATATATATATATATGCCTCCTTGTATCACAAGTATCATGTATTCTGAATTAATATACATAAAAATGTCATGCACTTTTGAATAGTAGAATATAGCTAACTCCATAAATTCTAGTTTCCCTGAGAAATGGGACAGAGTTGTAAGCAATATATACTACTGAACATAAAAAAATGAGACACCAAATCTATCAAATTTGTTTTTAATTAATACTTTTTATTTAACATGTATGAGCATGAATAAGACTCAGCTGCACATATCGGAATTTCATGTATTAATAACTGGAACTCTGAACTTATTTGCCAAAAATGTTATTGTAATGATTTATAAATGTTATATTGCATCTAGAAAAGGTTCTTGCAAATATTTTTACTTAGGTTATAAATTTATGTTGTCATAACAAGAATATCTTCATGTACTTTTATTATAATTGTGTTGGAGAAGAGGAAGGTATTCATTCAAAACCACTAACTTCTTGATAACATTCCTCTCATCTCCTTCCATTCTGAAGCTAGTGTGGCATCGCCTATTTTAAGGGTGCAAAATGTCAAAATTTTAATTTAAGGGTGTAAGGTGCAAATAAAGCGTATTTAAGAAGTGCAAAATGATAATTATCCTGTTGCTACACTTATTTTAAATGACCATGAGCAAGGCATTCCCTTTTCCATAGATGGATATTTATGAATGTCTAACGGAAACAACATTGTTAAACTTAAACCAGAGGCATTGTTTAAGTGGTAATGTTGAGTTCTTGAAATTATGAGGTACTTGAAAAAAGAACATCACAAATACAAGGAAAATAGGGACAAAAATAAGGATTTTAAGTTGGCGAAGAATAAAGTTTTGAGAATGCATGGCATTCTTAAAACCCTAAGAAACATTTTTTATGTAATTGATCATTTCTGTCAATTAAATTTTTTTTTTAATTTTTCAATTCTCTGAAAAAACTTCAGGTATGGGTGAGGCCCTTAAATTGATGAATGAATTTTCATCCAGAATCATAAGGCCTGGTTGGAACTTGGAAGATGAGGCCTTACTACATTCATTTCCATTTTCTCAAGAAAGTTCACAATTTTAAAAGAAGGAAATATAACCAAAGAACAGTATGAAACCATGATGAAATTGTTTCAGTTCATCATCAAATAAAATAATTTCTGGAAGCATGAGGAATAGAGAAAAACTAAAGAAATGGTTCAATCTCAAGAATATATGATTGCATTTTTAAGTGAACTTGGAAAAGAGTTGACAGAATCTTCACTAACTGTGCCTTGATTGCTATGTAGATCATAAGATAATCTCTCAATTTGTTTTGATCCATAACAGCAATGGTAGGAGGAAGTAGAAATCTTCCAATTTTGTGCAAAAGACAAGAAAAAAGATTTTGAGCTCAAGTTCATCAGCATCAATCAATTTAAGTCCTCTGCAGAGTCCCCTACTCCTTCCCTTGTTGAACTGCTTGTCAACAGTTGATCTGACTCAGTCGACGACTCTGCAAATTCCTCTTTGTACATTTCCTCTATCATTGGCTTCCAGAGTCGAACTCGTGCATTTATAAACCAATTAGAAACCTGAAATAATTTCATTTCACAGGACCAAACTTTGATATATAATCAGAAAATGCAATCCAATGGAAATCATGTTAAAAGCAAAGTTCAATTTCAATGGAAAAAAAAATTTACTTGGTTCTTTGATAATCCTGTCTGGGATGCCAGCATGAGCTTTTCAGAGTCATTGGGGTAACTGAAATGATAAAATAAAACATTAGTGAATGCCAATGTATTTGCTAAACATTGGAATTATCAGTAGAATCAAAGTGCATACGGATGCAGAAAGTGTTCGAAAAGCCAAGCACGAAGAATTGTCACAGAAGTCTCTGGTAGTCCTCTGATTGGCCTCCATGCTTGACGCGAATTGTGCATAAGTCCAAGCTGTTGAAGGGAAATCCGATTTTGCCTAGCCTCTTGATCAAACAGACTTAGTTGAGATAATCTTGAGCTGATCTTGGGCATTTCTTTTTCGATCTTTTGTTTCGTGACACGAATTTGAGATACTATAGCATTTCTTAAGCTGCAAAAGTGTTTGGACATGGCCTGAAGTGCAAGGGCAGTGTAAGATTTTCCAGCTCCTAAACCTGCTATCATCTCAAATGATGAGACCAATTCCTCCATATGATGATAATACTCCTCATATCTTCTCTCCACCTGTATATCAAACATTAAAGCAAGACTTAAGAACTCAGGCTAAAATGCTACAGAAAAAGGGGAACAAAAATGATTTGAGTTTATTGAATTTAACCTCCTCCAGCAAGGCAAGTAGCTTTAGAAGGTTAATATACAATTCACTGTTGGAAAACTCTGCTTTGAGCTCGGAGGAAAGCCCGTAAGATCCTTTTCTGCTGCCATGGGATAATTTCTCCACGTATTTCTGGTTGCTTGCATCAATTTCCTTGCCTCCAATACTAACCATTTCTTGAAGAATTGATTGAGCTGGTTTTAAGTATTTCGAGCTTCCAATTGCAGCAGCGAATGATTCAGTTCCGTAGGAAGTCGAGCAAGATTGATTCAAGGAAGCTGCAGATGGAGCAAAAGCATTTCCAGCAAAGGAATAATCGTTTATCACACGGTCAAGTCCGGTATTACAAGATTCTCTTGTTGCTTCTCCAGAAATTAGGTAACCATGATTAAGAAGACTTGAATTTAAGGGCCTTTGCCTGCATGGGACAGAGCCTAAAGACAGTGAAAGCCTCTGGGCTGGGTGAGCTGCCTCATTTGATGTTCCAAGAAGATCCATTAGACGCCTATCGTGGCTGATATCAGATTCATCTGATAGGTGAGGGGCATGAACAAGGTCTACAGATCTAGACATTCTGTCTCCAAGACACTGAATGCTTAGAGGCAGAGAATGGGGATAAGGGCTATTGGAAACTGAATCTGTTCCATAAGCATCAAAATGCTGGTTTCCAAACTGGTTTTGATTAGCTATGGAGTTTGAGATGATGAATTGGTGCAGAATACTTGAATTCGAGTTTGAGGGTGAATCTTCTGAAACCATAGTTAAAAAAGTGGAAGTGGACTGCTGTCAAAGATTTTGTGCTTATATATGCAGTTTTTGCAGGCACTTGGCTTTTAAAATTGGGTCTTGATCAGAAAACTTTCTAGACAATCAGGAATACAACAATTTCTTGTTCTTGGGGAGGCGAAAATTGACTAACAAAGGCTTGTCAAAAGATAGAAGAAAATGAGCTTTGAGTGATAGGTAAATGGTAAGCAAAAAACCATGGTTTGAATACTGACCAGAAATTAATAGGAACAAATGCAAGTCTTCAAAGTAAGCCAAGGCAGTCGAGACATGACCCAAGAACTGGTAAATTCGAATTTCTGCACCAACATCTTAAGGACTGAATCAAGGTCTGGAAGAAGATTTTATTAACAATGTAGATGAGATGAACAATCAAGATTCATTTTCATACCGAAAGGGAAAGACTTGTTACTAGTAAACCTCCTGATGTAAATGCAAGTACAAAATGACGACAGAAATCATTCATCTTTGCTCATAAATCAAAATCATTCTTCAGTAAAAGATAGATTGCAAGCAGAAATTGGCTAAAAAGTGTATAGGCAGAGGTCAGGGGTAAAGAGGAGGAGGTAATTTGTGAAGTGAAATTGAAGGAAAGGTCTCTATGATAATATTAATTCTTGTTCAACTAAGTTTAGACCCTGATAAAGATAATTAAAGAACTTGCAGAATTAGCTGAGCGATACACCAGTTTACAAGTGTTAGGACAAACATACCTTCTTAACTTGATAATAGTTCATTCAAGGAGGAAAGCAAAGATTCTCTCTTATGTTGTCTTCTTTTCTTTTTCTGAAGTCTAGGGTACCCTATGTCAGCAAGATGAAAGCTATAAAAGCTGTATAAAAGAGCCCTGCAACCTTCTGTAAAGAAGCATAGCTATTAACCAAGTGAAAATGCTGAAAATGACATGGGGAAAATGGTCCCCCTCCCCTCTTCTTCCCTGACTACAAAACAACAAGGTAAAGTATCAACCTTTCAGCTTTAATGCCTGCTGCCACATTTCTTTGGGACACTCAAAAAGCACTTTCAGCCTAAACTTCTCTCTCTTACTATTCACATAGCAGAAAAGAGCCAATATGATAAATTTTGTTTCTGCTGAAATGGGATTTCTGCCATCTGAAAAAAGGCAAGGAAAAAGTAGACTGTCTTTTGCACACTCCCAGTTTTAACACTGTCTGATTGTGAATCTGTAAACATTTGGGAATATCTAGACTTTATTATCTTAGCTGTTGTTATCATTCATGCAGATGTTGAAAGGACACTGTATTCACAATTGATCAATAGAAAATACAGGAAAACAAACTAGATATAGGGCTTCTCATGCTTATGAACTGGCTTTATTTAGTGAGATGGCCTGGTTAGTTTAGATTCTGTGATAATGATTTCCATTTTTGTACCCTTGACGCATCCCAGTTGTCACTCTCTGATTTTGTAGGTTTGTTGGCCAATTAAACCCAAGGCCCACTCACTGATTAAAGTTTCTGTACAATCTGAATGGCCTAGAGAACTTCAAAAGGAAAGTTATGTTTCTTGGCTCATCCATCACATTTCCTTGCCAAGATTCAATTTGCACCCCAATAATCCAACTTAAGAAGAAGATGAAACCATTAAGCATCATGAAAGTGAAAAATCTTATGTTCAGATACTATGCATTCAAACCTTTATTAGAACCAATTGATGAACATGATAAATGGAACGTTCCGTTTGCAGTTTTTCTCTCTCATAGTGACATTTATATTCATGTAAATGTTCAAAAGCCATAACCATTTTGTCAAAATTCGGTGTATGATTGGTTTTCTTTCAATTTCCTAACAAGTTACTGAGCCTTTAGCAGTTTACAAATGCTGCAGAGCAAGCACCACAACTCTACACTACTAATTTTAGCAACTTGGACAGACAATCAAGTACACTCCAACTAGCCCAACAAACCTACAAAATCTTGAGGTTTAACAACAAAATTTAGATGTGATTTCGCAGACAAGATGAGAAATGACCACTATTTAACTTTTCTTTTTCTTTTGTGGGGGGTGGGTGGGGGAGGAGGTCATGACAGGGTGCTTATTTTGCTTCTGAAAGCAATAAGAGAACATGCAGTCAGTTGGATAAAATCTTCAACTAAATAATCTGGTAAGGATTATGAGAATAATACAGAAACATACTTCAATAATGCATTATGAAAATAAAATTACACAATTACACTTATTACAAGGAATTCCTCTCCAACATTCACTTTCACTAGTATTTATATCTATTATTATCCAAAATATACAAGAATAGGTAAAAGTTTCCTTTACAAACAAGAGATTCATGAACTTTACATCCTATACAAAATGGACTAACAACACACACCTATGCTTAATATGGACTTTTTTATTATTTCTACACAAAATTATTAGGCCAAGCATCTCTCTTAGCTGTATGTTTGTAGTATTTTCTTGAAAATATTTCATACACGATCCTGCAGGGCGCCATGTCATCATGCCACAAAATCAGACAACAGATGAGTGTTAGCAAACCTGTTCTGATTGTTTACCGGATCCACGTAATAATATTCCAATTTGTCAAGTACCATGGAAGAAGATGCACCATCATTTCCTTTAGGTTGAATTCCATCACCTATTGGCTTAGAATCTCCCTCACTGTGCTGCAACCCTAGTGCAAGCGATACTTGATTCCTCATTGTCCCTTCCATGATCAGATCATTGTGTCTACCACCAGCAGCCATGGCATTTCCATCAGCAGTCTTCTTGGGTGATGCATTATTATCAAAAAAAATGCTATTGCCACCAACGTTGACAATATGTTTGGTCTGCATATGAGTTAACCCAAAATTAACTTCATTACCCTGAAAAACTCCGTTCTCATAGGTCAATCCTGCTCTGCATGCATCTATCTCTGCACTGGAAATAACATCAGGCCTCAACTCATTGGACTGCACCTGGTGATTGTTGTCTGCAGCTGCAGACATTAAGCTTCCCTGAAACTCTTCCTCTCTGTCATCGAAAGCAGAAATCTCTTGAGTTGTTGTTGCATGGTCTGGTGAAGATCTGGGTTCAGTTTCTGCATCCCCAAACTCCTCCTTGTACATCTCTTCAATCATGGGTTTCCAAAGACGTACCCGTGCATTGATAAACCAGTTTGCCACCTGATTTAATCAAGAATATTATGATCATGATACTTTAACTGACTATATTAAACTATGGTAGTGATCAATTCTACCATGATACCACTCATTGTAAATCTTAATAAAGATTCATTAATAAAGGAAGATCTCGCCCAAACTGTATTGACTAATCTAGTCATCAAAGATCAGAATTTAATGGCACAAATGTAAGATTCATAATAACTCAAGTGAATATACAATTGTACGAGTCAGCTCAATTTATGAATGTCATAATTTCCCATAATTCTCTCTTAAAGTGTGCCATCAGTTTTGGCATACAAATATTTACCTGGCTCCTGGTCAATCCTGTCTCCCTTGCAAGAACAATTTTTTCAGAGTCTTTTGGGTAACTGTTGATTGAACAAAGTTAGTAGTTAGGAGCAGTGTCCCACAGTGATAGATAGTGGCCCATAAGAAGAAATAAAAATAGTCAAGAACATACGGGTGAAGAAAATGCTCAAAAAGCCAAGCACGAAGCACTGAGACAGCAGTTTCAGGCAAGCCTCTTTGTGGCCTCCAAGGTTGTCTCATTACACCGAACTGCTGAAGTGCCTTTTGTTGCCTGAGTTGCTGGTCCACATGGCGTAGACGAGATAATACACCTAGACCATGTGAATTAACATCCTGCTCCCCTAAGCTCTTCTGGGTAGCTTGAATTTGCTTCCTGATTGCATCACGCAAACAACGGAACTGGCGGGAAATTGTTTGCAGGGCAAGTGCCGTGTATGGTAGTGCAGCACCACGCCCTGCCACCATATCAAATGATGATACCACTACTTGCATTTGATGACAATATTGTTTGTATCTTCTATCCACCTTCAACAGAAATAGAAAACAAGAAGCCCTTAAACCATTGTTGCTTACCAGCAAAAACACAAGAAGCAAACAACTAATACAAAATCAAAATGAACCAAGGTAATATGAACTCTAAATGAGTGGATTTTGAAAATCCAAGAACATTGTCTTCTACAAGTTCCTACTTTTTACTTTTTTCTTTTTTGTTTTCATTTTGAAAAGAAGGAAAAATTAATCTAGCCAATATCACAGAATGCTCCCAGACTAAGAGGAGTCAAGTTCATCTTACAACTAATGCAGCCTTCTACATTTCCCCACTAAGTTTTGCTCAATCACAATTTAGCATTCTATAGGAGAAGCAAAAATGGAAGGTCATCTGGTTTTAAGTTTGTGACCCCCTTTGTCTTGTTCTCATTGTATATACTGATAATGAATCGGAGCAACAAATATGCATGTATCAGTCAAAACAGATACTTGAAACTGGGATTTAATAAAAATTTCCATTTATGAACCAAGAACAAAGAGGTCTTTTTACCCTGGTTCATCTGATCCCACGCTGTCGAAAATTAATGTTCACCTTTTAACAAGGGGGAGGCCTAAAATAGATATGCTATCTGAAGTGCTAGCCGTCCATAAAATTTAAGTAAGACAAAAAAGGTTAATTCCATTTGGAAAGGGGATCTTCCTCCTTTCCTATATCAAATACCTCAAGTTAGTTCTAACGATTTGTCTTCTTGCTCAAGGTTGAGCTAATATTATTGAAGCTAATCCTATTATAAATGTAGGTAAGGAGGTGTACCAAACAGTAGTCCATGCAGCAGTGTGTCATATCAGAGAGTTTGTCTAGAGCGCTAAGTTTTAGTGCAATCATAAAATGGAAAAAGATTTTATAGAAATTCTTCAAACAAGAATTGTGAAATAGTACAGATTTGCCCAAAAGAAGTACATGAATCCCACTTGCCAATGAGTAAAATTATGTACAAAAGTAAAGGATGTTATTTCAGTGATTTTGACTATAGTTATAATAATAAAGTGGGGACATTGACCACTTTACAGAAAGAAATACAAAAGTCATCAGCTTGGTTCATGTGGCACATTAGAATTAGAAGGTTCTATAAATGAAAATTATGAAATAATTAGATGAGATTTGAGACAAATACAAAAATGATAGACTAAGAAGATACTTATAGGTAGGCAGAAACACATAAAAATACTGAGCCTCCTCCCAATAAAATACAGAAGGAAGGATTCAAACCAACTGCTATTATATAGAGAATAGTCTTACCTCATCTAACATGGACAAAAGTTTTGTCAGCTTATTCTGCAGATCATGGCGTTCAGAGGGGGAAAGATCATGAGAGGCATTGTTAGTTGACTCCTGAAGTTCGGCAGAAACCCCATCCCTTTTCGCATCTTTCCCTGTGGAGCCATCTTGACCAAATGAATTGAAGTTCTGGACTTTTTCTGACAGTTTAGGAGCTCTATGGACACTCACTAATTCATCAAGTAAATCTTGAGCTGCCTTAAGGTATTTGGAGTTGCAAAATGTTCCTGCAAATCCTGGTGCTTGATGTAGAGACGACATAAAACTTGTTTCTTTGGGGCTAATCAAGTTTTGGAAGTTGTTAGCAGCTCCGTATTTGACTGTATCCTGAGTCTTTCCAGCCAAATCAAAAGACAGGTATTGTACATTCTTGAGGTCATTGTTTTGAGAAAGCTGGAGCTCTGATTGCATATCGGAACTAAACAATGAACAGAGACTTGAGTTTGTGTACTGGTTCAAATCTGAATGCAACTGAACCAGTGATGGTTCTTGAGACCCCAAGCTAAGAGATAAGCCGTGATATTGTGGAATTGGTTCAGAACTGTTTGCGTGCATTGATTCTTTAGTAAACATATGGGTATCTGCTATAACAGTATTGCCATCCGAATAGCGAGGAGCAATGTTCAGCTGCCTATCAATTTGCTGCATTCCCGTCGGAACACTAGTAGGAGGAATAAACATCATCTCATCTCTGCTTCCAATTGATTCAGCTTCAACAAGTTCATGAGCCGACAGAGAGCTACCAGACAGCAAATTTGGGTAGGATAAAGAAACAGAAGGCTGGCTCACATATACCTTATTATTAGCAAGTTCCGATGATGGATAAGAAGCAAGTTTCTGATTTAGCAAATATGCAGTAGGAAGCATATCTCCTTCACTTGATAAACTTGAATAAAATGAAGCCATCTTTTCCCAGCACTCCTTCAAAAATTGTTGGTGCCAGTTGATAAAGGCCAAGTGGAAGACAAACCATCACAAGTGATTTGCTAGGATTGTATTAAACTAATTACTAGCTGCTGAGGAAGAAAAAAGAGGAAATCAGAAAATGTATGCTAATCTTGGTCAATGGAAAAGATGCACCAGAAAATGAAAAAAGGAAAGATGATATCCAAATCCCAATCCCACTACGAGAGGCAAAAGGCAGATCCAACAAATTCCTTTTTCCTCTTTTGCAACCTAAGACATACATCTCTTCCTGACAAAATTTCTTGCACTAACAGCACCATCAAACTCTGATGAAACAATACCAAGATTGTATACACCACCAAGAGGCATAATAAAAGGTTATTCAACTCTTCTGCTTAATAGAAGCCAAAAAAGTTGGAAAATTTGAAAAATTAAAAGCTCAAGAAGAAAAAAGAAAAGAACACAAAATTCACTTAAAAGAAAATACAAAAAGAAAGTTCTGTGAGCTGTATTCCACATATGAAACACGCAAAAGAGCAAAAGTCCACCATTTTTCATCTTTGTTTTGATGAAGTCAATATGAACACAGTCAATTCACCATCAATACGGAGTTCAGGGAAATATATTTCGATGACCCACATCAGAAACAAACATGAATAACTACTGTGCTGAAAAACTACTCCTTACAAACTCATGATCATCTACCAAGAACATAAAAAAGCAACAGGCAAAGAAGAATAGCAAGAAAATTCGAAGTTACCTGGAAAAGTAAAAACATTCCTTGTACTTGTGCCCTCAATTGGGGAAGCAAGGAAAGCTCCAGAGAATGATTGAAAAGAGAGCTCAAAATTGCTCAAAACAATTCTCCCCAACAAATGGAGACAAAACTGATCCCAAAGATCCCAAACAAACACACCAACCCTCCTTATCATTGAACAATGACACCAACCCAAAAAATATTCAAAAGGGATATAATAATTAAACAGAAAGAAACAATAATGACTCTCCAACCTTCTTTTCTTGAATATAATATTCATAAAAAAACAATATATTCTTTTTCAGTTATGCCACCTTTCTCACGTGGAGACAAGTTACAAGCCCAAGATTGCCTAGCAACTTCTCTAGAAAAACTACGAAAAATTGTCAAACTACCAAAATGGTTGGTCCATGGTTGTTTGTACATGTCTTAGCATTAGGCTGTTAGCTTGGGGTTTTGAAAACATAACCACCAGTTGGTAGACCTAAAGATTGGCCTTAATCCTCCATTAAAGGCATGGCTGTCCAGTAGTAGTTGTTATAACTGTAGTTAGGCCATTGTCGGTTAAATTGTGTAGTTGAATATATTTAACTCTAGCTATATGTTTTTATAGTTAGGTGACATGTATACACGTTGGATACCTTATGTTTTCATTTTCTTGGCATCACCTTCTTGGTACTCACGCTTTTTGTAGTATAAGAAATATGTGCGTTTCACAAAAAAATATCATTAAAATTAAAAAAAAAATATATGAGAATATAATGAGGTATTGCTTTACCTTTTAACTTCTTTTTCATTACTATTATATAATAATTTTTGGTTTTCAAATATTTTTTAATAAAGTTATAGTCATATTTTAAATAAATATCTTTATTCCATTGACGATGTATATGTAAAAATAGGACTAATAAAATATAATTACATGATATATAATGACTAAATGATCAACATAATGACTAGATAAAGTGTTTAAAAGATAAAATTATTGAATATTCGTTAGTTAAATAATAATTTAAATTTACACTTTAAATTGTTATTATTTAAATTTTTAATTGAATTAGCTCTTCTTTTGTTTGATATTGACCATTCGACAGGTTCTCTTTCTATTTGATTTCATAATTTTTTTGTCTTTTTCTTTTTGAACTACTTTATTTTCTTCCTTACTCAAAATTTAAGTATTGATCTCACATTTTTATATCATGCTAACAATGAAATGAAGTCATGAACAAAAGTTCATCAATATTTTTCCAATTTTTTCTATTCTTTAGATTGTAATTTACTATTATAAATTTAATATAGATTGATATCAATTAGAAATTTTGAAAAAAATAAAGTTAAAATTAAAATAAACAAATGAAGCTTTTGTTTAATGAATTTTATATATTCTTGGAAATCTTAAATAAATGTAAGTCACGATGAGTAAATTATGTAAAAAAAAATTATTTAATTTTCTTAATCCGAAAAAATCATACATATCACTGTTGATATTATTACACAAATATAAAGGCAAAAATGTATTTTTTAATCATGTAACCCGGTCTACTTTCACTTTGATCCTTTGAAATATTGGTTGACAGTTTACATATAACATTTTTCAAAAAAATCCAGAATTATCAACTTTAAACTACTCTCTTTTATACAAAGTTCTCAATATGCTCATGGCATATGGTTGGAAAGTTCTCAAAATACAATTTTATGTTAAATTGATTTTAATTTCAAATTCAAAATAGTAAAAAAATTATGATAGAAACAATACAGATTACTAGTGTTTGAAAGAGTTTGAGATTTAAAAAAAAAATGTGTTATATACAAACTATAACATTTAAAAACTTATTAAATGTTCAATTATGCCCTCAGTTTTAGCTATTTAAGAGTTATGTCTTAGGGTTGTAATAGGTATGTCAAAAATTTCAAGAAATTTTATGAGAGATTCAAAATTTTCTATTATTATTATTATTGATTATAATTATCATAATATAATCATGATTACAAGTAATAATGTGAAAATTATAATAATATTAAAAATAACAAGAAGAAGAAAAATAGTAAAAATAATTAATAATAATAATAATAATAACAACAATAATAAATCATAGTTGGTGGAGACATTTGATAGAGATAGAGATAATTCTCAGTACTAGGTGAAAAAAAATTTGAAAAGGGGTCAATGAAGATCTTAGAAAAAATTAAAAAAAGAAAAATAAAAGAAACTCTTGAAGAAAGGAAAAAGAATATATGAAAAACCAAAAACAATACAGTATTTTGATCTATATCATACTATATGTCAAAAAAATATGACAAGGAATGCGTAAAAGAAAAATAAAACATAACACCAATTGAATAATAATAAGATAAATAAAAGTATAAATATGATAAAAACACGTAGGAGAAAATAAAGTGTAACATTAAGTGAGACACGATAAGATAAATAAAAACAATTGTTACTTTTATATTGAACTTTGGACATTTCATAGATATTTTGGCAACTCTCAAAGAAAATGACATTTGAAACCTATGTAGAAGGTACCAAATGTGTCACCTAAATGCTACAGCGATACATACAACTGAGGGTTTTATAGTGCAAATATACATTTCTTATGTAATTGTTTTTATATGGCCACTTCGTTTTTGGGTTGGCGGCTACCAAAGGTATCTTTAGGCGCAAACATTGTCGGTTACAATGACTATACGATATTACCTACACTCTCTCTGTCATTCTTTCTTTTATTTCCTCTAGTTGACAAGGTGTCACCACCATTGCACACGTACAGACAACATATATCCTTGTCTTAGAGACGAGCTTCTTAGTATTTTTATGGAAATTTTTGTGTATCACAGCAACAGTCTAATCATACTAATAATGGTGAGGAAGATTTTGTACAAGGTAGTCTGGTAGGCATGTATTCATCTGATGTTCAGGATAGGTTATACCACCTTAACCAGTATAGATTTTTCAAATGCGTAAAACTCGTGTGATTGAACATAATCAATTATTTCAGAAATGAAGGTTGTATATATTTCCACTCTGACATGAAAAAAATGATAGCCAACAACAGACTATCGATAAAGATATCCCATCTGAGAACTAAATAATCTGACTGAGGCACTGATATGTAGTTTTCGGTTATTGTTTTTTCCACAAATTGCTAATATATATCGTTTCAATGACAAGAAAATCAATGGCGGCGCTTTTACAAACAGATTCAACCCCAAACTAGGACCAGATGTACGATAACCAACATTGAGAAACTCGTCCAACTTCTTTTTTGTGTTGTTTCTTCAAGCCATTGATTCCTTCGTCAACTTCATATTCAAAACCAGACTTCTAAGTACACATTTTGGCAATTTTTGTGTAGGAGAAGCAGTGATCCATTCTGCCTAAGCTAGCACAAAATTCAGCAAAGATATGGCAATCATTGCAATGAGCACATATTCTGCAGTGGTGCTAGGCAGGCAAAGAAGTCAGTTCAGGATTACCAGTGCTGTCCTGTAAACAAAAAGATTGAAGAGTTTGATGATTGTGGTGATCACAGTAAGGTTGTTTCCAATGTATAAAAACTTTATTGTTACTTGTCTGAAAACTTACAGTCACAGCAGAAATCAAACTCAACTTTTATCATTTGAACCATGTTTCCCAAATTTCTCTAATGCGAGAGAATATATTGCTTTTCTTTTCATGGATGTTCCTGTTGCCACCAACTTAACTGCCTGCATTAAATTAATAATGCTATATGAGAAGTTACAAAGCCACAAATGGTTAGCAGCCCCTATCCTCTTCAGCAAATTGATAGAGTAAATTATAAGGCAAGCACATCCAAACAATTCATTTGACAACTTCAATATTAGACAAAGTATTGTCTCCAACATATCCCATCAATTTGGTGAAACTTAGAAGTTCAAACAAAGCATTATTCTATTACGTGTCGCAAGAAGTCATTCTGCGCATGTCAGTAGAGAAAATATTCCTCAACAAAACTTATTATTAGGTGGTGGGAAAAGCATGACCTCTACACCTGATGCCTATTAAGATCTGAATTTGCTGGTTAGCTGAAAGCATGTTTTCACACAATATTTACCATAATTGAGAGAGAGAGAGAGAGAGAGAGTCAGTCCAATAGACAAATATGTTACATCGAAGATTAGTGGTTAATTTAAGGGCAAACCAAGTTGGAGAGGCCAAAGTTGCATCCATCACCACCACCATACTAATACCTTAATCAATATGGTGGTGATAAAGATGATGATTTAGGCAGGCAGACACATTTCATTTCTTACCAACCAAATGATTATAAACAATATGAAAACCAATAAACTACCAACTTCATGTGGGTGAATTGAAAATCTATTGCAGCTGGAAAGAGCGACTATAAATGGGAATAGACTACTTGAGTGGGACTGTTATTAATCAGATAAACATCTCGACCATTCAACCAAGAAAAATTCCGCATTATATTTAACCTTAACAGAAAATCAGCAGTAAGTTCTATTCAAAATTGTCCTGTACATACAACGAACTCTTTGTAGTGCAACATCATTAATAAGAGTGAGAAAGGGGTGATAGAAGAGAACCAGAGTGTCTAATGCAATCCTTGAGATTTCTTTGGTGTTAAAATTGAATCCTTCAATGACTTGGTTCAAGGTAAAGCAGGTTCGAGTTTTGCACATGTCCAAGATGCACAGTCAGGTTTTATGAATTTTAAGGATTTTTTAAATTCTGAATACAAAGATCTAATATAAGCAACATGAACTTCCCAGAAAAGGATGCTAGCACTGACAATTTTCTTGGTCATACTGTGGAATTAAAGCAAGAATTTTGCATGGAAACCAATGGGAAACTATACAAAAGAAGAGACTACCCAAAGAGGTTATTAACAAGTTAATTATGTCCATAATGCATTAGTTTACTCTACAATCTACACTGACATAAAATAGAGGTCACTAATACTTCAGTAGCATCAGCATTATAGTGGGGCTTCCAGTCTTTCAGAGCATACGCAAAAAGAAAATGAAGAAGCAAAATCTTTTGTAGAAAAACGAAAGATGTGCATTTACATGAACAAATTAAATTCAATGAAACAAACTTTACAAGGAGAGCCCATTACCATGGAGAGACTGTGCCCTTTGGAAATCAATTCTCCCAACTCATTTTCCAGTTGAGACTCAGAGAATGTTTCACCCTCCCTAATTGTCATTCCTTCAATCAACAGTGTGATTTCACCCTTTGGTTGGTGGGCTGAGAATGCTTCTTTGGCTTCCCCAAGAGTACCCCGCCAGAACTAGTCAACAGAATTAATTTTTTTAATTGGAATTAAACCAAAATTTTCAAACAACAATGCTGATTGGAATCCTTTATCATCTTCAATAATAATATATGAGCAATAGAAAATGCTAATTAGCATGTATTATATACCCATGGAAATAACGATACTAAGATATTCATACAATTAAACTAAACATGCATATGGAGATCCACATAGGTGAAGTGAAAAATTATTACAATTAATATTCAAATCTACAACATCAAGTTTTAAGAAACTACAATCAATCTATCCTGCATTACATAATCTAATTATTATAATTCGGCAAATAGTATCTTTAGTTGACTTCGACACAAAATCCAGCCTTCTCAGTGTTCATCTACATCCCTTAGAGCTTCATTTCTTCAAGTTACAGATGGAACATTGATATTCTGGCTAGAATTCAAATAGCGTAACTAGAAGAATACTGCTATTTCTATAATTCCACATTTAGTCCACATCCTCTTTGGGCCTAGACGAAAGGCACTTTCTATTATTTCGGACCGGTAACAGACAGCTTACCATTTCATAGCTAAAGTGAGACTTGTTTGCTTTCAAAGGACAACAACTACCAAGGTGCTTTAAATCATCAGATTAGAGGCACTCAACTGTACCAAGCAAATTAATTCTAGAGATTGGTTAAGTGTTCAGTGGTAGGGAAAGAAAGATTTTTTTTTTCTTAAAAAAACAAGTAACAGTGTAATAAGGAATAAAATGGAATTACACAAAATTTTATCGCTCTCCTCTCTGGATAAGATCTACAGTGAAGGCAGCTAAATAAATGTAAGGCATACAAAAAAGGTAAGGCTCACTCATATTAACTGTCAAATGATCATGGCACCATGAGAGTCATTATATTAGATGGATAGTTGTTCAAAGATTTCGCAGGAGGACCAGAAAGCAATTGGACAAGTAACAAAGATCCAAGGCCAAGTCTTGAATTGTGCCAAGTAGTTAGGTAATGGGGTTGGAGGAAAACCATTAAAGATCTAGAACTTTGAAACAATAGCAAAAAGCTGACAAGCAGATATCTAATCCCGTCTCCAAATAGATTGAGTGGATCTAGAAAAAAAAATAAACAAAAAAATTGCTTACAACTTAATGGCAAGATTAAGAAAGGCTAAATTTCTGTGTCTTTTTTACCAGCAATCTATATGCAATAGAGGTATGTGCAGAATATCTAAGATAGTGATGCCCAATGGATATGCAGTTTATGTTCAAGAAAAGATAAGGCACTTGAACAAACAGTTAATTCACTCAGGGGCATGGGAGAAATTTTTCTGGGTTAAAGGTTTTTTATTTTCTTTTCCACTATTTTAGGGTGGCGGAGGGAGGGGTCTATTACACATATGGATGTTCCAAGTCATTTTTAAACAATCTATGACATTTATTTTATATCCTTTCAGTCTCAACTTCCTGTAGCATTTTTCATGAACCAATAGTGTTAAAACCCTCTAGTAATAGACGGCTTATAACAGATAAGTTCCATGCAGCTAGAAATTAATATTAACTACAGAATCTCTAACAGTTAACTCTCTATTTTCATCTGTCTTGTGCAAAAACTAATTCAATTTACACCAAACCGACCCCTCGCTGCAAGAATACATTAGCAAATCACCAGAAGTAAACCTTACTTCTTCATGTAGTTTGGTCATCTCCCGAGCAATGACACAACGCCTGAGATAAATCACAGCAATTAAAAAATTAGTTTACATGTTTCTTCAGTTTTACTTTTTAGAATGAAAAATATATGAGGGTGTAGAAGCAGGAGTTCCATTTGCTGACTAACAGTCAAATTAACAACAACAGACAAACTAAAAAAACAGAAGAAAAATAGCCAGATTTCAGAATTGTGAAGAACAAATCAAACGACCAAGAAGCAAAAGAAAGACTCCATTAGCTGTATTTAATTGACATGTGTCCTTAGTCATAAGAAGAATAAGAATCAAGAATGTAGTTTGATTTGAATTGATATGACCTCAATATCATAAATCATAGATATGAAAGGGAGTAGGATGAAGGTATCTGGCCCTTAGAGAGAAATTCTATCTATTAGTCAACTTGATTGCAGGACATCAAAATATGCCTTGATTGCAAACTGAAGGCCTTATTTTCTATGAATTACTTATTTTTAAAGAAGAAGAAGAAGAAGAAGAAAAAAAAAGAAGAAAGAAAAATAAATTTCTTGTACTTAGAAATATAATTTCCCAGAAGAGGTCTTTCCATATTTCCTTCGAACAAGAACTGAAGAATCTCAGCATGTAGGAGATTAACTTGTATGTTTATTCCAAAAAGTAAGAACCATCAATAATTTAAATGTTCAAAAGCAGCAAAGCCAACCTAATGCATGTGAAAATTGTCAAAGAATACCAATTCGTTGACATAGATTTACCTAGAATGTCCAAAGATTGTAGATGTCTCTTCTAGAAACTGACAGAGCTTGTGAGGAGGAACAAAGAAGACCTGAGTAGTTGCATTATTCGCAGAAACCATCAGCTTCTCTCTTCTTGTTGCAGCATGTTTAGGGAGAAAGCCAACTGCAGCATAATGTAAACCTCGTGTCATGATAATTGAGAAGTTGCGAAAAGTACCCAAGTTATAAAAAGATTACCAAATGTGAACTCGTTGGTCGACAAACCGGATGCAGAAAGAGCTGCTACCAGAGCAGATGGCCCAGGGACAGGAATGACTGGTATATCTTTGTCTACACACAATTTGGCCTACATCCACATGCCAAAGTGAACATAAGTGAGCACAATCTAACTGATTTCATCAGCTAAACGAATTTTCGCTCTCTGCTTCTGGAGCAGCAGACATGCACACACACACACTCCAACAGAAAATATACGCAAGCACCTAGTACACATGCATATCTAGAAAGAGAGCCACATTTTGTCCACATTAGAATGCTATGCGTTAAATGTCCACAACAAAGCATTAAAACATGTGACTCACCAGCTCCATACCAGGATCACTGATGCCTGGCGTCCCAGCGTCACTTATCAGTGCCACAATTTCTCCACCTTGCAGTCTCTTCAGCACAACTTGCTCTCGTTGAGATTCATTGAATTTGTGATAGCTTAACTGAAAATCTAAATCATAGAATGAGAAAAGATCTCCACATACGCACTTATGTACGCCAATTGAATTTTATAATTCAGAAATAGAATCTAAAACTGGCTTACAAGTGGAGTTTTAATATTATAGTACTGAAGCAACTTTCCTGAATGCCTAGTATCTTCTGAAAGTATGACATCAGCAGATTTCAATACTCTCAGGGCTCTACAAGAAAGAAAACCAAAAATGGTTGATTCATTGAAAACCAGAAAAGAAAATCCAAGAAACAACTTCAGTGACCAATTTTAAACAATAGCACTATAATTCACAAACTGATTGACCTTAAAGTTATATCCTCAAGATTCCCAATTGGCGTTCCAACAAGATATAATCCTGGTTTTAAAGGACCCTACAAAATTAAATAGGAAAAAATGAAATCATTTACAGAAACAGAAAAAGAGCTGCTTAAAAATGTGATTTAAACTCTCACGGATAAAGAACAGTTGCAATCTTCAATGAGAAACAATTAAATTGGGTTCCAGTCAAAAGCTACAACCTTCATCTTCATATACACATAAAGCATGCACAGTTTACCAGAGAAATGACACAAATGTATATGTCTGAATAATAACAAGTTACAATCTTTGATTTCGTTAAATAAAGTTTACGCATTCAAATTAGAACAATAAATTCTTTTCTTATCATAGAAACGTAATCTTAATTCATTCGCAATATCACAAAGCCATGACCTAATAATTCAACTACATCAGTAAAAATTCAATTTGTGTAAAAATCAAACTGAGGGCTCATTGAGTAGAAAACAAAATAGAAATAAGGTTTATAAAGTCGTTTACTTGTTTTGAGGGGAATTCCTCAGTGAGTTCGCTGTCAGAGGACGCTTGACAATTAGCGGACGAGAAAGGAAGGACGGAAATGGTGGTGTGAGGAGATAAGGAGAAAGAGAATAAAGAAAGATATGAAGGAAATAAAGAGATGGCGCAGCGGAGCCAAGGCGGCGACCGCCGTGGACGTGGTGGTGAAGGGGTTGAGAATGGTAGTGCTATTGAATGGCAGCGGCGTAACAACATCGTTTATGGCCGTTCGTGCAGCTCATTTGCCACAAGCGAAACCCCTTTATATTCACAGTACGAAAATATCAACCAATCTTAAATTAGTATAGTGTCTTAATTAAAAAATATATATAATTGAATCATATGTGTTATTTACGATATATTAATAATTGTCGTGTGTTACCCTCTCCGTTTACGTTCATAAACTCCTTGGCCAAATAATCATACTCCAACCTTGTTTTATGAGATCCAACACGTCTCTCTGATTGAGCTAATAGTGACTAACTCTACCTCATAGTTTAGAGCATATCATATTAGCCTTATTTGGATTAGATTTCAACATACTTAGTTGATGTGGTATCTCCAATTGATCGAATTACTTACATTGCAAATAAGCGTTAAGGATGTCGAGTAAGGACGCTTAAATCAAATACGTAACAAAGAAAATTTAGAGAACTTGAGAGCAAACAAATATTCATTAAATTATGTAATTTTAAATAATGATGATTGGAAGTATACATAGTGTTGATGTCAGAATTTTTGTGGGTTTAGATCTTGCGGCTGGCCTTATTATTATTTGATGAACTTAATTCATATATTGAAACTCATCTAACTCAATAATTCATAAACTCATAAGAATTGACATGTTAATTGTATTTGACGTAACTTATAATTTGAATAAAACTCTTAGACTTGGCTCATTGGGTATCCCAATTATAGTCCATCGCTAATCAAATTGTGCTAGTAAATCTTGCCACCATACTTTCTTTGGTGAGAGTTTATTCTGAATTTGGAAGTAGCTAATGCGACATTGCTTGCGTTGATGATGAATAGTGCGCCCATAAAGTATTTGCACAATACCCTTAGGCAATACATGATTGTCGTCGTACTGAGCTTGCGGCTCTGAAAGCCTACCGGATGCTCTGTATTAACACTCCTTCAATGGCAAATTCGAAGGGATGTGTAACTCGAACATGTTGCCGCATCTTAGCAGAAATTATGAAAGAAGTCTAATGAATTCCTCAAAAGGCATCTTGGTAATGAATTCAGCAGGTCCCAACTTTCGCATTTGGATTTGAGGCCAGGATGGGTCTCGAATAGAGTGGGAGGCAGGACGGGTCTTGGTTGAGTGGAAAGTGGGAACCGTCTTGGAAATTTTGAAGTTTGTCAAATTCATCCCATTCTTATCCATTTACCAATGAATCCATTCAGAATCTTTTGATGCACCATTATACGGTTATATATATAAATATTGAGAACACTTGATTAAAAAGTGATTTACATAATGTCAAAATCAACATAATTTATGGTGTACCTGAATACTCACTTAGCATCGGATACCATATAACCTTTTTTTTCCTATTTTGGGGAAAATAATTATCACTAAATTGTGGCAGAAATGTAATGGTGATACACATACCAATACTAGTTAACAATTGTAACTCTATTTGTTAATTTTCTTTATTCCACTTGAATTAGATCAATATCACATTTATAGAAAAAATTATTTTAAAAATACAAAGATTGTTGTATCAGAAAGTTTTAGTACACCTTTAACTCTTTAATTGAATTTTTATATTTGAAATAAATTTAATTGGAATAAATTGACAACATGAAAATTGTAAATATATCTTTTATAGTTCCAATAAGGCAAAAATTAGATCAATAAGACTTTTGATCAGATATCTATGCCCATAATACAAAAACTACTACAGTAAAACCATGTTGCTTTAACTGAAACATAAATCATGGCAATTAGTACTACATATGTCCATCGCTCACCTTACGCGTCCTTTGCTTTTAACTTACTTATAACCTATTTGTATATATTATACCCGCACGTGCATTAGCACTAGCATCACATATCGAAAAGAGTTAAAAGAGGCCATGGGTTTCAACTTATATCGGCAATAAGTTGATAGTATTTGCATGCTTTGGCTTCAGACAACCTAGAAAAAAGCGCTGACACTGTAAATACATCAACATTAGGCCAGCAGCTACTAATGTCTGTTTGATGCCATCTCAGCATCCAGAGCAGTCAAAATAAAAGATTTTTTTTTTCTTTTCAAATATTTTTTGGTCTTCCCTTAGCTTTTAAAGGGAAGAAAATATTATCCAGCTCTCAAGTGAGGCGGTGTTACAGATTCTCCAGATTCAGTTATCACACTTTATCATCGTGGAACCACCATCTTGTCTCCTTTGGAGATCTACCATTCTTACAATTCTTCACATAGCGATCATTGTCAGCTGGACGTTGCTGCAAGACACAAAAATTCAAGAGATCAAAGGTTCGGTGGGAGATTGCAACTTTCTAATAGCAATAATGTGCACAAAAATGAAATTTCAAAATCTATGGACAAACCTTCACTGTGGAGCTTGACAACATAGAGAGAATGCTGATGCAAATAGAACTTACAGTCATAGCTGGAGACCATGAGTCATACAAAATATCTGGATGGAAGAACAAAAATATTTAAAAAGGAAGTAAATATTCAATGCAACCATCTGCTAATAAACAAACTAAAGGCGAGCAGGGTACGGTTTTGAACCCAAAAACATAAATGAATAAACAATTTCTCTTTGGTGGGGTTAATTGGGTGGGAGGTGTGGTGGGGATGGGTTTGTAAACAGATCCAACAAATTCATGATATAACGTTGAACGAAGGTCTGAGAAGATTATTCTTAGCGGTCTTGACAACAGGGAAACAATAGAATAATCACTAAATTCAGAAAACAAGAGAAAACAAAGATAACAAAAAGGAGAACAAAATCAATTGGTAGCTTCCATTTCTCTTTCAGTTCAGATCTTATGGGGGCAACATGGAGCAAATTGCATGTAAAAGACGTAAGCTATGTTTAGATCTTGGGTTTTGGTGAGGAAAGGGTATAGGAAAAGGAAAAGGATCAAAGAATAAAGCAAAAGGCACTATCTTTTAAAGTGAGGAAAATACTTCCCCCGTGTCTTTTCCTCACTAAAGTCCAAAAACCAAAGTGGCAGTGAAGGAATTTCCAGATGCTAAATCTTATTCGCTATTTTCTATTGGTTCCATTTCAGGTATAGACTAAAGATTTATCTGCCAGGCAGACAATATTGAAAATATTGTATTCTTACGAGTGCAAATACCAAGAAGTGTTATTAAAATTCAAGGTTTAAAAGTTGGCCATGTCCAATAGAAGTAGTTACACAGTTCAAAGCTCATTTCACATGGCATCACTGGATCCAAATCATGACTCATTAAACCCAACACCAACAACATTAAGCTAGAATACACATTATATCCAAAACAATGTTTGTAAGGTTACTTTAACTTGATTTTCATTAAATGAATTATGCATCACTCCCACATAAACCATGCAATAGCAAATCTAATTTTATCCATGGCGTGAAGTTTCTGAAAAAAAAAAAAAAACATTTCCACCAACTTTCAGAGGGGCTTCATATTTCATCTCAACGAGTCCAAAAATGTAGGAAACTGAAGAGTCATAAATGTAATAATGGGACACATATTTGATTTGGAAAAAGAATGCACATTTAATTTGCGTCGAAGCCTACAGTAATTTCTTTAAATAGGCTACAGCAAAAAAATTGAAAAAAAAAAAAAAATGGTTTCGCAAAAAGAATGACTGCAATGAATAGTAATTGTTACCAATTTTAACAATGTAAATATAGGACGCATAAGAATACATCATGATAATATCCTTTTCATCATAGCATCCCCCTTTTACGAGAACAATATTCCAAATAAATGCAGGAAGCATAAGCAGCGAGCATGTGGTGCACAAAAGGCCTGTCTTGGTCTTAATAAGGCATGACAACTAAATGCCTCTCTTGTAAAGAGGTATGACAACATAAAAGCTTTGCCTTTCATGTGGCACCTTTATGCCATTCAGAATACACTACCAAGCCCTTCTCCACATGTTATTAATATTTTATGCACAAACACATAGTATGAGCAAGACACGAATCAAATGAAAGTTTGACAATCAAAGAAGCCTTCTTTTCCATCACCTACATCTCTTCACCTCTTGTTGAGATTGCAGCACTAATTAAACCACTGTGAATACTAATATAATGCAAGAGAAAAACTTGCATGAAGCAAGAAAGAAAAGAGTTGTGGTCCTTCTCTAATACAACAGTGAACACTATAAATGTTTTTACATCAACCAATTAAGAATCTAATTAAAATTCTTGAGCCTCAAAGAATGGAGGCATCTGAAGTAATGCATGCTTCCCTGCTTTGTATCAGATGCCAATAGCAATAGACATGTTAGCAAATACTTATTCCACATTCTCAAATATCAAATTCTCTTTAACCCTACACAAAGTTTTCACCTTCCAGAAAATGAAGCCAGCCAAAAAATTTGATTCAATAATGGATTACTTAACAAAGGCATCACCAGAAAACCAAATCGAGTAGTGTTATAGCACCACTTATTGATACTTAATCAGCAATTACTGAAATCAAAGATAAACTAAATGGCTTGCCACAAAATCCACAAACCAAAACAAAAAATAACTAAGTAAAACAATTAAACAATAAATAATGAATAAGTAGAACATAAAATAAATTTGGTATGGCATGGATAACACACCTAAACATATATGGCCATTGCTATAAATGTGCGGATGGAGTGGAGCCGGAGGAACAAATATAACCTGCCCCATAACAATCGAAAGTTCAATTTAAATAAATAAAACTGCAATTAATTGATAGACTTGCAACAAATACTGATATCAGTAACAGTCAAACACTAGAAATCTACCTAAAATCACACTCTTAAGTAAAAAGTCAATATTTCAAGTTTTGTAATATATATTAAAAAAAAAGAAAAAAAAAAGATAAAGAATCTGACGAAGAGAGCCACCTGAGGCGCTTCCATAGGGTAATGCTCCGGAAAATCAACCTGAAGCTGGTATGTTTCGCCCGCGTACACCGTCCCTGGCGCACCGTTGACTTCAATTACCCATCTAATCATACCAAAATTCAACCAATCACTACCACAAATCACTAATTTTGAAATCATTCAACAAAACGAAGAAAATTAATAGCTCAAAAAGAACAAAAAAGAAAAAAATTAAGGAAAGAAAACGAACAGAAAAACCTTTGAAGATTATCAGTAACTTTGTGCTTGAAACCCGCGGGCGGATTCACCTGCCACTCCACCAGCTCTTTCTGCAGCCGATTGCATGCGATCTTGCTCAACGCCTTCTCCCCGGAGATTTCAATTCCAGGACAAAAAAAACGGACAAATTACTCAAATTTTCTTCAGGGTAAAAATAACAAAAATCAACTAGAGCCACACACACACACACACACACACACACATAAGCACACATACATGAATAAAATTCGATTAAAAAGAAAAAAAGGTACCTTGCGTGAAGAAGCAGAGGGGGAGGTCATGGCGAGCGGAAGATGAAATGTTAGAGAGAGAGAATTTTCTTTAGAGAGAGAAAGTGAGAGCAAGGCAAAACGATGCGTTGTAGGGTACTTTGATGCTGGGGTTAATTTCAGGAATTTTGTTTGGTTTTGTGATTATTAAAATTATTTGGCATAAAATGGAAAAGAAGGTTCCAAGAATTTGATGAAGAGATTGTGTTTGGTCAAAAGGCGAAGCACATCTGACGGTCAGTGATCGCCTTGGCCCACACGTGTGAGTTGATATGGGTTTATGTCCTGTGGCTGCCATGTTCACGTGACCAGAGAATCATCTGACCGGGAATACCCCACCCCAGTGGTATACGTGGCTTTGACAATATTGACCTTGCTTTTTCATTTTTGGATTGCAAAGATATCTTTTCATTGTTGTGTGTGTGTCTATATATATATATATATTTAATAGTGAATTTTTTGGTGGTGTGAAGGGAATAACTTTTTTTTTCTTTTTCACTTTAATATTAATACGCATGGGCAAATATTATTTAATCATATTGTAAATTACTAGGTAGTGCTAACTTGGAAAAACTTTTGGAATATGATTACATTTTTTGATAGAGTAAAATCTCTATAAATTAAAAGTTTTGATATCATAAAAATCTGTTAATTAAAAGAGGTATTAATTAAACAATCAGTTAATAATTTATAAATTTCTAGAGAGTATTTATAATTTAATAAATATAAATTTAATCAATTAAGAATTTATTATATTTTACCAAATTAATTAATTGAATAAAAAATAATTCAAGTGCATTTATAATTCAATGAGCATATAAATTTATTATATTTTACCAATCTAATCAATTGAATATGTACGTTAAATTAGTCAAAAAAATAAATTTATTGTTAAAGCATTAATTTAAATAAATGTATGAATTAGATTAAAAATTATATTTATATATATTATATAAAAAAACAAACACAAAAACTTCTTATATTTCATACTTACTATTCAAAATTATTGCATATTTCTAGATATTTAAAAAATATAAATATAAATTATAAATATTTATAAAGAAATTATAGTAAATTATTAATTTATTATATGAATTGGACCACATATTATTTAAGGGTTTTTTTTAAAAAAAATATTATCCTATTAATTTATCAAAAATATTAATTTAGCCTAGAGCAAGTCGGGACTAAAAAAATATATTATATAATAGAAGTTATTAATTTATCAAGCTTTAATTTATAGAAAAATTACTATAATTCTAAGACTTTGGCAAATACTTTACCAGTCCTAATGTTACATGATTATATTAATTTGATACGATATTTATATGATAGTTGAAAAAATAATTTTTTTGATACATTTGGAGTATTTCTCTCCTAAATAATAATGAAGAGTTAACTGGTGTTACATGAATACAAAAATGTAAATATATTTTAAAAAATAGAATGCTATTTTGGTACGTTTCAAAATGAGAATAGAATAATAAATTTAGATCAAAAGTGTAATACCTAAGTTAAATTATATATTGTCAATATGACACTTAGAGTTTGATGGATCATGGATAAGTAAATAATATTTGAATCTTGGCCTTGGAGAAATGTTAATAGACAAATGGATTAGAAACTTAATTCCCAAGTAAAGCAAAGAGAATCCTTGTATGTGTTCTTCCTAAGTATTCTTTGCTGGATAATTGGAACATTTAGCAGTAGCAGACTGGCATTAGTAATTTGCCAGACTATTTGGGCTTCTCTAGTCTACTTATCTAAAAGGGTATGCCCGAAATTGTCTGGTGGGCTAGCCCAGTATATTAACTAATATAAGAAAGCCCAAGATAGCAGTCCATCGAAATGGAGACTCAGGAGGCCCAATAAGAAAAGCCTCTCAAAATCTTCTGTTGAATGCTGACAACGTTTGTTTATTTCATTTTTTGTCTGGCATGGAGGAATTATTCTGAGAATATAGCCTCATGGCTGGTTACATGTTTTATTTCCAATTGACATGAAGAAAATTGATTGAGAGAATAATTTATAAAAGTTTGATTCGAGATGGAGTCTGAGTTTTGGATTTGTTCTAATTTAATTCTTGATAATTAAGTTGATTTGTACCCAAAATTACGTTAAACTCGTTGAGATGATATTCAACTAAAACTCTTTAATACTTAAATTAGATTGAATTGAGGAAAGAATGATAAGCTAAATATATATAAGTATAAATTAAAAATTAAAAATCACATTACTCGTTTACTGTAGCAATCGAAAAATATTTATAAGCATTGATCACATATAGAGCATGTGATTGAGTGGACAAATGTTTTCTCATACTAAGTTTCCGAAATATGTGTGATGTTATCAATAGCTTGTAGTTTGGATTGTTTCTGACCCTGAGTTTGGATTAAATCCCGAACCTTTATAAAAATAAATGAATCTTGACCTATTTAGTAATTATACTTTATTAATAAGGAACAAAACAAGTAAGTCGCTTCTATACACATCAATGTGATTTGAACAATAGCTAAAACTATATAAACCATGAAAGAATTATATATAAAACAAATTATTTTTCCAATAATTAGAGGAGTAAAAGGTTTTCAGAACTCAATCAATCAAGGTAAGTATGTAAAAAAATCAAGATACTGCGATGAAATCATTATCGTACTTTCAAGAGTTGCTAGAGTTAAAACACGTTTCATATTATATTTTTGTTTTCAAAACAATTACAAGGAGAATGAGAACCTTATGCATGATTTACAAGAAATTACTGAAAAAAATTAAGAACAAAGAAAAAGGATGAAAATGAAGAATTTGGACAATTGCCAATCCATGAATAATGGAAATAGTTAAAACTTGGAAACACAATTGGCGATGAGCAGTGGGAATCAAGGGTGCTTGCAAACATTATTCCATGGGCAGTGAAAGTACAAATTTAGCCTTGCTAATCTCATCATTTCACACACACACCTCCTCCACGGCACACACTTTAATAAAAAAAAAAAAAAAAACTGTCCCAATTGGACATTTCATTTTTTAAGTTAATCAAATACTAACTACTACTATTAATACTACTTCTCACACGCCAAAAAAAGAAAAAAGAAAAAAAAAATAGTATTGCAATACCTCTAATTAAATTCTTGTATTTTGCCTATATTTACATTAATATGTGACCTATATATGTAATTAAAAAGAGCCATTCTTTTTCCATCACCATGAAGCTCCCCTAGGATTAAGAGAGGGTGTAAATATGCGCTGTCCTGTGGCTAAAATATGCCTTGGGTCGAATTCCATTTTTCTTCTTGAAAATAAGGTCCATTTATCCCCAAAATGATGTTTCCATTCTTGCTCTGTGGTGTAATGAGGAAGATACTGCTTAACATTGATTCCTGCCTCTTCACAAAATCTTAGGATTTGACGATTTTGGTTGCTCAAGTACTCTAGAGCCTGTGTCTCATCCCCGTTGTCCAATGCAGACCTAAGTAGTGCTACCAAGTAAAACACGTCTTCATTTGGGGTCACTACTGAACTCTTCTCGTCCCATCTGCACGTACACACGGATTCATATTTAAATTTACCAATTGTATCGAAGAGAATCAACAATCGACATGGAAAATAGTAGAATTTCCTACGAAAACACGTATAATTTAAGAATAAATCAAAATTCTAACCATATATGATCATGATGAGTGGTCCACCCTATACTCACACATCCAAGAAAGAATGACGCAGACATTGAACAACTGACATGGAATTGTGTCTGTAGTGTGTGTATAATGACAACACGGAAATATTTACTAATTGCATGCATGTTGTGTATGCATACGTAAAAACGAAGAAACTAACAAATGAATAGTGTCCGAATAAATTGTAGAGTAATATATAACAATTTTAGCAAGGCTTACTTGTTTTTATTCATGGGGTAGATGAGAATAGGACCACTGGTGTTGTTGCCCAGAATGCCCTTGAACACTCCTTTATCGAAGTCTGCGATTCTTGATTTAGGCACAAATAGGTTTAGCCATGGGTGTGGAACATCCCACAGATTCTTGGCCCGCAGCTTCAGCTCGGCCTTGTGAACACGGTCCAGGAAATCGACGTATGGAAGTTCTGTGGTAAACACTGAAGCTGGTATAAAATTCAGTTTCTTCAATAGAGCCTCCACCTCCTGAAAAAAGGCACAATTGACTTATGAATGGAGCTGAAGTTCATTATTAACATAATTTTGCTTGAATCAGGACAACTATAGATAGTACTTTTTGGATTAAATTTATGGAAAAAACAAAGGGGTATAATATAATTGGTGTAAAGCTAGGTCTAGTATTATAGTATTAACAAAAGTATAATAAAGTTAATGTTCCCTCTTAAGATGCATCAACTCAAAGATTACAAAAAATCTTCTATGTTGTCTTTTCATGTTCATTTCGACTTTTAATGGGTTTTGCTTTCGAAAGCAATTACATACTAATCCAAATAAAAAAATCAAAAAAGAGATTACAGAATCTTGTACTTACATCTGACGACCAATCGATATTATAAAAGTAATGCTTCTCCGAATGCTTTATATGCTTTCAAGAATATAAACAAAGACATCGATGTTAGAAGAATCTTCTCATTTTTAGAATATTTTATTAAGAAAAGAGAATGTAATCTTTGTAAGATCTCCATTTTGCTATCAAAATAGCAAATGTTCTTGTACTACTAAAAGAAGATATTCCTTTATATTTTTCCCTGCTTTCTAGGGAATTTTTTTTTTCTGCTTCATGTGATTATTTATCCACTATATGGATGTTTTACTACTAAACAGTTCAGGAAAAGAAAAATAAAGAATGTTACTCAGAAGAAATCAAAGTGATAATATTGAAATTGTTATTAATTATGTGTATTAAATAACAAAAAATTTTATTTTATTGACAACTCAGTAACAATACAAATGCATTAATAACTATATTCCTTATTATTGAATTTTCAATATACAGGTGTCATTTGATTATAGTGTTATATATAATTTTATTGTCTATAATTATTAATAATAACAACTTAGACATAATATTTATCCCTATTAAGTTTTTAAAAATCATATTGTGGCTAAAAAAAACTATTGTCACTTAATACATATCTCTATTAACAATTTTGATATTAATTAATTATGTTTTTTTTTTAAGTAGTGATTATACATGAGAAATTATATCAAACACAGCTTTCCATGGCCTGGAATGTTGTTAGCCGCCTAAATGGACCTCTGTATGTGAGTGTGTTTAGTTTAATAATGGAAATTACTATTTAACGAATTCTTTTTTGCTAGCTATCCTTTTCCTAATATGCAACCTATAACAAGTTGCACGCACAATACTTATTACTGTTCCTAGTCACATGTACAATATTGTACATAATTCTATGATATAAGGACCAAATTTATAAATATTAGTAAAATGTTTACCTGATCTACGGTATCAGCATTCGATTCTTGGTAATTTTTGGTAATTTCCAGGCAGTACAGGACACCTCCATCGGCATTTAGAGATGAAATCTTCACAGGATTACGCGGTGAGAAAAAGGAAGACCTCCAGTTGTTGATGAGCCCTTCATCAACAATCACAAAACCTTCGACATAGTCAAATTTTTGGTTTTGTCCATGCAAGGAGATGAGGTATTCCTGGTCTTGCGTGAAGGCCGAAAAATTGGAATACAACACTCTGATCCACTTCACCTGCATGAATAAACGGATTAATAATTAAGGAAATATGAAAAAATTAAGAAAGTGCAAGTGAAAAAAATAAAATCTATATAGGCTTGCCTACGCGTTTCAATTCACATATGTTAAACAAACATACTAAAAGTCCACCTCGTTTTAATATTTTAAGTTTTTAGAGAACAGTCTAACTAAAATCTCCTGTGTGTTTTTTATCCAGAGGCCAAAGCACATAGAATTTTGTGCATGGAAGACAGTGAAATTTGAATTAAGATTTCTTTTTATCCAAAAACTTAAGTCAATTTATAATTTTTTTTTTTTTTTTTTGGCAAATGTATCTTTTGTATGTACGTGGGGGAATGTCAACAACAATGCCAGCTTTAGGCCAGCCGTTTGAATTAATGGAGGTAAAAAGCCAGTTCAAATGGACCCAATTCTCATCTTTAGGTCATGAGATTTGTTTGCCCGCTTTTAAGGTCATGTCATTAGCTGGTACTAGGAAAACTTTGTGCAAAAAACACACGAGCCCACACCAAAAAGAAGAGAAAAAAATGAACAAGAAAGAGACAACTTAATAATATTGAACACAAAAAATTACCCTTCTGGGAGCTCTTTCAAGTGCAATTCTTGCCCTAGTGATGATCCCAAATTGTCCCAGCCCACCAAGGACAGCATGGTACAACTCCGAATTTTGTTCCTCCGAACATGTGAAGATCTCACCCTTTCCTGTTTATCAAATATCCATGAGTCGTGAGATACACAGTCAAGAAATAGTTTTTTGAAAAGAATTCAAAAAGAAGAAAGATCTTTGTACGTAAAATTACTGCTGAGGTATGCAATAATAGTGTTGTGCAATGTGCACAAGGAGACCTAAGTCGGAATTTATCACCCAGAGAACCCGATTTGGCCCCAAACTAGTCGTAAAGAGGGCGAACAGTTACAAGGGAAGTATAATTAAATATTGTTACGATTTCTTTCTTAAATTATTAATGACAATAGAAGTTGAAGGGACTAAAGTCGAGGACATTTTGGTAATTAGACATTTTTTATTGTAAAGAAATGAAAAGAATGTCTTTAAATGCATAAATCTCAATAATTTACACAATTATATGTATATGCTACAACTAATATTCATAAACTTTTATATGTATTAAAAGTTAAAAGCATGGTATCTAAACTATGTATGTATGTGATTAGTTGGTTTCATTAATTGTGAAAGCATGGTCTGTTATATATCTGTCTAACTATTAAGAAGCAAAGACACCTAATTATGAAAAGCTCATGCATAAAACAAAAAACAATCCATGTGAAATTATACATTGAGACAAGGCATAGACATAGGCATTAATAATCATGATTAAAGTTAAGACAAACGAAAGCTCATTTGAAACACCCTGAAAAGAGAGCAACGGACAAAATAATCCTAATAGACCATCCTATTTATTTACGAAGTACTTGTTCCCTTTTTAATTATCTCATTTCATGGGGCCTCCATAAAACAAACCTGAAAATAAAAAAATTCTAACTCCAAACCACATGCAAGCCAAACGGAATTAAAGATATATTTTACGACAGCGTATTATTATTTTTTCCAAATAAAGTTTGAAAAAGAAAAGAAGGTGAGGAACCTGTAACTACTTCGAGCTCATACACATTGCTGATTTGAGGGCCATGATTGAAAGCTTGTCCACTGATACCCGCATTGGAGAGAGTACCGCCTACTGAGAGGTACAAGTAGTCGGTCCACGATTTGGGCGCGAGTCCATACTCTAGTGTGGACCTCAGAACATCTATCCATAATTCCCCTCCCCACACGTCCACGTACATGAATTTCTCCGAAACTCGGGGCGGGGCCGGCTTTCGGAAGCCGAGTCGACTCCCCGAGAACCGCTCATTTGAATCACTATGCCGTTTGTGGTCATGGCCTGCCCGTTTATGGAGTGTCCGTGGCCCCTCGCCGAGATGCCGAACCCATGGGGCGACTCGTATGCCGATTTTACGAGCCGGGCAACGTCCTCAGGTGAAGCCGGGTGAAGAACCGCCAATGGCTCGGCGCTTCGCATACCGCCAAAGTCACGGGAAGCCGATCCCACGTCGGCTGGCTCCAGGCTGAGCTGGCCTTCCACCTCAATACGTAGCAGCTCGGTGGGGTCCAGAGTTAATCCAACGGTCACGATCAACCGGCAGATTGCAAACGTTAGTAGAAACTTGGTGGCCATGCTGTATACGTGGAACTAATATAAATTACTGTTTACTGAGTTGTATTTGATGGGGGAAAAAAACAATTCCTTGTATATATAGAACAGAAAGGCAAACAAGAGAAGGCGAAGGACAAATAAAATGCGCACAGCGGCGGACGGGGAATGGGGGCAGCGCTTATGGGGAAGGGAACAAAATCTTGTGGCAGCAGCGTGGGGAGTCGTGGCGCTAACGTAAGCCGGGATTGCGCTTTAAAGATTTTGCATACAACATGCACAGATTCGTTCGATTCCCCCTCTCTGCTTCTTTTTTCTTTTACTACTCACGTTATGGAACAAGTCTCTACTGTGTGTATTGTGTGTGCTTGTTGGTCAGGTTATGGGATGTTTGTGTGTGTGTCAGTGCGCGATTTTGTGTGTGTTTTTGAAGAAGTATTTATAAACGCTGAAAGGTGTGACAGTGTGTCTGTTTTTTTACTTTAATCTTTTTTTTTTTTGGGTAAATTTTCATCGAGGGGAAAGGGAGAAGTGTCGAGGAAATGAGATACAGGTTGTGAATTTATAGGACCAGGGGGGCGGGGTGGGGTGGGGGAGGTGGCGAATTCACGTGCGAGGGATGAGGGGACACGTGTGGTGTGGGGTCTGGAGAGTGGAGGGTCCACAGAGGGATACGGAGATCTGTGTGGGGACGGGAGCATGGGAAAGTTCACGTGGGCGCAGAGGCAAGACGACGACGTAAGAGAGGAAGGGTGGTTTTCCATGCATTGGAACCAATTCAGAATCTTTCTGGTAGTTTCAATTTTCCTCTGGAATTCATTACGCTATTAAATTATTGATGGGAGTATATTAATCGTGTGGACAATATCATTCTAACTATATTCAGGGCTACATATATTTTTTGGACATAGAGGGAAATCTAAGCTTAGATTGCAACATTTGTGAATACTAGTTTGGTTGTTACAATGTCAACATAAACAAATAAATGGTTTTCTAGTAATGGGTTTTTTATGTTTTGTCATTTTATTTGGTTGTGATTTTAAAATGTGTCATTTTTTTATTAATATTTTGATACAAAAGTTTTCGATAAAAATAAATTTTTTTTATTTGATTCATTTCCCCAAACTCGTAGAGTAGAGTTTTTGAGTTCGGTTTACGTTATGTTTGAACATGAAATTTTAACGAGAAAAATTTTAAAAAAATATTTTTTTTCATTTTAAAATTTATTAATAAAAAAATATTTTCTTGAGACTCCTTAATTATAACTTGTCTATGTCAACACACATCCCAAAATTTGGCTTACTACCTATATAAAATAGTGATGGTTGGATTATTTTGAAACCCTAAAGCAAAATTATTATTGCCCAACTTGAGGAATTGGTAAATAGAGATGGGCAGAAATTGGGGTCTCTAGGGTTCATAGGATGTTGATAAATTTAACTTTTAGCCAATAAACAATAGATTAGTGCAATTGTTTTTAGAGCCTCCAAATTTGAAGTCACTAATTGAAGAGTTACATCATTTAAAAATAATTGTTATTGCCCCTTACATAGTTGGAACAAATATTAAACATATTTTATAGTACATTAATATTGGCTCTAGGAGAAGTCGAAATTCGAGCAAAGTAAGGGTAAAATAATAATTGAATTTATTAAATTCTACGTTGTTAATCAACCTTTAAATGTGATCTATGTTTTAACTTTTGAAAAGCAATTGGCGACAGTAACGTGATAGGTGTTTTAAAGTGGGGGAGATATGTGCCAACGACACTTGATTTTTGTGACAAAGACTGATATTTTTTATTAAAGTCTTGCTTTTAAATTTTATAATAATATTTTTTAATAAATTACAATACAAGATTGAATCCATTAGATTTCTAAATCTATGAATAATTTTTTTTTTCTTTTTGTTAAGCGATATATATAAAGAGTATAAATGCTATTTATAGTATGTATTTATTATCTCATGAAATTACCTATTTACCTGTACATAAATATAAACAATTTTTAACATAGGTATGACAAATCATGTAACGTGAGTTGATATTCGCATTTTAAAATATGATATTTGCATTTTATTTTAATTTTAATCCTAAACAATTTACAATATTGCGCATTTCTTTATGAGAGAATATGTTAGCATTTTCTTATGGTGAATATGTTCTTCAATTATATTAGGTAATGGACTAAATGACAATTAGTATTGAGGAAATCATTATCGTATTATTTTGAACATTAATTCATTTATTTTCAATAAAATATCATCAAAAGTTAAGCAAAGATCATGTGGCCAAAATGGATTTAAATTATATCTTTTAGCTTTATTATATCAATTTTCATAAGTATCAATCAACATATATCATTCGTTCATATTGATGAAACTAATTTACTCCATAATTTAATTCATAGTTAGCATGTCATTTAAATCAAAATTTTAAAACAAGCTTTATTTATCAACAAAATAAAAGAGATAAAATGGCTGCTCTAAATGTCAAATTATAACTAATTTATAAATTAAAAAAATCACCTTTGCATCATGATATCAAATTAAGAAAATTAAAAAGTAAATATACAAGATAAAAATTATAGTTATTATGTTTTTAAAAAATGAAATATAAAATTAATAATGTTATATTTAAATGAAAATGAACTTCAATTGATGTTATCAATGAGCTCTTCATTTTCAATTGCATAATTTAAATAGTGTCATCTACTTCGTACTTATGTCTTGCAATTAATCAAACAGAAAAAAAAAAAATACTAATGTCAAACAAAAATGTTTAAAAATTGAATGACAAAAGAAGAATTAGTAACTCGTTGAACAAGTGTTTTAATTCAATATTTCTATTACAATAGGGAATAAAATAATTAAAAGTGTGTATTTATCACAAACAATACAATTATATTTTCCTATTAATTAATACACAATCTTGTCAATTATTAAGAATAAAATTCATGTGGAACGCAAATATAAATTTTTATGAAGTGTGAATATAAACTTCCCCATGCAATTTAAATCTGAGGACATAAAAAATAATACTATTCATGTGCTAATATTTATTAAATCATATATAACAAATAAAAAATTATCAAGCATCCCATGTGTTTTTTTAATTATTAATTGAGTCCCAACACAACTCAAAGAACCCTCATCCAATTAGTTTTGACTTTGATCACATTTTCATGAATTTAGGTTGTTCAACTTATGTGGGCCAAACATTAATAAATAAATTAATTAATAAGATTAAATTGATCAGTTGATTAATGAGATAAATGTTTCCAGTGGTATCAATTCTGTAGGATAAGGATTTGTTAGCTGGTCAAAAGAAACTGCATGTTTCCAGCCAATCAAAGGAGGACCACATAAAAAATAATAAATAAAAAATAATAATAAAAAATAAAAATAAACTGTGACAAACATGATGATAAGGGACATAATTATATTGCTTAATTATCTCTAATAATCCAAGTTATAAATTAATTAGAGAGACAGCAGATGATACCTAATTGCCATGTTTCCAAAAATCATGGGGTAACAAACATAAAAGTTTGTCCCCCATTATTGGTGTTTTTCTTCCACCATGAATCAGTCCAAGCTGTATGTCTTGATTTCAAACTGTAAACAAACAACAGTTGGAGGGGGGGCATCTTACAAACATTGTGTAGCCCACCTTGGATCTATTTTGTTTGCTTTCAATTCTTGTAATACTTACTAATATGAGTGTGCTGCCAAAAAATAAATAGTAACTGTTATTTGCATTTTTATTTTTTCCCCCATTTTGATTCTAAAGAAATATAAGAAGGAAATATTAACACACGGTTGATAATAAGATTAGTATTTTATAAAAAAATTTCATTTACGAGCACGATGTGAAACTACTCCTTTTTGTAGTAATCCTACTTAGATTTGGATTATTGAGTGGGTTACCTCATGTTGTTAGGGGTGTCGATAGTAATCCGATAAAAAATTTCGAAACTCAAGTTAATCTCAAATCAAGTAATTGTAAATCAAGTACTTGATAGTAGCTAAACATGTAATAAATTTTTTAATAATAAAAATTAAAAGTATTTATAGCGTTGAAATAATAATTTTTATGGATTTAGACCTTTAGAACTCTGTGAGTTTAGTAAAAATATTATTGTTCATCTTTATGTATTAACTTATCGACTTTATGAATTTCATCTATCGAGTTTTATTTTTGTTTCGATCCATAATCCAAATTCTTTAACTTGGACTGTTAAACTTGTTTGTTCACCATATTCTTAACTTAGGCAGGATCCGATAATATGTTGTTATAATCTTCATCAACTATAAAGATTTGATTCCAAAGTCATTTACCAATCTATGTGGTCATCTGTTTGCCATGACACGTATAAAATAATTTCTTCGAAAATAATTTTCCTAGATTAGGTGCGTTGTATATATATATATATATATATATATATATTCGATCCCCCTATTAAAAGTAAATTATGGTCCAATAATTCATTATGTAATCCGACTAAAAGTAGCAGCTAAATCTGTTCAATTGATGTCCCAGATACTGAGTTTGGCACAAATGTCGACACAAAAATTTTAGTTAAATATTTTAAAATCACACTAATTGAAGAAGCTATCTTGGAAAGTCAAGTCAGTTCAGCTGTTATAAATTCCAACTGCTATTTTAGGGCATGTTTGCCTAATGCAGAATCAAAATGAGGACTATTATTTTTGGACCAATAACTTAAAATAATCAGTAGTAATAAATACCTCATACCAGAATAATATCGTAATACTTATGCACCACGGTTATTGAAATAACTTTTCTTCCTGGCATAATTTTTTTTTTTTTTTGAGTAAAAATGGAATTTTCCCATCTCTGTACTATAAATTAGTTGAAATGCGTGTAAGTAATTACTACAAAAGACTCTTGCAATATCGATTTCTATTAAAAAAAAAAAAAGATATGTGAAATTATGTGACATACAAATTTGTTGACCAGAAATTAGGGTTGTGTTTGGTATCATTTTCTAATATCTTTTTCATTTTCAATATGTTCTCATAAAATAAAATCAAACATATATAACTTTTTTAATATATTTTTCACTTAATAGACATATTTTTCAATACATTCTTCCAGAACACATTCTCTCATAGAATTATAGATGCTACATTTAGTGGTGTGTATTGGTTGTACATTTCATCATACACATATATATAAATATGTGTAAAATATACGGTAAGATGTGCACCTGATGTACATTACCGAGTGTAGCATATCTTATACCTTCTAGAACGCATTCTTTGATAAAAGAAAAAACAATACCAAACAAAGCCTTAGACTTCTGTATGGAAGCATTTGTAGAATCAAATGTAGTTTATCTAATCAACATTGTTGTTTGGTCAAATAAAACAATTACTACATAAGTATAAAAAATAAAAATAAAAAATTCTACTTGCTGTTTTATGACCTAACTTCCTTTCAGAGAATACACAAAGGCATTGTTTTTGGATAAATTAGCAACTGAACAATTATGTAATTATTTAAACAAGTGGCAGCATCTTTGGTTGTTTTTATTATTGTGGTAACCACAATCATTGCATCAGCTACAATGTTTTGGATAGGCATAAATTCTGGGTGCAATTATTTAAGAAAATTTAAATGCAATTATAATCATATGAAATCATCCCAATGTATTCACAAGATCCATTATAGGGGCCCAACGTAGATATGAACGAATAATGAGCATCCCCTGGATGACCTGTTCATCCCATAATTTTCATAAATAAATACCCTATGAATTTCATTTTGTTTAGGCTACTAGGCTTATGTGGATTTGATGAGGATACATATACTAATTTAAACCATCCAATAGAAGGTCAAGAAATGCTTCATTTTCATATGGGTTTTACATATTTATAAGTTTTTATGTATGCCGAGAAATATTTATTACATATTATTTAAAATATTATATTAATATTTTTGGAATCAGACTAAATTGATCGTTCTGATCGGTTCAACACAAACGGCAGTCAGTCCGATCCAGTAGGTCTTAAATAATCATTTTTGCAATTATCAAAATCAGTTAAAAAATTAATCAAAATCGATTAAAATCAATTTTCAAATTTTAAATTTTAATTTTTTTTAAAAATATTAAAGTCTTAAATTTGATATTTTGTTACATGTATGTAATTATTTAAAATTTGAGTTTTGATAGATATTTTTATTTTAGTTGGTTATTGGTTTATTGTTTTATCTTTAAATTTTTTACATAATAATTAATTAATATAATATAATAAATAAATATAATTAATTTTTATTAAATTAATTAAATCGCTAACCAACAAAATTAATCTAATCGTCCATCTAATTATGAAAACATTGGTCCAAGTTTCCAATTACTTACCTCAATGTCAATGAAGCTTTCATCATCTGCCCTGTATATGAAAAGCATTATGCACATTATAATATCCAAGGTGCTATTATTTTATTTTCTCTTTTTTTTCTTTATTGTAAGTGTAAAGTGATTCGTTCCACGGCAAGCATGATTAATTAAAAATTTATAACTTGTATAGGCTATTAGGTATATTGAGTCTCATTTCAATTTTTTTATTTTAAATTAATATTTCATAGTACATTAAATAGTCCAAGTCTCGTACATCCGAATTTCTAAAACTCACTATTTATGAAAGTTCCATCATATATCCTATTCAAAAAGCATTAAATACATAGTTTTTTCCTTTTATCACCCCCCAACACCCCCCCCCCCCCCTCCATTTTTTTTATATATGAAGAATACAGAGAGCTTTTTGTCATATTTCATAGTACATTAAATAGTCCAAGTCTCGTACATCCGAATTTCTAAAACTCACTATTTATGAAAGTTCCATCATATATCCTATTCAAAAAGCATTAAATACATAGTTTTTTCCTTTTATCACCCCCAACCCCCCCCCCCCCCCCCCCTACATTTTTTTTATATGAAGAATACAGAGAGCTTTTTGTCATAATTTTGTTTCCTAAACAAGTTTTATACCTAAAAGATTTTCCTAATTTATCTATATTTCACTATTTGATGGGAAGATTAATTGTTTATATCAAATCCAAGGATTAAGATGCCCAATTGACAGTTTTGTTTGATGATTTTCCTTTCAACATTTCACATCCTCAGCTGAACAACAACCACGAGACATGTTTCTGAATGATGACCCAAATAATGTGAAAGCATTATGAAATTATTGAAATCAGACATTAATTAATGGTCCCAAACAATGGGTAAGCTCATACTTTTACCTGCACAACAGCTAGCTGTATCAAACACTTTACAGTTTCATCTAAAAACAAAGAAAAAGAAAGAAGCCAACTTAATTTCCCACAATTTTGAATTTTAGTGCAATTTGAAAAATCTCTTTTACATTATATTTGGATCTTGGATTTGAGTGAGAAAAGGGTTTTATGACTTCAAATTATAACACTATTTTATAATAACTATTATATTTTTTTTCGAAAGCGATGAATTTTAGAGAAAGTTGGATGACACTATTTTGTAATAACTATTACGTTTTTTTAAATGTGTTGAAAAGTGGGACTAAAATGAAAAATAAGTGTTTGATAGTAACATCATAATTTTAACTTTTCCTTACTTTTTTATTGTCAAAAGTCCAAAATGCACCCAAAAATGTGCCCAACTTATAACCCATTTTTTTTTTTTAGTTTTTTTTTTTAGGGAAATAGGAGTATAAAATAATCTTGAAATATTTGCTTAAATGCCACTAAAAGTAAGAAGCACCTCCATTCATGCTTATTGCTTCTTCTAAATTGCAACTTCACTTAAAAGGATTATAAGCCACAAAACATTCCAAAAGTGCTTACCAAAAGCTAAATATCACTTTTTTCCTTCTTCTTTTTTTTTTTTTCAAATAATATAACTTTGTGCTTTATGTTCGACATTTTTACTTTTTCTTTGTATTTTTCTCACTAAAATCTACCGTCCAAAAGAGAATAACTTCATAAACTTTTGCTACACCATTCCATGATTTTGTCCTCCTTTTAATATATATATATATATATATATTTATATATTTATATTTATAATCCATTGATTGTTTGGAGCTTGCTTTTGTGTGTTGGTGAAAGTGTAGAGCAGCAGGCAACATGCATTGTGGACCTACAATTATATGAATGCAGCAGTGCTAAGTTAAAAAAGGGCTTCTTTTTGGTTGGGCCGTAGGATTTTATTCTTCTTTCCGCCAGTTATTAAGGTTGTTAGCTCATAATTATAATTATGAAAAAAAAAAAAAAGATCCTAGATTCCCTCTGGCAATTGCTCTTTTTGATGTTGTTTGATTAAAGCGTAGCAAAATTAAAGTAAACATATGAATAATTATTGCGCGTCATATCAGAAATATTGAATAATCATTTATCATAAGAGTAATCGAATGTCTAATTTTATAATTTTAAATTATTTTTCGAACGATTAAATTTAAATCTCATCAATATTACAATCAACCCGTCTTATATAAAAATATAAATATATATATATATATAGATATATTTATTAATCCAATTGACATTTCATCCATTCTTAAATAGACCAATAGTTTCACAGACTAATTTTAAACATATCAAATATTTTAATTATGAAAAAAGAGACCCTAGATTCCTATGACAATTGCTCTTTTTGATGTTGTTTCATTAAAGCATAGCAAAATTAAAGTAAACATATTTATAATTATTGTACACATAAGTGGAGTACATATCAAAAAAATCTAATGATCATTACACGTTACAATAATTAAATCGCTAACCTTATAATCTCAAAATTATCTTTTGAACGACCAAATCTAAATCCCATCAACATTGCAATCAACCCTTCTTAACCCTTCTTAAATAACTAAAATAAAATAAAATTAATCCATTGATATTTCAATCATTATTTTTTTTTTGATAATTTAAGTTTCAGGCTTCGTTTTATTAATTATGGGATATATTGGTCTTCCCACTGATTCAGTTTTTAGTTAAATACGATAATACAGTCTATACATATTTGGGTCAAACGTTTGCATTAATTTTTCATTCTCTTTAAACCCACCTACAGTGCTAAAAGGAATTTCGAAAGGGCGAATTCAGCCACGCTACGCTCTTGTCATCAAAATAATTCAAACCCACGATTCACATATTTTTTTCCCTTATGTCTTATCCCTGAGCTATGCCTGGACAACATTACAACAATTCTTAAATAGACGAAGAATTTCACAAACTAATTTTAAATATTTTCGATCTAGAAACTAAAAGAGGAGAGGGTAACAAGATTTAATTGCACCATGACATCCACATGCACAACATAGTTGATTACAATCCAAGACAAGTTATTAGTAAAACATCTATATCAATATTCCCACTATATCACTTTTTATTGTGGCTATTTAATTATGAGATTAGCCAAAATTTATTATTTTTCTTGGCCTACTCTACACTCATTTCTAACACATGGGAGCAGCCAGCTGCAGTTTCAACAAAGGAATAAAATTAGCTGCAGTCTATTTTTTTTTTTCCCCACCGTGGCTAAGCCCATAAATATTATTGGAAGAAAGCTTGCGAAGTAGAAGAAATCTTGCAATTTATTTATTTTAGATGATTATTCTATTTGAAAGTTTTCCAAAAGAGTTGTATTCTATTTTTAAAAAAATCATGATTAACCAAAATCAAAACCTCAAAGCTAACGAGGCCTTGTTCGATAGTAGAGATTGAAATTGTAAGTCATATCCTATCGAAATATAATTATTAATCAAGTTTTTTATTAAGTTTTTCTAACTAAATGTGTGCATTGATGTAGAGGCCTCACCCAACCATAGAAACTGAGATTGCAAGTTCAGATTCCATTAAAATATAATTGTCAATCTAGTTTTATATTAAGTTTTTCTCACTAAACGTGTTCATTGATATAGTATTATCAGTTGTATTCAATTAATCTTAAATATCTTAATATGCAGAAATTATTTATTTCATCGTTCCCCTCTGAACGCATTTTCGTTTTTTTGGTCACTAATAACGAATTAAGTATGATAGATAATTATCATAATCAAACACACTAATAATATTTAAATAAATATACACAATTATTTAGCTCAACAATTACTTTTAACTATTATACTTTCAAAAGTGAAAAAGAAACACACACACACACACATCATTAATGCAACAATTTACTTGGAACAAAATAATTGCATTTATCTGCAATAATTCATATTAGTACTAAGATACTGAAGAATGGTCGAATTCAAAACATGATTACAATGCATGAATAAGAAAATAATAATAATAATAAGAGCATGAATAGGTTAGAAATGGGCTCCATTATACAACAATTTCAAAACATAGAGCATCTGAGAATGAAATGCACTCCAAAAGAACCTTTGAGTGGTAATAAGAATGTAGACATATTAGAAGACAGATTCAACTTGATTTAACAATTCATGGGACTGCATCATCTGACAGAGTAAACATCGTACAACTTCTTCTGCATGTTGTGTTTTTTAATGAAATCCAAATCCTCACAAATCTCATATCCTTATCATTTTCCATGAGACATAAGTATATATATTGGACTAGCAAAACAACAACAATGTTAGAGCCAAGAGTCGTGCGAGTGGGATATGAATCGAGACTCGGTAGGAGAATTCACATATTGCGTCAAATTCATGAGATCGTCAAATGATTTGATCGACAAGACTAATGAATTGAAATTTTGAATTACACTATCACTGATGATGATCGATGTTTTCTCTTAAAATTTTGCATATAAGCCAAAAATTTGAGTGCAGCCAACCTAGGGCAACTACTAGTTGTTCAAAGTATAGATCATGTTTGTGCATATGGTAACATGTTCCGTGGAGGACCACGTGAAGTTGTGGACCATATTTAAACATGATGGAACAGTTAAAATATGGTATGCTCCCCCGTGAAAATATAGTTTGTAGTAACAACACCAAGCGTAAAAACTGATCCATTTAGATTAGTAGTTGTTGAAGAAAGACTCACCTATATGGCTCGAATCAATAGCTATGGTTCGAATCAATGGCTAAGTTAGAGGAAATATAGTTGCATTGGGTCACTGATGTTTCATCTTGAATAGGCACGAATAGTTAGTCGGTTGCTAGCTCGGTATATAAGTTGGGAATATGCACGACCTGTTATGCGAGTTGTATGAGCTACGAGTGTGCATGATCTACTATGTATATATGGTATGAGCTATATATTGCATGATCTACTATCATACTAGGGCAGATCATACCTCTTTGGGGAACTCGTACCCTCTAGGTTAGGTAGGATCATGCGTAAAGAGGGATGAAATAGTTATTGTTGGAAAGTAACAGAAAATCTTATTTAGGGTAAATCAAAGAGGATGATGACGTGTACATGAGACAATTACAACAAATTGAGGTCTAAAATCTCCACTTTACCCCTGTTTTGACATCTATAAGTAAAATGATTTACCTTAAAAAATAGGTTACACTTTTAATATTTAATATATATATATATATATATTCTCTACATGTTTTCACTTTTTTCTTTGAGCATCGAGGTGACTTGAGCGTCAGAGGGCTTACGCTGGGTCTATCTGGCATCTATTTTGCAGGTTCTCCGACTGATAGAGGAACGAGGAAAAGTAACGAATTATCATTTGGAGTGCACCTACTATATTTGGTGCACTATAAAATGGTGTCGTCTGTGGGAAGGTTTATGAGCTAAGATATGAAATGACTGGAAAAGGAGTCCAAGGTGAAGGTACGCCCGCGAATCATCATGCGTAGCCATGGCCCAGAAGTGCAGGATAATGGTGGAAATTATAGTCCACCTTCAATAATACTTGGAGTACCTCTGTTATGGATGGAGGAAGCACCACGAGTGAATTTGGCCCTAGAATTTGGAGTTGGAGGTATTGGCCAACTTACTATAGAGCAGTTAACTTGTTTAATCACCACTGCAGTAGACACGACCTTGCAAAGAATGGAGGCTAATCCATTGCTATGAGAAGAGCAAGACACCGTGACCCAATGTGTCTGGAAAATTTCCATGACGTGTACTAGGGAATGCCAGAGCAAGACACCGATGAAAAAACCCGGTGCGTCTGAAAAATTAGAGGACTTGCATAATGAACTTAAGGAAATGAAAATGAAGATGGCTAGGAAAAATTTGTTCACAAAGAGGGGAATCCCTTTCACTGAAGAAATAACGATGGATGACCTGCTTGCTAATTTCAGGTCATTGAATTATGAATATGATGGCATTACGGACCCGTGGAAGCATGTGTGCCAGTTTGAAAATTCAAATCTCTTACACAGATACTTCGATGGGGTAAAATGCTGGGTATTCCTAACCACCTTATCCAAATAAGCTCAGTAATGGTTTAATCAACTACCTCCAAATTCAATCCTTTCCTTTGAAGGATTCAGCTCTTCATCTCTAACTTTGTTTAGTATGAAGCAAAAAGACGATGAGTCACTATGGAGCTACATAAAGAGATTTATATTAGCTGCTTTGGAGGTACCTTCAGCCACTTATGAGGTACACTCTAATGCGTTAGTTCAAGGCTTGCAAGATGGAGAATTCTTCAAGTTGTTGGCTAAGAAATCAGCTAAGAGTTTTGATAACCTTTTAGCTCGGGCTCAGAAGTACATCAACATATAGGAAACCCAAATGATGAAAAAAGAGAAAACTAGTGGCAAAAGAAAGGATAGGAAGAAACTAGTCAAGGATGTAGAGGGATTTGTCAAAAAGTCAAAACCACCTGATGAACAACCTGGGCTCTTGTCTATGTCAGGAAAGCCTAAAAAATTCACTCATCCCGTAGCACCTAGGGTATAGATCTTGGTGACAATCGCAAGGCGCTAATAATCGCAAGGATTGAGATAGCCTAATAATTATTCGTCGACCCCAGTAAAACCTAAATCTAATCTTTTTTGTGCATTTCATAATAAATATGGGCATTCTACGAAAGATTGTCGTAATTTGAGAGATGAGATAGAAAGAATAGTGATGAAAGAATGGCTTGATGATCGGATTAGGGAAGAAGAAGAGAAAAAAAAGTGGTTGAGCGAAAAAAATGTCCGACCTACATGGATAAAAAGAGATACTGAAGAAAGGAGTGTAACAATGATACCAAGGGAAAATCCCCTCAACCTCCAATGGGACTGATACAAATGATAATATGCGGCTCCACGGATGGAGATTCCAATCGAGTTAGGAAAACGTATGCTCGACCTATCCCTAGAAATATATGGAAGATATTAATAGAATCAATGGAAAGTCTACAGTTCAGTTCGGGCCCCAGGATATGAAAGGCCTGCAAGCACCTCACAATGATGCTCTGGTCATCACCACGACTGTCGCTAATTTTGATGTAGCCAGAATAATGGTTGACATAGAAAGTTCTATCGATGTTCTATTTTATGGTATTGATGTTCAATTTTATAAGGCATATAAAAAGATAAATTTAGTCATGAAAATGTAACGTGTAGAGACATTTTTGTTTGGCTTTGGAGAAAGAGTGGTCGATCCTATTGAGCAGGTTATTCTGCTCGTATCCTTAGGGGTTGAGCCCATGCGCAAGACCAGGATGATTAAGTTCTTGGTTGTAGACTCTCTTTCAGCCTATAATATTATTCTAGGCAGGCCTTCTCTTAATACCTTCCAAACTGTAGTGTCTATTTTCCACATAAAATTAAAATTCCCAATAGATAAGGGGGTAGAAGAGGTCAAAGAAAATATTCAGAAAATGCTATGTGGAAGCTGTTAAAGGCAAAACAAAAGAAGGCCAACAGATAAAAATGACCAAAGAATGAACACCCACTGGAGGTTTTGAAAAAGGATGAGGCAATAGGACCTTCTACTGAACAAGTGCACGTTTAACCAAATGAAGAGCTAATTAATAGAGAATTAGTCCTATGAGACCCAATAAAAACTACTATAATGGGCACATAACTTAGTCTTGAGCTAGCAAATGAGACAACTCAGTTCGTAAGAAACAATGTGGATATTTTTGCCTGGTCTACACATGATTTGGAGGGAATTGATCATGAGATAGTAGTATATCACCTCAACGTTGATCCGATCTGCAAACCAATAAAATAGAAAAATAGACATTTTGGTCTAGAAAAAGAGATCATCCAAAAAGAGATGGAGAAATTATTAGAAGATGGTCATATAAAAGAAACTCAATTCCCTGGAGTCTTGGTACCAAAAATAGAAGGAAAATGGAAAATGTGCTTTGACTTCCAAGATCTAAACAAAGTCTGTCCTAAAGATCATTACCCTTTACCTCGAATAGAAGAGTTGGTTGATTTCATTTTGGGGTATGAACTACTAAGCATGATTGATGCATCACAAAGATATCACCAAATCATGTTAGCACTAGAGGACCAAAAAAAAGTAAGTTTTATCATTTTCATAGGAACTTACTGTTATGTGGCTATGTCTTTTAGACTAAAAAATATAGAAGCAATGTACCAAAGGCTAGTAGATTAAATATTTTGAGGTCTGCATGGATGAAACATGGAAGTGTGTGTGGATGACATGCTGGTGAAAAATAGAAGGGCCGAAGTTCATATGACAGATCTGGCAGAGACCTTTGGGGTACTTAGGAGGTTCAGTATGAAATTGAATCATTCTAAATACTCATTTGGGGTCAGATTAGGAAAGTTCATGAGTTACATAGTAACAGAAAGAGGTATAGAAGTAAATTCAAAAAAAGTGAAGGTTGTGTAGAATATGGCTTCTCCAAATAACATTAATATGGTTCAACAGCTCACGGGCCTAAGTCGCTTTATCTCCAAGTCAGCAGAGATGAGCTTGCCCTTCTTCAAGGTCTTAAGAAAGGTTAGCAAGTTTGAATAGAGTGTTGAGTGCGAGAAAACATTTGATAAGTTGAAAGCCTTTTTAGTAGAGCAACCTTTACTTACCAAACCCTTGCAGGGTAAAACATTGTATGTTCTCTATCCGTGGATGAGCTAGCTTTTAGCTCAGTTCTATTAAAAGAATAATGGAGCCAACAGAAGCCTATATATTATGTGAGTAAATTATTGTAAAGAGCTGAAGGCAAGTATTCAAAAATTGAGAAATGAGGGCTAACACTTACAACAACAGCCAGACAGCTCAAGCAATATTTTTTGTCACATAAGATAGTAGTTCGAACTAATCTATTATTAAGACAGATATTGAACAAACCTAAAGCTTTAGGTCGGGAAAGTTAGTATCTATAAGTTGAGAAAGCGGGACAACATTAGGACTTAATCGAAAATGGTAGAGGATAGACCATGAATCAACTAATAAACCTACATGGTAAGGGTAGTGGTTTAATCGACGAGCTAGGGATTGTGTGGCAGAATCAAGCTCAGGTGTACGATCTTGATGAGGTAAATCAGTAATCCAAGTGGTGGGAAAATTCAAAGAATCAATAGAAGAAATAAAAAATACATTTTCTTCCAACCATGATAGGAACTTTGAATCCCCTTCAAAAAATTTACCAAGCCACGAGATGTAAAATAAAAAAGGTCTGGGCTAGAGGTTTTAGCGTGGAAGAAAGCTCACCATAATTTACGATTAGGTTCATAATCGAAGTGCTTAACTGCTGTCTAGAAATCGACCATGAGTCGATAAGAGTTAGGAATGAGTTGCATCAAGAGGATGCCAAAACTCTTAGAAATACGACAGAATATGTCAGGTATAGGAAATCTAAGCCCCACATCCAACTGATCTACAAAAACAGTAACATAGCTAGGAGGGAGGTTGTGAGGTCTATCACTTGGACATGGAAAAGTTATGTCAAATTCCTCAGGTATTCCTACGTTCACCCTAAGATTGGTTAAACTAGTTTTATAAATGGTGGAAACATGAGTCATATAAGTAGGATGATTATCTGGGTTAGTCATCCTAATCTCAAGACAATGATAACTAGATAGCTCACACAGTAGTTCGGCAGCAGAAATACCATAGGGAAAATAAGAATGAATGAATGAAAGAGGTTTTGGGGATTGAGGATAAATGGACATCTAAGGACAAATCGAACCTAAAAAAGAAAATTTGAAAAAAAAATAGCAAAGGTAAGTGCACTTACTTGAGCTACTGAGGAAAAGAGGGGACAATGCCAATGGAATGTGACATCCTCGTCTCATGAGCATGCATTATATATACGAGTCTTATTGAGCTATTTGATATCCCATCTCAAAAAACTCTCGACTCGAAACTTATTTAAGACCAAAGCCTTAGAGGCATGTTCCATGATCGCCATCATATGCGCGACCATGCTTCGTAGCTAAATTTGGCTTAAGGACTTTATCTAATGTGCAAAAATAAAAAATGCAAGACATAAGATAAAGTAAATGACTTTTTATTAATATGATTTCCAATAAGATTGTCTTTACAAAAACAAAAGAGTATAATATACCCAATTTAATTGGGGCGTTGGGCATCTTACTCTAACACTGCTATCATACTAAGACAGGTCATACCTCCTTAGGGGACTCATACTCTCCAAGGCAGGTAGGATCACGTCGAAAAATGGGATGAAACGATTATTGTTGGAAAGTGATATAAAATCTTTATTAGGATAAATCAAGGATGATGATGATATGTACATCAAGTAGTTACAATAAATTAAGGTATAAAATCTCCATTTTACCTCTATCTTGATATCTATAAGTAAGATGATTTCCCTCAAAAAAAGGGATTAGACTCTTAATATCTGATATATATGTATATATATATATATTATACATGTTTTCACTTTTTTCACTGATCACCCAGCTGACTTGAGTGTCAGACTGTTCGGCGTCTATTTTCTTGGTTCTTCCATCGGTGGAGAAGCGAAGAAAAGCAGCAGATTATCATTTAAGTGCACTTACTGTATTTGGTGCATTGCAGAAGAATTCACATATTGCCTCAAATTCATGACATTGTCAAATGATTTGATCGACATGACTAATGAATTGAAATTTTGAATTACACTATCAACTCAATGTTTTCTCTAAAAAATATTGCATATAAGCCAAAAATTTGAGTGCAGCCAACTTAGGGCAACTACTAGTTTTCAACGTATAAATCATGTTTGTGCATATAGTAACATGTTTCGTGGAGGACCACGTGAAGTTGTGAAGCACATTTAAACCTGATGGAACAGCTAAAATACGGTATGCTCCCCCATGAAAATATAGTTTGTAAACACCAAGCATAAAAACTGATCCATTTAGATTAGTAGCTGTTGAAAATAATGTCTGAAAGATTTGATAGAGAATACACATTAGGGAACAATGCAAGGGATCTGGTAAGAACAGAATTTTCCATTGCACCTATGTCTTTATTGTAATCCATTATTGGTGCTTGTATAAATCCAATGAAATGACCATTCGCAATTAATATATTTTAATGATAAAAATTAAAGGGTTCTATAAGTTAAAAAAGGCTAGTTTTGTCAGTGTTTTTGTCTCTTAGTCTTGGTTAGAGTAATAGGTTAAGTTATGTTTGTTTTACTTGTATATTGGTTTCACAGTTTTATGAAATTAGAATGAAATTGGAGTATTTGTTTTACAGATTTCTTTGCTTTTGTTTATAATCTTATGATAGGTATGCTTTTAAGGTTATAAATCAGTATATACACATGTAATTGCGCGCGCGCGCACACACTAGCAGCAATCAATACACATGATTTTTAATATAGTTCAACAAAATTTATCTTTATAGTTGTCGATTTTGTATAAAATTTGACCATAGTTTCTGTTGAATGAAATAGTTTTCTTTTTTTATGGAAATTTAAAATCTATTTTACTCGATCTTTAGGTGGTTGTCATAGAAGGGTGTTTTTTTTTTTTTGGCTATTTCTGTATAAAGTTTGATTTCAGTGTTTATCAAGGTGGATAATAGAAATAGAAACATATAAATACAATTTATTTTTTTTGAAATTAATAATACATTACATGCTACCATTCTCAACCACACGTCCTCCAAATCATGAAGCAGTCAATTTCTTTTTTGTTTTTTGGAATTACCATGATCAAAGGCTTCATCTTAATTCAATAAAACAAGGAAAAAAGAGAAGAAAAAGAATTCGATAAAGAAAGAAAAAGAAAAGTAAAATTGAAATATAAAAAAAAAAAAAAAGCAAGAAAATATGGAGTGACAAAGTGAAGTAGATCAGCTAAGATCACGAACTTTGTATGGGCCGACCCTTATCGTGAGCCCAATTCATTTCATTGGGCTTAAGACAAGATTAGGGCCAAAATTTGAAATGGGCTATTTACTAGCTTTGTCCAAAAATAACATATTCCGTCCGTTGGGCTCCGACGATGCTCATTTCAACTTCCATTTCTAAAGCAGATAAAACATGAATACTATAAAGAATTCAAACTAAACCAAGTTCATGTTTGGGGCAAAAAGCTCATTTGTTCACAACAACTTATTTGCTTGTCTTGTTTGTTTCTCAAAATTTGGTTAAACTTAAATTCTTAACCGAAAATTAGTAATCAAATTCTACCTTTCGTTCGAAACTTGACGATGATACAACTTTATGTATATTAATATATTTAATCTTTTCATTCAAAAAATAAAAAAATTATATCTAACTTTGCTCGTCATCGAATATATTATCTGTATCGGTAGTAAAAAGGGATCAGAGGAGAGAGACATAAGGATTATTGCATAACAAATTCAAAAGTCGCACACAAAATATTATAGGATGCATATTCTGAGGTTTTTCCATTTATTACACAACATAATGGTATTGCGTACGATTTTTGTTTAAGATGTGTATCCAATGATAAATTCTACAATTGCTACAATATGATGAGCCTTTTTCTTATTATTCGTGTGACCCCTCACATGTTTCTTGATTAGGGCGTGGGAGTGTAAATACAAATTGAACTAATGGGGCCTAGGGCTAGGGCACTATCCCAAGGCCACTTCCCTCGTCTCAAATTTTATATATAAAATAAATAAAATTCAAAAATATTGTTCACCTTTAAATTATTAAATAACTTTTTTATATAAATTTAAATATTTATCTTTATCTTTTAAAATTATTAGTCATTGCTTAGAGATGAAAAACAAATCAAAGTACTCAACAAGTTCATTTGAATTCGTTAACTTAACAAACTAAATTTAAACATATTTTTTGAAACTCTATTCAATTGATAAAAAATAAAAAATATATATAAAAACATTAAATTACTCGAACTCGATTCGTGATCGATTTGATTAAAATTCGATTCGATTAATAATCAAACCACACTCAAACATAATTTTTAAAACTCAATAAAAATTCAAACAAATTTGAACATTAATATATTCAATTCGTTTACATCCTTATATTCATTTCGTCCCTTTTGAAGCAAGCAAAAGTTGGCAACATAAACTGTAATTGAAAGGAAAAGAAAAGGAACTATCATGGAAATCATGAGGGAAAAAAGAAATGGAATTTCAGTGACTTGAAAGAGTAAGAAGTAAATCATGAGAAAAGCACGTGAGTTGTGAAATTTGTCCAGATAAGAATATAGATTGTGGATGAAGATAGACCTCCATCTCGAAGAACGATTCCTTTGCAGAGCCGTGAACGGAACGGAGATCCAGACTGAATGAAACGGCACTCGTATAAAACATACCTACAAACAACTGGAAAGTGAGAGTGGCCACTCAAGTTGCAATTAAAAATTTAATTTAAATATATCCCCATAAGATGTCTTAGTCATGTGATTTATTCCAATATGGGATTGGACTCTACCTATATTTTTTTTTTTTTTTTGGTAGTTGGGCTCTACCTATATTAGCTAAATTAATATTTGGGATTATAATGTTAGAGATATTAATAATTAAATATGATAATAAAACCAGGATCAAAACAAGTAAGAGCTTATCAGATCAAATTTTTATCGCCATTCATTTATAAAAAAATTATGTACGATGTACATGAGGAACGTCTTACAAAGTTATATATTAAGTATAATTTTAAATTTTAAATAAATTAATTATTTAATAATTAATAATTAGTATTTTATAGTTATTTGTGAAGTCTAGTTCAAGTGATACAAACATCAAAATTACTCTTTCATTATGAGATTTTTTAAAATTAAATTCCACAAAAATGTGAGCATTTATCTAATTTTCATATTTTTGTGAGTGAGTTTTGATAGATAGGTGTCATTATACTTAAATGGTCATTACTAAATTATTTATTTTTAAATCTATTAAGATCATTTTGTAAAAAAAATAATTAAATTACTATATTTAAAGAAAAATTATTATTATTATTATTATTATTATTATTATTATGCCATAGAAAGGGAGAGATCGTACATCATAGCACCCGTATCATATATATTAATTTCACTGCATATTACGTTTCCTCATGACAATCGCCTCAATTTCATCAAGTTGGATTGTGTAGATTTTTTTTTTAATTTTTTATTTCTTTGTCATGCTGATTCTTAAATAATTCGAACAAATCAAAATATTAAACTCATGCTAAATGATTACATCATGTATATAGTGAGATTCAGTAGGAAATAACGGCGAAATTACTGAAATACATTCATAATACTATAGGCTCCCAAATCTATTCTAATTTTGAATTATGCCTTTTATTTTATATATTAAATTTAAATATATATTTAAAAAATGTTTTATATACATATATTTTATGAAATATAAAATACATTATAAAATTGAAATTAAAAACCTAAACTCTCCTAATTCAAAACTTAGATCCGAGATTTGCTCTCAACAAAAGTCTTCGAGCATTGCCCCATTGTCTGAGGATTTCTGTATAGTTTATTATCCTTACATTTCATTGATCCGAAGACACAAGGAAAATTCATGCAAACATAATTTTTTTATGCTTTTATATAACTATAATTATTGAGGTCCATATAAAATACGTGGAAATTAAAATATTTAAAACTTATCGATTACTAGTTTGTATATTACATAGTATTGTTTTATACTGTTATACAAAATTCGAACTGGACCTCTAAATTTATATAATTTCAAATTTTAAACCAAAAACTTCTTAATAAATTATTATTTCCCAAATTTAAAAGCGGTCAAATTAGAACTCTAAATTCTAACAGCACCTTGTAATTGACCCAAAAGCTTTTAATTTTTTTGTTTTTTATATTTAGTTTTAGCAAAAAAAAGAAAAATAATTGATAATTTTTATGAATAAAACTTGGGTTTCTCAGAAAGTACAGTAGATATGTAATGTTATGCTTCGCATCGTGTTTTTTGTTAGTATCCATGTGAAGAGTACATCAAATCAACATGCACAGTCAAATAGCTTGACGACAGGTCACGTGATTCTTAACTCATCACCCCATGGACAAAACTTATGTATACTATAATTCATTCTTGAAAGTTTCTGGACATCTTCTTACCATGATGATACGATCCAAAATAGAAAGACATTTATTTTTTGCAAATATTGGGGAAAAAGAAGTTTCTCAGGGACGTTTTTATGTTTAGTTAATGGCAGAAAAATATCAACCAAAATAAATAAAAAAAGACATTTATTTTGGCAAAAGTTTGGAGAAGAAGTAGTTTCCTAGTGTTGTCGTGTAGATGCCGTATCAAATAGTATATATTGAGTGTGCATCTCAATACATATTTATATACAAAAAAACATATATGTGTTTATACGTGAATGTGTAATGAGATGTATATCTAATATAAACTATCGAGTATAAAATCTATCAGACGATACTAAGATGATGAAAATTATGTCATATCAGTATAATGTGTATCGAGTACAAAATTTATCAAACGACACTAAGATAATGAGAATTATGTCATATCAGTATAATGTGGATCACACTAATAAAATAGTATGATCCGATAAATAAGAATTTTTCTAGTTTCCATGTTGAACTTTGGTGGTTTCCTGCTAATTGCATGCCTTAATGAACAATCCATCTTATTTGGGATGACATTTATGAAGTGCATGTTTGCTAAGACTGAAATTTGTTATGGGTAAAAATGGAAATAATGATATAAACTCTTTTATATCATCTAAATATCCCAATTCAATTAATACTTGTTGCGTGACGGATGATTTATGATTTACTTCAAGAAAAATGATTAATTATCAAATTATCAAAACTATATTTTACCATATTATTGATGGAGTTTAGTGTAACTAGAACTAAAATTTTCCATATTCGAATAGAGTTCAAAATTAATATGGAAGTGCAATTTTTTTTATTGCAGATGAAATGGGAGATTCTAAAATAAACAAAATCTCAAACAGAGAAGTGTAAAATAACATTAACTAGAGGGACTCAGTGGACTGTGGACTATCCGCATATTAATTTATTAGTAAAATCTTGAAATATTATTTTAAGAGGGGGTTTTGACTTTGTTTTCCATACTTCAAGATACATAAATTATATTTTTTATAGTAATCTGACATACAAATAAAGAGTTTCTGCAGAAATATTGAACACAATTTCTTATATCAACTGCTGAATTTATTTATTTATTTATTTATTTTTTGCACTAAATCAAAATTATATACATTTGAAGACTGCAAATCTGCATCACTATCAAGACCCCTTAATTTACACCAACATTTAATGTAACCAAAGGAGCAGTAACTTTCAAACATCTTATTCATTGAATAATTCAGGCAATAAATTAATTTTTTTTTTTTGAAACTGCAGTTCCATTTTTGGAACTCCACTGCTGTATTTATGAGTTATCAAAAAGACTTGCAAAAATGGCAAACAAGAATCCAAGCAACAAAGTCTAAATTGTTGCTGTCACTTTCTGCAGTGGGGGAGCATTTATTAATTAACAGTGATTCACAAATGTGCTGACTCTGTTCCTCCACCGCATTCCACCACTTCCACATCTCACCGCTTCCTCATTTTACTCTTCTTTTTCTTTCACAACCTTTTTCCCTCCATTCATGCAGATTTAAAGAGGGCTCCAACAGAAGAATTTTTCCTCATATTTGCACAGAAAAGGGAGAAAGAAAATATGGAAACTAACTCAGTTTCCAGTTTAGTTATCTTCTTCTGCATTTTCTTGGCAATGGGCTCTCAGATGATCAAGTGCACTGTCACTTATGATAAGAAGGCTATTATCATCAATGGACAAAGGAGAATTCTTCTCTCTGGTTCTATACATTACCCCAGAAGCACCCCTGATGTAATTCTCTATCACTCTTATTAATTATCTTCTTTCTTTTTGTTGAGTGTATGGTTTGTTCTTTTTTCACTCACAATGAACAAGTGATTTGGCTGAAAATGAATATGGTAAAATGGGAATGCTGCAGATGTGGGAAGATCTCATATTGAAGGCTAAAAATGCAGGCTTAGATGTTATTGACACTTATGTCTTTTGGAATGTGCATGAGCCTTCCCCTGGCAATGTGAGTTGTCCTAGATCTTCATTATCTTTCACTTGAAGATGTTATTCAGTTCTTGAATCCTGTATCATCAATATTGAATGTTTTGACATTCAGTCCTTATATTATTTCTCATGTCTTGGCCATCTTGTAGTACAATTTTGAGGGTAGATATGATCTTGTGCGATTTGTTAAGACGGTGCAAAAACTTGGGCTCTATGTTCATCTGCGCGTTGGACCTTACGTGTGTGCAGAATGGAATTTTGGGTAATCTCTATGATCAACTTTGAATTTCTCCTCCGAATCATGTGTTCTGTCCATATAGTTTAGCAGATCCTTGCATGACTTTGTCACATTGTTTAGAATGCCTTGTTGAGTTAGCAATTTTCGCTGTTTCTGCAATCAAGTTTCCGTTGATTTAATGAAATTTGACTTAGAAAGACATATTTTAATTCTATGTTCACTCTCTAACGCAGAGGTTTTCCAGTATGGTTGAAATATGTACCTGGTATCAGCTTCAGAACAGACAATGAGCCCTTCAAGGTTCCTTGTTCTTGCATTCACTGTTACATTTCATTTTGTAAACTTTGTTCAGGTAGTTCAGTAAATTTATTTACTTTTCATATGTGTAATTAAATTTCCCTGGGATTATGGAGCATAGGCGGCGATGCAACAGTTCACCCAGAAAATTGTCAGTATGATGAAAAGTGAGAACCTGTTTGAATCACAGGGAGGTCCCATTACATTATCTCAGGTATGCACACATCACATATTCTCAAATGAAGATTTCTCAGAGTTCCCGTCTTTGAGTTTTTCCAGTTTCCAAATTTAATTGTCTGATGTTGTGATTCTTCTTTAATAGATTGAAAATGAATATGGGGCACAAAGGAGGGCACTTGGGGCAGCCGGTGAGGCATACATGAATTGGGCTGCAAATATGGCTGTTGGATTGGATACTGGAGTTCCATGGGTCATGTGCAAAGATGATGATGCCCCCGATCCAGTGGTAAGTAACTCATTTACCTATGCATCTATTTTACTCCATTGGCACTACTTTCTTTCAGTTCTTAATTTTCGCTTACTCCCAGGATTTAGTTGCTTACACAAGCCTCTCTTATGTTCATGTTTCTTTTTTTCTTCTTTGATATGCCTCAACTATGAAGAATTTTAAACTTGTTCCTCTTGAACACTGCAACAGATAAATACATGTAATGGCTTTTACTGTGACTCCTTCTCTCCTAACAAACCTTATAAGCCCGCTATGTGGACTGAAGCTTGGAGTGGCTGGTAACTAAAACGTTAGCAGAACTTTCAGTTATTGCTGCACTATGTGACACAACACCATATGTTCTATGTCTTGATTATTCTTTACTTTTTTCTTGTCCTACAAAAATTGATCAGGTTCACCGAGTTTGGAGGCACAATTCATCAACGTCCTGTTCAGGATCTTGCATTTGCAGTTGCTCGCTTTATACGAATGGGTGGATCATATATAAACTATTACATGGTTAGTTAATTCGCTCTTCCAAGATAAAACTTAAATGCGAATGAGTTTTGAATTACAAAGTTGGTTCAATGGTTGAACTCTGCATAATATTGAACAGTTTCATGGTGGCACTAATTTCGGGCGCACTGCTGGAGGTCCTTTTGTTACAACCAGCTATGACTACGATGCCCCAATTGATGAATATGGTGAGAAAACTAAAACTAGTTTATAATTGCAAACAATGATCTTTTTCATTATAAATGCAATCTGGATAATATCAACCAAGAATATTTCACATTTTGACGAATAATTTTGACATTTTTGCTTATACATCTTAATGTGAATTCTCATTTGGGATTAATTTTCGTGAAATGGGAAGCTCTCATTTTGTGAGAACTCTTTCAGTTGATACTTTTTCTCAAGCAATTAGTTTTCTTTTCAGGTTTGATTAGGGAACCCAAGTATGGTCATTTGAAGGAGCTCCACAAGGCCATTAAGCTTTGTGAACATGCGCTGGTCTCATCAGACCCTACTGTCACTTCACTTGGAAGCTCTCAGCAGGTTAGTTTCTTCAGTATAAGGCTTCCAAGTTTTTTCAGACATGCTTGTTCTTATTATAGTTATCTTTCCCAAAAACTTGTTATTTCCAGGCTCATGTATTCTCCTCAGGGCAAGGAAGTTGTGCAGCTTTTCTTTCCAACTTTGATAGTAATTCTGCTGTAAGAGTGATGTTCAACAACATGCACTACAATTTACCTCCTTGGTCCATTAGCATTCTTCCTGACTGCAGAAATGTAGTCTTTAATACTGCAAAGGTATGCATATACATTAGTCGATCAAGCTACGCTCTCCTTCACCACTCTTCTTTGTAACATTTAAGGTCGGCTTTCAGTTGTTTGAGTCACTGATTGTTTTGTGATCATCAAGGTTGGAACACAAACTTCGCAAATTCAAATGTTACCAGCTAATTCTCAGTTGCACTCGTGGGAGACATATGGCGAGGATACAACTTCACTAGAAGACAGTTCAACATTTACAGCAATTGGACTTCTGGAGCAGATAAATGTCACAAGAGATAGCAGCGATTATTTATGGTACATTACTAGGTGAGTCTTTCTTCCAACTTCAGTTTAGGAACTTATGGAATATGCTATTTAGATGTTGTTTCATGGTGTCTCCTAGTTGGATCAATAAGTCAAATGTTTCATTTTGTCTCTTTTGTGTGTGTGTTTTAATCTTCGATACATCCATTAACAAGTACTCTTCAAGTTTGAATCGTAGAATCAACTTTACTAAATCTTTTTCTCCCTGTTCTGTCAATCCAGCATCGACATTGGTTCATCGGAATCATTTCTTCAAGGAGGACAGAAGCCTACTCTAACTGTGAACTCCAGAGGCCATGCAGTACATGTCTTCATCAACGGTCAGCTGGCAGGTAGGAGGTTTTCTTTCTTGCAAACTTCCAAGAATGCTTCTTTGCAAGTGTTCTTATCATGTTATGTTCTGTGCTGGAGACTTGAATATTGAAGTTTAAATAAATATATTTCAGTGGTCAAGAAAAATTAATATTTTCACCAAAAATTGGGACAAATATTGGCTTTCTAATTCATAACCTACACTAACAGGATCTGCTTATGGGACGAGGGTGAATACAAGATTCACATTCACTGGACCTGTGAACTTGCAAGCTGGAACAAACAAAATTTCTTTGCTCAGCATAGCCATGGGTCTACCAGTTAGTTCTATACCCTTGACTAAGCTTTTATGCCCAGATACAGATTATAAGACCGGATCAAAACCGCATTGAGTCTACTGGGATCAAATCAAATTTACGCAGAATGAATACTTTTTACTGTATATTCAGTAATGCAATAACTGATAAGAACTAATTTCATTGTCAAAATGAAGAACAATGGACTGCATTTTGAAAATTGGAACGTGGGGCCGGGGCTAGTTGAGCTGGATGGGCTGGATCAAGGGAAAAGAGACTTGTCAAGGCAAACATGGTCTTACCAGGTGAAGCAAGTCTAAATTAGTCTTGTTATAATTCTATGCTATCAGCATCCTATGCCACATTCTTACTTGTTTTTGATAAATAGGTCGGATTAAAAGGTGAGAAAATGAATTTGGTCTCTCCAGACAAGGTTTCCTCTGTTGAATGGACACAAGCGTCGGCTATCACCCAAAATCAACAGCCTTTGAGATGGTACAAGGTAAATCTGCAAAATGTAGAACCTAATGTTCTAATTAAGTACTTAGCAGAGAAGTTCCTAAGGTGTTGTTTTGAAACTTTGCAGGCGTATTTTGATGCACCAAGTGGAGATGAGCCTTTGGCTCTGGACATGAGAAGCATGGGGAAAGGTCAAGTGTGGATCAATGGGCAAAGCATAGGAAGATATTGGATGGCTTATGCAAATGGGAACTGTGGAGTTTGCCACTATAGTGGTACATTCCGAGCCCCAAAATGTCAACTTGGCTGTGGTCAACCGACTCAACAATGGTAAAATTCTTCCAAGTAAAATAAAATCATTACAAAATGACAAAGGGGACCCAACAGAAAATGTTCACATTAAGAGATCTTCTGACTAGTGGACTTCCATTGTGGCTTTAGGTACCATGTTCCTAGATTTTGGTTGCAGCCAACACAAAATCTCATTGTACTCTTTGAAGAACTAGGTGGAGATGCATCAAAGATCTGTTTCGTTAAAAGAACAACATCAGGTGTTTGTGCAAATGCATTCGAGAACCATCCAATGGTTGCAAATTACCAGATAGACAGCACCAGTACACAAAAAATGCTTCATCAGGCCAAGGTCCATCTCCGCTGTGCACCTGGCCAGTCTATATCAACCATCAAGTTTGCGAGTTTTGGGACTCCCACGGGAACTTGTGGAAGTTTTCAGCTGGGAAATTGTCATGCACAGAACTCCCATGCCGTCATAGAAAAGGCAAATTCTTTATGCATCATTTTTCTTTAGTAATTCTCCATATATTTCAAACTACAATGCACTACTTGCACGACTTAGCTGTGTATATCAAGGCAATAACCTGGACACTGATGCATTCTTTGCTATAATACTGTCACAGATATGCCTTGGGAAGGAAAGTTGCAAGCTTGCAGTTTCTAATAGCTACTTTGGAAGTGATCCTTGCCCCCATGTATTAAAGAAGTTATCTGTTGAAGCTATTTGCTCTACTACAATGAGTTGAAGCCACTCAACATGACTAAATGTTAAAGAGGACTATTAAGAGAGGTAGAGACCTGTCCTGAAGGACAGTTGCTATGTCCTTGAGCAGAAAAATGTGAGGTAATTTATGATACCTGAGAATGAATACATTGTTTTAGTACAAGCCATAAAAAAAAATTGTACTTTTACAAGTGGAAAATGTGATAGATTTGCAGAATATGCGTATAGAAAATGTTTTCTTTTCCTCATTATGATCTCCAAGGAACAGTGAGCTTCACTAATTTGAAAAAGTGCCTAAACTACACTTTTCCTCATCATCATGAGCTTCACTTATTCAGAGAAGGGCGTAAACTACACCAATTGAGCCGTGCAACAACATACAGCATTCTCAATAGTGTAATTTGGAACATTCAGTCAAATTATTAAAATGAAAAACTTGATTATAAAGAGACACAAGGCAACTAGAAACTTCGAACATTCAGTCAAATTACTACAATGAAACTTCATTATAAAGAGACTAGGCAACAAGAAACAAATTTGATTATAAAGAGACAAGGCAATTAGAAACTTGGAACATTCAGTAAACTTATTACGATGAAACTTTGATTATAAAGAGACACAAGGCGACAAGAAACTGAACAAGTACGATCACGCTATGGCTAAGAGAACACGGCCAATAAGTTCTACATCCTATGTATGACTTCCAACTCTTGGCACTCATCTCAATCTAAAATCTCCCCCAATTTATCTCACTATCGCACATAGTAATTTCCTATAGCCATTTTAATATAATATCAGAATAATAACAAACCATGCATCCCTTCCACATAAACCATTTACAGTTCATTTTCTATTTCTATTGAAAATAACAATTTCGTCCAAAAAATAACAGAAGGAAACTTTGTAAAGAGACTAAATAGTTTCATTTTATGAACTTTATAAAGAAACTACATAAATTTTCGAGACTAATGATCTCTTGATTGATATTTCAGGAAAAAACCAAGGCACCACAATAACAAGACTGACACCGAACAGATAAACATTTAACCACATAAAATACAGAAATGTTTCCCAACAGCCAGAAATACTTATAATTCTTCATTACATTAACAAGAACTATCCACATAAAGGCGACAATACATCCTAATAGAAGGCTTAAGTAAACACAGAAGGCTTAAATAAAGATCAGTAACTACTGTCATTATTACAAGCCCAAACACACAACTTCAACTTCGGCAACCTCAAGCAACAACAGTACCATGTTTGGTAATCTTCGCCTGTAAGTCTTCCTTCTTGGCACCCACAAGCCTGTCCACTTCCTTCCCTTCTTTGAGGAACAAAAAGGTCGGCATAGCCTCAACTTTGAATTCCTCAGAAACAGTCTGCAGAAAATGTTATGAAATTAGTATATTATTTATAGATTCTACTCAGCAATCTATGAACAAAATATTGCTAGTATAAAGAACGGACTAAAGTCAGAGTGCCCCCAAAACATAAATGCAAAGGTAGATAGATACCTTGAGTTCATCTACATCAACCTTCAGGAAAATAACATGGGGTGTCTTTTTGGCAATCTCAGCCAAAATAGGAGCAATGAAACGGCATGGTCCACACCATGAAGCCGTGAAATCTACCACCACCTGATGAAAAGGTTTTGCTTAAGAAACATAATACAAAAGGCAACATGAACGAATGGAACAATAAAATGAAAAAATGCAGTAGTTACAACATAAAGTGCTGGTTCAGTGAAGGATAGCTTATAAATGTAAGAGTTCGACTTGGCCAAAAACCACAATCGTTACCGCCCCTTGTCATTTGAGATTTGCTAGAAGAACCTATCAGAAAAATTGCCAGTTTATTTGGGCCAATTGGGATGAATTTTGATGAACACATTATTCATTTCTTGCAGTCGATATAAAACTTTTTGGTACTCTAGTTGGTAAAAGACCTATCTTTGTTTTATTTATTGATATTCAACTTGGCGCACATATGACAGCAAAAATTAGGGAAGGAATTTGGTGTATCTAAGAAATAAAACCACATAGTTCTTTAGTATTCTTCAATAACTTCCTTACACCTTAGGAAGAGAACTAGCAAGCAAACGAAGACAAGACATCCTTGTCCCATGTAGTTTACTTTCGTTTGTAAGAGTTAATTTGTAGTTCTACACAGTTAACCAAAGCTTAGATCTAGGCTAAATTGCTCTCAATTTCGCACGTTTACAACTACAACAGCTTCCGTTTCACATTCAAAAGGGTCCAAAGTTCACACTAAATGAATAATTCAAGGTCAATTAAGAAAATGCGGATCTGACATTAAAACCCAATCATCCAGGCAACGCAACAGAGAGAATATTCAGCTTTACCATCCAAAATAGAAGGAATAATGAATCCAACCACAACCCCCTTCTTCCATCCCCAAAATAAGAGACAGCATCAACATAATAAAAACATGTTAACAATTAAAAAAAAAAAAAACATACATCATTAAAACACTAAAAATATGTATATAAAAAAACAGCCACATGATACGAAATACAAAAATCCAAAAACAAAATAAACCGACAATCACACCACAAATTTAAAAGATAAACCCACTATTCATCATAAGTAAAACTCCAAAAAAAATAAAGAAATGCTTACCAGTTTCTTAGACTCGACGCCCTTCTGGAAATGCTCCTTCCACTCCTCTACGGAGTGGCAGCCGATCACTTGTCCCTCCTCTGAAGCCATTTCTTTTCACTCAAAAAATTCCAAATCACAAGAATTTTTTGCTCAACAATAGTGCCAAAAACAATGCGTTTGCTGTAAGCATGGAATAAGATAAAGCAGGGCCATTTATAGCCCAAATGAGGCGGTGCGGATTGACCAAATGTAACGTCTTCTCGACGTAAATTACGAATTATGCCAGCCAAGAAAGTCGAGGGTAAGTAATGACGTCATATCATTCCGTCAAACCCTGGTGCTGACGTGAGTGAAGATGCAATTGACATTTATGGAGTTTTCCTGTGGGTTTCCTTGAACGGCGCGGATTGACCGAAGAGATAACTAGAGCTACACGTGGCGTGTGGAGAGTCCAATAAAGTTTTGGCCGACCGATATAGCAAAATAACAAAAAAAAAGAAAAAAGAAAAATCACGTTCTAAATTGTTCGTGAAATGCATGGGGACGCGATTCCGACTTCGTTCATTATGCTGAGGAGGTTATTCGGCTCCGTTTGGTTTCCAAATAACACAAGTTTTTCAATAAAATGGAAAATATGATTTTTGTTATCCGTGTTTGAATTAGTTGTATTTTAAAATTGAATATAGTAAAAAATTAAAATTTCGTTTGGTTTTATTTTTAAAATATATCATTTTAATTAAGACCTAAGATAGTGAAGATCTTCAATTTAAATTTTATCATACGTGTAGGTCTATTTCTAATTTTTATAAAGTTAATTAGTGAATTAGTTGATTATTAATTGTGAATAATTAATAATCAATTATTAATTATTTATTAATAATTGATATTTTTGATGTGATGTGTGTACAATTATTTCACAAAAAAATAAAATCTAAATGTTTAAAAGAGGTTTTGTCATCCAAAAAATAAACTGCGAAAATTCCAAAGTAGCAATTCCTTTAGCACTAATTATTTGCCCTTCAACACAGTGGTTCCATTGTTTCTTCTTTTTTCATTTGTCAGCGTCATTATCTAATCCGAACTTGGAACACAACTCTAATATCCTTTTCCAGCTTCTACAGCCAACTTCTTCTTCTTCTTCTTCTTCTCTCTTTTTTGTTGGAAAGACTTCACTTGTGCTGTGCTGTATATATGAAGTGGGCCTGAGAAAAACACAAGGAATTGAACAGAATACATGTGCTGGAAAAATATAACATTCAAACTTTTTTCTTTCTTTTAATTGTTTTTTCCGTTCTTGTTGAATAGTAGCCTTGTCGCCTGCTTTGTCATGAACACTTGGTAGATAAAATTTCTTTAGTTGAAAATAAATTTTACATGAAATTTTTGTGGCCTTAGGTGTCTCGTATAGTTACTTGGTACTTATAATATATGAAAGCATTAAATTTGTTTGACAAATAATTGGGTCGCTGACTGAAACAACTCAAGGCATGTGCAATCTTTTTATTATATATGTGTGTATTGTGTGTGTCTTGTTTTCTTGATTTGTACACACAATTCGAAAGAGAAAATTGTAGAGAGTTTGAAAGAATAGAAAATAAAGAGTTGGGAAAACTTGATAGGTAATTCAATTTTGTGAACAGTGAGATTATTATCTTGTTGGCATTAATTAGAAAATATATTTTTTTAAATATTGACATTAATTAGAGAATTTTTTTTTAATTATTGTAAATTCTTAATTGTTATTTTTATTATAATAGAATCGTTCATCTACCCATGAATATAAGCTTATTATTATCCGAACCACTTAAACATTTGTGTTATTTTAATTTTTTCGTTCATTTTATTATTTTATTGTCGTCTTATTTAAATAAATTTATCCGAGTGTCAGCCTAATATTTCTTATATATGTGTATATATATATATGTAGAACTTGAATTATAAGTTTTTTTTTTCTCCTCTGCAATAATGAGAAACTCCAATTCAACTTCATAAGTCTCTTCAAGTTTTTAAATATTTATGCTACAAAAATGATCTAAAATTTGTGTGACCAACCAATTAGAAATAAACACAAATGTAGTGACTCAATTAATGGATCAATCAACATATTATTCGTTTTCAGCGGTATGGTGAGAATTCGAATGCTGGTGGAAATTTACGACCGGAGTTTGGTATGGAGTAGCGGTTACTTATGCGTATAAATGTACAATCATGAAGGGAACCTGTGATCTAATTGAAACATATCTCGTGATTTATCTTTTCAAAGTGCTTGGGACAAAAGGTTTTAAAGATTCAGAATATAATTTAATACAAATTGAGATATCTGAATTATTAAAAAATATATATATATTTAACAAAATACTTTTATATGGGATATGATATTACTGTATAAATACATACAAAAAGTTGAGACTAGGAAACTCTTGCTCCGTAGTAAAAGTAAAAAGTATAAATAAAAAGTAAAAAAAAAACAATTGATTGACTGAAATTAACAAAGTAAAAAAGCTTTTTACTGTGCAGTGACAAGGAAATATCGAGATACTTGAAATACGTGAAGATTTACCGACTGTTGAAGAATCATAGATATTGAAACTACTGAAAGATCATGAGTGTCAACACAGAAGCTGTGAGAATGATTGACAACAAAAAAAGGTGAAGCATTGAATCTGAGATAGAAGATGTGGGCTCAAAAGGAATTGACTCAAGTTTCTGTAGAGACTAATCATGAAACTTTAAAAGTTCTATGAGTTTAAAATTAAAATGTGGATTAATTTAGAAACAGTTTTTTTTTTAATTTTTAAAAGATTAAATTTCAGAAAAAAATTATGTTAATGTTATAAAAAATGTAGAATGAAATAATTAGCTTTGAAGTCAAATAAATTTTTTACTTTAAGTTTTCAAATTAGTTTACGCTATATTACATAAATTAAATATAAACTCAAAATAATACTACTATATAAATTTTTATTAAATTTAATATAAAAAACAAGCTCTAAAATATTGTACTTCTTGTAGAAGTGTAAATTTTTTATTAGGAATTTAAATGTTGATTGATGTATATCCCACAATTTACCCCTCCTACATGCTACAATCAGGTATTTAGAAGATTTAAAATTAATACAGCAGCCGAAAATATGAATTATCGAAAAAAAATAATAACAAAAACACATGTATAGAAAATTTTATTTTTTGAATTCTTCTACTCAATGACATAGAATAAAGAACACAAAAATAAGGGAGAAGAAAAAGAGAGTGGGGAACAAAAAATGCTAGAGGGGCCGAAATTTTGCAATCTATAAGTATTTAATTTATGGGTTACTCCCACTTGTCCATTTCAATAGGTTTTTTAATCAACGTGGAATTCCACCTTTATAAGTAAGTTTTATAGGACTTTTATGGATAATATCATATACTTATTCAACCACTTTATTTCCTTCTTCTTATTCTAGGATTATAAATTTTTGTGTCCTAGTAGGCCTTTGTTCGATAAAAACCTTAACCATTGAACTTAGGTTTAAATTAAGCTCAATCAATTGATCCTCTCAATTAATTCAATTAATAAAGATAATCATAATTAGTATATAATTAAATACTAGATATATATTAGTATATAGATTAATTAAATTTTTTCTCTAATGTTGAATTTTGACTTGTAAGCTCACTACTACTTATTGGATTCTCAGATCATATAGTAATCATAATTATTTCGAATATTTAATTAATTAATAAAATAATTATTTGTACCTAATAAAATTAAGAAAAGTCTAAATTGAATAATTAATTGATTGATTGAATCAAATAATTATATAAACTATATTAATTTTAGAAAACATATGAAATCCCCCCTCTCTATTCACTTCTATACATAATTAAATTGAATTCAAAATATTCTTTATGATTATTTATATAATCAGAGAATAAAACAAAACACAACTAACTATACACAATATTAGCATAGTGTTTCAAATCTAAAAATAAATATTGCACTATCATAACATAGAAAATTCATTTCAGCAATATTTCATTTTTAGTTAGAAATTTATAGACGGGATAATTCAATATACTTGTTCCCTCACAAATATTTACATATATGCACTTGTGTCCTTATACTAATGTCCAATAAGACATTATCGTATTGCAAGGCATGGTGAATCATTGATATCCCGTTTAAATGATTATTGACTTGAAATAATTTATGATCAAAGCCACAACAATGTAAATCATGATTGCCATTATGTGCTTTATCATGCTATGTATTAATGTATAGCTCAGAGATTTCATCTAAATTTAGTTAAATAAAAATAAAAATTAAAAAAATACCTAATATTGATATTGATTAAAAAAATAATTTTTTGTAAAGTACAAAAATGATCAATTTAATTCGCTTACCCGATACTTTTTTAACACTTATAAACTTTCAAAGTAAAATATTAGATTTTTCTAAACTCTTTCTAAAAAGGTAAGAAATTGTTAATTTAATTTTAAAATTTTAACAAACTTCTTTAATTAATTATAGAAATTACAAAATTATCAATACTAACTTATTTTAAACTCTATGATCTTATTCTATTATAATACCTTAAAAATTTAATACTAAAATAAAATCTAAAATTTTAGAGATTTAAAAACATTTTACAAATATAAAAAATTATAAAATATTTTAAATAAACTTAGCCAATTAAATATAATGCTAGTAACTTATTGGTATGAACATTTTGTATACTTCACCACATTGTTTGACAAATATTGGTTTGCCAAGCAGAAGGCAAACCATTGATGTGGCTGCCTTTCATTGGCTAGCACATCAATTTAGTGAATAATTATTGCCTTTAATTTTTGTGGTTTAATAAAGACAACAAAAGTACATATCTACCCTTCTAATTCTTGATCAACTAATATCCGGATGTTTTTGCCTATTTTGCAAAGGTTAGGGGTGGTTTGCCAACCATCCACAATTAAGGGGAGGTTGATACAATTTTCTTAATTTTTTTGTTGTCAAAACTCATCTAAAATTTCAGTCCCATGAGAAATTTAATTTCAGTCCTATGAGAAATTTAATAGAAATCATTGTCGAACACTGTTTAAAATCGCATCTTAAATAAAAATCGTTGCTAAGAGAAAACACACTTCCGCTTTCTCTTACAACCGGCAATAACCGGATCATGAGAAACCGGAGGCGCCATCCTATAAGAGCAGTTTCACTAATTTCTCCTTGGACACCGACCCACTCCCACCTTGCTTCCGGACAATGGATACAGTCGAATATTAATCGTCACTTCAACACAAACAACCCACAGAGAGACGTTATCATATGAAAAGATTCTTTTCAGTTTAAGCATAAACACTCTGTACACGCAGAATATATCTATAATCACTAAAGGCTCTCTCAAGATTTTCAAGTGTGTAAAATATTTGGTTTTTGCTGTTTTTGACTTTTTACCCACAAAAATAAAGGAAAGAAATTTGCCTTCTGGAAGTGTAGAAAATGGATGCTGATCCGCGGCAGTATGAGAACATTGTAAGACACTCTGGGTTTTCTTGGCACATGCTATGTGGTTGTGTGATGTGGTTCGATGCTATTTTTCTTTAATTTCCTTTCTTTGTTGTACGGTTATTACTTTGTTCATGACTGGACTTGTTGCGCATTTGACTTTCTTGATGTGGGTTTATGATATCCGTTTTAATTTGATGCATGTTTTGTGTTCGTTGATATTTCCCATTGAAATACTGTATCATTTATGGTAATTTCTTTTGATATGTTTACAGTAATTTGGATTCAATGGATTATGGGAATTTCTTTATCATTTGTTGCGGGAGACACTAAATAATGGCATAGTCTTTATGGTAAACAAACTTTTAATTGTCTTGTTCTCGGGTCTGTTTCAATTGTCGACCGATTTCTGCAGATTGTAGACATTATTACTTCAGGAGTTCAATTTTAATTGGAAGTATTCATATTAGTCTTTTTTCAAGGTTGGGTTGGGATATAAAGTTGTGGGAAGACAGTATTTTTATATACGCAGAGGACTTTATTTGAAACTTATGAGGATAGAAGATGATGTGTCTTATATAGATTCTTCCTTCTTCCGTCGTCATTTCCGCTTTAAGCCCATTACTTCCAGATGGTTTTATTTGGTTAGACATCACTGAATTTTATACCTTTGTTGGCGTTTGCTGAATGAAGAAAATTCTCTTTGTCAAGCCATTTTTATCAGCAGTTTTAACTTTTAACCAAAGGCAACTCTTGTAGTGTACCAGTGTTCTAATCACTCTGATTGTGCTTGAAGACATAGGTTACGCATTCTTGCGCATTACTATGCTGGTTTTTCCATTATATATCTGGTTGAGAAGGAATTTGGGTGACATTTGGATGGGCATGGTAGCCAGTTTGCTTCAATTTTTTGAAAATGTTATGGAAGTTTGTTTATATATGTCTTCTGTTGGGTGACAGCTGTTATGAATTATGCTGAGGTTTACCTTTTCATACTTTTTACGGTGGAGTCTTCTGTCTGCTTATTTCTGTGATCTTCGGGCACCTTATGTTTATTTTTCCTGCAGGGAGTAAATGAAAATGACATCCACAAGATTGTTCTATCATATCTTGTACACAATTGCTTCAAGGACACACTGGAGTCTTTCGTTGCTTGTACTGGGGAGAAGCAGCCCATTGATCATCTGGAGGACATGGAGAAAAGGAAAAGTAAGGGAGCCCCCTCTGTCACATCCCCCCTGCTAGCCCAACACTTGCTGCTGTGAATTTTGTTCTTGAAGTTTAATGACTGTTATGCATCCAAAATGTTTGCACTTTTAGATCTACCCTTAATTTTGTGAACATGGTTTTTAGTTATCAGTAAAATGCATGAGTAATGAGCACAAACATTAATGACATGTAAAAAGTTAAGTTTATCATGATATTGGAGAACCTACATAATACTAAATATGAATGAGAGTGAGGAACATCTATTCGTGAATTTCATTGATGAAAAATGTGTAGAGGGTAAGATTTTGAAAGTTGATGCTGGAAATATAGTTTGACTAACTGGTAGAGGTAAAAGAATCTCATAAACAACATGATTTCTTATCGGCAGAATTTTCTTTACTAATATAAAAGCCAAAAAAAATTATTGATAAATGTTTTATACTGCAAGTGCCTCCTGTTTTGGAATGTCTGTACAAATAGGCAATGTTTGTATGCAGGACTTTTGGAACATGTATTTAATGCTCATGGGTATGGTGTACATGGGGAAGGCTTGATTTTAGAGTGTATTAATCCACGTTTGGAATATCTAGGTTGGTGACAACAGTAGGATCACCATGCTCTTTTTTATTAATTCCTATGTTTAGTAGCAAGAAAAATGGACTCTATACAGTGAAAAGGACTGAGCTACCACCTTTCCAGTTTAAATGGAAGTACACAGAAGTTGAGCAGCCTCTTGTCAAGGGAAGTAAATGTGGTCTGCAGGTTGGCCAAGGAAGTGGAGAGGGGGCTGAGGTTGCTATGGTTGAATGATGGATGGATAGTGGTAAGGAGAACAAGGCTGCTGTGAAATATGACAAAGTAGCTATGCGAGATGGTAATCACAAGGTTTGCAAAGATTAGGAATGTAGAGAGAGGTGAATGAGGTGGGGTAAGTTATCTAAATACAAGAATTTGGGAAGGATATGCTTGGTATCAGAGCATTTTGCTTCATTTATAGCTCCATGTCAACTAATAATTGGGAATAAAGAATTCTAATTAGGATATTCCCACAGGAGTGCTTGTTCTCAAGAATTAGACATGCCAAACATAAGGAGTTGGAAACGACCTATGATAGCTCATTTGATTCCCCATCCATTTTCTCATTCCAAGCACTTTGTGGTTAATATTCCTGGAAACTGTAGAATGTACAACGATAGATCCTCCATGATTGATCAAATGGTCTTATATTATTATACATATCTAAATGTAGGTTGAGTATATCTACAGTTTGATTTCATCATATATAATCTTGGGCTGGCTGTCAAGGCAACAACAAGCTGCATTACTCAGTAATTATTCTGAGGACATGTGATAAATCTGTCTATAAAAATAATTAAATCAGCATATGTTCTTGATTATTTTATGTTAAAACTTTAACTTAATGTTTCCCATTACAACTTGTTTTACTTCCATGCAGTTTTTTCCAACATGTTAATATATGAAAAAATTCCAGTAGGTTTGATTTCTGCAAAAACTTTTCCTACGTATGGTGAAGACATCTAACTTACATATTTCCTTTTGCAAGTTATCTCTTCAATGCTTTTAATGTCATTCAAACCTGAAAGGCCATTATCAAGTTGGTTACTGGATTTCTTTTTGGCTCTGCTCCATCAATAGTTTTATTTCCAAAACTTAAAGAAGGGCACAGATCCTTTTCTATCCTTTTTCTTAATGTTTGAATACATTAAAAAAATAAATTAAATTCGTTAATCAAATATCCTTTTTACCTAGTGATACTTCATCAGGAGATTATTATTATTATTTTTTCTAAATACAATGGTTTAGTTACTGTAATTTGAGATGCTGCTCCTGTTTCCATTGCTAAGTTTATGAACGTTTCTCTATTTTTATGTAGTATAAGTTCATTAGATTGAAAATGATGGAAACAGAAAGGGTAAGCTGAAAAGAGAGATGATTGGTCGAACACCCTACTTACATCCCCTGAAATCCTGCCTTTTTCTTTAAAGGGTCACCATGGAATGGGCTTCTCTTTAATATAGAGGTATAGCGAGAACCAGGCCTAGCGCCCATTGGATATTTCACTTAATATGAACACAACAGTTGGGTTATAAGCAATGCTAACTATATTAGTCACCAAACTAAATCTTCACTTGACCTGTATCTTTTCCGATATTTGCAGAAAGGGAACCTTGTACATAAGATATGACGAATGTGAAGCGTAAATTATGAAAAAGAGAGAATTCATGATGTCATTCCCAATATAATAAACTTTAATAAGGTTTCTACCATCAATAGTTTTACATCAATCAGATGTGCTAGATGCATTGCATATTATCACTTTTTATACTAAAACATTTTAGAAGCTACCTTTTATTGATTATTGATGCTCGCGTGTTATATGATTGTCCTACTAAAATTCTTGGCACCTCTATTGTTTACTTAATGGTGGGTGTAGCAGAAACTAGAAAACTCTTCATACATTGCAATATAACATATAGGATGCCCTGTATACATACCAATTGCAATATGAAAGGAGTAGCAATAGTGCCTACAGTTCCTAACTTAACCAGCCCATCTAAATACCATTTTAAGTTTTTGACATAGTCATTGTGAGCCAAGTTAAATACTTTATTTCTAAATTGGTAACGTACTATAAAAGGCATATGGGATTATGAAACATTTGATGAGGACACAATAGTCAGTTAACCTGGAAAGTTAAAACTGTCAAAAGGAGTTACCGTGATAGGGAAACCACAAAAATGATTAAACCACATGAGGGTAATGATAAAGGACAACCCAGTCGTCACTGTTTTACGGTTTTAGGGCAATGAACTGTTCCCTAGAATTGTAACTTTAGGCAAAAAGGGCTGATTTTGTGTGTTATAGGAAAGTGATTATCTTCCTAAAGTAATGAATTTTAATGATATCGGAATTAAAGAAGAATTTCAACAAAGAAATAAGAGTAGATTTATGGCAAAGGAGAAGGGAAAAAAGAGATGAGAAAATGCTTTACCCTCGCATGGATTGAAGCAAATTCACACAAAATTATATCAATTCTCCATAGCAATCAACTCTATCATGTAAAGTAATGGCTGATTTTTGGATAGTTTGCTTGTGGAATCAAATGTTGAGCACAATTTACTGGCACTGATTTGACAGTTAACCTGCAGGAATATTCCATTTTGCATTGGATGGGAATGCGTCCAAGGCCATCGAGTTAACAGAAGAATTTGCACCTGGCTTGTTGGAAGAAAATAAGGATTTGCATTTTGATCTTTTGAGCCTTCATTTTGTTGAACTCGTGTGCTCCAGGAAAATGTGAGTGACTTCATTTTACTTAGAAGTTTATGCTGATGCATGTTTACTTAAACTTAAATTTCTGTGGCAGTGATGAAGCTCTAGGATTTGCCCAATCCAAGTTCACTCCTTTCGGCAAAGAGCAGAAATATGTTGAAAAGCTTGAAGTACGTTTCTCCAATGGATACACTGTTTTAACTTGTGAAGTTACCCTCACCTTTCTGCCTGATTTGGGTTTAACTATTGATTAGATGATGGAAAAAATGTTATCCATGCAGGATTTTATGGCTCTTCTCGCTTATGAGGAACCAGAGAAGTCCCCAATGTTCCATCTTCTGAGCTCAGAACACAGGCAGCACGTTGCAGACAGTTTAAACAGGGCAATTCTTGGTACTTGTTTCTTGAAGTTGTAGCATTGGAGATATTTGCTTTCTTTTACTTTTTCTCAGTGGAGTACATGTTCGCTGATTCTTGTGTCTTTATTTTCTGCTCGGCATGAAATATGTCAATTGATATTTTTTTAACATGTGCACTTATTGTCTTGCAGCACATACTAAACTGCCCAGCTATTCAGCAATGGAAAGGCTAATACAGCAGACAACCGTTGTTAGACAGTGCTTGAGTCAAGATATTGGCAAGGTGTGAAGTTTGCTGTTAATCTGTTGCTGAGTAATCCATGTACTTGATTCCTTGCTTAGTTCTAATTCTTTTTGGTATTTTAGATATATGATTAAGTGCTCTTTATCTTCTGCTTCTCTGGGGTATGTATATATATTCTGCAATTCCATATGAGATTGTTGTGGTATGGTTGAAATTTATTCCTTTTCTTTTTGGTTGGGGGAGAGACCACAACTCATATTAGCCACTGGGTATAATAAATTGCTTGTAACCAAAGTGCTTATGTGAAAAAGAGATGAATTCTGATCACTTTCATCCTTCACCATATGTCCTCACTTTACTCTGTGCTTGTACTTGTCGCCAGATTACTGTTGTTGGTAGTTATTTTCCATTAAATTCAAAGTTTTGTGCTTTGGAAAGACAACTGTGCATTATAAAATGAGTCTTCTGGCCATTGTATTGTCACAAAAGATTGCAAGAAACAGAAATCATATTGCTCAATCCATGCCACACATGGTCACACTATTTATGCTGGAAGTGTACAAATACCATGCTTTCTCTAGCCATGACTTATTACTGTGTGCTAACTTGCTCTTTGTTTTCCTCATTCTAGGATGGACATCAACCTTTCTCTTTACAGGAGTTTCTTAAGAGCTAGGCGTTGCAGAGTCTTCAAAGCAATCGTTGAGATAGAAATGTGTTACATTGGTTGCTTGAGGTGATTGTGGCATGTAACACTTCGCTTATGATTATGAGGCCGTCTATAGTACTTTGTTAAGTTGCTTAGTCATGAGTGAAATTTGTAATTATCGGGGGCTGCATTTCTTCGTTTCGTGCGTTTAAATGTGAGCCATGTTATCCAGGATCCTAATCAGGTTGAGGCGCTCTATGAGCCAAGGTGTAAAAGTTGTAGAAAGTGGAGCGCCTGGGTTTCATCTTTCTAAACAGGATATTTTGGGCTTTTAGACCATGTATATGTTATAGGTACAATTTTTTTTTTGACAATGTATGTTGCTAAATGTCATGTGCTCTTTGAATTCTGCATTCAGCAGCAGTAGAATGTTGCAAGTGAACATGATCAGGACATCTTATCTACTTTTTCTAATGTATGTCTCATTCCTCCAAGAAATAAAAAGGAAATACCTATGTAGCTCTTAAAGTAATTATGCAACCTATGTGATGTGGGCATGAAGTGGGTAAGTGTCGTTTAAAAGATATTGTTCATTTTCATTGCAGATTTACAATGTTATCTTGAAAGGACCTTTTGGGGGAAAGGACTGACTTCTCAATTATAGTTACAGGAGGGCGCATTTATTCAATGTGGGGTAAATTTTTTTTTCTTCATTTTAATTAAAATGACACGATTTTATCTTAAAAGGCATGGGGTAGAGGGGTTGATTCTCACTTATAGCTACAGGTTAGTGTGCTTATTCAATGTGGGATAATTTTTTTTTTAAAATTATGCATTGATATCGTTGTGTAAGTGGTAAATGGTAACTTTCTTTTGATTTATTTATGAAAAATAATTAGAAAATTTGTTTTATTTTTCTCTTTAACAAATAATTTATAAGCTTTCATTTTAAAAACGTTGTTTTAGTCTAAAACATCTCATAAACATTTTATAATGTGTTTTAAAGAGCTTATAAATTTATCAAATAGTTTTTAATTATGTTAATATGAAAATAATAAAAATTAATCAGCTTAGTTAGTCTAGGTGTTCTTGAGTTGATTTAACAAACATATATGTACATAAATACAATTCTTCTTCATATATATATATACAATTTTTTTTTTATATCTCGACAACAATATGATGTCATATAGCAACTTCCTGATAAGAAAAGAGGTGAAAATTAATTTTGTAGAAAATTACAAATAATTAGTTGAACTTGATCTATTGTGAAATTATTGACTAGACAAATACACTAAATTGAAGTAATAAAACATTAAAACGTTAATTTTAGTAATAAGAATTTCTCTAGCATTATATATTGTGCGACAGGACAGCATACCATGACATATGCATATAAAATAAATATGTGCGCTGTACAATTAACACAACATACCATACACGGTAAAATAGACTAGATTTTTTCAACATAATACACGTATACGAAATAAAAATCGAAAATTCTTTTGTATAAATATTTAAAAATAATTTCAAAATCATAAAACATTATAATAGCTGCAAATATCAAAAAAGTGTTTAATTTATTTTCAATATTGCAGTTTTATAAGACTTGTCCAAACTTTTGGAAAAAGAAAACCTTAAGTTATAAATTTCTTCGCCATTACTACCAATTCCAAAAGCCCCAGTTTCCAGTTCTGTTCTATCCGTTAAGTGAGACTCTCTCTCTCTCTCTCTCTCTCTCTCTCTCTCTCACACACACACGCACACTTGAAAAGGAGGAGAATGCTGTCATGGGTTCCTCAGCAGCGTTCATCTTCAATTCTCAACTTGCCTTCTGATAAAGCTTCGTGGGCTTCCCTCTCTGCTTTCTCTTCTCAATCCTTTCTTCCTATTGGGTATGCACTATCTTCTTTATCAAGAACCCAAAACTAGATTTACTGCTTTTCTAATTTTGCTTTAATATTACTCAAGATTTTAAAGCTTTAGTAAAAAAGAATGAATTTTGGAATATCAGTGTTTCTTTTCTTTGTGTTCTGTTGGTTGTCAAAAGACTAGAACGATATTTTTCTCCATAGTGTATACATAACGAATTCTAACTTCTTTTGAATTTGTGAACAACCTTAGTTGCCTGGTGCATGCTGTTGTTTCTTTTAATTTGAGCTTTATATTGGATATCATAACAAGGAAACTTGAAGTTTCAGGCAATTTTTCATGAAAAAAAGAGTAACGAGATTTTGTTCCATCTGAATTTCACCTTTTAAGTTATGGCCCATTTATTAATTTTCGTGAAGCAAATACATCAAGATTGTTGTTTTTCTTGTTCTTTTGTTTCAAATGTATTAGATAACCTCCGTTCAATTGCTATATTGACTTGTTTTTTCCCCTGGACTCTACTTGCACCAAGCAGTTTGAGAAAATCTTAATGTAATGCTAAATTGCAAATGTTGATACATCATGTTATTATAACTTTCAACATTGATAGGTGGCATTGCATCATATCACATTTATGTCTTATGAGAATATGATTTTTTTTGAGGTTCAATTACTATATGATGTAAAATGAATAAACTAATTTTAGTTTTGCATTTGCTTTTATAATTATAGCCTACGAGTTTTCTTTACAGTTCACGCAGGAAATGGATTGCCCAAAAAAATTACCATGGCATTGTGCTGAAGAGTGTGCTTGCTAAAGTCAAGAATCCACCATCCCCAACCCCTGAGACTCTGATCAAGGAATCCCATAAGTACTTCGATGAGGTGATTATCACTGTTCGGGCTGGAGATGGAGGTCATGGTGCCATTCTCAGTCTGCCGAACCAGAAGGCTCCTTCTAAGTCGCAAGGGAAATTTGAAAAAGAAAAAACGAAGAAAAAGAGTTCATATAAGAGGGATTTTGATGGTTCACTTATCCTTCCTCTGGGTGGACATGGTGGTGATGTTGTAATTTATGCAGATGAAAGCAAAGATACCTTATTAGAGTTTCACAAGAAGAGTCGGTATAATGCAAAACGTGGGGGAAATGTTGATGCAATGGGTGTTTTGTCTTCTCAATTGCATAATGGACTTGCTGCTCCCGCACTGCGTATTCCAGTACCTCTAGGTTTGTTTACTTTGTGTAGTGATCTATCACATTGCCTTTTTTAGTTGGTCTAGTTTATTAAATGAACTATTTGCAAATTAAAGATAGGTGACCTGGTGATGTATGATTTAAAATTTAGTTTGACCTCTAAGCGATATAAAAGATTGAACCTTTGTTTTCACCAACACAGTAACAAAATGGATCTGCTTCCTAAATTCTTATATATTTTTGCAAAATTTTGCAGGTACTGTTGTAAAACAGAAAAGGGGAAAGCTTCTGGCTGATTTAGCTCGTCCGGGTGATGAAGTTATTGTTGCAAGGGGTGGACAAGGAGGGGTAAGGATCTGTGTTCTTAATCATATCCAGATGTTTAAATTTTAAACCTTGTAATCGTGTGGGGTAAAATTTAATATGAGTAATATTCTTAGCGGAGATTGAGGCTTATAGCTCTGGCTGTTTATAGGGAAAAAGAAAAAAACAAAAAAACAAAAACACAAAAAGTGAACCAGCTATTTCCAAAAAGTAAGGCAACAAGGAATACACAAGCTGCATCTGGTAATTGGTTTCTTCTTAAAGGCATACTGTGGTCTACATCAGAGCTTGCAGCACTTTGGGTTCAGTGTTCTCTGAACCTCCTTGTGTAATCTTTAATTATGTTTGTTTGATTTTTGGCAGATTAGCTTGTTGGAAATGCCTGAGCACAGGAGGAAAAAAATGATGGGTTTAACCACCAATATAATAAGAGATGACAGTGACAAGGTAATGATTGATGTTTCATTTGATCTTCTGTTAGACATTTGATTGTCTCTATCTTTCTTCTCTGAATTTGAGTAAGGACAGTTTCACTGGATCAAAATATTATGTACTCAGATTTGTTTCTGTGGATATCTTTCACATAATACAATCCCAGTAATGCTCTTCTATCCTCAAGTGAAAGTGTCGATGACACAGTTGTTGTATGCTTGAACATGATACAATCACAGAGGGAAATTTAAATTTCTATCCGTAATATGTTCACCCTTGACTTGATTAGTATAGCTGCTTATGATATGCCTAGATTCGCTTTGTGTCTGGACAAACTCGTGCATACGAGAAAACAACAAGGGAAAAAGAATAACATGAAGAGTTACTTGACTCAGATTTTACGTGGCTCTGCTGTAACTTTCATTAATATGAGGAAAAAAACATGAACCTATAACTCGCACATAGAAGGATCTAAAGCCTGTCTTTCTCCCATTAATTACCATATCAAAACATATATCTGGGCTGGGTATTGTTATTGCTTTGAATAGAAGACATCTGAATATTTTTTATTCAGCATTTGTTGATTTTAATTGTTGTTAGGCCTAGATGTGGTAATGTTGTCTTCTTGTTTCTGTCAATTTATTAATTAATTTGCTGGTATGTTTTTGAAGAAAAGTGATGTGTGACAAAGTGAAATGCTCACATACATCTGAATATTCATATGTATATATATGTGTGTGTGTGTGTGAGAGAGAGAGAGAGAGAGATGTGGACTAGATCATATACAGACCTCAAATCTTTTATGATTTTTAACACCTGTTAGTTCCATTTTCCTCTAAAAGAATAAGAGACTATGATTACGATGCCTGAAAATGGTACCAAAATCAGGCAACTGCAGCTAAGGGTTGCAGTTGCCTTTCACATGTTGACACTTGTTATCGATTTTGCAATATATTGCAGGTTTTAGTTCTTGGTCAGCCTGGAGAAGAGGTCACTCTGCAATTGATACTAAGAGTCGTTGCTGATGTTGGGCTTGTTGTAAGTATTGCTTATATTAATCATATCAATAAAGCTACTGCATGCATTATGTGCATGATACAAGAACTTTCCAACAAATCCAGGTTCGGAGCCATGCATGTATGTATTATAATACACACACATTTAAACATATGCATATATGTTCGTCTTGTTTAGATGCATATGCATTGAAATTCTGCAAGCCATTAAACATTTGATGGTTGTTGCTAATAACTATTCAGTTTTGTTTTGCTTATTCTGCAGTTCGTTATAGCTTTTGTTTTTTTTTTAAAAAAAAATGGATTCATTTCTATTGAGTAACTAGGCAACTAAATTTTAGTGCTGTGAACCTAGAAATGAAAATATGTAAACAAATCAGTAAAGCTGTGTTTGAGTAGGAGGTTTGTTCTTGTGAGCAATGGTTTTAACTTAACAGGCTTGGAAATATATACAGATTTATTTGTTTATGTTTTTATTTTTCTTTTAACTTTTTGGTGATCTGCATTTCTATGTACTGAAAAATGCATGCGCTTATTCATATGGTTATGTGAGCTTCCCTAAGTTTCTATATCATTCATTTATGTCAGGAAGCATCAAAGTTCTATCCTATACTTATATGGGGTTTAGTTATGCAAATTTTCCTTTTGCACTTGCTCTATCAAGGGTCTTCACCATAGTTAAACATCTAAAGTCTCAAACCATTTTGATTATTTTGTTCAAGTGATAGAAGGACTATTTCCCCGTTGGTTTACCGTTAATACTTTGAATGTTAAGTATCTTGGTGAAATGAAAGAGATAGAAGTTGAAACAGTTTGAAAATGGTTGTTTGATATTGACACAATGTTCTAACTAATCAAACTAGTAGAATAACATGCCCATCGTTTTTTTTGTGCAGTCGCGATTGTGTGAGTGAGAAATTCAGGGTTAGAGTTTAGATTGTTCCATTTTTCAGAACGCCTAAATTTTTGACAATTTTTTATGGTGAGGAGCAATGAGAATTGAGCTTCACTATCGGCAGATTCTTAGTCTTTGCCTTCCAATTTTCAGGGGCTCCCAAATGCTGGAAAGTCCACCCTACTGGCAGCTATCACACTCGCAAAGCCTGATATAGCCGATTATCCATTTACAACCTTGATGCCAAACTTAGGACGCCTTAATGGTGATCCCAGCCTAGGGCCTGGGCAATTTTCATCTGAGGCAACATTGGCAGATTTGCCTGGCCTCATTGAAGGTGCTCATCTGGGAAAGGTATTTTATGTTTCTTTCTTTTCAATGGTCTTATTTAAGTCAAATACTTTTTGAGTAAAACTTCTCCTTTAGTGGTCTTGGTTTTGTAGTTATTTCACTTTATTTTGTTTTGAACTCTAAATTTTACACATCATCTTATCATTTTCTAGGGTCTAGGTCGCAACTTTTTAAGGCATTTGAGGAGGACTAGGATGTTGGTGCACGTTGTTGATGCAGCTGTGGAGGATCCAGTGCGTGACTACAGGACAGTGAAAGAGGTATGGCTTAGGTTTCTAATCTAGTAGAGGCTGACTGGAGCTTGTTTTGGCTTTTTCCCATTTAGTTGTCAGCCAAACAATTTCGGTTGATCTGCACACTGTTGATCCTCCGTTATATGCATATTAGATTTTAAAGTGGATAACATTTCATACCATTTGAACTATTCTGTAATGCGTGGTCCCCCTGGTAATTCACTTTGTTAATGGCAGGTATCGTTCTTTAATTTGTCCTCATGTAAATCTATGGAACTATATGACATTAATGTTGCAGGAATTGCGGATGTACAATCCTGATTACCTTGAACGACCTTACATTGTTGTTCTAAATAAGATTGACATTCCTGAGGTATGTCTTTGAGTTTTTCTTCTTGTATGTGTTTGTCCTATTTTAAAATGAGAAGTGGAGTCTTCTGGTTATATGTTATCTATCTCAGTTAGTCAGTTACTCAGAAGTGTAGTAATCACTCTGCAGGCAATAGAAAGGCTTCCAAATTTAACTGAAGAAATATGGTGTATTGGAAGTGATAAGATAGACTTGCAGACCGGTACTACCTCTGAAACAGCTGCTTTTCCTTTGGCAAGTGATGAAGACCCAGCTGATGCTGTTCCTCAGGAGAAGAAGGTGAAGGAAATTGAAGAATATCCACGACCGTTTGCTGTTGTGGGCGTTAGTGTCCTGTAAGTTTATTATTGGCAGCTTCTCTTTTTCATTGTTCTTCTATTGTGTGGGATCATTCTGTTTTAACCTAATGTGTTGAACAATAGTCAATCGTATATTTTTGGTTTGACATATGGTGTGCGTAAGTCCCCTATTAAATAAGTGCTTCACAAGAACCTACCCACCAGAGCCCTAAAGAAGGGAACACTGGATAGGATAAGTATGTGGTATGATGACCAAGAACAAGTTTGTAAGCCTTGTTAATGCTTTATTTGCTTGAAATTGACTTCTCTGGTTAGATCTCCCTATTTGGAAGTTGGCTGGGTCTATCAGCCTTTATTGTGTTTGTGAGAGTCGCTTTAATTTGTTACGAGTCTTCTAGCTGAATTCTAGTTTTTACATATCTTGTAATTACTTATTTTTAGTGCATAGATAATAACAATAAAGTGGCTGTACAATCAGCCTTATTCATGGGAAAGAAAGTCTGAAAAGATGTGTGGCGGTGCTTTGGATAATTTAATCCCTAGAGCGTGTTCTTGAAGATCTACACATCCGTATATGTTCTACAACATTTCTGTTTCTACATGACTGTTTCCCTCGTGTAGGTTACCAATTGCTGCTGTGTGATAAGACTTAGTGGTGTAGTCACATTATTGCCAATAAGTCTAGCAGTAACATTTCGCTACAATGTAGGAAAATTGTTCAGAATCATTGGGCTAAAGAAACGACGAAGTTCCCTTAGTTGCAGATAGTACCATCTATTTTGTTTTGTAAGCTATGTGGATCGCTTTGTTTATCTTGCTTTAATTATGAAGAGAGCATTTTTTTCCTTTTCTGCAAACTTTTTATTGTGTCTGTTATTTGTGATGTGCTCATGCTGAGAGCATTTTTGAGTCTTGGTTTGCAGGAAAGGTATACGGATCAATGAGATGTTGAAGGAGATAAGGGCAGCCTTGCGTAGTTGCCGAGATGGTATTGGGTCACAGGAACTTTCTGCAAAACCATGACAAAGAATATTTTGATTAGCTGGGCTGCAGCCGCCAATTGTCATGTGCACGCGTGTTGTCAATCTGACGGAGCTGGATTTCAAAAGCTCGATTTTGGATGCACTACTGTTGCAACCCTGCAAGCTTGATCATAACTCTGGTGCCAGGAATCGGCCATGATGTACAGACTTTTGGAATCAGATATACACGGTGGGTGCCTTTGTTGCATTGCTAATGGATCAAGTGAGATTTTTTGCTTGTGAAGGCACCATCTGATGCAGCACTTGTATGTCCCTTTCTAATTTTTTTCTTTTTAATAATCGTGGCTGTAGATTCAAGAAAACATGACAATGTTCTGACTTATGGCGATTGTGGGACAATATTTGGACGAGTCAGTAAAAGTTTTCGTTCCATTATATATTTCATTACATTAGTACCTTATTTTTAATAACTGGATTATATAGCTGAATTTTAAATTCCTTCTTAGTTAACGGGAGGGGGGGTGGTATGTAATGAAAAAACAGAAACAGAAGAGGGAATTGATTCTGAACTCTTAGTTAAGGTTGAGCTCTATGCCCTGGAGGCGTTCGGAAGAATAACAAAAACATAAAAACCTGGACCTATTCTGGTAATCTGGTTTTACCTATGAAATTACGGTCTTCTTACAGTTAAAGATTGGAGTTTCGACAATGCGGTCGACAGTAGCTCATATTTTGCTGGGACTCACGAGGATCATGCGACCCTTTTCCTATAAAAAATGCAGAGGATTGTAGAAACTGCTGACAATGATCCCTGTTCTTTTGACTTTATTTACTTGAATCTGCATGTGAGTTATTGCATCTCTATCTCATGGGGCTTGTTAATATTTCCCCATTTGATGTCAGCCACTATTCAATGCATTTCAGTATTATATTCAACTAACTTTCAGTTCATCCCACATCCCACAAGAGACGGGAAAAGACGCACGTAGCACAGAGCTGTCTTTTAGTACACACAAACCTTAATATTGCTGAAACTAAGGTGCCAATTCTTGGGAACCCTCTCCACTGAAGTAGTGAAGTAGCAGTAGAAAACTCTCTTTTAACATGAAACTTATCCACCCAGAGGAAAGCCTAGCCCACAATGACGTTTACCTGATGTCAGGTGCTAAAATGCACAGCACATGACCATATATCCTTATTCTCTTCTTCCTTGCAAACAAAAGCAGCTAACTTTGTGAGCTGTATTCTTCCTCCACCTTTTTTTTTGCCACCTGAGCTTGTGTACAAATTCATGCTTACCCATTGTACATGTTATCTACACATTGGAAAAACAGACACGATAAAACCAGATTGTCTTGCCAAGTATCAATGGACACTCCCCAGCCGGAGACACGTGTTAGTCCCCCTCCTCTATCCCCTGAACATCCCCCTCCCCATTTCCCCCCTTTTTCTTTGGTCTATAAATACTGAATTTCCTCTCAATGTGTGATGCTCAAATCAAAAGATCATTTCAGCCCACTTTCTTGCTTATAATACACTATTTCACTCATCAACCTGCTTCAGAATGTTGCAATCCATGGTGCCTTTGGGAGAAGAGAAAAGGGTGAAAAAGCTTGCTCAGGCCAGTTCAAGAAAAGGCTGCATGAGGGGGAAAGGCGGCCCCGAGAATGCAGCGTGCACATACAAGGGCGTGAGGCAGCGCACGTGGGGCAAATGGGTGGCCGAGATACGCGAACCCAATCGAGGCTCCCGCGTCTGGCTCGGGACCTTCGACACTTCCTACGATGCTGCGGTGGCTTACGACGCCGCCGCCCGTAAGCTCTATGGCCCGGATGCCAAGGTCAACTTGCCCCACTTGTACGACGAAAGGCCTCAGGTTCAGGCTCAGGCTCCAATTGAAGCCTCTGCCAAAATGGAAAACCAAGAAAATTATACAAGTTCTGCTTCTACTTCGCCAATTTTAGACAGTTCCCTGGCTGGTGAGATCGCACCTTGTATGAATGGGTATCAGGGTGGTGGTGAATATGTGAGTGCCAGTGGGATATTGAAGAATTTGAATATGAGCCTGCCTGAGGTTGATGACTCCTACTTGTGGGCAGAGGCTGCAAAAGACACTTCATTCCAAATTGTCCACGAGCCGGGGGCTTTTGCCAGCAATTTGGAGTGCGGGAAAGACAGCAATGGTGTGCCTTTCCCCTGGTTCTATTGAGCCTCGAAAGTGAGATTTTATTCAAGTATAATAGTCGTATAATAATTTATACGTACTATGAATAAATCATGCTTGCAAGACAATGGGAGTACATGAGACACTTACGACGTACTATACATCCGATAGTTATATGAAATTGATGATAAAATCTCATTTTCGAATAAGAAAAATGTATTGTAAATATAAATAGTTGCACACTTAGACCTTAGTGAATGTGGATATAGGTATTTAGATATTGGTATTTAAGGTGGGGAGGTGCCCTTGCTGCCTATATTGTGTATTATATGTGTGCAGTCTTTTGTACAGTACCAATTATAGTATTGCTATACATGTATGGCAATATTGAGTCATTGCCTAGATGTTAAACTGGAGAATCATAATAGTAACATATAAAGTTGGGATTTAATATTTTGTTTATTACTTTTTTCTTGTTCTTCAGTTGTCACTATATAATGATGGTCATCTGCAATTTTTTTATTTATATTGGCATCAAGCTAACCACAATAAAATTTTAATTCCTTAAACTGATCTATAACCATAAGCATCAATTTGGGCAGAATGTGATGGGCCTCTTGAAATTGCCCATTATTCGTTTGTTCGTTTATATTATCCATAAGTTGTTCCATCTAGTAACTTTAGGGCTAAATTACCTTTAATTTTTGGCACTAAAAATATGAATCTTCTGGCAATTATAATAAAGAAAGCATATAAGTGAAACCCAAAATTAAAAAAAAAAAATTGTGAACCCAAAATTTAAAAACAAAAAAAGATTAAAAAAAATAAATGTGACTTTATATGATTGAAAAATACAAAATATAAAATGCTGTACTCAAAATAACTTTTTCTATATACACGAAATCATGTTCAGCTGACCCCCTAATTACAGATATTGAGAGAACAAACATTCATAACTTACAATACATCGTATTTCATTTAACTACATAAACAGTGGTAGTCTTAGATGCCATTGCAACAACATTAACAAACTTTGCATATATCGGCAATTTGAATTCTGTTCTCATAATACACCTACAGATGTTTCTTTCACGGACTTCCAGTATCGATTAAGAAACCATAAAGAGTCGGCTTCTACAGCAAATCCATCTTGATTACGATGCCAACTGAAGTAGGCATGAGTCCTGTTTTTTATATCAAAAATGCCGTGGCCATAGCTGGCTTCCCGATAAGCGGAATAACTTGGCTGTGGCTCTGTCATCCTACAAGCAAAATGTACATGAGATCAATTTTTGGAGATAATTAGCAACATATATTTCGAAACTCTAACAAGGTATCCAGCTTAACATACTCCGTGACTAAGCCTTCTTGATTTCCTCCATCTCCAATAGTGATGTAAACTGGAGCAGAGTCATCACTGATAGGGGTGCATAATCCATTAACAACGTCATATGCTATATTGGATATACGTTCCTGTGTCACAAAATGTAACAGTGTGAAGTTCAAAGTTTATCGTAGTTCTTAAGCTCGTTTGTAGCATCAGTTAAATCTTATGTAAAAGTTGTTCTAAGGTTTCACATTCATACTCGTTCAAGGGATTGATAGAAGACCTAGAAAAGTATTGAACAAATAGCAAGAATGAATAAAATGCCAAAAAATATAACCAAAGAAAAAGTTCAGCCATTGCATAGAACAAGACTGAAAAAATTACACTATTCCAGATTAAAGAAGAGTAGATATGTGAATTATTCATAGTTCAAAGAAGAGATACTTACAGATCGTTCATATGCATGAACATGACCAGCAAAGACTACATCGACTTTGTACTCCACGAACCAAGGTTCATACATCACCCGCATAGTCTCCCCTTCCATATAGTGATGAACATAACTGCTATATATTGGACAATGCACGAGTACTATTAGCCATGGCGTCTCTGTCCGGTTCACTTTAGGTAGCTCATTTGTGAGCCACTTGTATTGAGGAGTGTATTTCCCTGGAAGAAAGATCGCATGATAATCAATATGGTGATGAAAGATGCTCCAGCCATTCATTTTACCATCATGCAATTGATACAAAACCCGTGAACTCATACCATAAGCTGAATAAGAAGAGAGGACAATGATGTAGGCCGAAGCTCTCTTGATTGAGTACCAAAGAGGAGATGTACTTTCTGATGCTCTATATGGTACAAAAAATCGGTGTTTGTAAGGCTTGAAGGGTTCAGTTTCACCCTGCAGTAAAATGCTTTCATTCAAGTCAAATATTTGCAACACTTTTGGAAATTAATGTAAACAAAATCCATAGAAATTGATAAACTAATGTATATGCTTAAGCTCTTTGGCCATTGCTAACAGAGCTTCAAGTAAAGTCACGAAATGGGAAAATTTTGCATTTCTAAGTTAAAATGTAATTTACTAAAAGTGAAGTGTCATAGTGGGGTTCATATTTAGTTAATTCAATATTAGATAATAGATAAATCCAAGTTCAGCCTATAAATTAGGAAAACAATTTTGTGACCAACCATAAGAAGTCAACAGGGATATTCTAGAATAAAAGAACCATATTAGTTGAAAACATACAATGTCAGGAACAAAATCAATTTCATGATTCCCAGCAGTCCAAATCCATGGTTGATAGGCGGCATTTCTCTCTATGAATCTTCCCCATGTATCCCACCTTGTGTTATCATGGAATGGATAACTATCAGCATAGGAGAGGTCTCCAACAAACAGCAGTGTCTGTCCTTTCACGGGGTTCAGCTCATAATGAGTTAGTGTCCGATTGGAATCATAAGTCTGACCAAGATCACCTGTTCATAATGCTAAAGAGAGTGGGTTCACAACAGAAGTGGACTTTATACCTCATATTGGCATTTATGTTCAACATTTTTTTCATGTTTCTGACATCCATAAAATACTCTTAAACAATATGGAGGTCAAGTACAGTGAACGTGTAAAATATGGGCTCTTATGATAATTCAATAGATTAGCCATTAATTGAGGAATTGTAAAATTCACGAGAATCAAGTTCACAAGCAACTATAAGAGACCAAGCACATTTTTAAGATCAAAACAATCATCTTGTCTCCTTTCTTTCTTTATTCCATTTTTTTCCCTATGACAATGCAACAAGCTTCCACATTAATTGAATAATGACATTACCTTATGTCTAAGCCATACCTATAAGACCAAATGTATAAGGAATATCAGGGGCTGGTTGAGGAGGAGTTATGAACCAAAATTCTCGTGTCACATTCCCAGTTCCTACTGCATAGTAGTATTTGGTATCATGCTGCAATTTTAGTACATAGTTTTGGTGATTATCTAATCATTAAGTAGAAAGCTGCTAGCTGAAGTTTCTTTAAAAAATACAATATTCAAAATTTAGAAATGCATGTGAAGAGAGCACCTTTAGAAAGGCTTACCTCCAAATTCTTGATAGTGCAGTGATGAATGTAACCAGAGGTATAATTGTAGTACTTATATTTGACAACAATGCTGTATGCAGTTTTCTTGATCTGGCTATTTGCAGCCCAATAGAGCACTGAACTCGAACCTGATTCATCTGGTGTAATCCAAGAGACTATTACACCCCTGCCTTCATGATCTCCTTGTGTTATGTGAACCTTCAAAAACCAAGCTAGCATTAAATTGTAAGTTCGCATGCATCAGAAAATTGTACCATGGAGCTTCAAAACTAAACCTTCTTTACTATCTAAGTATTAAAGCAAAATTAATTCATTTTTGACAAATTTTTTGTGATCTTGAAATCCATTCTCGTGTTGCCTTATTACCAAATCCCTTAACAGGCCTAAATGAAAAGATCAACCGAAATGATTTGGTTGAGGTTGCATCAGCTATTGAAGTTCACTTATAGTATCTACAGGAATGCCAAGAACGAATGTTAATGCACTTGTTGAAGTATAATCATCAATTCACTGAACCAACCGCTATTAATGAAACATTCTAATGCCCATAAAACAATAAACCCAATCATCCACAATCTCATCATCCTGAGATATTTGAAGACTTCCAAAAGAGCTTCCATAAAACTACATTACTAGTATGCTAGTATTTATTGAGCTTTCAACATAGCAAATAAGACCCCAGTTTCAGTACAAGCAGAATTTAATCTGATCTGACTGAGATATACCTATCGTTTCATTGGTTAATTACTGACTCATATCATCTTAAAGTGTACAAAAGGTTCTAAAATCATTAGATTTTTCTTACGAGTTAATTTGCATTAGGAGGGCTATCATCTGTCACACAAAAACAGGGGAGGAGCAGGGGTTAATCTAAAGAAACACTGTCAAACACAGAATTTGAACAAAATAAAATCTTGGAATGAAGAATAATCAGAAAAGGGGTTCATATTTACCTGCTGTGGAGCATTGTAACCAGGAGGTACCCGAAAAACATCACTATCCAGTGGCATATCTCGACTCAACCCATTGTTTCTCACATAACTACTGGTTAACCCAGCTTCACAGAACACAAGTACTGCAATAAAGTTTGAGCCCACAAGCAGATACGCAAGTCTAGCAAGAATACACTGAAGACCCATTTTTAATTCCAGCTTAACAGGCTTCAAATTTTGGTTTTGAAAAGGTTGACATTTTATGGGAATTTTGAGAATGGGGTGTTTTTCTTTCTGGAGGATTAATATGTGGGGCTAATGGTGTGGGAATATCCATTTTCTTCATACGAATATTTTGTTGTTCCATGACACGCCACAATCCTATGACCTCTGATACTTTTAACATTTGTAACCACCATAGTCAATCAGATGACGACGATGCTTTCTTGAGGAACTGATTGACGTACTTGACAATGGTGAGCGAGTGCAAATTGCTCCGGGCTTTTCAAACTTGATTCAAAATTATAGAAGATATTTTTTTTATGAAGTCAAGTTGGAGTCTGAATTTTAATTTATATTGCTCCAGATTTAATGCCCAATTTACAAAAAGATTTAAGAATGATTCAAGAAATGCAATATTATTTCTAAACCTCTTAATTTTTTTTTAAATAAGAGCAGACAATATGGGATTGAGAGAAAAATAATAAAGTGGATGGAATGACTGTGAATCTCATTTTTATGTTTAATTAGTTCTAATATATATACCATGAAGTTGAACAATGTTATTCATAATACGCTGGTTACAATATACATTGGTGTAAATATATTATTTTACATAAAAAATAAAATAAGTATTTATTAGTAGGTATGATAATAAGTTCGGGTAAAATTCAGACCCGCCTTATTTGAAATGAATTTCAATAGTATAAATGGGTCAGGGTAAGGTTTTGAGTTTGTCACTTTCAAAATCGACCCGACTCATTTTTTTAAAAAAATATTATATATATTTATATGATATTATAATTAAAAATATATATTTTGCAAAAAAATTTAATAGTAATATTTTTATAAAATGAGTTTAGTGAATTTACTCTTTAAACCTCAATTTAGAACGGATTTGGGTGTGAGATTTTAAAATTTTTATCAAATTGGATTTGGAGTCCAAGCAAATTACTCGTACTCAACCCACTTTCATTCGTATCTATAGACTACATATCATAGGTAGTATCCACAGCATCTCAAAAATCGAAATTGAACATAAATTTGTAGTTAAATGTCCAATATTAATTGCTTTGAGAGAAACCTAAAGTCGATAAAAAAAATGTTAAATCCCACATGAGATTTAGAAGGTTTTGTTGGATCAAAGCTTGATTGAGTCTTTCTATTTTTTTCCTTTTCGCTTGAGCTTAAGTTAACAATTTTTTAAAGGCTTAAATTGAAAATCAAGAGCCAAAAATAAAATAAAATAAATAAAATAATCTAATCAGAAAATGTCAGGATGTATCCGCCTCATGGCCAAGCATCAGAGGAAGATCTCTATATAGTAAATATTAAAAAAAAAATATTTTTTCTTACTACAAACCATATAATTCTTTATTTTATTTTATTTTTATTTTTTTCTAGAACAGCCCAATTAAAGTATTACATAAGACTTAAGAGAAATCAGTTTATTAGATGATGCCAAAGGCTAAGAACTGAGATCTGTAGTACTTTTGCTACGACCTTGAACCTCTTTGCCTCTTAAGTTGAGAGCCATGTTAAATAATGTAAACATAAAGTGGATTCAAGCCCTCCTAGTATACATGCTGACACTTCCTTTAAGAACAGCATCATGCTAACGTTATTAATGTTAAGAGAAATCAGACCAAGAGGTGGTTTAGATGTTATAAGCTCTCAGAGTTTCATATAATATTTTTAATGTTTATCAAATATATATCCTAGTAATTAATAAATAAACAGTTATTTTGTCTAAGAAATTAGGCAACAAGAGCTTATACAAAAATTAAAGGTTATAAGTAGTAATTTCTACTAATGTGTGTAAATAATATTTGCTCTCTATTTTCCATTTCCCGCTCGTTATCTAAACGGAGTTATGCGTCATTGGATGTTATGTGGTGATGTCAAAATAAGATATTAATATTACTATGTGTGATTTAATTTAATGATTTTTATTTTTCTAACTCCATTTAAATAGTACTCAAGTGAATAGCATCTTATAAGTTCATTTCCCGAATGAATCTAAATTAGTTAGAATTGAATGCCTTTTCACTCTACAATTATCATGGCTCAATCTTTCTTGTCATTTCTAGCTAACATGTTCTTGCTAAAATGGTGGAGTCATGCTGCAAGACTGGAGGTAATAGCATCAAAGGAAGTGTGAGTATATATTTAATCTCATTCTTACTTACTCTCTTAATTTACATGTACTTTATAATGCAATTATCCATTATATTTTTTAACTAATACTTGATTGATATTTTAATTTAATGATATAATTGATCATTTAACTTAAAAAGAGTATTTTAAACTTATATAATCTAAACTTACTTTAAAAGTTTGATTTTTATACTATCATTTGAAGAAAATGAGTGACAAATTTTTTTTTTTTGAAGAAAATGAGTAGTAGTACCTAATCGCACCTCTTATAGATGAGGTTAATGTTCGAATCATGTCCCTGCCCTCTTTCCCTCCCTCATTCCCCATGATTTAGAGTTCAAGTTTTATAAAAGTTAAAAAGAAATTATTTGAAGAAATTGAGCAAGATAAAACAAAATTTTTGAAGAAAAGGAATCTATTGTTAGATGAACTCATTGCATAATATTGAAACCTCAGTAAACTTGCTTTTTATATGCTGTATACACAGTACAATAATGTTTCTATTATTGCAATGAATATCAGTAATGAACCTAATTCTGTTATGTCCCATCTTTCTTGAACCTAATTCTCATGTCCCAATCCCTTTAACGAATCTAATTCTCCTTAGTGACTTACCCATCTCAAAATTTCTATTTCTTCTTCTCCAGTCTCAGTTCACAGTCACTCAGTCATTCTCTAATATTTGTCAAAAAGCAAAAGCCATACAGTCCTTTAATAATGTTGATGCACGCCATGAGAAAAGGTATCAATGTATCATCATCTAATTAATTAGCTCCATAACAATCTTGAAAACGTTTGACGTTTAACAATTTATTTTTAAAATGAGATTCAATTTCAAAAACTAATTTAAAAAGGACATCTTTTAAATGCAATGTCGGCAATATCAGTGGTAAGCTATTGTCAATAATTTATGATATATAACAATAATATATATTGGAATGTATATAATTCAACACCTACCATAACCACTGCATTATTACTTTGACATTATTTGGTAACCCTTACATTAATTACATTAATTTCTCCATGACTTCTTGCCCTACCTTAAATAAACTCTATAGCTTTTATATAAAGATGGGCATTTAATTCTTTTACAAGCAATTTTACTTATGCCAGTAATATTTCCATTAATGACTACTATCAGTCACACAGAATCACAGAATAGCAAAATACGTAAGGATTTGTTCTCCCACATGGGGCATAATTTTCTCCCAAAGATTTGTTCTCTGCTAATTTTCAAGGACAGTAACATGTTCATTGGCATCTCAAGACGCTTATTTCAAGCCATGAAGTTGAACTGATTTCAGTAGGAAACTGCTTCTGATACCTAAAGAACTATCAGTAGTTTATACATAAGTGCCAGAGAGCCATCCATGGATAGCTCTAATCCAAACAAGTACATGAAGGTATATGTAGCACTACTTCAACTAATTATTTCAGCCATTATTTACATATGATTTCATGACTTGGCTTGAAAATGAATTTTGTAGGAAGAAGTGACATTAGCATCAACTTTAGTTTCCAATGGCTGTGTCAATTACAAAGGGCGGATTGCAGATAAACAGGAAACAGGCGGATGGAAAGCCTCCCCTTTCATCATAGGTGTTCTTTCTTTTATTTTGTGTGTGTGTGTGTACATATATATATATATATATATATATTCTTGCAAGCTTGTTTTCAATATATCCATGTAGAATGAAACATTGCAAAGTATAGATGAGGTGCAATAGTAGCAATATGCAGAAATGAACTCTATCAAGTTATTTTGTAATCTGTAGTTAATGAGGTAGCAGAGAGGTTTGCATTCTTTTCAATTGCTGTAAACATGGTGGCTTATCTGGTGGGGGAGATGCATCAGCCCCTCCCGGATGCCGCCACTCATGTCACCAACTGGAGCGGCGGCGCCTACGTTCTCACGTTGCTTGGAGCATTCGTGGCCGACGCCTATTTGGGCCGCTTCCTAACTATTATCAGCTTCTCTTGCATATATGCAGTGGTAAGAACTGATAACTAATCAAGTTCTTCATGTTATTGTGTGTCTTTCTTTCTTTTTTCTTTTTTTTTTTCTGTGCATGGAGAAGTTTCAATCCCGATTGGTCTTGATGAATCTGTAATTAACTTATTTATGATATGCTATACCATGTCGATTTGAAATTGTCAAGAAACAGGTTTAAAACTTTTTGTGTTGAGTTTTAAAAAAAAAAGGGAAGAAAAAAAAACTTCTATAGAAAAATGAGCTTATCACGAAATTCGAATCAAATACATTTGGTATGTAAGTGAGTTGTGTGGAATATAAAATAAAAGCATGAAATCCGAACAGAGAATTTAGTTGAATATAATATGATACAAGTTCTTGAGAGAAAAGAAAGTATTTTTACATCAAGAAAATATTCTCTGAGACCAAAACAAAATTCCGACATATTTTCATGCACTATTTTCTTACTATTATGCAACTCAATTTCTCATAATCTCGCAGCACTTGGTCTCAAATTCAATGGTCTCATGTGCGATGCTTCTTTTTTCTTTAGATGATTTTGGAAGAGGGAAAAATCATGTGGTTAGAAACAATATTTACATTGTGATCAATAATTACTCTACTATTTCAAAATATATCTATGGTCATCCATTTCTTTGAGGGCTAAGGGAAGCTCAACATCTTCTAAAAAAAGATACATATCTCTTGGAAGCCATTGCAAAACCTCTTGTTGTTATCCTTATATATGTAAATATATGTATTACTTTAACTAAAATTGTAGCATCACTTAATTCCTCGATTAATCCTGAAACTTCTGCAGAATTCTAGGCATGAATGAAACTAGCTTTCTTCCAAAATGAAGGAATTATGTCGTAAAAAGAAACTATCCACAGCCTCACTAATTGGCTCATTTGAATTCATTTTATCTATCAGGGAATGGTGTTGCTAACACTTTCAGGATCCATAGACAGCTTAAGGCCCCCTCACTGCACCAAGAAACCTTGTATTCAAGCATCCACTGCCCAAACCGGCTTCCTCTACTGCGCCCTGACGCTCATAGCCCTCGGCACTGGCGGCATCAAGCCGTGCGTCTCTTCCTTCGGGGCGGATCAATTCGATGAATCCGATCAAAGTGAAGCCCAAAAGAAGTACGCGTTTTTCAACTGGTTTTTCTTTGCCATAAATATGGGAGCGCTTTTTGGCATCACTCTTTTAGTTTATGTACAAGTAGAACTAGGGTGGGCTTGGGGATTTGGAATCCCAACAGCGGCAATAATTGCTTCAATCATTATCTTGGCTGCTGGTTTTACAAAGTATCGGTACCAGAAGCCCATGGGAAGTGCATTTACGAGGTTTCTTCAAGTGATTGTGGCTTCTGTGAGGAATCATATGAGGGGAGTTGAGGTGGGGTGCGAGGGTTATACTCTTTATGAGGTTGACACCGAAGAATCTGATATTCGTGGTGCTAGAAAGCTTGCACATACTCAACAATACAGGTTAGTATTGGTTGTTGCTGTTTAATCTCAATTTGACGTAGTGATAAAGATTATCTTTTCAGAGATCAACCAGTTTCCTGGATTGTCTTTTTCTCTCGATTAGCAGAAAAAAGTTGAAATTCTTTGACATTTCGATTAGCATCAGAATGTAACATGATAAAATAACTGTATTCCTTTTTCAAATATTCCACATACTCCAACATCTGGTTCAATAATTAAGCCAGGAGAATCAAATTCCTCTTTTCCACATGCAGATATCTGGATAAAGCAGCTGTGATAACTGACCCCGAGAGCAACACCAAGAACCGATGGAAACTCTGCACTATCACCCAAGTGGAAGAATTCAAATCCTTCATAAGAATCATCCCCATATGGGCATCGACCATCGCCCTCTCCATCTCCTTCGCTCAGCTATCGACATTTTTCATCGGGCAGGCCAACAACATGGACCGAAAGCTCGGCCCCAATTTCAAAATCCCGTCAGGCTCAATCCCAGTTTTCAGCGCGGTAAACGCCCTGATTGTGATCCCCGTCTACGAAAAGCTCGTCGTCCCGTTTCTCCGTGCCAAAACAGGTCATCCACGGGGAATCACCTCGTTGCAACGCATAGGGACCGGCCTGTTTGTGTCGATTTTCGCCATGGTTTCGGCTGCCGTAGTGGAGAAAACGCGTAGAGAAGAAAGTCCTGATTCCAGGTTGAGCGTTTTCTGGCTTTTCCCCCAGTGTTTTCTTATGGGGACGGCTGAAGTGTTCGCGTACGTGGGGCAGCTGGAGTTTTTCTACGACGAGGCCACGGAAGGGACGAGAAGCATTAGCAGCGCCGTGTTTTTGAGTGAAATCGGGATCGGGAGTTGGCTCAGCACTGCCATTGTTAAGATCATTGAGAAAGGTACTGGTGGAGTACAAAAGGGGTGGCTGAGGGATGATCTGAACAACAGCCGGCTCGATTATTTTTACTGGATTTTGACAGGGATCAACGTGGTGAGTTTCTTGGTGTATTTATGGGTTGCTGGGCGGTATAAGGGCAGGAGAAGTGAGTCTGTGGCGGTGGAATTGGCTGACCAAATTAATGGTAAGGGCGAAGAAGATGTATGAAAGAAGGAAAATAATAAGAAGACTTCAAATTCTTCTGATTGAATTTGGTAAATTTGCCTATGCTTCTTTCTGGCATCTTTGCATATTTTTTATTTTTCTTGGAATGGCATTCGTTTGTAATTTTACCTGTCATTTATTGCTATGGTTAAGGGTATATACCTTCTTATTTTATTATGTTCTCATTTTCCCCCTTCAATTTTAAGAATTTAGACACACTGATTGCATCTTTGAATTCACGGTTAAAAAAATAAAAATTAATCCCACTATATCCTCTGTATTTTCATCATATATCAGTTTATTTGTTTATACTCTCTTTATCTATATATTTTTTAAAAGTAATCAAATTGCCCTTATCTATTATTTTTACCGAAACCACTTTAAAATATTTTATATTAATATATTTGTATTTATGTTATAATAATTTTTAAGTTGATTAATTAACACTTAACAGTAATTTTATTTAAAATCTTGTTTTACTTCAATTTTAGAAGTTATTTTTTAATTTAACATAATTCATATTAAATTACTATATAATAGGATATTTTATTAGCTAATACTTCTAAAAAAATTTAAAAAATATGTTTTAAAATAATAATTCATCTACTTAGTTAAGAGTTAGCCTTCATAAGGACTATACCTCACTAGTCCTCGTCCAGCCTCCTTAGCCCAATCACCCCCTAATAAACTCTTAAAAGAAAGGGAATGGTTCGATCTCTCATTTCTTCCTGAAAATTATCTAAAACTATCTAAACAATTTTTTTTAAAGAAAATTATGTATTATATTTTCATATAATGTAAAATTAATTCATACCATTTAACATATGTAGAGGTTCTCCTAATTTACTTTGATCTCACTTTATACATTAAAAATATTAATTACTCATTTAGTTTTTGAAAATTACACATTATATCATATGCCTTAAAATTAAGATTGTTTAGGCCTTTTAATTGAATTTTATCATAATTAAATAATAGTAGACGAAAGATATTTGCCAGTAAAACCTTTAAGAGAGAGATGGATATCAAAACTAAAACTTCAATGGAGGCGTATGACAATTTCTCTGTTGACACTCTCCCACACTCCTCCGTCGTTAGTAGTTAATTTAAAATAAATTAAATTATTAATAAAATCATAAATACGTTTAACTGGTTGAGTAAGTCCACATGTCTATTTTGCCCTTGATGATGTCTCTGACTGACACTATTTTGTTGTAAACTCTATAGTTTATTTTTACTAAGTGAAAACTGTGTTCTTCTTAGAATGTCTTGATGCTGTCTGTGTGATGTACTTAAGGCTATGAATAACACTATTTTGTTGTAAACTCTTTATGATAGATACTATGTAAATACTGTGTTCTTGTTATTATCTATCGTCCAATTATTATTTGGATGAGTGATTTTCTTTTTATGTTTATAAATGTTAGAAGTGTAATCAATCAATTTTAATTCTATGCAAAAATAATAATTAAATAATTTTTGTATTTATATCATTCACATAAAAAGATATAATTTTTACTTGAATTATTTACTTTACTACCTTGAAAAAGGGCTAGGTCCATTATTTCTGTAAGACCAAAGTTGGTTTGTGTATCATGTTTTGTGCGTGATCGAAAAGTGAAATTTTTGTTTAAATAGCAAAATTGAGATCTCAAATCTTGAAATATCATATTCGAATCCAAGATATTAGCTTAGTAGTTAGTTGTTGATAGCCGTTATTTGTAAATTATTAATTGATAATTAAGATCTATTATTCTTGGTTGAAGATCTGCTTTGATGATTGATGATTTGTTGCTTAATTGATTAATTATTAAAAATTTATTCTTAATTAATATATGATGTAATAATTCTTATGTAATGATGTATCTATTATTTAAGTTAAAAACAAAAAACAAAAGTGAAAGATTGTAATCCGATCATGACAATAGAAATATCGAATGCATCTCCCAACGCATCTCCCAACAAAGGGTGTGAAAAAAGTCATATCGTCCCATTAATTGGTTGAAAAAATTCGCCAGACAAAGGGGCAAGGAAATACAGGAAAATCAACGACAATTAAAGAGAGAAGTGAATGTGAAAAAAAAAAGTAAAAGTTTTTTTTTTTTTTAAAAAAAAAAGGTTTGTCGTGATCATCATTAAAGGGGAAAACACTATGCTTTTATGCGTTGACTGGATTATATTAATGCATTCTTATCACTTAATCTCGGGATCTGCTAATCCTACGTTGTGAATATCTGATTGAGCTGATGTGTGTTGGGTACGCAATATGAGTAAACAACTAAAATTAATTAACTTTTTTAAGTTTGTTTTGAGAATCAGTATTGTCTTGAGATAAGCCAGGTTAGACGGGTGTCGGAATTTCTTTGATTTGGATTGGGGTGATTTCAGTTGCCGGCAAGCCAAGTTCTCATCTAATACCTTCAACGATTAAGTCAGATCGATATCTTTTATCGATAAAATTAAATTAAAAAAATTAAGTAAAAAATATTAATATTCAATTAATTAGAACTATTTATAAATTATGAGATATGAGAATGACTTCTTCTTTTTAATATAAGTGTCGTGACCTAAAAAATTTGATATACGGATGTCAAGATAAATCAGATCTAATTACAATTTATATAGAATTCGCATAAAAAAGACTAAAATTCAGAACTCGCATAAAAAATGACAAAACTTATCATGTTTGATCATTTTAGCCATTTTTAAGGCGAATCGTTGTTTATCCTACTTTAGTAGTGGGCTCATACAATTACAACCCAAGCATGCATGTTCTCCAATTGTGGGAGAAAAAAAAAGATGGTTTTTCTGTCATATACAAACACCTCGTTGGATTATTTTAGCATTCAAAAGGAAGCAAGAAATCCCTGGAAAGTTGAGATGCTTCGTGCTTTCTGCTGCATGTTCTTTGTTTTGTAGCTGCAAACCAATCTTTTTTGAGTAATTTAATTCCCACTTGAAATTTCAACCCTCTATTGTGGCAAGAGGGGCTCCAGTTAAAACTAAAAAATAAAAAGGATTGTAGGAATTACTTTTATAATATTTTTATCCCAAATTTATAATTTTTATTTTTTAATATAAAAAATGAGGATTCACTTTTTAAATTAAATTTTTTTTAATGCAAAAGTATTTTCACTTAAAATAATAATATGATATTCAAAATTTCAGGAAATCAAAGCTCCTGATTAACCAATTCAACCATCGATTCAACCGATTTGATGAAAATTGATTATATTTTTTATTATATTATATAAAATAATACTATGATAGACTAATTGTATGTATAAGGTAAAATAAATAAATAATTAATTTAAAAATACATATAACAAAATCTAAAATTTAAATAATTATGTAACCAAATACCAAGTTTAAACTTACTAAAAAAAAAAATAGTTCTGATCGATTTATCATTTTTTTTATCGAATTTCTAGTTTTTTTGCCTCCAGCAGATCAAACCGAACACCGATTTGTTGTTGAAATCAATTCGAACATACTGATTCAATCCAATTTCAAAAAAATATTGATTTTAACTTGTGTGTAAAATTTCAAAGTAAATGAAAATAAGTCTATTATCATATTGGGACAAAAAAGTGTGTGTGTTTTAGATTTTTTTTATCAATTTTAGAAGCGTATGCAACTTAAATGCCATTCAATAGAGACTTGCCATTTGAGAAGGCAAGACTATATGATATGTAAGGAATTGATCAACAAATCCACATATCAAATTTTAAATTATTCAAACTTGACTTGTATCATACCAACACTGTAATAATAAACGGAAAGATTTTGGATCGGACAATCTAATTTGCATCAAATGCAAAATCATGTTTTAAATCCATTAATCTGATCACGCTTCCAGTGGGTTGATTTGATTTGAATTTCTCAATTATGGCAGGGTGCTTTTTTGTTATTTTATATTTTGAACTTATTGACAATGCGTAGAAAAGAAAGAAAGCTTATTGACAGCATGATTAACCAAAATCTAAAGGAGTGACCAACTCAATTATGAGTGTATGCCATCAGCAACGTACCAAAAGTGGTGTGTGATGATTTTATGCAAAAAAATCCCACTTGCATTTGCCCTCTTCATAATTCATAATTATCAGTCTGCAATTATTTGGGTCCGTAAATCAATAAAGAAAAACTAAAAAAGAAAAATCGAACAAAATCTTCTACTGCAAAATCATTTGTATACTTTATATAAAAAAATAATTATTACTATGTAAATATTTAGGAATAAAATTTTATATATGACAGTCGCTATGTGTATACTTTACATATATAATTTTATACGTAATGAATAATATAATAAAAATTATAATAAAAAAATTCATATGGAAAAAAGCATATCAACTTCAGATATCATCTTTTTTACTCATAATTTAATCAAACATCATTGAAATTGACAGTAATTAACATTATAAAAACCATATGGGATATCCATGCTTAGACCCCATGCGACAAGATCATAATCATCACATTCTTCCCCTCAAACCCCTCTTCAATATTTTTTTTTTTTTCTCTTCTTTTTAAGCCACTCTCCTAGCTATTAAATTGAAAAAAGAAAGAAAAGGGAAACCCTAATAATTAAAATAGCTTTTGATACACACTTCAAGCCATTTTATAATAAGCATAGCTGAACTGGGACTGCAGATTTTTTCTTCCTTCCAGCACATAACTGTAGTTAAAGTTAGGGTATTGCTGGTCAAGCATTTTCTGTTGACTGAGAGAGGAGTGGCTGAGTGATGGACGACTTGATGTGGGGGGTTGTTCTGTTGCCACCATGGTCCGCGGGGGACTGAATCGCGGCCTTCTGTGCGAATTTCCTTTCCTCGTTTTTGCCCCACAGGACGAAGTACAATCCAGTGATGATCAGCACTGCTCCGATGATCCTGTGCAACGCGTTCACAAATACGTCATTTTTGCCTCATCAATTTATATTATTCAACCTTTTTCCATTTAAAATAAAAAATTTATTGAGTCTTATACTGAACTATTATTCAATATTTTTTCTCGTTGTAATTTGAAATTTAAATAGTACAAAAATAATAGTCAGTAAATCGTGTATTTTTCTGATAAAACTTTAAGAAAATGAATTGCATGATCAATTGTAGAGACATTCTTGGTGCTCCAAGATATGGATGACAAATAAACAAACAAGCAAAGACCAATCCCATGGCCAGAAATGTGCATGTGAGATTTTAAATAATTGCATGATTGACCAATGGATTTGGATAGAAATTTTCAAGTTGAAATGTGAAATCAAATAAACAAGACATATTATATTCGATGATATATATCGAATTACATCTTATTATATATTTACATATATATAAATATATATAAAATACACTGTGAAATACACATTCAGCATATTAAATATTATTGAAAAAAAAAAAAAGAAAGAATGTACTAATACATACCCTCCCAAGTAGAATTCCTCTCCCAAAAGGACGGAAGCCATAATGGCGACAACGAGTGTCTGAACAGGCTGATACACGGCCACGAACACGGGGCCACCCCTATCAATGCACCATATCTGTACAGCGAATGCGATCCCTGATGCCACCACTCCCTGCACCACTACTTTGCTGTCATCTCATATTTTCCACAACCCAAAAAAACACACACACACACAAACTACAACTAGTGTTGATGGATGGCACCTTCACATTTATTTTTAAAAATTTGTGTCACACATCATGGGTCAGCAAATGCAGGAGGATACAAATTGACTTAACATCTGGTGCAGCAAATGCATGAACTCAACTCTCTACCATGTTTAAGCCCCACCTTGCTTCAATAATGCTTTGCATTTTTGGACAAGTTTTTATCATATAATACATGAATTTTTCACAAGCTTCGATATCATCTCAGGATATATATATATATATATACCACTTCATTTTCTCAACATCAACTTATGTTGCTATCAGCACATTGAATTTGGATGTAAAATAAGCTTCATTTCCAATAATTCTTAATTAAAGGGGCTGGAGATAGAATTCTAATTATACGACAGCAATTAACAATTAAAAAAAGGCAAGAATAATATTTTTAAAATGACCATTTTGCCCTCGGAGCCATGCAATTAGCTTTTCACAAAAGAATTAACAGCAGTACCCCAAAAGAAAAAAAGGTTGGAAGAAAGAAGAGGAAGAAAGAGAACAAGAAGGATCACTTACAGCATAGAAAACACTGAAGAGCTCCGCTCCAGAGTGGACGAGCCAAGCCTGAGGGTCCCTCTCCACAAAGGCAGCAATAACCAAGAACTGAATGACCCCAAAGAAGCACTGGTAAGAAGTGAAGGAGAGCCGAGCCGGGTACTTCTTAAGAATCGGCGCCTGCAGCACGAGCCAGCCGGACCATGACAGGCAGTGGCCGATCAAGAATATGCAGCCCAGGGTCCAACTCTTGCCCTTTGCGTCGCCTAGCGCCAGCACCACCGGTGAAGCCACCGCGCTTTGAAGCCTCGGAGCCGGGCTGTAGATGGTGGGGCCTTTGTATAGTGTGATCACTGATGCGCCCGCCACGCAGAGAAGTGTCCCGGCCACCTTTGAAATTCCGTCCTTTCTGTCCAGTCTCACCTTTTCTATCCTGAAAATTTTCAAAATTCCACAAAATGTGAACATTATATTTAATGGGACTTCATTTATACAAAAAGTTTAACTAATTGATAAATTCTTTCCATTAACATATCAGTTCTATTCAACTGAAAATATGATTTTAGCTAGCTTGCCTGAGTATTGCAGCCATGAGGAATGTAATGGCTGGCACTGAATTTTGTATTGCCGAAGCAAAAGTGGGCGATGTGTTGTCCAATCCCAACAAGTAGAATCCTTGATTTGCAGTAATCCTGCCATTTTTTAGATAATCTTAGTTTTTTCTGTGAACAAATATATTTTTTTTCTTTTTTTCTTTTTTAAAGGTGAAAAATAAGTATTTTCAGTCATGATCATGTACAACATCATACCCCACAATTGCAAGGAGGAAGAACTGGATGATGAAGTTCCAAGTAATAGGTGGCCTCTCTTTCCTGATCATTGATCAAACAAAGAATCTTAAATGTTAATTTCTTGGAGTTTTGGATAAAAACAAAAAATCAACAAAACTATACTATTTGTCGTTAAATCGGAAAATATATTACTTAAACCACAAACATGGGGCTCAGTAACATACTTCTCAAGAAAATAGGCGAAGGGCAAGAGCAGAAGCAAGGCCAGAATGTTCCTATAAACTGGGAACACAATCTTGCTAATGCCCATGTTAAGGGCAGCTCGTGAAACCACATGGAAACCTGCATAACCGAACTGCAAGGCCAACATAGCCAAGTGCAGCTGAAATTTCTCTGGGATAGAACATAGTCTCCTAGCAACGGCTGAACCACCACCCGTATCCGCCATTAGAGAAATACAGAGAAGTATATAGAGCTAATTATCACAGCTAGTAGAGTAAAAAAGAGTGTTTTGAGTTGTGATTTTAGGGTAGAGCTTAGGGGTGATATAAATATAGTTGAGAAGCAAGAAGATATGACCCCACAAGAGGGCCCCCAAAAGACATTTGCGTCAAAGCGTGAGCCCTTCAATTGTTTTTGGTTGTCTCCCACATTCTTCTCTAATATTTCTACGACCCCTCCTTCTCTTCTTCAGTTCTTCTCCTCTTGGCTGACAAGACAACCCCCCATCGCACTACCGAAAGAAAAAGGGAAAAATACACGCACACACAGGTGTGTATCTGTGTGTTTGTGTATCTACTTGGAAGCATGCTATTAATGATGATAATTGAAGAGAAAGAGGGGGGGTGGGGGAGTGCCGCCATCGATAGATAGCGCGCACGGGGGGGGAGGTGGGTTACACCATGTGTCCTCATCCACCCATGAGAGTCTAAACCCCACCAGTGCCCCCACGCCACCCCACACCCACCCTACTAACTTTCCCATCTACTGTATTTCCTTTGTCTACTGTATCGGTCGATGTGTATAAGGTAAACAAATTTCAGGGCCCATAATTCTTTAAGATATCAATACTTTGAATTACATAAATTATTTATTTAAATAACTAAATTAGGGTTCTATCAATTATCTCTATATAAAGTCTCTCCTTGGATGATGACGATTTTTCTGTTGTCCTTGAGACAAATTAGGGTAATTTGCACTTTGCACCCTCGAAATAGGCCTATTTGGCACATTGAACCCTTAAATTGCAAATATAGCATTTTATTCCATCAAAACACCTAATCATTGGCACTGTGCACCCTCTGTTGTTTATGGCCAAAAAAGCCATTGCAAAAATGATTTTACCTATTTTTTACGGGGAAAATTATCACAAAATAATTAACACGATTCAATCTTCATATTTTTTTCAACAAAATTCGTCATTCAATCAATCCCCAGTACCCATTCAATATCACATCTACCAGCCTCAAATACTTAATTAGAACAACAATCATTTGTGTTATGAGAGGGATGAAGATTTCAACTTCAACTCCACACCCCATTTAACCGGTTCCACTTTTCCTCAATTGATTTTTTCCCTTCTCTCTATTCGGTGGAAAACGAGATGGAGAAAAAATATATATATATTTTTTCCATGATTCCCTTTATTTAGGGGAAAATGGGAAGAAAATTTGAATCTTTCATTTTCCCTAATTTTCTGTATTTGGTGGAAATAGGCAGGAATATGGGAAGAACCAACAAAAAAAGGAAAAAGAAAAAGAAAAAGGCAAAAGAAAAATGAAAAAGAAATACTTATTGTCTTTAGTAAATAATGTTTATTGCATAAAAGTAGATAATATTGCCCCTAAATGATTGGAAAAATCAATTTCTAGGGTGACTTTTCAGGCCTAAAACACCTTGAAGGTGCAGAATGCCAACTATTAAGTATTTCAATGGTGCTAAATGCCAATTTTTTTAATTTAAGAGTATAATATGTTAAATGGACCTATTTTGAGGGTGCAAAGTGCAAATTACACCACAAATTAAAAAGGGCAATTATAGACACTATGAATCCAATCGACTATATATATGATCCATGCATCCTTATAAATGAGATTTATTGGTTATAGTCATGATTCTTTAAATACATGTACACAATTTATTAACTATTAATTAATAAAAATACTAAACAGTGGGAATTATTTTATTTAAGTAGGTCGTACAAGTACCTCAAATACGTAACATCACAACCATTATTAAAACTGAAAATTAATAATGGAGCAAATCTTATGATATCGAGTCAGTTTGAATCCATTTTGCATACAGCGCTCGTGAAGCGATTTGGTTTCCTCAATCATTTCGTGTCTTTATGTTAATCCAGTCAAAATATTTGTCTTTGAATTTTAGAGTATACAGGGCTTGTTTGGTTTCATTTTGAATATTTTGAGGAAAATATTTTTATAAAATATATTATGCAGAAAATGTATTAGAGAATTTTAAGTAAGTTTAGTTTTATTTTTGTGGGATATATTTTCTTATGGAAATATCATATCTTATAAGATTTTATCAGCGATGCTATATCATAATTTTGTATTATTATATATAAATTTGGATTAATGTAATAATAAGATGATGTAAATATATATATTTTTTATTGATATAGTGATTGAATATGTATAAAAATATATATAAGAATACAATAATTGAAATATATATATGTATAGCAATGATTAATTTGAAGAAAAAAAAAGTATTAAATATTTGATTTTATTTTCCCAAAACACTGAGAATAAAATTAAATTGAAACCAGCATTGCCTATGTAAAAGAACAACTAAATTTAATTTTGATTTTGACATCCAATCCCTCCCCAAAATATATACATTTTTTTTATATGAATGAAAGTATTAATTGATTTTTCAACTCCCCTCAATCATAAGTAAAAATTTGTCGCCAATAAACTATTTTACCTCTCTCCCTTAATACATACATACATGTATATATATATAAACATATATATCATGTCCATGAAATTGGTGCTTCTTGGACAAGGGTCCACCGTTAATAAAGAGCAGAAAAAAAAAAAAAAAAAAGGAAGAAAATAAGAAAAGAGTTCAATTTACACACCACAGTTACCTAAAAAATTCAAATAAAAAAACACAGCAGACAGCAGCCAGCAGCAGAAAAGGATACTGAATACATATATGATATATACACCATATCTTTTCTCCTGAATTTATGGATAGTTTAGGAAACACATAAATCTTTTTCCTCTAATGGTCTGTACGAAAGTAATCAATCGAAAGTTAGGCACTTTAAACTTTAATTCCCATGAGGGACATTAATTAATCATAGTTGTTTAATGTAATTAAATTAATGTTTCCACTAACACCCCACTCCTAAACCTTACTCCCATGATGGGATGTACTCTAATATTCAGTCCTCTGCTTTTCAGAAACATTGTGTCCCCCCTCAATTGAGACCGAATCATTCTACAACCTTTCACAAATTCGAGTAAAAGTTGATGCCTGTCCCAGAAGAATATATATATATATATATATATACACACACTCAAAGCCTTTTGTAAGTTGAAAAGTAAATTCTTTCTGACAGCCATACTATGTGATGTGAAAGTTAAAGAATAGTGACTACTGTGCCTTGACCAGAGACAATTTAGAAAACCCTTAATTTGCATGAATTTTAGAGCATTTTCATAAGAAATTTTCATATTTAACAATTTGAAACTTCAAAAAAAAAAAATATTTTATTATAAAATATAATTTATTTTAATTTTTAAATTTATTTTTAAATTTATTAGCATTTTACGTCTTTTTATGCACCAATAAAATTCATTTTCAAATATATTAATATTTTATATTTTTTTATTCAAAAAATATTATAAAATAAATATATTTTTAATTTCAAACATATATATAATTTATATAGAAATATAATTATTTAAATATATTTTTATTTTTACATAAAAATATAATAAAAATATTTTTAATTCTGAAAATATTAAAAATATAAAAATAAGTTTGAAAATGAAATTTACGAGCTCTTAGTACTCCATGTGATACAATGTCATTTGAATTTGAAATGGAATAAAAATATAATGCAAAGAGCTGGTTTGTATTTATTTTTAAATTTATTTTCATATTTTAGCATTTTTAGGGTTTATTTTGCCAAAAAAAAATCCATAAAAGCAACATTTACGCATTCTTTGGGTGGGTGTGTGGGGGGGGGGGGGGAGTTCATTTTATATTGAGCAAAACAAATCAATTTTTTTCTTAATTGTCACGTACCAATTTTCTTAATTGTCATATTGGTACATGCGGTTTTAGAAATGACTCAATGAACGATCAAAATTTCTACCAATTTTTTATAGGAATGAGGGGTAAAAATGACAAATGAGCTAAAAATGTATTTTAAAATAAACTAAAAAACATTCAAATGTAGACTAGGAATTTTGGCATGTGTCCTAGTAGTAATATTAATTAATCTCTCTCTAAATGATAGAGAATACTCTTTGTATTTTTTTACCATAACTTTTTTTCATTATTATTTTATTAGATCTCAGTTACTATCTTATTTGTTAAATATTTGAGTATCTAGTCAATTTAGCTAATTAGTATTTGATAGCAGCAAATTAAAGGATTAGAATTTAAACTTATTAAAAGCATCATTCAATTTGAAATATACTTTGTTTGTGGCTCAATATTAAAAAATTAAAATTTGGTATGTTATCTTTCAATGGATTCATTAATTTATTTGGACAGAGTAACTAATTCTTTTTAATATTGGTTCCTTTTATAATTTAAACAAATGGTAAATGCTTTTTTATACTTTTTTTGATAAATTTTTTTTTCTCTTTTGGAATTTCATTTATGTGATGTAATTTTAACCTTTTTTCTTTTTCTACTTTTTATTTTGATTTGTATCATTCTTTTTGCAATATATAGCTTTTTTGGATATAAAAAGAAAAAAATATATCAAAATTGCATATTAAAATGCGATTTTTTAGGATTAAAATTTATTTTATTTTATATAAAAGTTATAAAATTATTGCCATACTTCATGTGATCGTGTACTAGGAATATCAAGAGGTACTGAGAAAAATATATAAAGAGAAAAATTCAATAAAATACTGCATTAAGCCTACATAGTAGAGCATATATATATAAATATATATAAGAGAAATTCTCATATGAAAAATTTGGGTCAAGATACAAGTTAAAATAAAATAGAATAATAATATTCATGTTACACTTGATATATTATCCACTTGGTATTTGGGTGATGAATAAATACTCTATTTTATAAAAAATATGACACTTATAATCATTCATATATTTGGTATATTTTTCACTGTAGCATCTCAAAACCTAAAAATTGATAATACATAATATCATGAATTAACTGCAACTTTTATATTACTAATCTTCTACCTTAGAACTAAAAAAGTGTAATGTCTCAGATAATTTTGCAATATAAAAATGTTAAAAAGGGGGGCCTGGATTATAGGGTGGAAATTGCCAAAAAAATTCTTTATATTTCTTTTCTTTCCAATTTGATAGATGAATGTCAAATTTATTTATTTATTTATTTATTTGATATTCAGGTACCTAACTTCGCCGCACTAAATCCTACACCTCTAAGACCCCTACCCTTAGAATTTTGGAGGAGTTAGATCACAGAATGTATTTCAATTGGATAAGTAACACACAAAATATTTTGTACACTGATGCCCACCACAAGAACACCACATCCTGGCGGAGGCCGATCATCCCAATATCCCTTTTGGGACGAACTCTGACCACCAAATGGAATCAAACCTGCACACTACGGCTGCCAGTGAAGATTAACACTTTGCGGTTTAAATCAACTGAGTTATGCCCGATGGCCCAAATTTATTTTTCTACATTGATGTGAGGGGCAAAACAGTCTTTGAAAGAAAAACTATCCAAATTCAAGCAACAATGTACTAATTAAGTCATTTTAAAAAGTATATATAATAATGTAGCAAATGTATAAAATTTTATGTACCAAATTATTTTTTCACTCATTTTTTAATTTTCATTAGTACAAATATAGATTACATTTACCTTTATTTTCAAGTACATCAGGTCTATCCCAAGTTTTTCTCGAATTTACATTATATATTATGTATATACACGTACATACATGTCAAAAAATGTCAAAAATACATGAAGACAAAGATGAAAGGTTTAGGTGGGAAAGAGGGGGGCTAGGGGTACAGAGGGTGACCCGGCCAGAAAGAACCGGTCGGACACCACCCTGACCAATACAGCTTGGAACTTGATTGCCATCTGCATATCTTCTTCCTCTTTTGGGTCACACAAGTACATGCCTGACAGCTATTTTTTCAGATTTCCTTTGCACGGGAGAATCTTGTGCCAACCCAACACCTATTTAGTGGACTCATTCCCACTACTATCTATACTCAAATACCATCATAATAATAATAGGCTTTTTGCCAAAATTTAAAAAATAAATAAATAAATGAATTTATAAACTTCAAAATTAAGCTATACACTCCTTCAATCCCGATAAATTTGATCCAACACAGAGTTTTAAATGATTGTAAAAAATTAATTTTTTTTTATATCTCTTCAAAATTATTTAAGTAAAAAATACTGTCAAATCTTTTTATTTTAAAAACGTATTTTACAAGCTCCTAAAGTTATATTTCTTTTTTACGAACACATCATTTTTGGACCTAAATTAAGGTTAGGGTCGTCTGACATGTGATAGAATACATTTGGTGTCTATTTATATTCATCGGATACAATATTTACTATCTATTATATTTATTTTTTTCATATACTCGACACACATCCTATCACTCATAGCATTATACATAGACTAAATTAATCATCCGTAGTTTGACTAGCATTCATAGTTAGAAGGGTTAATTGAAAGCATCTAAGAAGTAATTATAGTAGTAATTTTCAATTATGGGATGGGAATTTAGCAATTGAGAATGTTTACTGAGGTGGAAACAAAAAGTACAGACAAGGGAATTGAAGACATAAGAGGCGTGACTCTTATTTTTTTTCTTGACCATTAATCATAACTAGGATTCTGTAGCAGAGAAAAAAGGGTAAAAGAAAGAAGAAAAAAAAAAAAAGAAAAAAGATTCCACCTGCTGCCAACAGGGTGAAAAAGTACATTCATTTTTCTAATTAAAAAGTGTGTGCATTCATGAACGCATGCTCGAAATTGAAAATCGAATATCTTGGGTTCATAGTTTTTAGTATAAAAGAAAATAATAGTGGTCATAATAGACTTCAGAGTTAGGGCCAATTTATGTCAAAGTTAAATTAAATATTTTAATTAATTCGGATGGCAAAGTGTTTTTTTTTTTCTCGTGTATTTTATTTAAAACTTTAACTTATTAAAAAAAATAAATACTTAATATCTAATAGTTATAATATTTTTTATTGTTTTGACTGTTATTTTGTGATACATTGGTTGATTAAAAAATTAAATATATTAAAAGATTATTTTTAATATATACTATGGATTTTTTTGCTTTCGCCGCTTCTAGGTATTGAATCTTGATAAATAACCTTCGAAGATATGTAATTTTTGACACATACCTCTTTCAGTTATTTTTTTAAAATTTCACTTTTACATATAATTACCAAAATGTCACTTCTATTCATCTATAACTATAACTATATCTATATCTATTATAACTATTCAATTGTAAAGTATTAATCATTATTAATAGTTATTACTATATATAAGAGTCTGAATAAACTTAAGTTGTTTTAAGTTTTTTAATACTTTTATGATGACAGAAATAACCTTGTACGAATTTTAATTATTCACTTTTTGTAAAATTAGTATTAGACTCCAAATGAATAGTCTAGCTAACAAAAATACTTAAGACTTTTACTCTATATTATCATTATATGCTTCTATTACTTATTGTAACATTTTATTTTTCATGATTCACTATTATTTGCAAACTTAAGGATTCACATTAATTTATCCAAATGATGAGCAAATATACTTGACATAGAAATTTGATGTTGAGATAATTACTACACATTTTTCATTAAATGTGGGTTTATAATGTTTTTCTTTTAATTTCTAAAATAAAAGTTTTAGGTTTTTTCATTAAATGTGAATTTATAATATTTTTAATTCCTAGAGTAGAATTTTTGGTACTTTTGATAGGTTATTCATTTGGAGTTCAATACTAATTGGATGGTAAGAAAATAATTTGGAAACCAATCTATTCTCTTTGTTCTTCAAAGTATGTTTATTTATTTGCACTTTTGTATTTCATTTCTAAATAGGAGTCTAATTCTAATAATTAGGACTTAGCGTATTACTTATTTACATGTGGATTTTATAAATAAATATTTTTGTATTAAATTATTTATGTAGTCACAAAAATATTAAAAAAATGTAAGACAATCTAAGCTAGTCATACTATATGATTTAAAGGTAAAATTAGTGTACCTAAATTCGAGTCGAGATAATCTGAATTTGGATACTTGAATTCGGGAAGACCTAAAAGGGCAACACACGTTAAAATCGTTGCAGTGATCCCTAACTAAAATCCTCTAATATTTAAATTAGACAGATCTAAAGGACTAATTGAAATGGTAAGCGAAGTGGGTAAATGATGTAAAAAATTACCTTATGAGAACAGTACATTGGGTATTTATATTAATCAATTTCAGTAGGCCATACAAGTTAAGATTCAAATGTTATGATTCGGTCAACTGACACGTCCCATCAATCAATTCCATCGACGATGGAAAGCTTGATCCAACCTGAACTCTCAAACGATCAGATCGGATACCATGTAAAAGTGTACGAATTTTCGAACATTTTTAACATTTTTATTAGGTTTCAAGAGCAAAAGTGTATATTCAATATATGGTACATCACTATATACATTATATTATATATACTTAAGGCAATAGTTGGAGCAACTCCTAGACCATAGAAACCACTTTAGAAGTCTCAAGTTATTATATGTTGGACAATAATTATTTATTGATCTTGCAAATATTCCACTCAATATACATATATTGAATATAATATTTATTTTTTAAATATCTCAATTTTTATTAAAATGGGATTAAAGAATGTAATTTATACATCCAATACACCAAATAGTATATCTACTATAGATTCCACCCTATATATATATTCTCTGACATTTAATTCAAATTCTCATTACTTAATTTTTCCTAGGTTGTTCAGGTAGTTCCTTTGCAAGCGTGCACTTTGTCCGGATTGGTAAAATAATAATGGCAAGACCTGAAACAAAGAACAATCAATGAAGTCTGGAATATAATTATTGTTAGATTTTTTATTTTTATTGATTAATTTTTTAATTTTTTGTTAAATTCCAATTTTTTGTTCCGTTAACAAAATCCAACCAAAAATCGAATTATTAAATACATAAAAAATTTATATAGTATTTTATACTATTTTTATTTTCATACTATTTATTATTTTTTTACTCACTCAAACTAAAAATAGTAAATAAAAAATACATTTTTAATTTTATAATTCAATTTATCATCCTTTATTTATTTATTTTTTATAAAAATTCAGTTAACAAGAAATTCAAATCAAAAAAATAAAAAAAATTAGATAAAACCGAATTGAATTGATTATTTTGATTTTTGATTTTGGTCGGCCTAAATTTCGGTTCGACCGAATGAACATCCTATATAATTATCCCTTGTCATACATAAAATCTTTTTAATTTGTTTATTGTGCTAATATTTCATGTAGTTTTTGAATAGTATATATTGCATTATACGTAAAATAATACACGTACATCAATTTGCATCAAGAAATGTTGAGTGATATAATACTATAAATCGTGGCGTTGGCCATTTATGACGTGCAATATGATATCATTTTCTAAATTTTTTGTTAAAGTTTTATCAATTTTTAATCCTAAAGACATAAAAAAATAAAAAGAATTACAATATTTTTTTTTTCGTTATTTGACCTACTTTAGTACTTTTATATTAATTTCCTTTTTCTTTTTTAATTCCTTAAAAAATCATAGCATTTTGAGGAGGTTTGATTTTGTCAACCAACAGGACATGTGCTGACACATGACATGCCAACAGTTACAATTGAAATGTGGCCCAAATTGGAACCAATGCAATCTAGCATTTGTTGCTTTCCCTATTTACATTTTACACCGTCCATCCATCCATCCATCCATCCATCCATTCATACATAAATACATACATATCTCTATATTAAGGTAAATCACAGAAATTATTTTTGAGGTTTAATTTATTTATAATTTTTTTACTATATTTTAAAATTACAAATACCTTCTTTAAATTTATTTTTATTTTATAAATATCCCTTTCAATAGGTGTAATGTACAAAATAAAAACAAATGTAAGGGGTATTTTAAATTTTAAAAGGTAATTGAATTTTTTTTATAATTAGGCTTAACCTTAGATGTAATTTTTGTAATTTACTCTATATATATTTATATATCTCCATTTACTTATGGGACAATTTTTTTAATTCAAGAAAACTGGCAACAAATTGTTAGCATCCTTACAAAACAAACGAAACAAACAAAACAAAGTTGTAAGTATATATTGCATAAATTATATTAAAGGCGCATTTCATATAGACATACACTAATATAGACCAACATATGAAGAGAAAAGTGATAGACGAATGTTTGATTATCGTTTCAGGACAACATATAAAAGATGAAAGAAAAACAACAACATTTTGTAGTTCCAACCTACAGAATGGGTGCCACAAATAGTAACATACACTCTCCTTCAAAAATTTCAAGTTCATTTCCTGTAGGTAACTAGATAAGTTGATTATATATTTTTTAACTATTTCATGTCCATTTTTATTACTTTTATAATATGTCAATAATAAGTAACATTACTAATACTACAATTTGAGAGTTTTTAACAGAAAAATTATAAAAAAACACTTAATACATAATAAATTTATCAATAGATTCGACTCGACAGATTAGACTCGTTAGATTCATTTTAATTTTTAAAAAATTATTTTTAAAAATAATATGCCAAAACTTTCTAAATATATATATAATAAATTTTAAAATATAAAAAATATTAAACTTGAAAATAAAAATTCAAAACTTGTCCCTAACCCATAATTCTTATTAACATTCAATTCGTTATATTTTATTTGTTTCATTAGAAGCAGTAAATACAAGTAAACAACAAATATCAAGACCAATCAAATTAGCTTCATTTCTTCTCAACCCCCTACGCCCACAAAAAACCAAAAAATGAAAAAAAAAAAATGAAAAAACTGAGAAATAATTTATAAGAATCTTCAAAATAATGATAATTGTTCCAATTTCAAATTTCAGCCATATATCCATGGATAAGTAGTTTTGAGAAAACAGATAGATAATTATCCCAAAACTTAGAAATACTAATTAAAGAGGTTTAGCCCCCTAATCCCATGCACAAAGAAGCTGACCACAAATCACTGCTGCCGAGTCTTCGGACATAATGAAAACATGTGTTAACTTATTCTAAAGCATCTAATCTCCTCCAGCTCCAAACAGTGTTGTCGAGACAGATAACTGCAGCCATCAGGGTGAGTGGCTTGGACGAGTAGTCGCCCTCACTGTTGGAGATTCCCCCAGTTTTGCTCATCTTTTGGCATCATGAATTTGCCCAATATTTTCGAAAGTTGTGTGAGATTCTTGCTTAGAATCTTGCAAGATTTTGATTTCAAGTTTGAAACCTTTTCTTTTCTTTTTTTTTTTTCCAGGTCTGCTGACCCTCCAAATCATGCATGAATTTTCCACACTTGTTGTGAAGTAAACATCATCCACCACCACCACCACCAGTGCACAACCACTTGTTTTCTGCCATTCATCGGGTAAGGAGTGGGGCAGACATTGAATACAACGTTTGCTATGTTCAAAGCAAGGGCCTGCCCATGTCTTGTTATAAAACTTTGTTTGGTTTCAAGGGTTATGGAGCGAAAGGGAAAGGTAGAACGTGTAGAATTTTAGCTTTTGTGGTCCGATTTCCTTCCATTTTCCTCATACCTAAAAAAACCAAAAAAACGATACAGTTTTATATTATAAATTTTATTATTTTTTTTATTGTATCACATTAACTGTCAGTCGTGTCACCTGTATGTAATGTAATGGATAGTCAATGCAATGCAAAAACATTTGCAATTGAATACCTTGTTTGAAAAAATAGTAGTGTTCATTAATTTTTTTGCATGTTTAATTTTGAGAACTCTTGGCATAGTAGCGTTTCAAGAGCATCCAAATTCTTGTACTACTATAATCTAGCTAGAATCAGAGCAATTTCTTGTACTATTATAATCTTGAGACCAAATTAAAAAAAAAAGGGGGGGAGGAAGAAGAAGAAAAAAAAAAGAAAAAAAGTAGAATAGTGACTGTATTGACAAAGAGAAATACTACATTATTTAAATGTGAAGTTCTTTTAACATTCTACATTAAACTAAGCAGGAGTGACTCGATTACAAAGTTTACATGACTTGGGGAACATTGAGTTTTGTATTTAGAAAGTTGATTTCAACGCAATTAATTGAAAATTTGATTTTTGAGCTCAATCAGCCCACAAAATTGATCACCAAATTGTAAGTTTATCACTAAATTTAAGTAATTATCGGCCAAAAATTTAGAGCAAACTCAATTCTACTCAATTTGCAAGGTTGGGCGCTACGCAGCGCCATCTCTTGCACTATTTTGGGGCATTTTATAGTGATGCGTCATATTTTGTTATGCGCTGTCCTTGTTTCTTTTTATTTTGTACAAATTTTATATTTCTTTATTATGTTTAAAATTGTTTTAAAAACTTATTTTTATTCTAGTTTTTATTTTCCATAATAAAGAAATAACAAATTTATTAAAAAAATAATATAAATAAAATTTAAAATTTTATTAAAAATATTTGTATATTTTAAATATTTTTAATAAAATTTTAAATTTTATTTATATTATTTTTTTAATAAATTTGTTATTTCTTTATTATTTTTTGAAAATATTTTAACAATTTATTTTTTATCTTAATTATCTATTTTTTTTACAAAATTATTTCTTTTTCATTTATATATGTACATAAATATTTTTAATAGAATTTAATTATTTTATTATTTTTTTATTATTAAGATAAAAATATTTATATTAAATGTTTATTTTCGTAATTTACTTTTTTGTTTAAGTTGTATTATTAAATTTTTGTTTTTATATTTTATCTACTTCAATGTAATGTTTTTACATTTCTACTTAAATTTTATTATTAATTATTTTATTTTTTTATGTATATTATTTCATTTACAAGCAATTATATCATATTAATAAAATATATTTTTATTAACTAAATGTAAAATATAAATTGAATATGTAATTATATTAATATGTTAATAGATATTTGATGAAATAAAATAGTTAATGTAAATGGAATAATAAAGAATATTTTTTTTAGAGTAAAATTTAAAATATATGAATTGAGATTGAATTTTAAATTTAATGAAGAAATTACACTATATTAATGTAAAAATTACACTAATAAAATTGTAGTTTGGAGATGACTCTACGACAACTTTTCTTGGAATCCCTAGTTTCCATAGAGAAAATTTGAGAGGAAGAGGAAAATAACTTTTTCTTCCACATATTTCAAGATTAGCCCTTCAATGCATCCCACCCACTTTTTCCATCCCTAGAAGTGCAACAAAACAAAGGGCAACTTATTTGCTGCATAACCAAATGGTTTCCATAAATTCTTGCCATCCACGTATTGGCTGTGGAAAATAATTTAAATTATTTAATATTTAATTCGAAATTTATCTTTAAAATTTATTTAAATTTAATTTATTAATTTAACAAACTAAATTTGAACATATTTTTTTTATTTGATAAAATTTAAAATTTAGCTCGAATTGATTCGATTAGTGAAAAACTAAAAAAATATATATAAAAATATCAAATTACTCGAACTCAATTTTTGTTCGATTCGATTAAATTTTTTTCACTCGACTCGACTAATAATCAAATACAACTCTGTTATCCATGATTAGATATGATTCTTTCCACATTTTTATATGTACCCACCACCCAAATACATTTTCTCTGGCCACAAATTGTCACTAATCATATGAAAATTAAACTACTAGATTTAGGTTAGGCACGATGCTATTAACCTCATTAATAATGATACTTTCCTACTTCACATCAACATCAAGTAAATTATGATTTCCAACAATTTTCCATTGGCAAAGATTATTAGATCCCTCTTTTTGGGTTCGTCTGCTTGACTTCATGCGGTTTGGTCACTTTCTGGCATAAACCTACTCAGAAGATAGATGCAAACACCATTCTTTATTGCTTTTGTTTGGCACTTTTGTCACATAAAGGGATTCCACCCACCCTAAACACTGTACCAGAAATCAAGTAAAAAGCACAGATATTTTCTTTTTCCCCCCTGTAAAAATTGGCTGTGGAGAACTTTATATCAATCAGTTCAGCTTTGATCATATCTTGGTGCAATTTATATACAAAGATGCATTCACAATAACCTTTAACAACCCACCATCCTTGACTTGATGCAGCTCCTGTTTTTTACGAAAACGATAATAATTCAATCAACATCGCTATCGCTATCCCGTGTACAAAAATCAAGCAATTTCCCTATTCTCATAAAGATAAGCATTCTTGATAGCTACGGCCTTACAAAGTTGATGAAAGATTGACTGAGCCACTATGCACAAGGTTCTTCATTTGATTTCCCATTTCCTTTTTCATAATTGGTTCAAATAAAAGAAACCATCTCCTATTTAGAATTATTAGGAAAGTCCCATGTGTATCAAACCAAAGAAAATGCCTTTTCATAGCTATAGATTGATCAACCAAAGAATCAGCTATAAAGGCCACTAGAGTAATGAAAAAGTCCAAGGGAGGTGAAGAGTGTGTCCGACTAAGTTAACAAGAATGACAGTAGAAGAAATTAACAGAACCATAATCATGATCATATATGACATGGAAACAAGGAATCTTATTTCAAGAAGCCAATTGTGGGTAGGACCACCACTAAACTCGTCGATAAAATCTTGACAAACTCTCTCTCTCTTCTTTTATTTGTTACCCATTTTTGACATCCACGTTCATGGGAGTGACAAAGTCTCCATTAACAGTCCTTTTAGAATGCACCATATAGAAGAAAAGGGGTCCCATGACTGGGAACCCGGGAGCCACCATTAACGAATAAAGTTCCTGTCAAGTCGATAGCACCATAGAGAAGATGGTGCAAGTATACCTTGTCCAAAGATGCTCTAAAGATCTTCCAAAGGGGACAAAGAAGATTCCTAGTTGGTCGTTTTCATGATCCTCACTGTGACTCGCGTGCACCCGACACTCTTAATTCAGTGGGTGACACATTCGTGGCCATTCGCATTCAAGAAGAGCTCATTCCAGGCACTGTGTTTCCAACTTCATCTTGAAGAGACATGTTTTATATAACAGATTCAAGTTAAATGGATAAATGATGTGCAACATCATTAGTACATCTCCATGACATCTATCATATTGGAATCTTAAGAATGCAAATAACATTGGAAACAACTTCTTCGTTGATTTCACGAAATTCGTTCACCTCTGAAAGTACAAGAAAGACCATCTTTACAAATTTAGGAAGCTATTTCCTGGTAGCCATATGCTCACAGATGGCTACATTTTCCAGGGAAATGTATAAATATCTTGCTCCGCTAGAGCATGCTCGCTAGTGAAGTTCCAGATTGTCTTTTTCTGACAATTAAATGCAGCATACAGAGGTTTTGACATGTATACTTCAATAAACATGGAATACAACGAAACTGACCCAGACAAACATAATGGAACCAATTAAGGGAATCAAATTCTCACACTGACATGAACACCGCACTAACATGAAAACACACCAACTGAAAGAATTCAAGAAAAGGACTGCTAATGGCATCATGACTGTTAGAATAGGAGGCAATTTTGTCGCTTTAATGGTTATCTCAAAAATACTGTACAACAATAATGTCAAAGCTGTGTCATCAACTCAGGATGGCACACATTAGGCGTGCCTGGCCTAAGACAACTAAGGAACACAAGAGCCTTCATTTTCCATACCAATTACACTATGCAATCTGTTTCTTCGTAATAATTGCACAGAGACTAGAAGATGAATATTGTATCTAGAATAGACATTTCCAACCTAGTGATAGTCGATGGCACGTTCATTTCATATGATACCATCATCAGGTTTAACAGAATTCAAGAATTCTTCTAGCATAAAGACATCACGCATGTATAGAGATGAAATAAAAAAAAAAAGGTGTATTCTTAACCCAAAATTCCCACACCCACAAAAAAAGGGTTTTGTATAACATAACAATCAATGCACTTCAGGATGCAACACGCAAAAAAGCACTAGTACCACCCTAAGCTCAATCACATTTATTTAAGGATAACTTTCATGTATATGCTTTATAGAAACTTCAGAGTACATGGGCTAAATTACCCATTAATTAAGGCTCAACTACCCTATACCTGAAACTTGATACGTAAATGGCCTGTGCGTTCCTCATTGAAGCAAAAAAATGTTCAGTTGTCGACGAATTCAACACTCAATTTGTACCAGAGAAAGGTATGCAAGAACATGTTAAAACTTACATAAAAACCAATACAAGAGTGCATAAAGCAACAGCATTTTATCCAGGAAACAACCATAACGTATGCAGATTAATATACCTAGGAACCAGACACTCGGAACTTTTCCCAATCCATCATTTGGAGAAAATATCATGAAAACACAAGTTTCCAAAGATAGGTTTTCATTTATTTAATAAACACAACTAAACGATAATGGCTTTGGGTAATTCTGGATCCTTTCCTTTTATGTTGGTTGCAACATAATTTTCTGGATTGTCCAAAACATTTCTTCAGATGGTGCTATCGAGGAAGGAGATGCAACTGTGTGGTGTTAGTGGCAGTTTTATACAAAATCTTACTTATTTACTACCGCCTCCTTAATTTATAACAGAAGTTATTGGATTGATGGTGTTTATGGAGTTTTTAAATTCTATTTGCAACCAGTGCTCTTTTTACCTTCTCCTTGTACTTTTGGAGCTCTGGTGATGTCTGGTAGCTGATACGACATTTGGTTGCCAATCTTGGTGAGAATTAGGGGTGCAACTTGAGTCGTGCCCGTCAAATAGAGCTCAGCTAGAACTCAATTATACCTGGTAAAGCTTGCGAGCCGGCTCGCGAACTTTTTACTTACGAAATATTTTGTATATTTTCACACTGCTCTCCTCATTTCCTTGGTCCTACCTCCACCCGCCCACAGCTCACCTCCACGCCTCCAGCCGAGCCCACTGTGATGCATGACAGTGATGAAAGAGAAGGTTTGTACTTTCCAATTTATTATTTTCAAAAATTGAAAAAAAAAAAAAAAGTTGGAAGTAAGTTTTAGGTCGAGCCTTAAATGAGTAAACGAGCTGAGAGCTCGAGCTCAATTCACGTGCTTGATTCCTTAACAACCCTGATGCACACACTGGCTAGACATTCATGGAAGAAAAAGATATCAGTTAGACTACGAATTCAATCAAATTATGACTTTCTCCATATGGCTAAATAGGAACCTTCACAGGTTGAACATTATTAGCATTGACACTATGTTAATAAAAAAGATGGAAAGAAAACAAAGAAAAGAGAAACAGCAGTCACACACAATTAGCAATAACTTATCTCTGATGAGTATTATATCAAGTAAATGTTTATCAAAATCCAAAAACAGATATTATCTAGAGTCTGTAACTATAAGTTTCCTAGGAATCACTCTGTTCCTTTCTTGACTTTGATAAGGATAGTAAGCCTGGGCATGTTGCCATATCTTAAAGAACAGGTGTACGACATTAAAATTCTTATTACTCTTCAGTTCCGGTCTAATATACAGGCAAAGATATGGAGTCATTATTCAGCACCTGTATCCTCGACAGATTTCTTATACTCTGGTTTGAGCTCATATGTACCTTGGTTTGTTCCCCTTTTATTGTACACACAGAGCTCATTCAATATCTCTTTCAAAAATTGCTGCAAAAAAAGATACAAAATATTAGATACATAGGCTCCATAAAATTTAGAAACTAAAGTAAAATTGTCAAACAACAGGTATACCATACAAAGAAAGCTTCTCTAATAAAACCCACCAGCAGATTGGCCCCACTTCTTAAGAAAATATGTGTCGCTAGGAATAAAACAACCAATCACTATACCCAAAACACATCTAGTTCTTTGCCATTTTACAAAATAAAAGGATAAGCAAAGACATACAGCAGGTTGATCAGTCTCCTGAACCAGCTGCTTCAGTGCCCAATTAGGTTGCCTTTCAAAAAGTTTAAACATGATGTCTTCCAGCTCCCCACGGTCCCTTCTAGTTCTTTTCACATCGGATCCCTTAACTGGAGCTGCTTTCTTCTTATCCTGTACAAACACATTTAATTTGAAAGATATGTTTATGTTTCTGTTATTAAAACCAAAAAATCAAGGATAAACCCTGTAGGAAGTTTGTGAAAGAATATCAAAGTAATAATGAACATATGCAACAGACAAATGAGTTACCGAGCATCATGGAAAGATACCTCTAACAGTAATTGGAAGAATAACTACACGATCTGGGTAAGTTCTTTCTGAACATTATCTGCAACACTAACTGATGTAAAGTGTGTATTAATGTGGTAGTTTCAAGTGCTTCCTGATAACCTTCTACCAAATGTTTTTAAGATAATGGCAAATAAAAGACAACGATGTTTTAGTCATAATAGCTATGATCTAGGAAAATATAAAATGAATGAGTTGCCTCGAAAAAACCCTCTCTATGGGCAATGACTCTTCTTCCCCATACTTTCCTGTTCTCCTGAAAATCCACTTGTTTTTCTCTACCACGAAACGTAATCATCATACTCCATGTTTCAGTTTTGAAAGGAGTCACAACAATTTTTACTGCTTCTCGTTGGATGATAGCATAAAAGCACAAAGCATGGCCCCAGAAGCTGGAGAGTTGATCAGTAAAATGCTTCCTTTCTGACTTCACTACAGCACAATGCCAGAATGCAAGAAAGAAAATTGTAGGTCACAAACAATCTATCCATGGCATGGGCCTATAAATCAGGCTTGGAGATCACAAACCTTCTAGCAATTTGCAGTGACCTTGATTAGGCCTCTAAATTCAAGAGGAAAGATAAGATCTCAAACCAGTCTCTAGAATTAATAATTGATGCTCTTACAGTTATTCTCCATAGGTTAACATATCAAATTTATCAAGAACTACCACTAATAAGTGAAATTAGATAATAATAGCAAAAATACAAAAATGCTGAATTAAACACGAAACAGAACAAAAAAAGACAAATTACCTTAGAAGTGGACGTAATCAAGCCCATCATTCCAGGCATGGGCCTCATGTGCACACCACGATCATTATTGATCACCTGAAAAAAACAAAACCAGGATGGACAAGAGAATTTTAGCATAAATGCATCAGATAAAAACCACGATTCATGAAAGGCAAAGAGGAAAAGCAAAGTGAGTGCATGACCTGAATTTGTCTATTCTTGACCATGGATTTATTTGTCCTTTCCCGACACATTTTTCTGTACTCTTCAATGTTCTTATGATGGGGCTTCATATCAAATTTGTGTTCCACTTTCCCTTCCATTGCAACTCTTCCTGTTAAAACAGAAAACATAATATTAAATCTATAACATATAACAAAATAATGACTAGTATTTACTTCCAAGTCAATTTGGCTATGAACTTTCTGAAGAAGGAATAAAAGGGCAGCAAATTTGTTATTAAAAACTAGCAGTCTGGGTAAAAGCCATTAATGTAACTACATCATCGCGGCATCTTAAAATGAAGCAAAGATCAATCTGAAACTCATCAAAAAATGTATATATCCATCAAATTAGGGTAGCATGATATAGTAACCAGCTCGGATAACTATGGAAATTCAGAATTAATTTAGTACTAGGCTCTAGGAATTCTGTTAGTAGTTTCCTTAATTAGTTATCTATTTACCAACAATTAGATTTAAGGAAAGATATTACCAGATTTCACTCTACTTTATTTCCTAGTTTATGGCAGGAATAATTTCGCTAAATTAGGCTATGATTACCAAGATTTAAGGCAGCAGTTAGCTGCCTAAGCATATATATATTTCTGTAATTTTTTCTCAAAGATTAGGAAACATCAGAGTTTCTTTGTCAGTTTTTTCCTCATGATCTCTGAGCCACCACACTTGAATACCAGAAATTCCTTTCATGGCCAAATGTGCATGGCAACTGAGGCAAAATTTAAATTTTTCAGAGGTCACCTCCAATCCAGAGGCTGCAGCATCAAGCCACAACGGAGGATCAGAAAGCTTTTTTCTCCCATTCACTGGTCATAAATTGAATGGGCATAATTTCTTACAGTATGGAATCATCAAGGAAATTTGGGACGTTGCCAAAGAGATGTATTCAAACAGCCAAAAGACATTCTCCTCAATCATTGGGATATGTTCAGTTGTACTCTCAAAGAACCTGACACTTGATTCTAAGCTTTTTGTTCCAAATCTTGATTGCAATTTGCTGTCAATTAGCAAACAGACCCGTGACCTAAAATGTATGGCTGAATTCTCTTCTAATTTGTGTAAATTTCAGGTCTTGGATTCAAGGAGGACAATGGGTGGTGCTTATTTGTGTTCAGGGCTCTACCTTCTTAGTAATGATTCTTCAGTTGAAACACAAACCCAAACAATAAGTTCTGTGTCCTTAACAATTCAGTCAACAAAAGTTCGAGTCCTAATGACAGTGTAGTTATGTTATGGCACTATCGGCTACATCACCCAAATCTTGTGAACCTAGAAAAATTGTTTCCCTCTCTATGCATCAATAAAAGTTCCAATCACTTCCATTGTGAAATATGTCAGCTTGCAAAACATACTCGCACTTCATAGTCAGACTTAGAAACCATCGCAACCATTTGCAATAATTCATAGTGACGTGTGAGGACAATCAAGAATTAAAAATTTGAGAGCTTTAAATGGTTCATTTCTTTTATTGATGATCATATCCGAATCACTTGAGTTTTTCTAATGAAAGAAAAATTTGAGGCAGGTCAAATATTCAAAAATTTCAACACCATGATCCAAACACAATTTCAGTCAAAAATCCAATGTTGAGAACCGATAATGCCAAAGAGTACTTCGAGTCAGTCTTGGGAAAATATCTCTTTAGTCAAGGAATAGTCCATCAAAGCTCATGTGTCGACACCCCCAAATAACAAAATGGGATTGTCGAGAGAAAGAATAGACACCTCTTAGGAGTGGCCAGATCACTAATAATCTACATGTTCCAAAGTATTTTTGGGGTGAGGCTGTCTTTACAGCAGCATATCATTCTATTAAAATGCCCTCGAGAGTAATCTAGTTCCAAACACCGTGTCAAGTCCTTCATTCATTTCCAAATACTAGAGTCATCTCTTCGATCCCATAAAAATCTTTGGATGTTCCGCATTTGTTCACATTAATCCTCAAATCAAGTGCATCTTCAGCGGATACTGGTACAAGTGTTATTAACCTATCACAATAAAGGTATACAACTCCATGGATGTAACATTTTTTGAACACCGGCTTTACTACCCCAAACCTGCAATTCAAGGGGAGTGCGGAAGAATTTCAGTTTAGGGAAATCAACAATAATCAATCCTACATCTCATTCTTCATCTCCACTTATTCCACCAATCGACTCCATCCCAGATATTGGTTACTCCAGTGAGTCAAAGTCAATCCAAGCCAGATCCACAGACTCCATGTTCATCTCTCCATCAAAGTCAATCCAACCCAAATCCACAAACTCCATCTTCATCCCTTCGTCAAAGTCAAATCTAAACCACATTCACAAACTCCTTCATTTACACCACTTGTGCAAAGTGAACTTCGAGTCCCATCAAGCAGAGGAATAAATGACTAGAAGGCAGAACAATCAACACATCTGGAATAATACAAAGACCCGCAACCGCATCCAAGGTCAAGTGAAATTACCTCAGTTGAGACTATCTTTGAGAATGTAGCTATGCATCAAATGATGATTTACATTGGCCTATTACACTGAGAAAATTAGTGAGATCATGCATTAAGCATCTAATTTATCTGAGAATGTAGCTATGCATCAAATGATGATTTACATTGGCCTATTGCACTGTTAAAATGGATGAGATCATGCATTAAGCATCTAATTTATAATTTTATTTCATATAAACGATTATCCCCTGCATTTCAAGCATTTGTTACTTCCCTTAATACAGTACAGATTTCGACTAGTGTACAAGAAGCACTCAAAGCCACATAATAGAAGAATGCTTTATTGGAAGAAATTCGAACCTTAGAGAAAAATGAAAAATAGGGCCAGTTGGATGCAAATAGATATTCACCATCAAACACAAGGCAGATGGGAGCGTGGATAAGTTTAAGGCTCGACTTGTTGTTAAAGAGTGCATTCAATTTTATGGAATTGATTATAAAGAGACATTTGCACCAGTTGCCAAGCTCAACACAATCCGAGTTCTTCCCTCCTTGGCAACCAACTTGGACTAGCCGCTTCATCAACTCGACATCAAGAATGGGGACTTGGAAGAGGGAGTGTACATGGAGATCCCACATAGTTTGGCACATTCTCCATAGATGATATTATATTGACCGGTGACTTCAAGGAAGAACTAGCAAGATTAAAGAGGTTCCTAGCAAAGGAGTTCAAAGTAGAAGACTGCATCTTAAATACTTTCTATGCATAGAAGTGGCACGATCACAACATGGTATATTCATCTTTCGACAAAAATATATCTTAGACTTGCTGCAAGAAATTAGAATGCTTGGGTGTAAACCTACTGATACTTCTATAGACCGAACGAAGAAGATCAAAACCACCTTAGATAGTGCACTAGTTATAGGGGGAGATATAAACGACTTGTGGGGAAACTTATTTATCTCTTACACACTCGACCGGATATTGGCTTTTCTATTACTGTAGTAAGCCAATTTATGAACACACAACAGAAGAGCATATAGAAGCTATCAACAGAATTCTGAGGTAGCTTAATATGACACCAAGAAGAGGTTTGCTTTATAAGAAATTCCTAAGTAAAGAAGTTGAAATCTACACGAAGGCGGATTAGGCCAAAGATGTTAGAGACCAAAGATCCACATCAGGTTATTGTACTTACGTGTGGGGAAATCTTGTGACATGGAGAACTAAAAAAGCAATTAGTGGTCTCAAGGAGTAGTGCGGAATCAGATTTCAGGACATTAGCACTTGGGATTTGCGAATGAATATGGTTAAGAAAGTTGCTCGAAAAATTAAACTTTCAAATTGAGAAGCCATTAAAATTGTGTTGCGATATCAGGCTACCATAGTATTGCGAAGAATCCAATTCATCATGACACAACAAAGCACATCAAGATAGACCGTCACTTCATCTCAGAAAAGATAGAACAGTGATGTATGTTCCAACAGGCTCTCAACATGCAAACATTCTTACCAAAGCACCTAGGACGCACTTTGATAAATTAACAAACAAGTTGGGCATGATCAACACATACAACCCAACTTGAAAGGGAGTGTTGAAATTCAGAATTAATTTAGTCCTAGGCTCTAGGAATTTTGTTAGATAGTTTCCTTATTTAGTTATCTATTTTCCACTAATGAGATTTGGGAAAGATATTACCAAATATCACTCTGATTTATTTCCTAGTTTTCGATAAATTAGGCTGTGATTACCAAGATTTAAGGCAGTAGTTTTGCTGCCTAAGCATGTATATATTTTTGTAATTTTTTCTCCTTAATGATTAAGTAACATCAGAATTTCTTTCTGAGTTTTTTCTTCAATAACAATTGGGAAGATAAACAAAACAGCATCAATGTCTGAGTAAATTGTGCACATCTTAATAAGAAAAGCGTATCTCTCAGGAAAAAAATCGATCTTTTTCTAAATCATACTTCGTAAAAGTAATAAAGTCGATTTAAGAACACACATTCATGTTCATCTTTCTTTATCTAGCATAAAATGTTCAGAACCATTCTTTTCTTTTCTATTATTTTTTATAATCATTTTAAATGTGTTCAGATTAAGCAAGACAAGTGAAAAACCTCTCCTTCATTTAACAGTGTGACTGATGGGTCAAGCTTGCCCTAATCCCCAATTCCTGTAAAATGACCACGTTACCTTATGCGAATTGAGTGTATGGGACCAGCCTACACCTCCACACCAGATAAACACCAAGACCTAAAGAAAGACCAGTCTGACCTTGATCCAAGGTGGTTAAATAGAAAAAAGGTACCTCTGCTCCTAAACAGCCAACCAAGAGCTACTGCACGTGGCCCACCTGACCCTATAAATGCACCCCAAGTGCAGTTCATTAGGTAAGATCTCATTCTATTACTGCTTATTTTCCGAATATTTTGATCTACTCTCTCATTAATTTAAGCATCATAGTGCTTTAGCAAGGGGCCACCCCAAAGTTGTGTGATTTCAGGTCCATTCCCAAGTAAGTAAAGAGCTGATTAGGAGATCAATTTGATCTAAACTTCAGTTCATTGTTACTATGCCCAGAGGTCAAATCTTAGTAGCATAAGTGACAAAATGATGAAAAAGAAAATAAATCACTTATTTCATCCTTATAATGATAGGACATTCCAAGAAACTAAATAATTCTTCTGTAGTTTCCGCATCTGCATACATATTTCAAGGCAAACTCCATACTACAGAACCAACAGCCACAGCTCAGTCACGCATCGCTCTTCACAATCTCATATGCTATGTGTTATCAACAGCAAATTTTTTAAACTTTAAAAGAAATTGTACCATCGGTTCAAGTTTGAAGGTAATGGGTAAACCATGTAAGGCCATGTGCAGACCGCATATTCACAATCTCTTAGAGTGAGAATTTAAGAGCAATTTTTATCACACATACTAAATTATGAAAATGAGAAAATGCAGTAAAAGAAACCATCCAAAAAGAAGAAAAATACATTGCATGAAACTTTAGGATGTCAAGACATGCACACTTCAAAAAGAGGGGAAAGAAATTCAAAAATATATATATATATATATAGATAAAGGTAAGTCAAGATATTTCACCCTGAATTGTATCGGAGAAAACACACATGGGAACGAAATCCTTAAACATGTTGAGAGAGTAACTCTTCGGAATCTGCACGGACTCACTCCCAGCCATCTCCATCGTAAACTGAAGCACATCGATTAACTCAATTTTCATGATCCAAAAATTCAAAATTGAAACTTAATAAGCAGCAATAGTTCATAAAACCACAAAACAAACACACAAAAGCATCACATACATAACACATAAACATTGACACGCAGAGAGAGGAGGGAATTTTTACTTGGAGAGAGGATGGATCTTCGGCGCGGAGGGGATCAAGTGAGACGACAACTTTAGCGACGGGCGGCGAGTCGGCGGAGGAGGAGGAAGCGGAGGACTGCCACGCCTTTGAAACAACCGGAGGGCACTTCATTAGCCAAACAGATCGCTCGGATTTCGCAGTGTCGACGGTGGTGCTATCGTTACTGTAGTCATCATCCATAGACGAGACCTTCTTTCGACCAGACCTTTTATGTATTGTGTTCCGTTATTCTACTGTTTCTGACGGTGTGGGGGGTTTCTCTGAACTCTGAAGTGAAAGACAACGGGGTAATGACTGAAACGGACCAGGTCTTCTCTATCGGGTCGGTTCGGGTCGATGATGCCTTATCAGAATTGATGGACTCCGCTCTGCTTTTAGCTTGCCCAAATCTCTGTCGGCTGAAATGGCTTTGCAATTGGCTGTTGGATTGGTCAGCCCAAATAATTCCGCAGTTGGGCCGTCAAATTGTAAAATTAGTTTTGACGGCCCAATTACCATTCTTGCCCGAAAGAAGCCTGCATGAGTATGGTAAGCAGATGCTCTCATTGTTGTCAAAGGATTTCTATTAAATCCAATTTCACACGTTACAAATTCAATTTGAACCCCCAAAAATTCTTACTTGCCTCTTAAGGGTCGTGGAAGAGGTGGGATCGAGATTTGCACATTTCTTCATCTCGTTCCAAAAGTCAAACTTCTTATGACTTTATTATTATTATTATTATTATTATTATTAATGTTGGTTATTTTTAAATATTGAGGTGTGACAACTCTCTTTTACTATTTATCTTTTGATTATTGCTCCTACTAAATTGTTTGTAGCAGATAATTAAAAAGATTTTGACATTGTGAAAATAAAATTATTCGATGCTTAAATTATAAGAATTTTAAAGAATATAATTACTAACTAAAAGCAGAAATAAAATGAGTATTATAAATGAGTAGGAAAAAATATTTATATTAATTTGAACATATTGAGTCACTAAATTTATTTGAATTGAAATTAATTATGTATTGGACTCTAATAAATAAAATAAATATAATGAGCACGAACAGATAGTTAAAAAGATTTTGACACTGTGAAAGTAAAGTTATTCGATGTTTAAATTATAAGAATTTTAAAAAATATAATTATTAACTGAAAACAGAAATAAAGTGAGTATTATAAATGATTAGAAAAAAATATTTATATTAATTTGGATGTATTGAGTCGCTGAGTTGATTTGAATTGAAATTAATTATGTATTGAACTTTAATAAATAAAATAAATATAATGATGATGATTATAATTATTATCAATAATCATTATTATATTTATTTATTGGTTTTGAAAATCCCATAAATTACTTATTAAAATAATACTTCTACGTATGAAAAAAGTAAAACAAGAAACATCCATATAATTGTCCTTTTCATTTTGGTTGCCAGCTAGCTTTCACAAATTTATTATTTACAATTGTAGAAAAAGCATAGAAACCAAAGGAAGACGTCATTCGTGAGGTGTCATTGGAGATATTTAAATTGCTTGAATAAAATTACCACTGGCCCACTGGGCTAACAAGTCAGGCATCTTAGTAGTAGAAATTCGATTAGTCAGAGTGTGCTGCTATGGAAATATGGTCCATAAACATCTTGATCTGAAGCTTTTGGACTTTTAGGGACATGAGATTTTCTAGTTTGAATTGAAATGACATTAATTCATTGAAGGAGAAATGTCAAGAAAAAGGGCATATTTGAAATTTAATCCAAACCTAATCACAATATATAACTAGCAGCCAAATAAATTACTTTCAACAAATTAATGTAACCAAATCATTTTCTTCTATGGATTATTGTCCCTTGGCAAAAGTTTTTAAATTTGAATTGGTTGATCCGATCAATTAATTACAAACAAAATTGATCCCGAACATGTTTTGATTATAATTTAATTTTATAGTTTAAATGGATCGTAAAAAACCATCATCATCCGAACATGTTTTGATTATAATTTAATTTTATAGTTTAAATGGATCGTAAAAAACCATCATCACCCGTTCAAAATTGGGAAAAGAATGCCAACCCCATTTATCTCAATTCTAAAATCACTCTTTTTTATTATTCACAAGTTTTAGAGAAAAAAAAAAAAAAAAGTGAGAAACAAAACTGAGGTGTGAAAAAAGTATGCATAAATATTTCCAACTTATAAGAGACTTATATATTTGGATATTTATTTTTATTTAATTTTAAAATTTTACTTTTATATATATATATTAATTTGATTATCTTAAAACTCGTATTTAGCTATTATATATGTATATTTGTATGTTTATAAATATTTTTATATATATGAAGCTATTTTTGTTTTCAAAATGGTTCAACCAATAACCAATGATTCAATTAATTATTCTGTTCGTGGCTCGGGTCAAAACCCGAGTTTATTAGTATACCTTTGCACTCATAATATTACCAAAATGTGAATATAGTTTAATTAATGGATTAATGGCCAAAAAAAATAATGAAGCCTAATTCAAATAATAATTCCAAACCGACAAAATTACTCATTTAACACTCCCCCCACCCCCACCCCCACCCACGAGGCCCCAAATTTCTTGGCAAGTAACGCCACACATCATTGTATTCTAGCAGCAGCCAGAACGCACCACAGTAGAATGCCACGTGGCCTTATCTCAATAGCTGATGCCCACAATTACCATCTCTCCCTAGCCAATATAACCTAACTCCCAAGCCAGTGGAAAGTATCTCCCAACTCTCCTCTTCCATGGCCCCCTTCACGCTCCTTTTTCTCCTCTCGCTCACTCTCCTATCCTCTGCACTCGCGTCCACCGAGAGCTTCATAGACAAAGTAACAGACGACCCTTTGATCCGTCAGGTCGTATCCGACGGTGCCGAAGCCGTAGATCACTTGTTGCACGCCGAGCACCATTTCTCGCTGTTCAAAGCCAAGTACGGAAAGACGTACGCCACCCAGGAGGAGCACGATTACAGATTCTCAGTGTTCAAGGCTAACCTGCGACGGGCGAAGCGCCACCAGCTACTCGACCCCTCCGCCGTCCATGGCGTCACTAAATTCTCAGACTTGACCTCGGACGAGTTTGAAAAGAGCCACCTGGGGCTCCACAAGAAGCGGCTGAAGCTTCCGGTGGATGCGCACAAGGCACCGGTTCTGCCGACTAACGATCTCCCAACGGACTATGACTGGCGAGATCACGGAGCCGTCACCGCCGTTAAAGATCAGGTTTTTTTTTGTTTACTTCAGTATTTTCTCTTTTTTTGTGGAGTAGATATGGAGACTCGAGTAATATTTGTACCAAAAATAAAGAGATAAGAGTAATATCTTTCATTGGTTCATAGAGGTTTAATTTGACTGGTGATATTATGCTTTTCCGTATATCATATAGAGGCTTGCATGTACACAAGAATCAGATCTAGTTGAGGTCAGATAATTTCCTTATTAAACAAAGTTAGATGAGGATTTAAATAAGATTTTACTTCACTTCGCAGTATTCTTCATAAAATGATTGATTGTTTTGAATTGATTCCTCAATTTGCCTTGTTAATTTATTTTCATACATAGAATGATTTATCATCGTAGTTTTATATTTTTATGTTAGAAAGAGAACATATAGGCGTAGTAATTACATACTTCAAGTGTTAAGTTCTGGGCTCTGAATGTGAAATTTTGAATTGATGGAATACGTCTTGGTGCTCACAAAGAATTCCTAAATTGACATATTTGGAAAATGCTCGAGGCAAGATTTATATATCTCTAATGAATTTTTGGTTGATGGGGTTGTTACAGGGGTCTTGTGGGTCGTGCTGGTCATTTAGTACAACTGGGGGGCTGGAAGGAGCGCACTATCTGGCAACTGGGGAGCTCGTGAGCCTCAGCGAGCAGCAGCTTGTGGATTGTGATCATGAGGTTTGGATTACTGAGTTTTAGAGTAGAAGTGTATTTTTAAATTAGAAGTAAAGGTAAAATTGATGGCTTGTTAATGTGGAAACTAATTGAGGAATCTCATCCATAGAAGAATTCTTTTGGAATGCTACAAGTCATCTTTAATGTTTCATACCATGGGTTTTATCTGTTGATGAGCATTTTCACTATTTAATGCTTCTGTTAGCTGCCATTATTAAGCATATTTGGCTTAGTTTCTTGTACTTATGATATATCCTGCGCCTGTAGGATACTTAGAATTGTTATATACATGTTATTCTGAATTAGTAAGTTTTTTCGCATTTTTTAGTCCTTTGAATATGTTACAAGTACTTGAAATTTTGGAAACTCTCTGTTTTTCCTAAAGTGATTCCATCCATTTTGACATTGTCTTCACCATGAGAAGTTGTCATCTGATGCAGCAGTAATCTGGTGATATGTCATCCTGGTATACCCTGTAATGGCTTTTGAGAGAGAATATCTTTCTGTGCTTGCATCATTTGTAAATGGCTTATACAAAGTGAGAAAAAAGAATAATCTTCACATCTTGCTTAGAAATATCAGGACCTATACCTCAGGTGATACATTGTTATTGATTATGGCATGTATTTATTGCTGTTGTGGTTTGGCATGTTGAAGTACTGGGAGCTTTTTTGGTGCTAAAACTAGCATGCCCTTGCTATATCCTTAGTATTGAAGAGTTTAACTAAAAGCATGCTACAATCTATTAAACAGTAAAATACCTTTTACGTTCCCGAATAAAGTAAAAACGAAAGAGAGAAAATGTTGTGTTGCTCAAATTCAACTGTCTATTGGTGCTGCACTATGACCAATGATTAGTTTGTGCTTGCATATGCATTGTGTAATTGAAAAAGTGGTAAATTATTGCTGTGTTTTGATGAGCAAAAGCTGCTTCTCTTGCCAGTGCGATCCAGAGGAATATGGTTCCTGTGATGCAGGGTGTGATGGTGGACTGATGAACAATGCCTTTGAATATGCGCTCAAGGTTGGTGGACTTCAAAGAGAGAAAGATTATCCTTACACTGGAACTGATGGTGTCTGCAAATTTGACAAAAGCAAAATTGCTGCATCAGTATCAAACTTCAGTGTTGTTTCCATAGACGATGACCAAATTGCTGCAAATCTGGTTAAGCACGGCCCTCTTGCAGGTACCAGCTGATTTCCAAAGAAGAGGGCTTTTGTTTTTTGTTTTTTTTCAGTTTTTTCCTTAGGTTATAATGTAAGTGCAACTTGGAAGAAGTAAATCTGATCGTGTTTTCTTTTTCTCTGCCAGTGGGGATCAATGCAGCTTGGATGCAAACATACATTGGAGGAGTTTCATGTCCATATATTTGCGGGAAACAATTGGATCATGGTGTTCTCCTAGTGGGATATGGTGCTGCTGGTTATGCTCCTATTCGTCTTAAGGACAAGCCGTACTGGATCGTAAAGAACTCCTGGGGAGAAAACTGGGGAGAGAAGGGGTACTATAAGATCTGCAGGGGCCATAATGTGTGTGGGGTGGAGTCAATGGTCTCAACTGTGAATGCAATCCACGTTACTTCACAGTAATTCATCTAATGACGATTACAAAGGGAAGTTTGTGCTAAGTTACAATATCAGTAGGCCATGTAAATAAGAAGCTCTTTAGGCTCTTATATATGTATCTTCAATGCCCAATAGCATTCTCTTATAAACTGTCCTAAATTAGGTGAACTGGGATTGCTTGCCTGTAATTTTACATATTGTCTTATTTTAGATGCAACCAGAGGTTCTATAAATGTATTGTTTGTCATAACTTGCAAATACTGATTGTGTTCAAAGATTTGGCCTTCTGAACTTGATGCTGAAAACAACCCGATTCAGATCAAACAACAGGGTACTAAGAAACACTCAGATTTCAAATTCTGGGTTGATGAGACACAGTATTCAATAAACAATCCCAAAGAATGAAAGAATTTAAAAAAAAAAAATTACAACTGCCGCTTGAAGATCAAAACAATTTCTTCAAATCAACTCCTCCACTTAATTCTAAGTTATCTAGTGAACATTTAAGTCCCTTTGGTGCTCACTTATGAATTTTATACTACTAACCGTCTCTTCCAATGATTGGCAATCAAGCCAGCTATTTTCTGGCATACAACAACAGGTTCTTCCTAGTAGAGAAAGAATAGGAGAAGCGACATGAATATTAGAACAATCATGACTTTTCAAGTTATGATTAGTCATGATCATTTCCAGTATTTTTCAGCCTCAACTTTCTTACAATCTTCTGGTATGCTTCATGTGCTGCTCTATTGTTAGCAACAACCCTCTTGGCCATGTACTTTGCCCTTCCAACAAATTCACCATCCACCATAAATTCGATCTCCCCTGTTTCTTTCCACAAGTCTCTACTTTCGAGTTTCACTTTGTTCTTCTGGCATATCTCATAAAGCATTGTCACTGGATGTGTGTGGAGAGTTGATGGAGTGATCATAGGCTGTAGCAGATTCTTGACAATCTACATGAACACAAAGTGTTGCTTGATGAGAAATTAAGAATGATGACCTCATTGTACAGCAATAGAAACATTAAAGCAATTCAAATCCATTTAGGATGTTTAAATTCCATGTAGTAGTTAATGCCATCTATATCTCCATGAAAGGATCATGAAGAGAATGTCTCAATATGTAAGTTTGGGGGAAAAGAACCCACAAGTTATTGTTTATCAGAATAGTGAGTTACTAAATTACTTGGCTGAAATAATTAAATCTAGAAGCTTATAAAATACTTTCTATATTTTGATCAAGTTGTTAATTCAGTGACCTGATTATTCATTAATACTGTCATATTAGAGGAGCTTTTGATGTTTATGAAACAAATTATGGTGTCTTTACTACTAAGAAGAAGTTTGTAAAACCATTATCTTATTATCAAATCTGATAAGTTTTTCTATTTAAATGTACAATATTTGTCACATGCTACGTAACATTCCGCAAGAATGTTAACCGAGAATAAGTTTAATACATCGTTGTATGTACATCCAAAAACCCTAAACATATTGGCCATAACCTCTATGTGCACCCTAGTGTGTGGTCTATGCACCCCTATACATAATTGCACTAACTAAATGGATGCATAATTTAACTAACAGTGTATTTTCCTACCAAAATATGAACAAAAACTCAGGAATTAATGTTACAAAAGTCTTTGCAAAGGTAGGAAGACTCAAAGACAGTTGAAAAATGGTTTCTGAGCTCAACCTACCTGGATTTTGGCCTACAAGTCAAGACTTCTGCATCAACTTGTCCATGTAGACTTATTACATAATCCTCATGCACCCTTCTTCATAATGTAATACTATTATCAATCAAATATGTGAAGAACATAGATGTTAAATCAAGAGATTTGAAAATAATTTTTTTTTACGTGAGGGGTATTGATTTCTTGATTACATTATATCATTAATAATATTTGAAAAAATCAATGTTGGACTAATTAAATCCTCAATAATTCATATGAGGATGGGTCTATAAAACCCTATTCCCGCCTAGTCCATTATAAAATGAATTTATAATCATGGAATCGGCTCCATTATAATTTCATAATACCAAAACAAGATTTTATTTTATTTTATTTTTGAAAAAAGTAACCAAAATGTGCAATTAATCTTCCAAAGGCAATGGAGAAAAAACCTTGCAAGTTGTGTCCATGGAGTTGGAGTCAACATAAATTGCACCCACCAAAGATTCAACAACATCTGCAAGGGCCTTTGGTGCATCAACCAGACCTGAAGAATGCATAGGATATCTAACAATTGCCTCTTCAAATGCTTTAATCTGTTCAATCAAACAGGATTAATTAAAACCCTCCATCCAAAAGAACGAATTTCAATAGAATTAATTCATCAAAAAATAAATAAAGAAAAAAAGAAAAAAAAATTCAAATTACTTGTCCAGCAAGGCGAGGTTTCTTGTGGCGTAGAAACCTGTGCAACTGATACTTCAACGCCACACGTGCGAGCTTCTCGTTATCAACGTTGGCGGCTCGGAGCTTCGTCAGTTGACCCGGCGGCAAATCCGGGTACATTGTGAAATGCTCCTTCGCGATGAAGAAGCTGAGCACCGCATCTCCCATGTACTCCAGTCTCTCGTACGACGCCGTCGAGGTCTTGTCTTGGTCCAAGTATGAGTAATGGGTGAAGGCTTGTTGCAGTAAACTAGGGTTTCTGAACTCGTACCCGATAGTTTCCTTCATTTTTTCGACCATATTATCCCATGATTCTTCCTCCACTTCTTCCTCTTGGTGATTTTCAAGACGAAGCTCTTGCAATTGAAGGACCTCCCCTTGGTGTTCCATGGCAGATGATAATATACTACTGCAAAGCTACGGCGGAGAAGGGATTTTCACGGTTTTTGAGTGTATTGTGTGTGTATATATACATATAATGTATATATATGTATATATATTTGTTATCACAAATGTGATAAGTAGTTTCTTTCCTAATAAAATAGGATACGGTAAATAAATATTATAGGACTATAGAAACTTAATTTATTGCTAAGAAAAGGAATAAATATGTGGATTACTCAATGATTTTGATATGGTTAATAATTTTGAAAAAAGTTTCCATATCGGATTGGATTGGCTAAAAAAGTTCTAGTTTAACAAATTGTGGTTTTATGTTTTCAGTTATACATATAAATTTCAATTTATAAATGTGAATGTAAAAGCACCCGCCGTCCCGTCATTTCAATTTTTTTTATTGGAAATTGATATTTAATTTTTATTTTATATTATATATAAACATCAAATACATAAAATATTTATTTAAATAAATATTTAGTGTGTAACACTTTAATATATAAGTTGAATCCAAAATCAATCTCATATAAAAATATAGGTAGCATGAAATCATAGATGGGGTGGAATTATTACAACAAAAAAATTAAAAAAAAAATCAAAATAAGAGGTTGCCACGGAGGTACGGAGGTGGAGTCCATAAATAGGTGGTAAATTGTCATTATAAGCCAATAACATTAATTATAGTTTGTCAAACTTAATTTCTTCGGCACTATTGAATTTCCATCTGAAATCTTTGCTCATTCAATTTGTCCAGGACTGGTTGCAGCCCTACATTTTTAGAGACATCCCATCGTCCATTGCTCTCATATTATCAATTGTTGTAGGCCATTTTGTGTTTATGTAAGGATGTAGGGAGCTATGCTGAAGATTGCCTTGAGATGAAAGAGAGATTTTACATTATTAAGGTAAGATGGTCGTATCTTAAATCTCCTCAAATATGGAGAAATGACTCGTTGCGATTTTTCTTCTTGTCACGAAGTAAGTGGTAGGTTTGGGATCATATTTGTGATACGAATAAATAGTTAAGGGTTCCCAAAGTTACTTCAGGAATATCTATCTGACGCTCAAGTTGGTAATAAAGTTCGAGAGAAAATGAATATTTCAATATCAAAAATATATTTTTAAATGATGAAAAATTGAGGTATTTATATGCAAATATTGAATAATGCAATTTAGTGTATTATGATGTATAGACCACATGCGTTTCATAAATTTATGGATTTTGGTCTTTTTTATGAAACTCTTGAATTAGGCTTTGAGTTTTTATTGAATTGAACATTTTAGTCCTCGTGGACTTTACTTTAAGATCTCTATTGGATCATATCATATCAAAATCATCTCACATGATTATTGAAACAGTAAATAGAAAACAATTCAAGCTCAATTTCATGATTTTTTTTCTAGCTTTCTGTTACTCTCTCTATTGTTTATTGTCAATGTACTAAACTTTCACAGGTCATTTCATATCACATTCATATTTTTTGATGACCACTAGATTATAGGGAAGAGTGGTTTACACAACCCATCACCCTCCAATTAATGACAGTGAATAGGTTAAGTATTGTAAATAACCTCTATTTATTACAAGGAATTTTGCCATAATTATTTGAAAAATGACACCATTTGATTGGTGTTCACGACTTGTTCGTCATTTACCAAAATATTTGTATTCTCTTGCAAATGAGTTGATTGTGAATCGCGATTTGATGGGTTTTTATAATTTTAATCATAATATATAATTTGAATTATCAAAATATTGGTATTATCTAACAAATAAATTGATTATCAATAATTGAGATCTGACATTTAACGATATTTAATTGACCAATAAAATATATATTAAAATATCAAATAATTATCTATCTATTTTAAGAATTAAATTTAATTTAATTCTCAAAATATAAATAATATTTATTATATTATTTTACACATATCATTATTTAATTGATCATAAATTTTATTTGTTTACACTTACTTCTGTCATTAGATTGTTTTGTCCCTTCTGAAGCCATGAAAAGGAAAATAAAAATCTATGCAACTAAAAACATATGGCAAGAACATAGTATGTTTGTATACATTCTTTCAGGAGTCCCTTATCGTGCTAGATAGGTTCATTGGAATGATTGTGTATAAATTGTATAGATAGGTTCATTGGAATGATTGTGTATAAATTGTATTACTCGGAGGGCAAACCAAGGGAGTAAAAAAAATAAAAATAAAAAAAATCTATGCAACTATTTTAGGCAAGATGAAGTTTGAGTTGCAGTCTGTGCAGACACTGCCACAAGTTGAAGACACGAGGTAAAAGTCATCTCCAAAATCTGTTGGGCAAAAGCACATTGCCCTGATACTAAAATTAGCATTTGAAATAAGTTCCTACATCACACGATCCAACTTGAATACAAAAATATGGAATAAACTAAACCTGTATCATAAGGGGAAGACACTCATTTCTACAAAATAACTAAAGAGTGAAGGAAGCACATTATTAATCAGACCAAAAATCACCAACATTATTCAATTATCAAAGCCAGTGCAAAAAGTAATAGTTAAAAACAGAATATTCTTGTTCTTGTATGTGACTCAACAACAGAATCTCGATCAGAACTCGTCATCATAATACATGGAAAATTGAAAAGTAGAAACACTAAAATCAAAATCAAGCAACAATAAGAGTACTGCCCAGAGCTGGTAATGGGTACCACAGTTTATCCCTCTCATAACTCACAGCTTATCCTCGAAATCAGAGAGTGGAGTCATCTGCTCCTTCAAACCTTTCCTCTTACGAATTTCAGCTACTAGATTAGCAGCCTGAGATCCTGATTCCAATGGATCAGATGACATCATGTCCCAGTGATCAAACACGCACTGGGGGAATGCCTGACCAGATGTTGCAGCTCTCAAGGTACTTGAGAAACCAAATGATTCGACAACAGGAAGGTATGCCTTGATGTTGTAAAGAGGTGTACCAGGCCTCTGCATTTCTTCAAACACGTGTCCTCGTTTCTGGTTCAGCACACTGTAAATTCCACCAAGAGCTTGCTCTGGTGCTTGGATCTCCACCAGGTAAACAGGTTCCATAAGACGAGGCTTTGCAGTAAGCTGGGAGGCATAAACAACCCTCCTAGCAGTTGGAATAACTTGACCACCTCCTCTGTGAATAGCATCAGCATGAAGAACAACATCACAGACCTCAAAGCAAATGCCTCTCATGTTTTCTTCAGCCAATGGTCCTTCCTTTGAAGCCCACTGGAAACCAGCAACAACAGAATCCTTGATTTCATTCAAGTACTGCACCCCCTTACACATATCAACCACCATGTTTGGACCTGTGGTTTCAGGACCAAAGCACCAAATTTTCTTAGCAAGCTCCTTGTCCCAACCAAACTCCTCAGACAAGATCTTTGAACGAAGCTTGGGATCATCCCTTGGGCCAATCCGACCGTCATCAATGGCTTCAGCAAGTCCCTCTTCCAAGGGTCTAGCTTCCATGTACAGACGATTGTGCTTGTTAGGCGATTTGCTCATAACTATACGAGAAGACCTCTCAAGAACCGTCTCACGGAAGGAAACGACTGGATCAGATTTTATAATTTCAGCACCACCCATAAAATCATCTTGCAAGTCCTTCAAGCAGATCTCAAGGTGCAATTCTCCAGCACCAGCAACAATATGCTCCCCAGATTCCTCAATAGTACAGACAACCATAGGATCAGACTTGGCCAAACGCTTCAAACCTTCAACAAGCTTTGGTAGGTCAGATGCAACCTTGCACTGCACAGCAACTCGCACAACAGGTGAAACTGAGAACTTCATTGCTCTAATTGGATGAGCATCCACTTCCTTCTCGTTAGTCAGGGTTGCATTTTTGGTAATAAATTGATCGAGCCCAACCATAGCAACTGTGTTCCCACACGGAACATCTTCAACAGTTTCCTGCCTCTTGCCCATCCAAATAACAGTTCTTTGAACACTCTTGACATACAAGTCCTTTTTCTCTCCCGGGACATAGTTAGGTCCCATGATTCTGACCTTCAAACCAGTTGAGACCTTGCCAGAGAAAACACGACCAAATGCAAAAAACCTACCCTTGTCAGAGGCTGGAATCATCTTAGACACATACAGCATGAGAGGTCCCTCAGGATCACAGTTCCTGATAGCATTAGCATAAGCATCATCAAGAGGTCCCTCATACAAGTTCTCTACACGGTACTTTTGAGCTGTAGCAGGTGAAGGAAGATGGAATATCATCATTTCCAAGAGGGCACTACTAGCAGGAAGCCAGGTTTGCATGACACGCTTCATCAATGCTTTCCCCATTAAATCCTTCTCCTCAGACTTCATTGTGACGCCAAGCTTCTGTAACATCGGCCACAACTTGTCTTTCTGATCATTCATGCAAGTGTTGATGATCTGCTTGATGGGTTCGTAACAGAACTGAACAAAACCACGTTTGCACGTAGGAGAGCCAGTATTCTTGCTAGTCCACTTCTTAGTGGCCGGATCAAAGAAATTCTCTCCCCAGAGCCTTTCCATCATCTTGGTCTCATCAACACCAAACTTGGAGGCATACATCTTGGCAAAGTTTGTCAGAGTAAAAGCCCAGCCGTGCAAACCAGCAGAAAAAGCAACAGTACCTTTCTCCGGGTAAACCTGGACATCACCAAGTAGGGGATCCTCATATGTGGCCATGATGACATTTGCATTCTCAATGACCCTCTGGAATGTTTGGTAAGCTTCCTCTCCATCCACTTGGAGCTCAAGGAAACACCTGTCCATCTTGTTAACTGTCAGAACAGGCCGAATTCTTTCTCCAAGAGCCTGTCTAAGAACAGTCTCTGTTTGGACACACACACCTTCAACACAGTCCACCACAACAAGAGCACCATCAGTAATACGAAGAGCAGCCGTCACTTCAGAAGAAAAATCAACATGCCCAGGAGAATCAATAAGGTTGATGAGGTACTCGTTGCCCTGTCGCTCTCCCTTGTAGTTCTTCAAAGCCTCATCAGTCATCTCATAATACAATGAGATACCAGTGGACTTAATAGTGATACCACGTTCGGCTTCATCAGCTCGTGTATCTGTCATTCTAACATCACCAGCAACTTCTTGGGCAATAATACCCGCAGCCGCAACAAGAGAATCTGTAAGAGTGGACTTCCCTGCCAGTACATAACAAATAAGAGTTACTTCATGCTCCAAACCAGAAAGTAAAGTCTGATAATTCGTTCAAAAACAAAGATAAACCACCACATAATAGGTTGTATATAAACATCATATTAAGATTACAGCTTCCTTACCATGATCAACATGGGCAATAACAGACATATTACGAATGTTATGCTTGAAGTCCATAATCCTACGGAGCTCATCTGCTGTGAACTTCACCTGCAAACATTAATTAAATACTCATTGTTAAAGACCACTACATATTCCAATGACAATATCAAAACTATAAGTGAATCAGTATGCTTACCATTTTGACTAGTTTCTATATTTTACTGAAGTCGATCAAATTTACAGGAGGTTTTCCTCCAAAAATTACCTGCAATAGACAGCAACATAACAAAAATTATCAAGATAATTCTACAAAAAAGATAGAAAAAGAATACAAGATCTTGTTAGCACTTACAAAAGGAGTAACACAATGCACAAAATCCCAATTCAAAAACTAACTTTTACATGATGCAACGAAAAAACATCACACTCTGAACGTTTACTAGCTAGCATGCATGATGCTCCTAAACAATCTGCCTGTGTAATAATAGAGAGCCTCGATCATGCATATATGAGATTAAAAATTTTCATACATGTCATACAAAATGATCTATAAATCTCCACAAGTCTGATATTTTTGAGTACCAACACATATCAATCACATCTTAGGGAAAGATTTGCTAATATTTACAATAGGAAACCAAGGTTAACATATTTAATAACACTTCCTTAACAGGCTTGTGATGAATCGAACAAGAAATTCCATAAGCAGTAGATGGCGTATGTTTGTTTAATAAATCAAAAGGAGCATCTTGTATTCAACTGTGAGCTGCCTAATATATAATTTTCGATAAAAAGATGCGATTACAGATTCACGCATCACCCCAAGCCAAAAAATAAAATATGAAAGAAAAACGCAGATGAGATTGTATCAGAAACATAAATGTAAAATTAATCCACAGTAATTGTTTGAATAAATTAGTAATCATTATCTTAGTCATCGGATGGAATCAGATCATAGAAAAACGGTAACTAATGCAATCTAGAGGCATCAACATACCACACAATTTCGGAATTTCCAAACAATTTAAGTGAACACATCAAGAATCAAACGAGGAATGCAGAGATACATGTAAATAGATATATAGAGAAAGCAAGCATACTCACCACAGATTAGAGAGAAGAAAGTCCGAGGGCGGCGCTGAGAGACAAAAGCACCGTAGATATATAAAGCGAGAGGCGTATGTTAATGCGTTCAAAACCCTACTATAAGTGAAAAATTGCAGTCATCTCCCTCCAACTATGTACTATTCTCACAACACCACTAAACCTTTGAAGATTTGACAAAAAACCCCTCCGTTAGTATCTGTTAAAGCGGACCGTCAAAATTTGGGTAATAAAAGTTTGTTCAAAAACAGTAATAATATTATTTTTTTTTATTTTAAATTTTTTTCCGTGTGAAAGATAAGCAGAAATAAAATTTATTACATTAATATTTCAATCAATAATTTATTTTATGCATTAACAAATTATTATGAATAGTGAGATAATTAATTCATATAAGACAAATTAATCGAACTTGAAGCCAAGACCTTATATTCTTAAAGTTTTTAAACTTTAACATAAATCAAAAAAACTTTATCAACCTAATTTTGGTTTTAATTTTTTTAGCAATATTTGACGCACGGGGGGTTTTAGAGGATCAATGTTGATGCTTTTTAAAAGAAAAAAAAAGGAAAAGGAAAAAGAAAAATATCAAATCTTTATGTTTTTTAAAAAATTTGGGGTGGAATTATGTCAAAATTAGTATATTTTAGGAATGACGCTTATTTTTTGAAAAAAGGTTTTGAATAATGTTTTAGCTAATTTTTATGTTTTCGAGAAAAAAAAAGGTTAGTATTATGATAGAATCAACATATTTAATAAAGGGGTCGGTAAAATCATGATTCAATTAGGGTTTGGAGAGTTATTAATTACTTATTTGGGATTTCTTAAATACTACCTATGGTTTAGGGTTTTTATTAGGTAACAACTTTTAGGAACTACTGCTTTTTGCACGCTTTTATTAGTCGTTTTTATTTTTAGCTTTTAATGGCATTTATATAAATAATTAAAAGTTTTTACAGACAATTATGTAAAAACATAGTATTATATGGATATGCTAATGATTATGTTGTTAATTCATTAAAAACATAGTAATATATGCTACAAAGGTTAATTATGTACATGTATGTGTATTTGAATTTATATGTATCTATATTATTAAAAATATACAATTAATATATACATATATCCATATAAGAATATAATTGTTATATAAATTTTACATGATATAAGTGTATTATATGCATAAATATATATGTATATGTACGTAATATAATAATTGTAGAAACATGTATACATTATATAGTAGATATTATATATACAAAATCTTCAAAAATTACTAGTTCATTCATGATGTTTATTTGAACGTAATATAGTAATTATATATATATATATATATATAAAATCTTCAAAAATTACTATTTCGTATTATTTAATAAAGTAAAACACTTTCAAAATCCATGGATAATTTTTAATCATAAATAAGTAAGATTAAACTACAATTACAATTCATTTATCGAACATAACTTTTCACTTATTTCCACTTATGAGTAGTTTTCGCAAACAAACCCAGTTAAAAGTAAAAAAATTATTCAAAAGTACAAATTTATGGGAAAAAATTCATGCTAGGTTTCATTTTCGGATTTGCATATTTCTTCTTCCAAGATGAAAATGTATTTACCAGTTGAATTTTTTGGAAATAGTTTTTATTCATTACAATATTTAAATATACACAATAATTAAAACAAAATAATATTGACAACATATGTACTAACTCAACAAAATAATATTAACAAGACATCTAAAATTGAAAATATATATAAAATATATCATATCATTTTTCTCTATTAAACATTCAAACATATTTTTATTTCTCACACATTCCTCAATCTAATTATCAAATTATATTCTCCCAAAATAACCAAAAGTGAAACCAAACACAGCATTAGGTTTTCTGCATTCAATTGAGAACAGGTTTTACTTTAGTTAATCAATTAAAAAAGACTTTACGTGTCCCATTTATAACTGAAAACGCCAGTATTTGGTTAGTCAATTAAACGAGACCGACCAAATTCAAATTCTAGAGTAATATAAAAAATCAATAAATCAATTTGATCATTTTCAGGAGCCAAAAAGAATCAATTTCATGGATGTCTGCTTCATCCTGCATATTTTTAAGTGTTTTTACAACAATGAATGGCAATAGCACCTAATTAGGTGTTTACTAGGTAATGACCAACACCCTTGCAACGGCCAAGGCTCGGCCAATGAGCCAGGATTGTTTACCACAATCAGCAACAAATCTCATGCAACTCAAAGGGGCGCCTTCAGATAGATATACAACTTCTAAAAAATCCATCCAAGTGGAATATTCTAATCAATGTAGTGTTCAGATATGCCTTTTCTGTTGGTGCTCAGATATATACACCACTTCAACTGCGATCATTCCTCATCCTCCCCAATTAATGCAAAAGAGAAGGGGGAAAATTTATAGCCATCTCCCTCATAGAACTTGTTCTGAAATTCGACCCAATGAAGCCGCAAGGCATGCAGAAAGGCGCTGAGTGTTTCCATCACTAGTAGCACACCAACAGTTGCGCATATGAATACAACTATGCCAACGATAAGAATAATTACATTATTGAACCTGCAGGGACACATGAAAAAAATCAACAACAGCCTTTTATTGTCAAGTGAAATCATAGCATAATTGTGTCAAAGAATTCTCCTTCTCATCGAGCAAGCCAAGCCAAAAAAGAACAAAAAACTTACCCCCAGGCAAGAAGTAAGACCTTCTCATAAAATACAGTAGATAACTCTGAATGTGCAAGACTGCATAAGACAAAAGGCAGAACAAACGTCATGATTGCAATCAACGAAGAGGGGGACATTTGCTAATGACAATTAGGAAATTTAATGCTGATTAAATCTATATCACCGTAGCTGCAACTAAATTCTGCAGATAGACAAATACTGCTCAGTGAGAGAGAGAGCAATAAGGATTTGTTTATTTTAATTAACTAAACAAATAAAAAGTTAATTAGCACAACTCAGGCTAGAAAAATCAGATACCTGTTAACTGGCATCCAAATAAGGAAGTTTGTCTTGCAATTGCAGACAAATGAGTATAAAGATAAAATAGAAACTAAAGTTACCAGCTTCGATAGGAGGAATATGGCTCCAAAAGTAAAGCAATTTTTATTTTTAATAACTAAGAATTTCATAAGCTTATTTGAAAACAGTACAACACCTCCAAATAACTTATTCTATTCTTAGGACATTCGAGATCTTTTCACTCCCTTTCTTACTAGCTTTCAAGCACACTCCACTCTCTTTCAACAGATTACGAAATAACAGAGTAATTTATACAAGATTCCTACAATCATAATCAATGCTATTAAAATTTAAAGCTGAATCACTTTGGTCTATGCCTAAATACTGTGATTAGCTTTATCATGGAACAACTCAAAACAGTGTCCCACAAGCCTATAATGAATGGGAAAATAAGAAAATAACATTACTAAGCTCATAAACACCTATGAGCATTTAACATGGTCTGCATAAATAGATGAGTTAGCAGTTCTTAGATACATGCCTGAGAGCCCATAGGCGCAGGTATGAAGCTGTATTAGAGACTGCTCCAAGAACAAACTCTATGGTATGTATAAGTTGATGCACAAAAACTTCACTAAACTCAAATTCATCATGTCCATGTGAACCCTTGTGTGCTTCAACTTCAAAAGAATCATCATCAATGCTCTGAAGTGGTGCATAGGATTGACCACGATGTCTCTGAACAAAAAATGCATCAGTCAGACAACGATAGAAGTACAAAAAGGTAAAAGGTTTACCAGGTAACGACAAGGTAACTACATCATGAATTCCAAACATACTTCCTGGTGTTGTTTCTTCAGAAGAAATGGCTTTGGGAACAACATCCATGGTACAGCAACAAGTGCCGCTACAAGTAACACCATCTGTCGATAAAATGAATGACATCGTTAGAACTGGCAACCATGAATGGATAAGCATAAATATCATCTCTAGTACATATGATGACAAAGTAAAACCTGGAGGAACCTCTGGCCCATGAAAAGCTGATTCTCTCCCAGGTCATCAGTAGGGCTCAGGAACATGTATATCATTACATGGTACAAATCAGCTTGGGACCCAGTACACCACTTGACAATTATGAGCAGTGAAAGGTATCCAAACAAGCTGTTCAAAAATATCATCTGAGGTACAAATTGGTACCTGAGGCAGTGCATATGTGATGCCAGTTAATAATCGGGCTTGTTATGATAAACACAAGTGAAATACACAAAGCACATCCAAGCCCAGTCAACTTTTTGTATAACATATATGACAGGCTACTAGTAAGAAAACGTGTTTTTGATAAAGCAAAAATAAAAATTGTGCCAAATGAGTTGCATCCAAGTATGCTTGCAAACAAAATTTCAAATAAGCTAGCTAAACCTACCAGATATTCAAATCATTTCGAAAAAACTTTGCATTATAATAACTCAGGATGATTCCAAGATTCATCTGAGCAACACCCAAAAGAATTGACATCTTCATCTTCAAAGAGTTGAGGAATGGTAATTCGCTACGGGTACCACGCCACTTGGGATCTACACCAAATGGATATGTGTCATGTGCTTTAACTAATCCCACTGTGTAAGCATCCCTGAAATAGCATGACCAGGAGAATTTTGAAAAACTCAGTGGAAAGGAATCAAAATTGATGTGCAAATTACAAATTCTAATTTCCTACCTGCAGGTTGAATCACGGCAATCATAAGCAGAGCGTCCAAATAGTTCAAAAGGAACAGAGAAGAATTCATTATATATCAGTCCAGTGTATATTGAAAACAGAGCCATCATCAATATAACATAGCGACCACCAAATGCCATCTCCATGATATCACCAAGCTTCTGTTGTTGGCAGAATGCAATGAAATTCACTTAAGTATAAGCGACAAGTTCATCTAAAACAAGCTGACAGCAAAAATAACATGAGGTAGCTGTGTACCTCTCAAACCGAAGAGAGCATCAGAAATGTATAATGTGCTGCAGTATTTACGTTTCAGAATGCCCCATTTCAGACAACATTATACATGCAGTACTTACATTGAATTAGCTAGTCTATATAAGGTGATGTAAAACTCGACATTGTAAGGTATATAATCCCATAGAAAAATCTGGATTTTAAATACTGCAAATTTAAGGGCATAGGCCAGATTATTTGAACTAAAGACACAAATAGAACCAGAATGACCAAAGCAGCCAAACATTCTACCAGCAGTAAAAGCAAAGACAACTTCATATAGGTCAACCAAAAAGTCACCTAAAGCAAAATTTTGAGAGATGAGTGAATTGCAAAAATTCCAAGAACAACAGAAAGTAGCAGCAAACCTCACTTCTCAACCAGATTGAGAAGCAACATAATTATTACCTGGCTGGACAGTTTCTTCTCCCGAAATATGAAATACAATGTTGCAAGAAACAGGCATATTCCATGGCCCCAATCTCCAAACATAACTGCGAATAGGAAGGGGAAGGTGACAATCGTGTAAACACCAGGATTTGCTTCCTGATACTTGGCCACCCTGTTATAATCAGAACAAATTATGTTGTAACTTTGAAAATCACCAAAATACCAGTGAATAAAATAAGACTAAAATACCAGAGCAGAGTATCTTTACACGTTTCAATTATAAACAACGAATATAATGTCATGAAATGTTTGGCAACAAATGATCAAATTACATCAGTGTTTTATTTCCATTCTCGTAAGTATAAGAAAAACTAAACCAATGGCAAAATTTCCTTTCACTGTATCTACATAAAGAGCAAAGATTCTACGAGGTTTTTTATTATCTCGTGGCAAAGTCATCAGAAATCAAAACTTAAAGGAAAAAGTCATGAACTTCGAACTTAAAGGATAGATTCAGGACTTGCGGTAACCATAATTTCTTAAAATCTCATGAAGTATAATTTTTGTGAATTTGACAAGATAATTACAAGTGGCTGAAATCAAATAGGATAAATATTCCAGAAAATGAGTTAAATTTGACATATGTGAGGCTGCTAAGCATCATTCAATGATAAATATAGTAGTTACTGTAATACCAAAATAGAGTAACCATTGATTGGTCTACGCCAAGTGGAGCTGGGTTTGCAACCAAGATACCAGTACTGCAGTACATATCTAGGTTTCAAGGTTTGTAGTATATGAACCAGTGTCCAAGAATCAGTGTGTGGCCATGGAGACATTTTCGCAAAATTTCATATTTATAGGGTGTATAGAAAGATGATATTCTGCAGGAGACACATCTATTCTCTTATTGATGGAAGATGATCTTTCTCAGCGACTTAAAACAATTTAATTAATAAAGACTGCAAGCTGCATGGGTGTTTACTAGGTGCATTCGGCATGAGAGAAATGAAAACTGTAAAATTTGATATAATCCTCTGTTGCATTGAAGTTTCACCTGCCTTGTGCTTGAACGAGGGAGAAAAAAGTCTTAACATTCTGTATTGAGCAATTACTAGGGCAGAAAATACTGAAAATTGCTTTGTACAAAGTCCACCGCCCACTAATTGCTGGTAATACAGTTGAAACTACTAAACAAATGTTAAGAACATCAAAATTCTACATATTCCACATATCCCATATTTAGTGGTTCAAAATATAATAACCACAAATCCCAACATCCACTTTTGAGCATAGTAATATAGTGCCTGAGCAACAGTTAACCTATTGCCCTTGCAATAACTATGGGATGTAATTTTTATTTTTTTTATTTTTTTACATCTTTATCGCAGGGTTGCAGAACTTCAACCCTTTGAAATAGCAGATGCTTCATCCTCATTCTTTGTCTTTCTACCATTCCCACCTAAGCATTTCTTTTTTTCTCTGAAATAATACTAGCATTAGAAGAATTGTGGAAGACAGAACAAATTTGGTAAAAGTTCTAAAGAGAAACATTGAATACTTCATATTTTCTTTTTTAGTTCTATCTACAACATTTTACTGAAGCATCGATCTCACTTTTAGTTATATATGCAACCATCACTCACCCATATGCATCAACAATTTCTTGAAAAGCAGAAGTAAATTTGTTGGTACGGAAGTACGTGGGAGGTAAGTCCTTGGTCTGCAACACCTGGCATATGGCTCCAACTTGTGAATTGCTATCAAGAGTTGCTCGATTTAGTACATTCTGGATCTGCAAAAACAAGTTCGTTTAGTTTAACAGCCTCAAATAAAAGTTGACCAATGAAAATCATTGGTATTGCCACCAAGGAAAATACACAGACCATGTTAACTGTACCTGATTTGTTGCAAAGACAGGACACCAGCCTTCTCCAACAAGGCACTTTTTTGTAACATCAAGGCTGAGCATATTCAAAGTATGGTAAATAGATTTTTCTTTCTTCACCTTAACAAGTTGAAAAGGTTGAAATTCAGTAACATGATTTTAACACGTAGTCCAAAAACACATCAATGCTTCCCCCCCCCCCCCCCCCCCCGCCCCCCTCTGTGAGTCCATGTGCATATTGTGTGCAAGTTTCTGTGTTTATGCCAGTCGGATAGCGAGTGGAAAATTCATGAGAAAGATCTACAAAAAATAATGGTTCTTCAAACCGTGCTTGGGAAATTATAATCACTAACCAGAAGGTTCCACTGCTCAAATTCATAACCAATACTCTGCAGCAGATTGGCCCTATGCAGCTGTCCAATATCTATAGTGGTCTTTAGTTCTGAAAGTTTTCCTGATACCTAGGGAAAAACAAAAGTTACTAATTTCAGAAAAACTCCTGGTGAAAAAAAAAAAAACACTATCTGTAATAACTAGTAAAAAAGCTGATAACAGTACCTATCCTCTGTATAGTACAAGTGAAAATTTCCATGATTAGCCAAAAAGCATATATCATACAATAGCAAAATGTTATTTAACTCCAATTGTACTCACAGTTATATGACAGAGAAATCAGCTAGAAGTTCTTTACAGTAGCTTCAAATACTAAATTATATGACATGATCAAGTAAATAAGTAAACACCATTGTTAGAAAATAAGATCATCTTATTTCATACCTCTGTTATCATTTGATATTGTTTGCCAATATCATCTGTAAAGGGATAACGATTTGCTCCGAATGCATCACATATCTTCAGTATTTTATTCTTTGCTCTTTCTCCAGAATAAAAGACAACAAACACATTTTTCTCAACCTGAAAGTTATCATCCATCATTTCCGCATATTCAAAAGAAAGCATCAGTAGATTATTCAAGATAAAAAGACACTGTTAGAATATAAAGAGAAGAATATACTAGTGCATGCATGCCAACTAGATAGTAAAATAATTAAGAGACACAGTGATGTAAAAAATAAAATCTTTCTGTCCTCATTTTTCTTGACTACTTTCCTTCTGGGAAATGCAAAGATTGACATGAAGCTTGCGAATACCGAACTTTATCATAGAAACTTTGATGTGTATGACTGAAATAAGATGCAACAATTACACAATCTCAAGAACAAGGATCAAAAAATTATTAAAGCAGGCATGAGAGAGAAATTAAAAATAATAGATGTATAACCAGAATGCAAAGACAATGAAATAAATTTTTATATTGCCTTATCTCCTGAAACTGGATCAATCACAGGCTCCTCCACAACCACTTGTCTATGGAATACATTTCCCCTGGTAGAACGAAACAGAATTCTTTCAAAAGCCAAAGATTTTTCCCTGGCAACTAGCCCACTAACAAACCCCAACTTTACTTGTTTTGATGGGTCGGTTGACATCTCCTGCCAACAGACGCAAAGTTTAGCCCAAAAAGTAGAGACGAATTTTGGCTTAAGGAAATCATAACAGCAAACCATAAGGACCTGCTCAAATAACAGGGGGCTGTCAATTGATTTCTCCCCAAGGACCTGCGCTTCAACTTCTCTATGCTGAGCAGTGGCACTACGCTCAGCTGAATGAAAAATTTGACTGGCCTGAATTTAAAAAAAGAAAAAGAAAAAAGGATGAATGTTTGCAATCATACCACAACATGGTAAGAGTTCATCTCAAGTCATTAAATGAACATTCAAATTTCCTGCCAATTATTTTCATATCAGCTTTTATGAACCAAATGTTGGATCAACAGGAAAAATTACCTTTTGTAGAACAAGCTTATATTCTAGAAGTTCATTATAAGAACGCTGCAACTTTTCACTATTTCCATTCATCTCTAACAGCTCTGCTTCATACTCTCCAAGTTTTACCTGATCCATGTCCATAATATGTTACAAAACACCCTCATCAATGCAAAGGCATAAGATGACAAAAAATGTGAACTAATATGCAAGAATGTCGATAGACAAACAATTGCAAGATGTACAAGGCTATAAAAAACCTTAAAGCAGCAGTCATATTTAGACAAACCTCCAACTCATCCAAATTGACATTAGCGCCCACTGAAGACCTTGATGATGTCAAGAAACCAGCTTTTGTCATTTGATCCCTAAAAAACCGTAGTTTGCGGGCCATCTCCCCACATCTTTTGATCTACATAAAGAATCAAGCATGTTTCCCTCATAAGTCAAATTAGAAAATTCCAACAAAAAAGATGCATATTTAATTAGAAAGTGGCAAACTTTTTATATGACAAACTTTGAAGAATTTGAGGTTGAAGACTTTCAAATGGAAATATTACATCCTTTATCATTCTGACCCCAAAAGGTTATGTTGTCTTTTATAGCAACATGGATCTCAGCAACAACTGTATGATGACTCTTGGAAATTCTGTTCAGTGGCTAAAAGATACAATCTGAGGCACCTTTATGTTTTCCCATTAGAAAACATGTTTTCTATCGATGATTATAACTTTTTTCCACAATATACTGCAAATTAGCAATAAGGCTGCTGAATCTTTCTCCTATTTTCAACTGTGCATGCTATTAAAAGTCGGCGAAGGGGTAAAAAGGGTCGTACCAGACTATACAAGACAGTTGGCTATGAGAAAAACTTGGTAAAGCTATTACGTGTAGATTTCCATAAACTCAAGCAATAATTTAACAATCAATAACAAAACAAGTGAAAAACAGTATACCGACATCTTGAGATGCATAGTGTAATGATAACAACTTTTGAACACTCTTAACGCTTGGATGCATAAAAGAATGGTGCAGATCTACAAACCTGGGTAGCATATGTCCTCTGGAATGGGCTTTTTTCTGCATTGAGCTGGAAAATAAGCAAGTAAATAAACAAATGATGAGCATCACGCTTATGGAGAACACTGTTAACATAGGGAACTCAATGCGAATGAGACATTTGTCTTAAGCTTGATATTTACAAAGAACAAATCATTTTTCTCTTTCTATATGCTACTAAGATGGTAACAGGGTTAGCATTGCCAAAGCTTCACAACAACCAAAACTTAAGCATTCCACATTAATATTCCAAATAACCGGTTTGCAACTGCCATTGATCATATACTACTTTCAGACCTTGCAAATTCTCTGACGGCCATAAATTCCATAAAAATTCCAAAGATACAGTCAATTCGTAAAACCAATAGCTTAAATAGATGACATTGTACAACACAAGACCTTTTACTCGTCCAATTACTTGTGCAGGAAACAAAAAAGCGCTAAATTCATGAAATCGATCGCAACAGCATTTCTACAATGAAAGTCGGTAGGCACATTACGCGATAATGTTGCAAAATGGATACATTTAGTTTGTATAACTGCATATAAGCGTATATACATTGTTGAAAGGAGCTCGTGACTTACGTCTTTGAATTGGAATAGGCCGAGATCGCCGAGGTAGGAAATGGCGCGATGCGCGGATTCGATCGGGATGATTAACTGCACCAACTGCATCGGTTCCGACCTGAGCAGATCCATCGCCGGCCAACACCCTGCCGCCGTCATTTTCTTTTCCGGCGACGATCAATCAGATGCTGCACCTGTGAGTCGAAAGAAACGGCAATGGACGGCGGAATTTATGATTTGCGCGGACGCGCGGCGTTTTCCTATTCTTCTCCGACGAGATTTGACTGATCGGAGGTCTTTCCGATTCAAAACCTTTGTGCATGAATTTTGACCGGCGTACTTCTTTATGATTTTCGTATTATTTTTATTGACTTTGTTATGAAGCGACCATGAGAGGGGTGTGGTTTGGCTTTTATTCACATTTGAAATGTTTTTGTCGGCTGTTGGTAGATTCGGTTCACAGAGAAAGACATGGTGTTTGCCGCGTTGAACTTTTGTGTCGATGGTTTAGGCTTTGTTTGGCTGATTTTCAGTATGATTTTAGTCGTTTTTTAAAAATGTATGTTTAAAGGTCGGGAAAAAATATATATATTTATTATTCATGTAATTTAGTAAGAAATTTACCTAAATCCTGTACGAGACAAATTTCGTTATCTAGTTTATTTGGTCCAATTTTAAAAAAAAAATATGCTTCAAAATCCTTTCAAATCCTATCACAAAATGCATTATTTTTAAAATCAAATCGAATCAACCACTTCAACTGCTTCAATCGAAAAGTTATGGTCAATCTAATTTATTTAACTATAAATAACTTGATATCTGGTCAAATCGTCTTTAGCCGATAAAAATTGAATAAATCAACGGTTTTAAGTAACCAGTCATTTTTTCTTTATGTGTAAAAATAAAAATAAAAAAATAAAAGAAGAAAATGATGTTGTGCAACAAAACTATAACAATATAACCTAATTTCCAACTCCTAAAATAGATGTGTTTATTTTAAAGTTTAAGTTTAAATTTTAAATTTATTTTATTAGTATTATATATGTGTTTGAATTTTATTTTTTAAAAAATAAATAAATTTTGTATTTAACTATATATATGTGGTTATTTGAATTTTCAACTTTATTAAATTTATTTTTTAATTGATTATTATTATTTTTTAATCTTTAAAATTTAGTATATAACATTAATGACTTGTTTCTATTGATGGATGAAGGTTGATAGATAAAAGTATCAAGCTTTGGACAAGCATTTGGTATGCATGACTTCACTCCATGATAAATTCTTGACTCGATAAAAAATCATTCATTTTCATGATAAATAATCAATCCAACATCTTATAAATAATGATCCAAAAATTAGCCTAACTATAACTAAATGTGAATGTACAGTTTTGCACCTTGAAGAAGGACAAGCACTCCAGTTGGTTTTTTTGGTGTATATTATCCTTATATTCAAATGGGTAATTTGGACATTTGAATTTACAACCCATTTAATTACTAAATCCAAATGAAAGATTGTTATCCTAATTAGTATTTTTAAATTTTAATTTTACAATTCAAATATATTATATACATGATCAGTGCAATTCAACTCTATCCAATTAATCTTATCAATTTTGTTCATAAATTCAAACGATACCTTAATTTATTATATTATTATTTTATATAATATAATTAAAATATATAAATTAATTTTTATTAAATTAATTAAATAATTAAATCAATAACTAATAACAATATAAAATTGATCACCAATTCAAAAGGAAAACACTTACATATTGTCATTGACGGTGCTTCTCATAAATAAATAAAAAAACAAAAACAAAAAGGGAGTCTAAATAAGCGTGGCTGCACGGGGTGCCAAATAATTTGGGTTGGGCCACCACGGAATTGGGCCATAATCAAGAACAATAATTAGTAGGAGTCATGCAACTGAACTAATGATTGGGAGGTGGCGAGGTTGGGCCCTATCAAGAACAATAATTTTTGGGAGGTGATAAATTTACTTAGACTGTGTATTAAGAATATAAATAAATAAAATATTTACTGTAATATTTTTTAAATAAGTAATTGCAGCATCTCAAATTAACGTTTGGTATGATTTGAATTAACAAGCACAAGTTAAAATAATCATTTTTCTCAGACTTGAAAATTGGTTCATTAAAATGATTTTTTTTTTTTGGACCTGAGTCTAACTTCTTTATTTATTTATTATTGAATAAACTAAAAATATTAAAATTATTGAAAAACCTTATGGCAAAACGAGCTCGAAGTGCAAGAACACTACCCTGAATGGAAGACTATATGATATAAATTTTTCCTATTACCAGTGCAATTAACAAGCAACAAACCACATATGGAATTAGGGCCCAATCAACTTTTTTTCTGCCCTCAATCAAGAGCCCATTCAGGGAAGAATTGAAAATTAAAAGGATTGACAACAATGCTCCCAATTGGTTCAATTTCAGCTCCATGCAATACGAATTTGGTGCGATCATTTTGAACTTGTAAATGATTAATCTGATGAAAAGATTCTTAATAGGATATAACTGGAATGATCTTGATGTGACTTAATTCGAGGTCCAAACACTTAGATTACATTTGAATGGAAGGATTTAAATTTGAGGGGAAGATTTGAGAGAAAAATTTCAAATGACTCGTTTTAAAATAAATTTGAAATCAATTACAGTGATTCCAAAAATAGTTTAAAATCGGAGTTTAAGAATTTGAAATCCGTTGAATCATGAGATTATCCAAACAAACTCAATGTATTTGTTATTATGAATTTGAAATCTTTAGATTCAAATCCATCAATTCAAATGAGACCTTAATTCATGAGTCCTTAAATGATAAATTCAGCATAAAAGTTAAATTCATTAAGCCCAAAAAATCAATTCAATAAAGACAAAAAATGCTTAAGTGTAAAATCAATTCAATAAAGATTCAAAAACTAAGTCTAGAAGGTTCACAAGGAATGCTTAAAAATCGAAAGACTAAGTCCAAAAGTTTCATAAAAAAGGACCAAGTCGATATAGGTTGATGAAATCCAAATAAATTATGCACCATACTACACTTGATTACACCCTCCGTTATTTGGGTATATATATATTCATATTTTTCATCATTTTAAGGTGCGCTTTTAATATTATAGTATTTGCTTTCTCTCAATCTATATAATCGATTTGAACGTTATAAGGTATCCGAATTAATCCCAAAACCCTAATTATTTCATGTCGCAAGTAGTACCCCCGTCTTCCAGTCACTTCCTTGCAAGAAGGAAGATGATCTCCTAATTGTTTCGTGCTGTAAAGAGGACCCGCTTTCTAATCACTTCCTCACAAGAAGGAAGACGAGGAGGGGACATTTCTCGAAGATTCGAGAAGGTCTGTTAGACCACCAGATACTACGATCACTTTATTTTAACCACGTCAATTCGCTCCATTTAAGATTAAGATTCGTGGATTTCTTTATATGTTACTACCTTTTATATAATTCATTTTAGTACCTATTTTTTTTAAAATTTTAATTATAAATCACATTGATTTAGCTATTTATACTTGAATCATGTTAAAAAAAATTAAATAATCAAAGTCAGACTTGAAATCAATTATTTTATCTAGAACTTCCAACTTTGCACTTTGATCCTAATCTTGAAAAAAATTTCAGATTCGTATTAGATATCAACATTTAAAATTTATGTAAATGTTGCGTGAAATTTAGATTCTATCAGGTACAATTGAATTGATCCAAATTCAAAATTCTAAGATTCTGTAAAAGTTTGACCCAGAGTTGTACCCATGAACAACTCAGGATACAACTTGAACTTCTTAGTATTTAGTGTAGGCTTCATGCATTAATGGCAAACAAAATTAATAATAAGGATTCGAATTTTATCTCCATGGCATGTAATTCATTTGTTATTTTTTTTTGTTTTTAATATAATCAGTTCGATATATCATTACATAAAAAATACTAATTTTCAAGAACTAATTATTTATTAATAATTTACCTTTAACAACAACCCACAATCTATTACAAGTTATTATTAAGTAAATAAAAAATGCATATCCCGATAATTTTCGAACTAAAAACTTCTAAAATCTCAACATTTCACTCGATTTAAAAAATGTTACACCTAATGATATGTATTGGGTATGCATCTCATTATATATTTAATATATATCTATATGCTAGTGTATATGAATTATAATGAGATGTATACCTAATTTACATTAGTGGGTATAACATTTACAAGACCGACTTGACTCTTATGGCTTAAAAACCTCATTAACAAAGTTTCTTGATATTTAAAGTGATTAAGTGTAGCCCAATATGCGGCTCATTCCAAACCAAGTTTTCAATTAATGTCCCAAAAATATCAAAAAGATTTTTGAATCAAATAAAAACAACAGAAAGGGGCAAGCATCATGCATGGTATTATGGGAAAGATTAACATTTTAATTGTTTTAAGGCAAGTTGAAGGGTACAGGAAGACCCCAAGGTGTCCTTATGTTCACTAGTTGTTGGTCAGTATGTTACCACCTCCTATAGATTTTAATAGTACATAACACTGATTGGTCCAATATTCCTCACATATCAAACTGGCACTTCACATGACCTATTCAATAAAAACCAAACAAAACAAACCAAAAAAAAAAAAAAAATGGTACAAAAGAAACCAATCACTGCTTGAAACCAGGAGGTGTTAAGGGCTTTTCAAAGCAAACCCTTTCAACCAAGAAAATCAATTATCACTTGCCACCACTGTCCCATATGAAGGAATATTTCTGCCTAATGATACACACAATTGATTACATACAAATGACTTAGGTCTAGTCAACCCATCCATCACCACCATATAAAAAAAACAATTATATTATTATCATTTTTATTATTACTACATATTTTATTCATTTTTAATGATTCCTCTTACGGATATTTTCCCGTGTGGCTTGATTATTAGTCAGTCAGTCACAACTACTTCCGTTAAATACTTAATGCAGCTCGTTGCAAGATGACCGATTGGTGTCACAAACACAAGAGGGACAATAATGTAAAGACACCACACCAGAATACAATAATTTGTATAAAATGTTTGGAATCGGGGGAGAATTGATTTGCCGAAGCTAGTTGATAGAAAAGTGTTACTGGAAATGTGAAACTTCAAAATAAGAAAAAGGGGAAAAGAGATGGAGGGTGTTGATGCAGAGTGAATGAGAGGTAGGAAAGATTGAATTATTGGTAAACAAAGTGGGAATTTGGACCACCATTGCAGCTGAATTACGATGCCCAAGCAAACGGCAGAATGAAAGCACGCGCCAATGGCCCTCACCCTATCTTCCCTAAAATTTCCACACCCTATAAGGCTGCTGTTCCAATGAGTTTGGCCTTTTCACTGCTAACAATTATATCCTCCAAACTAATTATAGCATTTCTTTTTCAGTTCAATTATTCATTACAAGTCTTCTCTGCTAATGCATAGATATTCCCAATTTTTTCATCTCAAAATATCACTTTGGAATCATTGCATGATTGCCATGTTTATCTTAATAATTTCATCAATTTATTTACTAGATTTGAGTAAGTATAATAATGCTTATTTTTAAAATTTTAAGATTAATATTATGTTACGTTCTAAAAGTACTCAAACTTATATTAAACGTGGTAGTATAAAACATATTTACGCGCCATTTTTTTATAGTAGTAACTTTAGATGTTAGAGAAAATTTGATGTCTATTAAAGGTAAGAACAAAAATAAGCACCAAACACTACATATTTGTATTGTTATTATGTCTCAGCTGGATCAGAACCCAGCAAAAACCAATATTGCAATAAGTTTCTGCATATTACCTTTTTCCTTTTATTATTATTATTATTACTATTATTAATGAATAATAATAATAATTATTATTATTATTATTTATTGGAATAAATGTAAATAGTTTCATTCGAGTACAACATTGAGAAAACATAACAGGAACTTTTAGGATGTAGTAAATTAAGCCTGGACACAGTACCCGACAATATCCATAACTTCTGCAGTATAATAATCACTGCATCAGATTAATATTATTAGTGTTATTTTATAAGAAGAAGAAGAAAACAGTAAAACTATTCTTCTTGCATCAGAATCAACACTTTGTGACCTCAGAATTATCGAAACAAAAAGATGGGATAAGAATAATAGTCATTTTAAATTGAAGAATGCCAAACAAACTGTTTAAACATAAAAATGAGAGAAATGTGTACTAATATATAATAAAACCATTGCTTCAGATTTTCATTTACCAGGTACCAGTCAAATAAGTACACCTGAAAATAAGGGGAATTTTATAGTTGAAAATTTCATAAAATATTCAGTCACAGACAATTCAATAATAGAGCTTATATTTATTACCAATTTTTTCAGGTATACCAAAAACGAAGCAGTCAGAAAAATTCTATAAATCATGGCTTTGGGAGCACATACAAGGGTCTACTCCTTATTCAAAGGCATAACTATATAATAGCTCTATAAAAAGATTAGGATCTAGTTTAATCCGAAATTCAATTAACTAGCAAATATTCAATTGTCTACATCAAAATTACATGGATACATTTGATTAATTATGCTTCCTAGTCTGTCCAGATCTTCTCTCTTAATTTGATATTTCATCTTGTATTTCATATCTGATGAAGAAATATTTTCTTAAATATACATTTATCATAAATTATATATACTAAACAAACAAAATGAAATACGAATACGAGATCAAACATAAAATTAAACACACAAGATTTAAAATAGTTTAAAGGAAAACATTAACACTACACCACACAAGGGAATAAATTTTAAACTTGTACAAACAATTAACTAAAAAAGAACCCATATCATGAACAAGAACAAATTGGGTGACAAACAGAAGTTGGTACTACTTTGTTTTTGCATCATTGGCTGCCATGGAAACTCATTCATGCATCCCAATACAAAGAAATGCTACTCATGTATGATTTTAGACACACTCATAAACAGTATTGTGCGTACACACAGACACACACAAATAAGTTTGACATAAAATTAATCCAACACCAAGAAAGATAATTTCATTTACTAGAAAATTAATCACTCTACCTCCTTTGTTAAATGTATATAAATAGACTTAATTCAAAATGTCTAATGGAGATATGACTTAAGTTCCCATTTGTGCTTTCTGCTTTCTCTTCAAAAGCAACCCCAAAATATATGATTGCTAGTGCAACAAAGTCTATATGCCACCATTTCTTTTTCTTTATTTCTCTCCAAATGGGGTAAAGTTTTACCCTTATTAGTTGCACAGAGGGGTAACTAACTACTAGGCTAGTTTTTACTTCTATATATACAAGGGCAATCAAGCAATATGCAAGGTAACCCATAACTATAAAAACACAGTCCTGCCATAAATAGAATAAGAAAAACTCTACATCCAATAAAATATGTCAACCCCAGAGAGCTGCAAGCTAGACTTCTGTTATCAATCTTTGTGCCGTCTAATGTTTCCAAGGTTTTCAACTTTTCCCTTAACTTCCTAAGTAAACCTAAATTACTAGACTTCCTAGCTTTCAACTCCGTCAAATAATGTTAATTTATATGACCTTTTCATTTTTCCTTAGAAATGAACCAATTTATAAATGCAATAGGATTTATAATAGAAGATTGTGTCCCACACATCAGCTAGAAGTGAGACCAAAGTCTATCCTTAAATGACCATCCAAATCTTAATCATAATTTCATCTTGCAATTTCTATTTCAATTCATCGCCACACTTCATGGATTAATGGAAGTAGTATTTTCCCAGAGTATCAGGAATAGAGTTGAAACCCCTAGTTAGGTTTATTGTCCCAGTTTTGAGCATCCATGAAAACAGACTCTACTTATGAACAACTACACTTCCACATGGAAGAATTGATTGCAGAAAGATCAGAGAAAAAGAGATTATAAAAGAACTGAGGAAGTATGTGTTACCCCTAGGATTGAAACGTCCTTGTCTCTAAAGATTATTGTACTTTCCTAAGGTACAGAAATTTCGAATCAAGGGAAACTTTCTAATTTTTTTCTGTTTGCTACACATGGTACCATATCTAGCAGCCTATATAAAAGCACCTTTAATCTTACCATATCATATGTACCACATCCAACAGCAACATTAACATCTATGTCCACTAATGATATGAATCACATGCATAAATACATACTTGCAGAAACATTAAACAACAGCATTTAGGATCCACACAGCTTCCAGTCCTTTCTACGAGTCACATCCATGCATGTCAATGTCTACCAGTCTTTATACTAATAGCCCTTCTTCCTCGGGGTGCTTTTCTGTGTAGCTGCTTATAACCAAGTGGGATCTTGTGGGTGTCTTGTTTATGTATATACTCTCTACTATATTGTGTGTAAGTGTGTTTTTTGGTATGTATATAGTGTGGGTGGGTGCGGGTGGGGGGTTGATTATGGACGTTACTTTGCTTGTACTCTTTTCTGGGACATGAATAGCAAAGTGACATTTGCCAAATGTATGGAAGTCTTGCTGTGCTGGACCTTCAAAGCCCCCATTTCTTATTATTGCTACAAATTATGTAGCAAATCCTACGGTAGATTTATTATAATCCCACGCCAAACCCTTTCGTCCCAATCTTTTTCCAGCAAGGGAACGGATAATGAGGGGAAAAAGGCAGCATCGAGTTCAAAACCAACCAGAAAGCCAATTAGAAAACAACCCAGAGAAAAAAAAAAACCGAATAAAGAATAAGGAAACATCATAAAACATGCAAAACGCACACATCCATATGTTGCACAAAATATCAAAATAAATCCTCCTACGTACCAAAAGCACAACAAGAAAGGGTTATCGATAAGACCAAAAACCTTAATAATAATTTAAGTTAACCAAAGCACAAAATCATAATTGAAATTCCAACAAAAATAATAAACATCATCCCAATGCCTATCTTCGTACACCGTATTGCCCTCCCTCTTCAATGGGTGTTGAAATAGGCTTAAATACTACCAACAAGAAATGTCCATCTCAAGTTAAGAGTAGAAGAAAAGAAATCTCTCAGCCAAAGACCCTTTTTTTCATAAGAGAAGCACAATATTCTACTTCTTATGGTCTTGGTGGTGGGAAGAATTGCGTACCCGCCATGAAAGCACTAAGCGGAGTGGGATAAATTGAAGGGTCAAGCATCGTAATATTTGGGTTGCTAGTGCTGGCAGTGGCGGCGGCGGCGGAGGTGGTTGCCGCGGCGGCGATGAGATCGAGCGGCTGCTGTTGAGATCCACCGCAGCCGGAGGAGCTCTCACCGCCACCACCTGGGTACCGGCTTTCAGGGCCTTGATCGTAGAGAAGTCCCTTGAAAACATGCCCTCCAATGTTGACAGCCGTCTGATAAGCCAGATGCTCCTCCGCATCATCCACTGCACTCACTCTCACGCAGCGAAAAACGGCTGGAGAATTCAGCTCTGGTGGAAAGTGTCCCAACTCAAACCCTAGTCACCAGTCACGAAAAAAATCAGAAAAATATGAAAAGCCGAAAATATGTTGTTCTCCCGAAAGGGAAATCAAGAAACCTTGATAAAGAAAAGCAAAAACATCTTTCTTCGCTAACTCCTTCCGACTTTATTTTCGTCAGTTTTACTGAGTAACAGTAAGGAGAAAAATAAAGGTAAAGCGGGTGGTTAGATGAAGCATGGAGGTTGGACTTCATTCATCACACGCAAATGATATTATACGATCAGTAGCTAGCCTTGTTGGTTAATACTATAGCAGTAATACAAAGTTTGTTCGATTCATTTACATTATTTTTCTGTCCTTCGTAGATTTTTAAGAGCATTACAGTTCTTGAATGCACGCTGTCTTACTTTCCTTTTTATTTCGGCACCCAGTTACCTATTTTTCAAGAGTCCACCAAGACCCTCATCATATCAATGGTGCCCATTATTATTCAAAAATCCATTTTCTGTTTTTATCGAAGACTACAACATCACCTGACGTGGTAGCGGGCAGACGTGAAGTAGTGCAAGCAAGAGTGGAAACCCCACCACCACCACCACCGCCTGGATTCTCTCTCAGCCGCTTAGGATTTTCCCCGCGGATGGTCAGCTGCTGCTGATCTTGCTGCAAAGCCGAGAGCTGCTGCTGCCTCTCGCGGCGTTTAGCGGCCGGAACCCACGTGCTCTTTACGTGGGTTTGGCAATGAAAGCCGCGGCTCTTACAGCAAGTCCTGCACCTCAAATGCACACAATCTTTCTTAGCTTGGTTCCCACAATCTTGACAGTTAATTCCTTCGTTTCCACCTCTGCCTTGCCTCATCACCCTAAACCCTTCTGCTGATCTATAACTATAATCCGAAGACTCATCACCAGTATTACTACCGATGATATTGTTATTTCTTCTACTGCTGCTACTCGGCCCGACAGAAAAGTCCACATCTTGGATATTGTGATGGTGATTCTGCTGCTGCTGAGACTGGTGTCTTTGTTGATGCAATTGATAGTACTGTTGCCATAGCTCAAAACCCTTGTTATAGATCTCTTCGTTCTTGAACAGGAACAAGCTATTATTGGGGTCCGTTTGCTGATCTTGTTCTTGGTCTTTACCACCTAGTGAGAAAAACCCAGACATTTTCCACCCCTACAAGCTAAGTCTAAGCTCAATTTTGAGAGAAAATCCATAGCAAACAGGAAAAAGACCTGGGGCTAAATGGGTGGCGGAGATGCAACTAAAAGGTAGTAGTATTCGGAAGATCCGAGCCAGTCTGTGTATTTGTGTGTGGGTTAAATTGTAAATTTGCAATTTAAATTATGGGACTAGTTTACCGCTACTATAAATACTCATACTAAGAAGTATATATATGAGTATTTAGTGGGAGAGACTGGAGACTGGAGACTGGAGACTGGAGACTGGTGAGGGTTTTCGCTGCTAATTCTGGTGACTGACACTCTGTGTGTTGGTGTGTATTTGTGATTTTTGGGGGTTTGTTCTCTGTTTGCAGCTTTTTTCAGAAACAAAATTTAGGAATTTTTTAGGGTAAGAGAAAAGGGATGGAGATATAGAAAGGAATTCGTTGGTTTGCTCCTCTCTCTCTCTCTCTCTCTCTCTCTCGGTGGTGATCACTTGAATTGAATTCTCTGTCTTTGTTTTGGATGCATTAAAGTCACAGCCCTGCAAACGCCGCCATCAGCCACTGCAACCACCCCACTGCAACCTCAATTTAAGACATCCTGTAGTACCATTTTTCCCCCTTTCTCTCTCACACACAACACGCACTCTCTCTCCCTCTCTACAATAGCTACACTAGAGTTTGTAGTGTAGTGGGGGTGGGACTGGTTTTTGAGCAGAAAATCTTGCCACTCCTTCCACAGTTCTCTCGCAGTTTGCAATAAAAACCCAATCGAGAAAGATTGAATCCCAGCCCTTGCATGTTGATCCAACACCCATTATCCATCCACGTGGCACTGCATCAGCTTTTGCTTATTCGTCCTTGCACCGGAAAACACGCTCTACTTTTTCCCCTCCCCCCTCTCCCTTCATTCTGACCATTCCCATAATAATTTTAGTGCTCTTCTTTTATTAATCTCTCAGAGGAATTAAAAGCAATTACCCAAATGAGGAAACACAAGGGCACTGCCATTTTAGTAGAGGGAAAATATTTCATCACTGACAAATCACAAATGCGATAATTGGGGCTGTTATGATGAAAAACGTCACAGTCAGTGAGATTAGTGGCCGATTTCTTTTCCGGCTTTTGGGAAAATCAAAGAATTATCGAGTGTACCAAAAACCATCTCTTTGGTCCTCAATTATTATTATTGTTAACGCCTCGTATTCCCACTCTAATTCTTTCCCTAATCATTATAACCTTGACTTATCTTTTTGCATTGAGTTATGTTATAAAGCAGTTTTGATTTTTTTATTTTAATTTTACGTTGTATATTACATTTTATACTACACTCGTACACAGCTTGCATATATTATATAAAATATAGAATATATTATAAAATTAAAATAAATAATTTGAAATAATTATAATGTGAGAATAATTATAAAGTGGGAATAGATCAATGGATGAGCAAATATAAATAAAACATATATTAATTTATTTTCTTTTAAAAATAATATTAATTATTCCCTAATTTTTTTTATTGGTGATTGAACTCATCACCAAACAGATATAAATAATATACCCATGACCAAGCAAATGTAAATAATATATATTTTTTTTTTCTTTTTAAGGAGAATACCAACTTAAATTTATTATCAAGTCCAATTTATTTACTAATAAACTATTTTATCTCATTATCATATACATATATATATATATATATAGTAAATGGAGAGAGTTCTATTTAGAGGTCAACCCCCTTTGATATTAACATTAGAAGTGACGTATTGATGAAGAAATTTCCTAACTCCAGTTCTAAATAATTTTGTCAATACATTTATTTACATACATATATGTATACAGACAAACACATATATATACTATTGTTTGGAATGTTGTGAATGGAAAGAGATAGCTAGGTGAAGACATGCCCAAAAAGGAGACCATAGGCGTAAATTGCTTCACCTTGCGCGTGCAAGAACTATTGCCAATTGCCAATGGATTCCCACTTAGAAATCGAACTGACAGTATGAGATTGTTTTTTTTTTTTTTTAAGTCTTCTGATGGATATGTAGCCAACTAAAGGGGTGAAATGTTGTGTGGGTAAATTCTTTTCTTGGCTTTTACAATGTACTTATTATTACTTGAGTCTTTTATCGACTAGTTCGTGGTCTTAGTCTATGCTTTTTCACCTTGTCATTGTCCAAATGCCCGAGTGTTCCTCAACAATTTTTAGCAGGTTCATGAATGGCAGATTCTTGTTGGTACGTTTGAAGTTTTTATCAGGACATTTCTTGTGTATTTTTCAAACGACTATTGTTTTTATTGAGGTAGATTTGTAAATCTTGTCATTGAACCAATGCATTTCATTAGGTTTTCAAGGTCATTTAAGTCTAGACTGGATTTTTTATTGCAAATTTAAATATATTTTTTATTGTATTGTATTAATTATCGTCACGTATATAATTTACGAATAAAATTTTATATGTGACGAATAATCAATTCAATATAATAGAATTTGCAGTAGAAGATCTCGTGTGATTTATGTTGAAAATATTTCTAGAAAAATAGTTGATTTCACTGAATATATATAGATTATATCATATCATATCAGGGTATAGGGGTATTTTTTTATGTGAAATTTTTTTATATAAGTAATAGTTTACAGTGTTTTCAGATTTCAACCACATTTCATAGTTTTGTTGTTGCCCATTTATTTATTATACCAGATTAAATTTTTTGACTTTTTTCATCAAACGGGTCATTTTTACACAAGTCATTGCAAAGAGTTTTACTGTGTCTTGCTTAACGTAATTATTATCTACTTATTGCTGTTAATTTCGCAGGCCCATACAAATTAAGATCAGATGCTTTGGACAAAAGTGCTTGGAGTTAGAATGTCAACCTCCAGTAATAAGTACAAAATAATATGCAGTACTAGCCAATCCCAACAATAAAGAAGAACATGTATTAAAGAAGAATAACTTACTGCCCCGTAAAAACAATTATCAAACAAATATATTTACTTTTTTTTTTTTATTATTATTGTAGTTTGAATGTGGTATATATGTTAATTTTGAATTATAAGGAATAATTGAAAAGAGAAAAAAAAGAAAAAAAGATATTCAACTATTTGGCTTACATCTATGGATAAAGTGCATAAAAAACTTATATTGTTCCATATTAATCTGATATTACAATAAATTATGCTAAAATTAAATAAAAAAATATCACTACAATTAATTAGATATATATAATATGATCTTGCTATTATATCAAATACATTCTCATTTTTTTAAAGATCTTGTTTTCAAAAGGTATGCGGTGTAACAATGGTATGTTATGTGTATTTACACATAATAAAAGGTCCACTGCATGCATTGAGTTATTTTTCACATTAATTTCTTTGTCTCGCAGGTTGTGTGGGTTATAGATTAGGTGTTTAATAAAGTTTTGAAACTTTTCTTATGTTAATATTTAATATACATAAGAAAGAAATAAATAAGTGGGCACAGGAGTATTTTGTTCTGATCAGGAGGGCTGCACGAAATATAATGTTACACCTTTTTCAATCTCATTCTGTATTGTAAAAAAAAATCATGACTTTTAATTTTTAGAGTTAAAACATTTTTTTTTTGTACATATGGAAAGTACATTGTTTAGCGAAAAGTTATATTTGACAACCCATAAAATGTATAAATATTTCTATAGTTTTCATAAATAATATATATAAATATACACAAGAAATATTCTTCTTCATCATTAAAAGTGTCTTTTTTTCTTTCTGTAGTATTTATTCTATTTTTTTTTTCATGGTTTGGGTTGAGTTCTATCTTTTTAGTAGGTTAGAAATTCGCAAGATGGTTTGCTTAATAACCAGTGAAATCATAATATGAGAAATTCATACTTCAAATATATTGATGGTAATATTTTACTTTATTTTTTTTTTAACTTAATAAATGTTTAATTATAGCTTCAATAGACCCAAATTATTTCAAATGTCCATTGAACTCATATCCTACTTAAATATGTATAAATAACCCCATATTTCTCATTTATCATATATGCAATTTATTTTCTTTCTTTCAGTGCTTTAAATTTAGTTTGATTCTTTTGAATACTTGTTAAATTAAGCAATGGATGAGTTTTTCTAGAACAATTTCAAGACCTTCTCAAACTGTTCGTATTTCATATAAAAAGACAACATTTGAAAACAACTTATACGAGACATTTCCTGGAGAATAATAATTTCATCTCCACATCTTAAAGTAACCCAGATCGTACATACTATTTTTTATGTGGAAAAAATATTTTATGTCATCATATTAGTTTATTGAACTTTTTTGTGCTTATGACTAGAAATTACACATAATTAGTACTCATTGAAACTATAAATAATTCACACACTCAAGAATATAAATGTACTTATCGCCAAGCACGAAATTTATGCTAGTACACTCATATATAAGGTTATAGAGCAACTTCCAAAAAAAATAAATAAATAAATAAAATTAAAAGAATAAAAAAGAAAAAAAAAAGAACGTAAAAAGGAGAGAAAAGTAAAGAGGCACATGCTTTTTTTTTTTTTTTATATTTTATACATATATATATATATATATATATAATAGATAAAGGCACCCCTTTCTACTCCCACATGAAGGAATTGAATCCCGGACAAGATTATTGTGGTACTAAAATTTAATTCAATTATTAAACATAATAAAAGGGGGTTACAATGACAAGACATTTCCTAGAGAAGGGAGATCGAAAAGAACAACATTTGAAAAGACATAAACTGCGCTATGACCATCCTTAAAACCCCCAACACTCACTTCTAAATCTCATTCACTGCTATTTATCACTCTATGTGGTTTTCAGTCAAAGGCTACAAAAAAATGAAAAAAATAAAATAAAATTGTCATTTAAAGAAATGCTTCTTAATCTATAAACGTGAGTCCTCCCTAACTTGTGGCCGTAATTAATCCCTTTGTTGGGAATTTTACTCGAATTAACAATTAGGCACCAACCAATGGCGAGCTCAAATCATTTATTATAAATTTGTGTTTTTTTTTAAAATATTAAATGTATAAAATATTTTTTTAAATAAATAATAGGTGTGTTAATTCGATATTACCATACTCAACTAAAATGAAATTTCAATATGTTAAAATGTCATATTAAATTAATCGATTCGATTAAAAAAAATGAATAAATAAATAATATATATATATACACATAAAAATATTTTAAAATAATAATTTGATATTCAATAGGGTTCGATAAACTAAAATTAAAAACTAAACTTTATCCAAATATTGATTTTTTATAAAATTATAATTAAATATCAAATTAAATTTTTTAATTTAATTTTATTACGTATCAAATTTTCAATGTTAATGTGATTGGTGGATTAGCCGAAATTTGAACATTCCTAACAAATAATTACATTATATAATTAAATATAAATAAAAATAAAAAATCTAAAATAATAACTACGGCTGAATCAGCCGTACCAAACAAAAATGATTAATACTAAGCGGCTGCCTAATCAATGGCCATCAAATTATTAATCGCAGACCAATTTTGGAAAAGCAATAATTTTTGTGGCGGATGTTAAATGATAAATGAGTTGTTTATTTGTGTTTTAGGGGCCCGAGGATCTTCTTTTTTACTATTTGACCCTTTTATTTACCTCTGTCATCATTTTCATACACTCTGCTTATCTTTCTAATTATAATCAATTCCCAGGGTATAGAGTATATGATTGCATGAAAAGATAGGGTCCCACTTTTATAAACCATTTCCACTCAAATTTGAACTTAACACTCAAATTATTTTATTTTTTTTAATAAAAAAAATATGTTTTTATATTTTACAATAAAGACTTGTTTTTCAAATAAAATTTTAAAATGTTAATCTCCATTGTAGTTAATTAGGTCTACCTTGAATTATTTTTGTTATACTTTTCTTCTATTTCTTTATTTTTTTATATGGTGCACCAACAATTTACCCAAAAAAAAGGGAAATGTTCATTTGATCTGACCAAGTTATAATAGTAGCAAATTTATTTCCTCAATAAATAAACCAGTGGCATTTCCACTCAAATTTAAACTTAACACTCAAATTATTATTTTTTCATAAAAATTTATGTTTTTATATTTTACAATAAAGATTTGTTTTTCAAATAAATTTAAGAAATGTTAATCTCTATTGTAGTTAATTAGGTCTACCTTGAATTATTTTTGTTATACTTTTCTTCTATTCCTTTATTTTTTTATTTTTTTCATATGGTGCACCAACAATTTAGCCAAAAAAAAAAAAAAAAGGGAAGTGTTCATTTGATCTGGCCAAGTTATAATAGTAGCAAATTTATTTCCTCCAAAAATAAATAAATAAATAAATAAACCAGTGGCATTAATAAAGAAGAAAAGAAAACTGAAATAATTGCCAAAATTGTTGGGGGTGAGAATCCCAACAATAATTGAATAGAATGGCGAGGCAGAGGGGCAGTGATCTGAAGCCATCTCGAGCCCTGCGTCGGATCACCTTTTAAACGGGGGTTGACCCTCCGTATGCGCCTTCTGCATCATCACGGGATAATAAAACCAAACACGTCTTTTCAACTTGCCCGATAATAATTTACAAAATTTTATATTGTTATTATTAATATTCTCATGTTGGATATCTATTTCTAAGTATAAATTTTAAATTATTATTTTTTAACTAGTTTTATCACAACAGTAGGAGTATTACTTTAATTTGACCGCAGACTTTGCTATTAAAAAAATTAATTACATTATTTAATATTTCGTTCATAGTCAAATTCAGTGGCCAATAGCATTCATTAAAAATTAATTGTTTACAAAACTAGGATTATGTTTTGTATTATTTTTAGGTTCAGTTGATACTCAGTGGTGGTGTACACTGAATTTGCATCTCACCAAACATTTATATATCCAACACCTATTTTAGGGGCAAAATTTTTATTTTTAATTTATTATCTCAATATAAAATCAGATATATATTATATTTTTTAATATATTTTTTTCTAATATATATATTTTTCAATACATTCCCTCAAAATATATTATCACATAAAATATTTTTCGATAACAAACAAACAAACAGAACCGTATTTTTCTTCATGCTTATGCATTTTAAGTGCAATTAGTAATAATTCTGGAACCGCGTAATATGAGAGGGTTTAGCAAAACGCTCAAATTACTACTCAAATTTAGAAGGGTACCTTTTTTTTTTTTTTTTTTTCTCTTTTGTTGGGGATGGTGGTTGTAGATTCCACCTTTTAGTTAGAGTTGATTTTTTTTGTAAAAATATATAATTTTTTAAGCTACAAAATCATAATTAATTTTCTTGGATTATTCATGTTTGACTACATCATTTGACAAGGAGGAATGATTAGCCCATAAATAAAATGTGAGAATATAAAATTAAGCTGTTTTACCAGCCAAGGGCAACGTTCCCAAAAAAATTCACTAATTCTTGGGAGCCCAATTATAGTTTCATTTGAGACCCTTGTTGATTTCTGCACATGGATAGCTCCAGATTTTACTGGTCACTTTTTAATTTTTTTTCAATTTTTATAACTTTGAAATTAAATTATCATTATTATCATAAAAAGTCAGAAAAAGAACTGTGAGTTTGAAGAATTCCATTATTAATAAGGTTAAAAAAGGCAGCTTCATAAAAGAGACAACCAGCAGTTGTGTCTCCAACTCGGTTGCCTTAAATTGCTTCTCAAGACCTAGGAGGCGGCCCCCGTCGCCATCACTCCTTTACTTGCCCACGTAATTCATTGGTCTTACCTGGCATGCACATGATATATATATATATATATAATACGACTGTATAATTTATTAACTAAATTAAATTAATTTATATACTTGTGTATTTATATGTATATACATGTTCGGAAATATTTATGTTATTTCAAATTAAACAACGGGGATCATATCATACTTGTTTGTAGGTTACATGGATGAAAGACTAAAATGCCCTTAAAACATAGCAAAAACTATTTAACAAGACGAGGATTCCCGTACCTTTTCAACTCGTTAAGACAATAACAAAACGTACACAATAAATTTGGTAGGAAAAAAGCCACGTGTCCGAAACACTATAAATAAAGTTGGGGCACCACATTTTAATTACTCTCATTCAATCCTTCATTTTTATTATCTTATCAGATGAATTAGTTATGATTTTAGTATCGAAGTATTATAGACGAGTGTTGTCTCAGTAAGCTTGACGATCTTTTTATGCATCCAAGTGACCAAGATTTTAGATCAAAATTCTTGCATTACATCGTAGGGATCGAGTTTAACTAAAGTCGATTGAGCAGTGACATTATATTTTTTTAATTTTTAATATAAAAATATCCAATATAAATAAAAAAAGATTATTGTCAGTGTAAGTATAGAAAATTCTTGAATGTAAGTCAGCTTTGTCTAGTATGCACTTATTCTTGTGGGGTTCTGATGAGACTAATTTGAAGCCTATCCAAAACTTGTATGATTTCAACAAATTGAGAGCACTCCCAAATAATTTCCATGTATAAACCTTTGTTTTGAAAATTTTATTTATTTTTCTTGGTCATCATAATGGAAGAAAGAAAAGAGTAATAAATAAATAAATAAATACTATACATTCAATATACTTTACCTCCCTTTATTGTTGATCATTTTCTAGAGCTAGCACAAGCCAAGCTCTTTGAATGAAAGATTTAAAAGGCTTTATTTAAGGTTGCAGATGACATCAATTTACTGGGGTTCAATGCCTCAATCTGTCTGATTTTATGTAGGCCTACTTCCACCTTTTTAATGAGCAAGTTGAGTTCTCCAACAGCCCCCACAAACTTTATATCTCATATGTATATTCAACATGTCCATCTTCTAATTCGACTAATTATTATATTATTTTTTTAAATTAATCAAATTATTTGAATTCGATTTAACTGATTTTATTTTTTCAAATTTATTTCTAATGAAAATAAACCTATTTCATTTGATTTCTCTCAATTGCGATTTAAAAATATTTCAAGAGTTGAAAATTATTATCCAATAAAAAGAGGAGGGAATTACATTTCAACTGATGCTTGTCTTTTCCCTTTTTCACTTTCCCCATTAAATTCCTGGATCCAAACAGAGGGTTATTAATTTCTTTGCTATTTTTGGGGTAAATAGAGTGAGTTAATTTATTACCTATCATGCTTCTCATGCTGTTTTGAAGGTCAAATTAATGTTTTAAAAATTGTACCAAATAGTTTGTTTGGATCGATCTAACTGCAAATTGATGGTTGGTTGATCCATTTGGCTACAAAAATAAAAAATTCAGTTAAATTAGTCACAAAACCTAATCAAATTGGTGAAAAATTTTATTTTTGTTTTTTATTTTTTATTTTTTTTTAAAAAAAAATTAAACTTTGTCAAATATATTTTTTATTTAATTATTTATTTTTTACATTGTACATAATAATTAATTTATTATATTTTTATTTTATATAATATAATAAAAATATTTAAATATAATAAAAAATATAATTAATTTTTACTAAATCGATTTGAAACGAAAATTGAACTTATCTAAAAATAAATCAGATCAATTAAATCACTGATAAAATTAATCAAATTATTAATTCGACTATAAAAACAACCATGCAAATAACTTAATAATAGATTAATCATAATTTTCTTTAGTCACCAATCACCATCGTACGGGTACGAACATTGAACACACCCAACTTATCTCTAGTTATTATTACCATTAACTATCATTATTAACAATTTAAGCAGGGAAAAGGAAATACTTGGCCTAATCCTAGTCATCACATGGTGGGTCCACTTCAACTTTGTGTGGGTCCTCTTGGCCCTCCATGTGCTAAACATCATGATAAAGTCAAGAAAATAAACAATTATATAGGTCATTGATTTAATTTTATTTTTTTTCGTGTGTGTGTGTGTGTATACATACATGTATGTGTCTATATATATATATATAATATACATATAATTTTAGGTAGTGATTTTTTATGTTTAGAGCCGCTTAGGTTTCTCTTTGAGCAAATTATTGTTGGTTTATTGGGGGTTATCAGTCATCATATGCCCTAAAGAAAGAAGCAGTGGAGGGCCAAGTCACGTGGGTTTTCAACCACTTTTTGACAACCCTAAAAACCATTTTAATGGAGGGGTTAGGGCTCTAAAGATTTTTCATGGGTCCATCCCCATTTTAAAGTAATCTTCTCTTGTAGGAAAAAAGAAGCATCATTAGTCTTTCCGAAAGCAAAATTCATGATATTTCCCAGAAACAGCCAAACACAGCACTGTTGCTGAAAGAATGTGAAAGAAATTACCTTGTTTTGGTGTTCTAAAAAGAAGACAATTGTAATTTCTTTGATTGATCACTTTTTTTGAAATATAAATCAAATCTTTGGAACTTTAAGTTAGAAAAAGCTATACTAATATGGTAACAAAGATAAATAAAGACTTAAATTCAAGTTTCCATTGCCATTACCTATCTGACAAAAATTCCAAATTTTTAGCATAACAAGACATCTTTATTGATAGAGAAAGAGTGAAGATTTTGATTTTATGTGCAAGAGATTAAGGAAAATAGGTTGTAATATTGAAACATGGTACTTTTTTATTTAGTCTTGGAAGGAATAAGGAGATGTGGGAACTCTACACTCTACAAGCCACCCTTTTTTTTGGCTAGGAATGCTTTGATAGGTCAAATAGGGGTTCCCTCCTATGACTTGCCTTAGCCAGTTAATCACATTGTAATCTCTGAATTGTCATAATCTTTTGATGAAAATGATATTATTAATACATACCACTCTGAAATTGATATTGTGTGTGTGTGTCGATGCGACATGAGTAATAGTCCTATATTTCAAATCAAAGATCATTTCAGGTATAAGGTAATGTAGGCTATATATTTGGTCGTGTGAGTCATGAGTAATAGTCTTTATATTTCAAATCAAAGTTCATTTCATGTATAAGGTACGAACCAATATGTAGGCTATATTTAAGTGAGGAAAATACTATTTGAAATGATAATACTTGACGTTTTAACTTTTTTTAATTTTCCTTCTACTAGTAAAGTTTAATTGGATTAACGAGGTATCCAACCACCAAAGCCCAAACTCATATCCTTGGGTCAAATTCAGTTTGGGTAGTCCAATATCTGGGCTTCAGAATTGGGCTATAAGATATCCGTTTTCGAATAAACGATCGATTGAGCCAATACACGGTCAACAGCAATTCGTTGTTTTATGTGGAAGAATTATGGATATGTCATGGGGAATATAAATCTGTTATGATATGTATTAATATGACTCGCAATTTTAAATGGTCGCCTACAAGTTTTCTAACTGATTTTTTTTTTTTAATTTTTTTACAACCGCAAATATTTCATACATTTTTCTTTCCAAGAAAAATAGATTTGAACCCAATGGTATTCTTACATTAATCATCCACCTAGATCACAATGCACAAAGCGTAGGGTCCCCAAAATAACGTAGCAACTAACTAGACCAGTCAAATACGAATTAATACCGTTGATCTGTTTTTAAGAAAAAACCTAAGTTATCTGATACTTCAGGCCAGTTACTACTAGAGAACAAGTAAATTACTTCTCATAAAAGCATCATCCTAGTTAGAATTTAAAACTACTGGATTCACTAAAATACAAGAAAACTGTACCGAGTAAACGAGCAAATTAAACCTCCTCCGGTGTAAGTAAAACAACATAATAAAGCTTAGGAAGCCAGTTACGCTATATTTAAGTAAATTGAGTAAGCACAATGTCTATTACATCTGCAAAAAGAACATCTAAAAACCAACATATTCTAAAAAAGAAAAGGCAGGCAATAAAGTTGCCACATTTAGCCCCAGGCACACTAAATTCCCACACGGCATAAGAATGGTTGAAGTGAAAAATCTTACACGGCTTTATTACAAAGAAAACTGTAATCATAAAAACCAAAAATAGTGAAGGGGGTGGGAGATTGATGAAAATGTTCCAAAAGGAAAACAAATATAGAACAGATAATAATCCGGATGAAACCTCAGCTTCTGAAAGTCCTACCATTTTGTTTGTCCAGCTGGTACCCGCCCACTGACTTAGCCGGTTTCTCCATCGGTGAAAGTCACAAATGAGCAACTGCAGGAAGGTCAAATCATCTGATCTGCGAAGGAGAACAGAGCAAGCCAGATGCATCAGATCCAATCACTGCAAGGTCACAAACAGAGCATAGCTGCCCTTGCTGAGGTGGAACGAAATGTGTACTGCAGTAAGGGCAGGTAACATCTTTCTGCCCTCTGTAAATTGGGACATATGTGGCCCCACACACCACAAAAGGATTTCTGAAGTCATAGTTCAGCTGCGTAGCATCTTTCATATTCCTCTCAGCAGCCTGCAGAACCTGGCGGGCAGTTCTGGCTTGGTTCTCATTACTTGGATTGGTCTCCAGAAGTCGCCGGGCAAAGTTGGCTGCAGTGCTCAGATTTTGTGCCTTGAAGCAAACAGTCATGGCATTCAACAACGCAAGTCTCATGTGTGGAAGCTGGAGGTTGCAATGGGTGAAATAGGCTGCAAGTTCCTGCTGACGAGCTGGATTGTCCTTCAATTCCCTCCTCTTAAGTTCCATCTGCAAACCCAGAACATATTCTTTTACTATGACAATCAACTCCTTGACTTCATCGACCTCTCTCCGTGTTTCAACCACAATCAGCGGAATTGTGTGAAGAATAGCCAGGAACTGTCGAAGAGCTTCAGAAAACTTTCCAGCAGTTGTAGCCTTGTAACCAGCCTTGAGCTTCTCGTCCAATTGAGAGAAATTGAACACAAGTGCAGGGGGCCTCGGACATTGGGACTTGCTGACTCACTCCAACCCCTCTCCACTGCAACTGAGATCACTGGCGCTGAGGTGAAGGCACGTAAGTAAGTGTGACTGCCCATGTGAAGATCAATAAATTGTGACTTCAGAGGGGAGAAATTCCTTATCCCCAATTGCCGGCTCAATAAGCGCATTGCTGTGTCAAAGTTGCCAGCAGCTGCATGTTCAGCAGCTAGAGACGATCTCTGGACCCAAATCTGGCTTACAGGCATACCCAAGGTTGGGGCAACAAATACAGAAGAACGTGCATTAGTAGCTGTCTTTGGCGTCTCAGCATCAGGAGGCAGAACCAAATCCTCAAGATCCCATCCTCCCTCCTCATCATTCTCCTCATGCACATCCTCTTCCTCCAGCAACATACTAATGTCTCCATTCTGTATGTTGTCCACCTCACCAATATCCAAAGCCTCACCCCAATCAGCATCTGCCGTCTCTTCATATTCTTCATCTGCGCCTCTGCCTGTATCATCAAGGCCACCCTCAAAGATGCCTTTACTGACCATTAACAAAGGCCAATCTCCAGCACATAACACTGGACTCGGGGGTATCAAAAGAGAAGCTTTCCTCTCCTCTGGAAGAGAAGGAACATTATCCCCCAGTTCTGCAGCAAGACGCTCCGCAATATCATGGAGCCCGTGGACTGAGGCCGTGATATACGCAAGAGGCAAATGACCTGCATTCTCCAGAATCTTAACACGCTCCCGCACATCACCCAGATACAGCGCATCATGAAACTGGCCCATGACATCATTCTTGACTTCAGCAATTTTCATCATTTTGGACAATTTGTCCAGATTACCGGTTATCAGATAATGGAAAGATAGTCTCTCAAAGTTCTTTGTCTTCTGGTATGCATATTCAACAATCCCAGCATTTCCCTGCCGAAGGGCCTCCACACCTAGCCTGTACCAGTAATCTTTCTCATCAATCTTTTTAGCAGATTCAAGTGCTTTCTCAATGTTACCACTTTCAAGGGCTAAATTGAAGCGAGTTCTCTCATCCTTTACAAAATAAAGAGCAACCTGTGGGAAGCCCTTCTGCTGCAGATATGCAATCATGGCCTGTCCACATAATTCTGATTTTTTTATCATGGTCATAACCTGGTCGTATCTCTTCCTCAGCAGGGACAGCTTAAAAACATACTCCGTAGAATCAATAATGATAGGACGGTTTTTTCCATCTCGGTCCAAGCAAAAGATTGAGCTCCCATATATCTTCGTAATGTACACAGGTACATCCAGCGTCTTGATAATTCCACTGTCCCCGTTAGGAAGGCAGTACTTGATGTGCGTCAAAGTAGTATAGATAAAGACGCCGTTATCATCCCATGCTCCGCTCTTGACACGAATAGTCTCATGAAGTGTGCAGCGGTGCACAAGCTTTTTATCAGCAATAACAATTGAATGCTTGCTCAGCAAAGCAACACTCTCCATATCCGGCGACCAAACCACATATCTAACAAAAGATGTTTGAAGATCCCCAAGAACAATCCTTTGTTGGAGATCAAAGATGACAACCCTGTCCTCAGACCTGCACAGCAGATTTCCAGTGCCCGCATAGAATATAGCATCAGTAGCAATGGGCAGAGCACTCTTTTTCACTATTTCATTTTTCAGGTTTTTGACCAGGACTTGGTTGGTGCTCTTCTCAAGAACAGCAAACCTATTTCGAGCAACAAAAACTGCAGACCCCCCGATACCTCTTTTTGCCTCTTGAACTGTGTCGCCTCTGCCATAGCTATCTTTGGGAATAACATAGAGTTCATATGATCCCCCATCTATGTCTGAGCAAACCAAAACAGCATTCTCAGTAGGACTGTAAGAAAGAGTTCGAGGCCCTTGATTCAAACTATTAGAACCAGGACGACGGATAGGTATCAGCTGAGTATCTTTCTGAGTCGAATACTCAAAAGCACGTAGAAATCTGTCCTTGACATAGAAGAGTGAATCACCACCACTAACAGAAAAGGCAGGGCGCTCTCTTTCCAACTTAAAAACAATCATGCCACTGTCATGACCAGCAGCCAGAAGATTCATCTCAGGATGGGCTGAAAGGATCCAGAACCTGTCATGCTCCCTACGAAAAGTCTGCAGGCCAGTTCTTTTAGTAGCATCCCAAACTCGGATACTCTTGTCTTCTGAATTTGACACAATGATGTCCTGCCTTGCATGGAACAGAACACATGACACATTGTTCATGTGGCCTCTCAACGTGTCCACCTCCCAAGCCTTTGTATCTGACACGAAATAAATCCAATATCAGCTGTTCAATTTGACAACCTATAAGTGTTGTGCAACTAGAAAAGCAATACACACATTACTAGACCAAGTTTCAGGTAGTATAATTGTGTATTTGATACAAGGAAGTTCCTATAGCGAATCAAGTGAAGCTGATCTGGAATCAGCACTTGTCTAAATTAGAAACGTTCAGACAGTTAAATGTGTTGGGCAGTAACCAGACATCTCTTCAATTTGGCACAAGATCAAATGATCGCAAACTTTAGCATAAACAGTCACCTAAAACCACAAAAAAAAAAAACCCATCTTGCTCCTTCTGTGTCTCTCATCAAATTGGTGGCATATCAATCAACCACCCCTCCTTTCACCCAGTTTAGCTAAACAAATCTAGCTCTTTTCAAAAAACTTAACAGGCCACACAACTTCTAAGATTTAATAGAAAATGACAAGAAGGAAGTTCCAGAATACAAGAAACCACAGCATCATTTTGTAGCAAAACTAGAGAGGAATGTATTATAAAAAACTATTTAAGAGACTATTGAGACTCATTGTGTCCCAACCTTTCTTCAACAGTTAAAACGTTTTCCCATCATCAAAGTTAAATATAGTTTTTAACACTAAATGCACATTTATCATATGATCTTTCTAGATGCCAGCATTTACCTTTTAAAATAATAATATTGCTCAAACAAGAGGCTAAAGAAATCAAAGATCACGCTAGCATACCATTCATGCGCCAAATTTTGACTTGGCGGTCATCTGCTCCAGAAACAATCAGAGGGAGAGTAGGATGGAAAGAAGCCCAGTTAACCCCTCTATCATGGCCTTCCAAGACATACTTCACAACAGCATCAACCCCACCAAAGAAGTCTGTATTCATTTGAGACAATCGCAGAATGTCATCAGCAGGAGATACTGTTTTCTTCCTCAAGGCACCAATATCCCAAACACGCACAGTCTGATCCAAAGAGGCTGAAACAACAAGGTCTTCTTTGGGGTGAAACGAGGCACACATCACATAATGGTTGTGCCCAGTCAACACAGAAATGCAAGTCCGAGATTGCCAGTTCCATATTCTAATTGTCTGATCATCACTTGCACTCACGATCCAGGGATACTCATGATGAAACTGAACCGTCCGGATGTAATCCAGATGACCAAGAAGAGTAAATAGACATCTGTGCAATTTGTAATTCCACACCTTGATTTTGTAATCATCACCTGCAAAAATCAGTGTTCACATAAGGAATATTGCCTACCTAAGTAATAAAGAAATAAATCTTCCGCTAGAGAATATGTATATATATATATATATATATAAACACATGCATATATACAGATAAAACGCAACAAGTGATTCATCAATCGGTACAGTCTTCACAGAAGAGTAAGTTCAACTAAAGGTCCCAAAAGAAAGGGGGTCGAAATTCTCCAGCTCCAGCATGACTGAAATGTCCTTTGCCTAAGGTTGAATCAACATCCACAAATACAATATTGCCCAGCCATCAAACAAAAGGAAGTATATCTCCACTACAAGTCAGATTTTGCAAAACACATCACCTTTATATTCACTACATCTACAACTAGAGTCCCGTCAGGATAATGAGTTAAAAGAACCCCAATTCGCAACACTTCACAATGCAACATGGAACATGTGTGCATTCAAAACCACACACGCCTTAAGAAATTTAAAGCCCAAATCACCACTAATTCACCCATAGGATCCCTAAATTCCAGGATCAAGATTCAATTACATATTTCAGTTTGATAGCAGCAGATTTATAATAAAGAAAGGGTTAAAAAAGCATGTCACTGCTCAATAAAATTTACATTTTGATAGCAACACATTTACAATAATAAAGAAAAGGTTAAAAGCATGTCAGTGCCTAATAAAATCCAGTGATAAATGTCATAAAAGGTCCCATACTATTAATTACAATCCAACAAATTGTTATCACTAAACCCACTAAACATCGACATAAACACATATCAATCAGCAAATCCAAATTGCAAAAGCCACTGATCCCGCAGACTAATCGATCACACCATCAATAATTAACACAAACCAGCAGATCCAGAGTCTAAAACGCTATAAATACGCCAAAGAACGCATAATTGCCGGAAACCAAGCAGAGATCACAATGCAAAAAGTGAAGTCCCAAAAAACGAAAAAAAACAGCATCTGCAAAAATAAATCAGACCTCCAGATACGAAAAGCGGCTGCGATTTATGGAAATGTACGCCGCGAACGGGTCCATCATGCTCGTCAAACCGATCAATGAGAGTGCCCATGCGATAATCCCAGAGCTGGATCACGCCACTGTGAAGACTCGCCAGGATCCATGGCCTCTTGCTATGGAAACTCAAACCTTTCACTCTATTACTCTTCGTCTCAAACTTCGTCAACATTTCCTACAATTCTTCTCCCCCGAAATCACACACACTGCAAAAAAGAAGGGGAAAAAAAAGTGAGATCTGCATTCAATCGGAAAATTCGAAACCCTAATTGATATTTTCGATCTTAACCTGATTTAGATCTGTGAAGAATTGGGGATTTTTTTTATGCCGGGGAGTGGTATAAGAAGGTGGTATATGTTAAGAGAGTGAGGGTTGGGGTGGGGGGTGTAATGAAGAATACAAACTGCGTTTGTGTCTTCGTTGTTGCTGGTGGATCTACTCTACTCCTCGGGGGAAAGTGTTTGGATCCGAGAGTTGAAAATTTAATCCATTTTTATAGGTGGGGGGGGGGGGGGGGGGGGGTTCTTTTTGTAGTTATATTTATTTTACTTAATTACAGTTTTCACATCTAATGACTCATTTTCTGTATTTTGATTGGATGGGTGACATTTCTTTGACATTATTGTTATGCTTGTGTATTAAGCTAGCTTTTCTGTATGAGCTAATTTTTGTGTCTATGATCTCCAATTAAGTTGAGTTTTGATAAGAATTTAATACCACTCGAAAATTGCATGTGATAAAATTATTAAATTGTTAAATTATATTTACGTTGTATTCAGTGTATTCTGTATTGGGTGTTTGAATAATTATTAAATATCTTATTTTATAAAAAAATAAAATAATTAAATGAAAAATATTGTATTCGATAAATTTATATCAGTTATAGCATCTATAATACATAAATTGTTATTTATCCTTATAAATTTATAAATTTACACAAATGCAATAAGGTAAGGAGTGTGTTAATAAGAATATGAAAGAAATACTATTTTTTAAAAAATAAAATAAAAGGCAAGAAAAGAAAGAGAAAAGGGGAAATGTATGAAATCGTCAAATTAGCAAAGCTAACTTAAAAGTTCAGGATGAAGTCAGGGGTGGTAGGGCAGTCTCTCCCCTCAATTCTATATAAATATAAATTTTATGTATAAATTTATTAAAATTTAAAAAAATTTCCCCCTTAAAAGTGTTAAAATTATCTTTCATATAGATGAAAATATCATTTTTTTTTGTTATTCTTAATAAAAAATTCGATGTGTGTAATATAAATTGACTCCATTCGTATTAAAGTTCCTACTTGCTATTAATTGTGTGTTTACTTTTATGTATAATTTTTTATTAAATTTTAAAATTTTTTAGAGTGCTGTAGATTAGTAGACCACGCAACACAATTTGTCAACTAAGCTTGTCTTGGCATTTCTAACAATTAAGGAATTGATGGCAAAAGTTATAGTTAATGGCAATAAGTGTCCATATATAATTGGCGCTTGAATTTTCTGTGTCAAATAAGTATTTTCAAATTTTAACTAGAATTTGCAAATTTAGAACTGCAAAAAGGAGCTCTTCGAGTTACAAGTTGTAATTAGTTATTGAATTAACCCTTATTGCAATAATCCTCCCAAAGCTACATTTTCACTCTCAAAAGTCAAATAAATCTTCATTTTTTTTATTTTTTTTTATTGAAAAGTGACCACGTTTCATTTGTTCATAATAATTTGTGTAAAGGGTCAGACCGTGAAACCAGGCCCAAGACAAGCCGAAGTTCAGTTTGGTTTGCACCCACAGAAGGCCTATTCCCAACTATCCGTTTTAGAAATATCGTGGGTGTAATGTAAGTTATCGTGATATCGTGATCATGAAACACGATGAATTCATTTGGCAGTCTATGTCGTTCTTGAGATTTTACTTGAACTTTTTTTCGAGGTAAACTACCTGCCATGCCCTCATATGTTTCGTTTTTGATCCACACACAAAAAAAAAAAAAAAAAAAAAAATGGTTTGGTTTTTAATTTTGGATCTCCAAATCTCCAATTAAGTCAATTTGAAAAATTATTTTCCTACCTTGATTACATAAATAAAAACCCAATTTCAATAACATTATTTTCACGGGGAATAAAAGTTGGTTAATGTAAATGATATAGTATAAGATTATTTATTTTACCAAGGGTGCCTCCTCTTGGTTTAAAACCAAAATATTTTAAAAAATTAATAAATAGGATTTCTTTACTTGGTTAGAAAATTCAGAAGCCCATACCTTGTAGGCATCTACAAGATGCATGGCCCATGAGCCAATGTTTAAGGTTAAGAGGGTGTATGACCGAGGTTATAAGTTTTTTAAAATATTTTATAAGTTGTTTAAGAGTTTATAAACTTTTAAAAAGTATTTGATAATTTAAAAAAAAATATTTAAAAGCTTATAAACTCTTAAAAAAAAATATTTCCACTCTAACTTATATTCAAATTAAAATCTTATTTTAACAATTTTTTTTAATTTTGACAGTTTTAATTATAAAATTATTATTACTAATATTTTAAAAATTATATGATTTTATTTTATCCAAATACCTTATCAATTTATTTTTAAAATAAAATTTAAAATTTTATAAATTTAAAAAATATATTATAAAATATTTTAAATAAACTTAGCCAAACACCCTCTGAGCCTGATATTTATTTAAACCTTGGATTGTAAACGGGTATCCCTATGGCGAGGGGCCATGCGACATGGGAGTGCCGTGAACGACCCAGGATAAACATGCAGTCCAATTTTAAATGTCAATGGGTTGTTAAATGGACCGGCCCAACATTATTATGTGCCCACTCTTGGCCCAACAAAAGATATAAAATTTTAAGTGGAAAAAAAAAAAAAAAAAAAAAAAAACTAAATGCTATTATTCTTCGTGGATGTATGAGATTGGGCTCTTAAAGGTGGAGGCTGCAAAATTTTTTAATCAAATTTGGATTGAAGTGTATTAACAAACTTGTGGGTGACTTCAATTTCATGCCATACATAACAACAAATGTGAAGATTGTCCATATTCATAATGTAACTATGTATTTAACAAAAATTACTGATTTTAGAGAAAATAAAATAAAACTATAACTCTTCAACATCTATCTCTACTATATATAGACGCTAATAATTAATACATAAATCGACGTATGATTCATTTTAGTCACGTGCATGAAGATAAGAGGAAGAGGAGTTGGAGAGAGGACGTGAAAAATATGGTGATTAATAGCCCAAATTTAGTTATTATTACAAATAATTTACACATATGCATTGGCAATTATATTTTACCACGACACGGGAGAATGGAGGCACATTTTACATTCGGACTTAGGCTTTTTTTGACTTTGAATATAACCATAAATTTTCTTACCACTATTTTACGTTCGATTTATAATTTTAGGTGCAAGGTGCGTATTGTTGGGTTTATATCGTAAGAAGATTTGGATTTATATTTGGAGTTTCAATTGAAGTGAGGTAAGTATAAAATTAATCAACTTAAGATAAAATTCGTATTAAAATGTTATAGGAATTATATCTCCCAAAATATAATACTTTTTACAAAATAGTATAGTACTATATTAATCTTGTCTGACGAACAAAAAAATTGACTATATTCTTTTTCGAAGAATAGTAAGAAGTTCGAAAATAATCAAAAATTATTTTGAATGACTATAAGAGAGAGAATGATAATAAACAATCGATTTGAATTATTTTGGTATGGAGAAAATAAAATGAGGGGGAATCTATTTATATATTTCTAAGTATCTAATTGTAATTGATCATTTTTCTTGATTAAAATTAATTTAGACTATTCGCTCAAATCTCTTAAGATATGATTACGATCTAATGGTTCATATTACATCTTTTCACAAGGGTTTGCAATTCTTATTATGCACCTCTTGCATATAAATAATTGTGCTTATTCATCGTATCTTATCAATATTACTGAATAATCACAACTTTTCATATGAACTCTTGCGACCAGTTATATTCATTAGATATATTTTCACGATTATTTTTTTTTCATTAAATTGAAGACATATTTTTTAACTTGGAAGCTTTTCAATAAATTTGAGATTTTTTCAATTTAACCCATTTATTCCAACACTTACAAATAAATTACTTTGACTCATTTGATTTGTTTGTTTTTTTTTTTTAAAAAAGAATATTAATCGATTCTGTCAAAAAATAAAATAAAATTTAAGTGACTCGTAATGTTTTACCAGTTGTTTTGTGAGATTTCTTTAGCTCCAATGGCCCATTCTCTGTCTTGTATTTAGAGCTTTTGCCCACGTTTCATATGTGGAAGGTTTTATCTATTCAAAAGATATATCCTAGAAAGTCCACAAAACAGAAGTTTGACTGACATCCAACTGGATTATGAAGGCCATGTAATTATATATCCATACCTAATCTTCCATTGCACGAGGGGTGTTAACCAGCGAAATTCACTTGCAAATTTAGCCTTTTCTAATTCAAATCTTTCCACTACCAAACAAATGATGTACTAATTTATACCATAAACCTTTGTCTCATCTTCACTTCCCTCACTATATAGTCTCAAAACTAGGCTTTTCTTTGTGCGTTGCTTCAATCAACAAAAACAACTACAGCAATGGAAATCCAAACTTCTCCATCTCAAAACCAACCACCTGCAATCCATGAAACCTCCATAGCCAAACGTTGCAAAGATTTAGCCCCATTTGTCTTAACCAGAATTCATGCGGGTTACTTTAGAATCACGCTCTCTTTGGGATGGCAAGCTCTATTATGGAAAATCGTCCTTCAACCCCATCAGGATTCAAGAATTGCATTTCGAGTCCCCAAGATTTTCTATTCCACCATTTTAACCATTGCATGGTCGTTTTCCCTGTTGATACTCATTCTCCTCTCTCTTCTCTACTCCCTGAAATGCGTCTTTCGATTCAACATGATAAAAGCAGAGTTCACGGACCAGGTCGGAGTGAATTACCTCTTTGCCCCCTGGATTTCCTGGCTCCTGATTCTTGAATCCGCCCCGTTTGTCACCCCTAAGCACGTTTCCTTCGTTATCCTGTGGTGGGTTTTCGCCATCCCAGTTATAATCCTGGATGTGAAAATATACGGCCAATGGTTTACCAAGGGTAAAAGGTATTTAACCGCCGTGGCTAACCCGACGAGCCAGCTGTCCGTCATCGGGAACCTGGTCGGGGCTCGAGCCGCCGCTAAGATGGGGTGGCTAGAAGTTTCGGTCTTCTTGTTTTCTCTGGGGATGGTGCATTATCTTGTGCTTTTCGTTACGCTATATCAGCGGCTCTCCGGCGGAGAACGACTTCCGACGATCCTGCGGCCGGTTTTTTTCCTTTTCTTTGCGGCTCCGAGCGTGGCGAGCTTGGCCTGGTACTCCATTTCCGGAAGATTCGATACGGCTTCCAAGATGCTCTTTTTCCTCTCACTTTTTCTGTTTGCGTCACTGGTAAGGGATATTTTTATTAGAAAATTAATTGGGGTTTGGAAATTAATTTTTGACTATTTTATTATATTGTTGCCGTAATGAATCTGCTTACCGATTAATTAATGCTAAAAACTGTCGCATGTTTAGTGCATTTGATATGAGACATTGCATATACAAGATATTTAATTACTTTTATGATGAAAATTTAAATTTATTTTGTACATATTGAAGGAGGGATAGCAGCACCAATGATAGAATATTACAATATTTTGTCTTTTTTGTTTTTTTTTTCTACATTAGTATATTAGTAATTTTATTGCTAGGTATGATTAAGACATGGGCCGAGAAGCCTCAAAATGAGAGATGGAGTCAAAAATTTGAATATCTGAGATTTTATTTTTTTAAATAATGGGCAAAAAGATATGATAATTTTTTTATTGGATAATTTTTTTAAATTTTAATATACTTGTACATAAACTTTTATTTATATAGACTTGAATTGACTAGCTGCCCTAAGTATGTTTATATAGAGTTGAGCGATGGGGGCTACCACTGCTAGTCCTCCCCCACCGGTGGCTGCTCAAAAGATTTGGTCATATGCTAAGAATTAATTAGTTTATTAGTTAGGATTCTTTATTCTACTTAAGTATTTTATTTTATATTTTACGTTACAATTATATAAATAATATGTTTCAAGTAACCAATAAATTGTCAAAAGGATGAAATGTACATTTGCGATGTATGTATAATTTTGAATATCAGATAAAACACTAAATTAGTATAAAATTTAATCGAGTAATTCAATTTATATGCAAAAGTAGGCTTAAGCAATAGATAATTGCTATTTTTTTTAAAAATTTTTTTTGCATTTTTCGTAACTTTTCATCTCAGTTTTACTCATCTACTAGCTGGAAATTCATGTTACTAATACCAACCATAATTCTTAACTTGCTGATGATATTAAAAAAAAAAAAAAAAGATATGCAGGCCAACCCTGTTCAAGAAAGCAATGAGAAGATTCAACATCGCATGGTGGGCTTATTCTTACCCCACAACAATGCTGGCTTTGGCTTCAATAAGATACGAGCAGGAGGTCAAAGGTGGAGTCCCTCATGCATTAACGTTGTTGCTATCAGCCTTATCAGTTTTGGTCCTATTTGGTCTGCTGCTTTTCACTGCATTCAATCCTAAATTGCTTTTGCCAGATGATGATCCCTTTCTTGTCATGAGTCTGCCTAGCCATTCTTCAAAAAACACTGCTTCAACCACCACAGACACGTTGACTATGTGATCAGGGTCCGAAAAGCGAAAAAGGAAAAAAAAAAAATTGAAGTTTTGTCTCTAATTAAAATTCAATTTCTTTCTTTTTTTTTTTTGTACATGGATTTATGTAAAGACTGAAAAGAGATTTATATATTTCTACCGATGGTGGTTGATTGTTGTAATATATGGATATGGATTTTAGGGAATGTGTAGGTTGCCCGTTATTAATCAACGTATTCTCTGTTTTTTTAGGAGAATAATCCAATTTATATATTATTGAGCAACATATATAAATATTAAATAAGTAAAATGAAAAATTTATGACGTTGCATAATGCAAACATCAAATGTAAAAATACTACTATAAAAATATATATTAATATTTGATATTAGTTAATGTGTGTATTGAGTATGTTGTCACTAAAAAATCGAGAAATGACCCAATAGGATAAGATCCGAGTGTTCATACGTCGATCCCAATATGATCCGAATATCGAGTCAAACTCAACACAGAACAAGAGAAGCTATAAATAACCTTTGTACAGGGAGAAACTATATATAACTTTCAACATAAGTTATAATGTAACTTTCGATATTCTATCCTCAAGACTTCAATTTGATTTAAGTTTTAAGAATTAAATTAAAAATGACCTTATCTAGCTTGGTTTATATTCATTTTGTAGGGCTAACAAACTCGAACTCCATTAACTTTAAGATCTCAAAACACTCAAATTCGAGAGATACCTAAGTGATACCTAATCAATATCCAAACACAAAGTCTCTTAATTTTACATTTCAGGACTACAATTTAGCAAAGCCTTATGGGAAACTGAAACGTTTTGCAGGCCTAACAAATCACAATTCACTATGTCTTAAAAAAAAAAAAAAAAAACAAGCAAATTCACAGTTCACAATAGTTGTGGCCACGAAAATATGTACTTTACTACATCAATAATTTAATTTTTTGTTACACACTTGTAGGTGTCATCAATATGCATAATTGCACGGGCAGAGGTACGGAGAAAAAAAGATATTGTTGAATATTTGTCGGTAATACATGAAAAAAGCAAGAATAACACCATTTAAGAAGTCAAGAATTATGGCTACAACTCGTGGGAAAGCTGATGTTCTACAATGGTTGTACAGTTACTTGGAAGAATTGAACTCTTTTCCATGAACCAGATACATCAAACCACAGTTTGCTCACAGCTGTTAAAGAAGTAGAAAATAGAGGGAGTGTTTGCAAACATTTTAGAAAAAGCGGCTTTTAGTTTTTAGCTTTAAAATAGTAATTTTAAAAACGCAAATACACGCGGCTTCTACTTTGACTTGACTAAAAACAAGTTAAAATAAATCAAAAGGCTATATGCACCTTTAGGGATTTTCGTAAATATTTTTAAAAAATTGAACATTTCTACCCTTGTTATTGTTTAAAAAAAATAATTTTATTTAGGTTGAATGAATCGAAATTAAAAATTTAGTATGTAACAAAATTGAATATAAAAAAAAAGTAGATATTTGATTCAATTTTAATTTTTGGTTTCAGCCGAATACCTTATTATTATATTTATATATTTTAAGATACATATTTTACATGTATTATTATTTTCATATTATTATTATTTATTATTTACTTACCAAAATTTAAAAAATTAATAAATAAAATAACACTTATGATTGAAATATTTAAATTCTTAACAATTTTTTTTAAATTTGATTTATTGAATTATCAAATCAAATACCAAAAATAAGTTCGATAATAATTGAAGTGAACTAATTATTTCGGGTCGGTATTTGATATATCATTTTGGCGTACCAAAATTTTGATTAACTAAATCTTTGATTCGATTTGATTTAATTTTACCAAATAAACACTCATGATTTTTCCCCTCAATTAAATCGCAATAACTTGGCCCCTATAATACTTCATCAACCCATAATTTGTATATGCATGTATATTTGTACATATATGTACTCATTAACATACACGTATATTTAAGAATATAGTAAAATATTTTATACATTACATATATATATGTATAAATAATGTGTTTATATGTACATAATTTATACACACACATAATTATATATATTATGCTTATTATAATTATAATTATTTTATACATATATAATACATAAAATAATGTATTTATATTGTGCAACAATAGATATAGCATTATCTGTATATATATGCAAAACTATCTCACACACAAACATACATATACATATATATTTGCACTATTTGTATATACATGCACGATATATATATCAATAGGTATACTCGAGTACATAAACAAATATATAACAACTATATATTAATTTATTTAATATTGTATACTTAAATATATATGTATACATATTTTTTTTTAATTTAAATCCTGAAACATGAGAAAAGAGTGGAGTGACAAAATTTGAACACCTAATTTTTTTTTATAAGAGGTGAAGTTAACTACTGTCACTCATAGTTAGTGTTGTTAAATATATATATATATATACATATATTTGTTGATTTACAAAAATACATTGACAAATATTATTACCCAATAAAATGCGTATATATATATATATATGTAAGCATATGTGGAGATATTTATTTATAATTAAATACTACTGTGAATCTTCTATTTAAGTATTGCTAATTAATGATTTATTTAACTAGCTTATTATTAATTTGATTACTTACTTACATACATGAATTATTACATATAAATATTATATTTATTATTTTTATGTAATTACATATAAATAATATAAAGTAATTTAATTAATCAAACTCTACAAATAAATTATATTTTTAAATTTAAGTGCAATTTAGAATTCTACACATAAAAAATAAGTTGTATTTACTATTATAATTTATTCATCAAATACTCTTTTTCAACTTATTCTTACTTTTCAGCAATATCTCTAGGTTTTTGCTTCTCGATAATTATTTTATTTTTTTTAAAAGTAAACACTTCTCTAAGAGCAAAAATCTTTGCAAACACTATTCTAGAAAAAAAAAATTAATTCACTGGGGATTTGGGTCGTGGGTCAAGAATGGTTTGGGGTGGTCAGTAACAAGAGATTTTATATACCCTGGTCCGGTAGTGTTGACCAAATTAGATTCTCTAGAGTCCTAGACACAATAATAAATAACTTGGTCTGTATTTTTAATCTAATTAATTATTGTCAATTAATATAACAAAATACTAGGATTTCAAAAATTTAAATAATATTACAACTACTAAAATATATAAAAATAGTAAGTTAGTTCAAATTAAGATTGAATGGTTTAACTTTGAATGGTAATAAATAAATGGAGCAAAAATTCTGAAATAGAGGAATTATGATGCATTGTAAGGAGTTTAGTGTTGAAGAATACTAGATACAAACAGGGATGTAAACGAATTTAGTCAAGGTGGATATATAGTAGTTCAATTTATTTAAATTTTTATCGATTTTAAAAATTATATTTGATTTTGATTTGATTGTTAATCGAATTGAGTGTGAATGAATTTTAATCGAATAAAAAACGAATCTAGTTCAAATAGTTTAATCTTTTTATATATTTTTTTTTAAGTTTTTACTAATAATGTTAAGTTCGAATTTTATCAGAAAAAAAAAATATTTAAATTTAATTTATTAAGTTAACGAATTAAATTTAAATATTTTAACAATTAATTTTAAATTAAATAAAAAAAATATTAATTTGTTTTTATATGCTAGAGAGAAAATACAAATGTAGCAATGTCAGTCCATATGTTAAATCCTTTGAGATGACTGGCGAAGCAACACTTATCGTCAAAATATTCAGGATTTAAATTAATAAAATCAACCTTACATATCAAGAACCAATAATAAAATGTTTTCTATTAATTAAACTGGAATTAGGTACCCGTATTTTGACTTTAAACTCGATTACGGAAGGGGTCACATTCAGAAACTTTCAGACACTCTTGTATAGTTAAAGACAGCTCAGAAGAAAAAAAACTAGAATAAGAAAGTCGCTTTCCTAGTTAGCGTTACATGCGTCATTGTCATATGTTGTCATCTGCCAGTTGCACGATTTGTGGAATGGCTTCTTTGATTTGAGAAAATAATTATAAAATTTATGTAGAACAAATTTGTACGGTAGCCAGAGTATTTAATAAAGATTTAAGAGATACAATTGGATTTTTTTCATTTTGGAGTTACATAAATCGCAATATTTTAAGTTAGGCGAATGCCCCACTGAAAGGGAGTGGCGGGACTTGAACAAGTTTCCAAAGCCATATCTTCCTAAGAGGATCAAAGCCCCAAAAATTTAGAGTGCGTTTGGTTTCATTTTCATCTTAATTTTCAGGTCTAAAAATATTTTTATTAGATTTTTTTTGTGTAAAAAAAAAATATATATTTGGATTAATTATATTTCTATGTGACTGTATAAGTTTGTGCAATTAATTTAAAATTTTTAAACCAACTCATCAAATTTACGTTTTTAAACCAAACAGTCACATAAAAATATAAATGATACCATTGATAGTCATAAAAAAACAACAACAATATGAATCAATATTCATATATAAAGTGGATTGAGTATATTTATACAGTGAATTATTAATTCATCGGATTATTAATTTATATATTTTAGATCAAACTCGTTTACTAGCCTCATTTGAATTGAATCATGAATCAACCACGGATATATATTTATCGTTGGTGCTAAATAACTATTACAATTATCTCACATATTTACACACATCAAGTTCTTGACATCAAGTTCTTGGAGTCTATGATGATGCTTCTAGGAAGAACGTAGAGAGAAAAAAATAGATAAGAGAATATTGAGAAAGTTTTGGGAGAATACGATTATTCACTCACTCTTCTATTGGATGATAATTTGATGTATAAGAGATATATATATTCTTACACAAGGAAAAATATCAATTCAATTAGAAAATTCAATCTCACCCAGAGATAATATCAAACTCAAATAAGAATGTCAATTGGGTCAAAAATTCTAAACACAATCTAATTTTCAACAGTACAGAACTCATAATTATATTTAATTAGCCTTCGATATTATGTTGAATGCCTAATGATACATTTAGGAGTATTTGTAAAAAAATTTATTTTTAAAGAAGTGATTAAATGTAGAGATTATTGATAAGTAGGAGAGAAACAAAAGTGATTAGTGTTTGGAAGAAAAGGTGATAAGTAAAAAAAAAAAAAAAAATTGAAGTTAGAGTGTTTTGTGACTTTTTAATAAATGAAAAAAGAAATGTCAAAAACACTTTTTGGATTGGAAAAATTTTGACGGTAAAAATGTCAAAATAAACTTCAATATATTTACAAAATTACCAGAAGCAATTTTAGAAAACTAGAAGCTACCCATTTCCTATTTTCAAATTCTAATTAAATTAAGTAGAATTAAAATCAAACGTTAGCATTAGAAAACATTAAAAATTATATTTTTTATAATCAGAAAACTGAAAATCACTTCCAGAAGCTTTTGGAAACACTCCATTAATAATTCTCTTTAAAAAATAAATTAGTACCATGAAGCAGAGCATCAACAAAAAAGTTAATTAATGCCTCTAAATAATTAAACGTTACACTCACGTGGCATCAAAGCATATTTCACTAATGGAAATTGGTTATCTGTGTGCAATCTAAAGGGAGTGGAAATAGCCAATGGATGCCATGTTTGCGTCTTTTTATAGGTTTTAATATACCATAAAATTTTCTAATTTGCTTTCATACCCACTTCTTGGGTCCATGTGAATTTTTTTTTTTAGGGTTTTTTCTATTTTCTTTTGCCTCCTCTTCTTGGGACATTAATAGCTTATTTGGTTTTATTTTCAGAATATTTTTTCCATTTTTTACTATTTAAAAATATTTTTATTTATTTATTTTCATTAGAAATACCACTTATTTTTATTTTTAAAATTTATTTTTAAATTTACTAATATTTTTTTTCCATACACCTACTAATATCATTTTCAAACTTACTCACAAATCACGTATTTTTATATAAAAAAATACCATAAAATAAATTTATTTTCATTTCTAAATCTATATAATTCACATAGAAATATAACTAATTCAAACATATTCTCATTTTTACACTAAAACTAGTAACAATATTTCTAATCCAGAAAATATTAGAAACATGAAAATGAAACCAAACAGGCTCTAATCTATCCAATTTAGGGTGTTGCCCAATCTAATATACTGCATAAATGTTTACTTATCATAAAAAAGAAACTTACTAATGAAATGTATAAATGAACTAGTATCTTTTAAACACCCTAATATACTGCATAAATGTTTACTTATCATAAAAAAGAAACTTACTAATGAAATGTATAAATGAACTAGTATCTTTTATTGTAAATCGTATTATATCTTTTATTTCATTGTACTAATTATTGTCACATTTATGTTTTATATGTATATTTTAAAGATAGAATTTTACAAGTGACTAACAATCGATGCAATGCAATAGAGTTTTTAATAGAAAATTCTATTATGTAATATTTGTAATTTTCAGTAATTAATTCATATCTCATTTAATTGTTAACTTTCAATATTTTGCAAGATTAAACCGATCCAGTCAACCATTAGGTCTCCATGTCTAAATTCAAAAACTAAACATGGTAGATTATTTTAGCCGATAAAAGAATATTAGGACATGATTAATTTTGTCAGGGTCCAATGTGACCAAAGATCCGACTCAATAACAACTTTAATTAAGGCTCGAATTAAATTAAGTTGGAGGAGGAAGGCAGTTCCCTAATTAAGGCGCGAGTTGAATTAAGTTAGAGGATATTACAAGAAGGAATTTTGGGGATAATATTGCCCATCTAAAAGTTGAAGTTGGACTCCTTAGACGATGTTATTCTGACATTTTATTCACCCAAATGGTTTTAATTGATCTCCTAGCTTATAAGTAAGAAAATCTTAGATTTAGAAGGGGCTTGAAGAAGTGCCGTTTGATTTTATTTTTAAACTCATTTTTATATTTATAGTATTTTCAGGATTGAAAATATTTCTATTAGGTTTTTATATATTTGAATTAGTTATGTTTTCATGTAAACTATTTATGTTTGAAAATAAAAATATATTTATTTTATAATTTTTTTTTTGTATAAAAAGACGTACATGTAAATAGAAATGAAAATGAGTTTGATAAGTGTATGAAAATACATAAAATATTGGTAGATTTAAGAATGAATCTTAAAAATAATAATAAATTGTATTTTTAATGAAAATGAATAAAATAAATATATTTTTTAAATTTTAAATAGTAACAATTGGAAAGATTTTGTTTGGAAATGAAACCAACCCCGCCTCTAAGTTTTTAAGCTGTTGAATAATATGTTTGAAAGCTAATAAAAATAGTCTAAATGTATTGGGTAAAATTTTTAGGAACTTTTAACCTGCAAAAAAGGATAGAACCTTATAAATTGTTTTTACAAAAAGTAAGGAGATTATAGCTTATTGTTTAAGATCTTAACTAATCTTTTAGTTTTGATTATTTAAATTAAAAAAATCATTATAAGTAAAAAGAATATAAATAATAAGATATTAACCAACAATATGAAAGTTATCACTAACTACATATATTAAAAAAATAAAATAAACAAATGAAAAAAAAGGAAAAGGAAAAACGAAAAGAAAAGAAAGTATGTTTGCTAAGAAAAGGAATAGAATGGACGGCATAAAGATTGCGCTATGCATGGCATCAATGCCTAACTGAAGCCCAGTCCCAAAGGCCACGACTCCTGAGGATCTTAGCCTTAGAACTGTGACAGAAACCCAACAGACAAGGCTAAATTTTAAGCAGATTTGCTCAAGTAATCTTTCACTGATATTCTCCACTACTTTCTTCTTTACTGTAAGAGCCAAAACCGAACCAAAAACAAAGTACCCATCAATCACAACTGAAAAAAATAGGAATACAAATACAACATCATCAGCAATTGTATTTCTCTCTGTTTTGATGGTGAAAAAGGTTTATTTTATTCATGGGGTGGGGGGTGGGGGCCCAAACCTCTATGAAATGCTGTGCAGTGGTGGTGACTGGTAACAAGAAATGACTGATTCTTAAATTACTTTATCAACTCCTGCAACCCTTTTACACGCATTTAGTAAGTCTTTCCATTTTTGGAAACATATGGTCCCTCAAACTCTTTATGATCAAACCCCTATTTCACTCTTCCCTATTTATCTCCCTATTCCTTCTTCTATTCATCTGTTTTTATGATCTCCAGAATCTTATCACCATTTTATAAAATCTCCACATATTTAGAGAGGACAAGGGAAGAAATACTCAACTTTGGGGAAGAAAATAGAGGGGAGGAAAAGGATGGCTCGTGGGAAGATCCAGATCAAGAGGATAGAGAACCAAACTAACAGGCAGGTGACCTACTCCAAGAGAAGAAATGGGCTCTTCAAGAAAGCTCATGAACTTACTGTTCTTTGCGATGCCAAGGTTTCCATTATCATGATCTCCAGTACTCAGAAGCTCCATGAATACATCAGCCCCACCACCATGTCTCTCTCTCTCTCTCTCTGTGAAAGACTCATCAGATTTCTTGTTTTGGGGGAATATATATTTGATTAAGTTCTTGATTTCACACTTGGAGTTTTATGTGTGTGTGTGTGTGTGTGTGTTTCTGTTTGTAGGACAAAGCAGGTATTTGATCAGTATCAGAAGGCTGTTGCGGTTGATCTTTGGAGTTCACACTACGAGGTTTTTTATTTTTCCAAATCATGATTTGATTGTGTATGTTTTTTATTATACTTGAGAGAGTTAGAATTTGATTTGAGAAAAAATATGCAGAAAATGCAAGAGCACTTGCAGAAACTAAAGGAGGTTAACAGGAACCTTAGGAGGGAGATCAGGTACATAAATCATATTCTCAGAAAATATTTAATCATATTTTCAAAGTTATTTTCTTTTCTTCACTTTTTTTTTTTTTCTCTGAATTGGGCAGGCAAAGGATGGGAGAGAGCTTGAACGATCTGGGCTACGATCAAATGGTTAATCTTATTGAAGATATGGATAGTTCTTTGAGGCTAATCCGCGAAAGAAAGGTTTTCATTTTTCTATTTCTTTTATTTTTCCTTACTTTATTTTGCCAATTACAAAAATCTAGGGTTTTCAAATATTTATATTAATATTTCTTTTCTCTTAGTGAAATAATTGTGATTTTATTACAATGAAAATAATGATAATTTTCTGGGATTTAGATCTGGTTTTATTTATCGAAACAGAGTGATTATAATTAGAAAATAAAAAAAATTAAGAAATTAATTAGTGGAATCTGGTTCCTGATAAAGGGTAATGGGAGGCAGTATCAGTTACTTGGAAGGGCTTTAGGAAAAGCATCATGTTTTTGCCCCGAGGAAAATAAGAAAGCCTGCAACCTAGGAGTACTATATTAATTATTTCTCTTTTTTAAGTCCTTTAGACAGGGAAAATAAGTATTTTTTATATTCTCCATACATATAAATTGTTAAGCTTAAATTCTACTCAATTTATATACTATCAATGGCTTAGATTTTTTTATTACAACGTTCTAAATATATATTGTAGTATTCTGGCTTTAACTTTTGTAATCGAAGCCTATTAAAGCTCGAAACACCAATTCAAGTTGATAATCCAAAATCAAGATACAGTAAAACCTCTATAAATGAATATGATTGAAATTAGAAAAAAAATATTATGTTAAAGAAGTTATTTACTTTATCGATAAATAAATAATTATTAATTTATCAACAACTGAATAATTTATATTTATAGATTATTATTTTGCTCAAGAAAATAACTGGAAAATCTAAAAAAAGAAAAAGTAAAATTGTTCATTTGTTCCATCAACATAATATTGAAAAAATAAATATGATTTTTGGGCTCTGTAGTTTGACATTTTATATCATTTTATTCGTCAATTCATATACGGTGACTAGGTATCATTGGACATTCTACAGTCATTATTCTATACATCAAATTATTTTGGAATCTAAAAGTTAATCAAATTATTTTTAGCTCTTGCTTACTAAATCATTTTCTAGAATTTGAGCTAATTATGTCTATCTTTTCTCACTTTAACATATTTCATCTGTAAAATCTTTTGTGCTATCTAGTTTAATTACACATTTTTTACTAGAATGTTTCATATTCGACAAGGTTGCATTTTTTTATTTAATTTTTTCATATATGCAAACCATGCAAATTTTAATTCTTTTATCCTACACAGTACAAAGTCATCGGCAACCAGATCGAGACCAGCAAGAAAAAGGTATATTAATATGCTTAGATCTTGTAAACTTTTTTGATCCATTTCTTGCAAATTATTTCCTCACGAAATAATCATTATTTTTTCTTTTTCTTTTTCTTTTTTTATTTGCAGTTGAGGAATGTTGAAGAAATACACAGAAACCTTGTGCTTGAATTTGTAGTAATCTTTTTCCTAATCAATATTCATATTCTGCACCAATATTATTGGCTGTTCACAACATTATATATAATAATTTCTATTTAATTTGGTAGGATGCAAGACAAGAGGATCCACACTATGGATTAGTCGAAAATGAAGGGGATTATAATTCTGTTCTTGGATTCCCAAATGGAGGGCCTCGTGTAATCGCTCTACGCCTTCCGCCTAATCACCACCACCACCACCACCATCCTAGCCTTCACAGCGGCGGAGCTGCCTCGGACCTCACCACATTTGCTTTGCTTGAGTAGAATTTTCTGTCACATAATGTTGTAAATCTTCAATGGTCTTTGTGTGGAATTTGAACAACTTAAGGTACTAATTAACCTATTACTGTGTACTGAAAGACAAGAATATGTGTTGTTTTTGTGTGTTCATATGTATGGCTATTATTATGGATATACATTGTTTGCATCTCTTGTCTTGGATATATATATATATATATATATGTGGAGGATTCTACATTTTCTTTCCAAATTAATCATTTTGTTAGTATCATATTGATGTCAAATAATCATTAGTTTCATCAATTATCATTAATATTTGTTATGGAATTTTTGGGCTGATCATGGTCAACTCCTCTCGTGTATTTGGTTGAGTGCCAGATTATTGTCTGGGATACGAAAAAAATATTTAGAGGAGTGGGAATGTCCTAGTAATAAACTTGCGAACGGTTAAGTCAGAATTAGAACAATGAATATAAAAAAATAGTCTAAAGTAGAAAATAAGAAAATAAAAGGGTATTAGGTATTTATAAATGTTAGAAAAATATAATATTTTCATGTAGTGTGATACATGTATTGGTAAGGCATCTTCTACTCTTTGGCCTATTGGAGTAAGTCTTTTTTACCATTGAGTTGTCTACATTATTATTGAGTGTATCATTATTATTATTATTATTGTTTTCAAAATTGATTAAATTTTGGTTGGTACAAAAATAACAAATTTTTTAATAATTTAACACTAATTTGAAAATACTTTATCAAATTGACACAAATGATAAAAATTCCCCAAACTAGTACAAGACTCCTTCTTAAGAGGCGTCCATTATATATGTGTTTGGAAATCAACCCCTAGAAGAGGTGTGGGAGGTGAAGAAAATGATTTGGGCTGTTGGGCCTCTGAATATACATTAAGTCTGGAATCCGTGCACTGAGAAGCGGGACCAAAGGCTTTTAAAATTTTCATTAACCCAGTAACCCACCCTATTCGGGTTTGGTGTACCCATCTATTAAATGGGTGCCAAACCCGTTCAACTATATCAATTTGGAACTTGTTTGGTTAGTCATTTTTAGAAATACAACTAATTTTTTATTACAGGAATTTGGTGAAAATTTTTTATTATCATTTTATGTCAAATATGACTTCAAAGTTAATGTGCCAGCAATTATTTACTATCTATCTCCCAATGTTAACCGTTAACCAAAAAACTTGATTATTTTTTAAATGTATTAGTGAACAATTTAGAATTTTTTTAAAAAAAATAATCGACTAATAGTATTATATATCACAAAGACTTGAAAGTTTTTATAATATCAAAATCATGAACGATATATTAGCCAATAAATTAAACAATTTAATTCGTATTGCATTTTATGATAGATGGAGTAATATTTTATGTAGTATGCATTTTATGATAGAAAAAAACAAATAATCTTCTTCAAATTAATAGTTGTCTCATGATGAGATTTTGTTTACAGTTAAAAGAAATCCAGCACCAGATTATTAACGTGATATTCAGATAATTTTCATTGTATTTCTGCAATTTCAATTGTTTTCTCGTTTGTTAATTATTTGAAGATTGTCATTTTGTTTAAAATAGATTATAAGTTTACTGTTTTTCTATGGGAGGGGGAAGATATTATTGTCTCCAAACAGGGTATAAAGAATCCGAGAATTGGGTCCATCCGACAGCGATGCAACCAGCTGTGACAGATTTTCTCATTTTGGCAGTGGAATTCCAGACAATGAAATGCCTCCCCATCCACATTCCACAATTTTCAACATTCAATCCAAAGTACACAAAATGAATATAAAAAATAATAAGAAATAAGAAACTTTCATTAATTCAACGCCTGCATAGATTGTGTGATTCTTTTATAATTAGTTGTATGTAGTAAATTTTATTATATAAATAATTATGATTGTTTTGATATCGAAATATAAAAATCCCGTAAATATAATCCTGCTTCAAAACATGCAATAAAGAAAATAACATTGATAGCCTTTTTTGTAATGAGAATTTCTTTATTAAACTTGCCAATATGTTGATTTTTGCACTTTAAAAATATTTTTCGGCACTCAATTTTTTTTTATATCATTATAAGAAAATAGTGCAGGACGAAAAAATAAAGTACTAAAATTGACATCCATTAAAATAAGTAACAAGATGTGACAATTTAAAACATTTATTCTTCAAAATTATGTGTGGTACGCACGTGCTAGTGAATCCCGACATAATATTTCAATATAATTTGATTATATTAAAACGCGTAAAATATATATAATTAGAATGATAAATGTTATAAAAAATTATTTAAGTGATAAAATGTAAAAACATCCGTAGATTAAATGATCATATTTTTTTTTGACAAAATTAAATTAATTGAGTTGTTAGAGTGATTTGATTTTTAAATTAAAATATATTTAATTTAATTATTTTTAAAATACTAATTAAACATTATTTTTGAAATTAGTGTGTAGGCTTTTAAAAAATAAAGTGTAGACTTTAAAAATAGAGCCCCAAAATTGTGGTACAAGCTTAGAAAATATGGTTGTTTTTGGAAAATTACTTTTTGTAAAACATATTCGAGTATGCACAACGAAACACGTTTTTTATTTTGGAAAAAAAGAGAATATTTGGACACAATGAATCCAAAACACAGAATAAAGTGTTTAATGATAAAAGTCAATCATCTTCAAAGTGCAAACAAACGTGTATTTCTTGATGAACAAAAACTATGAAGATTTCACGAAAATATCTTCTTCCCAAATGCAGCCAATCAAATCTCAAAAATTATACATTAACCCCCAAAAAAATCCCAGAAAAAAAGAAGTATATATCAACAAAAGACGGTATTTTATCAGTAAATTGGCGACAGCCCTATGAAATCCACGTTTCCTAAAAAGCTTTTTTCTTATTAATAAGTCGAAAAAAAAAAAAAAAAAAAAAATCTCTGTGACGCCCCCACGCCCAAGTGGCCAAATCTTTTAACAAATATATATATACTTATTAAGGTTTTTTTGTTCGGCCCCTCATGTCTCAATCTCACACACTCTAGAGAGAGAGTTTAAAATACAAGAAAATAAAGAAGAAACAGAAAGCGGCGCAGAAAAAGAGTTGCAGAAGACACACAACAATGGGAGCTATGGCTCCGCCTCCTCATTGGATTCCTGAAGACGACGTTTTGCTTAAAAACGCCGTCGAGGTACAACTCATTGAAGCACCTTACTTTTCATGCTGATTCCCCCCCCCCAACTTTTTTGAGCATTTTTTTTTTTTGTCATTTAATTCACCCCCCAATGGCTGTTGATGTTTTTATTTCTGGGTTCAATTCTTCAAAACCCGTGTTGGGTTTTTTATTGATTTTGAGTTCATTTAAGATGGAAGTATGGAAAAAGGGCTCTTCTTTTCTTGAGTTGATATTGAGTTCTGTCCTTATGATTTTCCTTTTTAGTGAATGGACTTTTCTGGTGTTCATATTTAGGTGTTATACATATCTGAAGTGCTTTACTTAATAATTGTATGATTTAACAGATTTAATTTTTGTTTTTTAATGGGGTTTCGGCGGGGAAGCTTTGATTTTCTGTTGTTGCATGGTATATCAGAAGTTCAAGGTTTTTGTGTTTCATATGTGATTTTGTTGCTCTTGAGGTTTCTGCAAATTTTGGGTGTAAGAATGTCTAAAGAATAAAATTTATGCGTTGAGATTTTTATACAATGTCGCAAAGAAATGAATTGACATCATGATGAAGAGAAACCCGGAGAATTTAGTTGAACATCAGTTGAAAATGCATGTCAAGAAACCTAACATGATGAAAAGAAGTTTTCCATTGCAAAACTGCTTTTCCTATTATGGATTTACTACCTTTCGTGTTAATCGGCACGTGATCGATCATGTGGAATATTGTTCTGTGTGTTTTAATGCAGTGTTATGTGCTTGGAATTTAGTTTTCTGTTATATGCCACGTGTTGAATGCCGTTAGGGTTATTAGTGGTGATCCTGGGGATCCACATTTATTTAGATGTCCGAGATAGAAGGCCTAGTATTGCAATTGACAAAAATTTCAAATGGGCCATAGCTATAGTTGATATGCCCTTTAATAGGATATAGTTTAGGGATTAATACCATCTATGGAGATGGTCGTGACAAATCCCTGCCAAATGGTAAGTTTGAAATGGCATATATAACAAATAATGCCTCTTGTTCTGAATATAGTAAAATAGTTTTGGCCAATTGTGCTAAATTTCACCAATTTTAACCTAACTTTAGAATGAAAGGAAACTTTTACCAAAACTGAAACAAAGTTGAAATTGTAAATTGCTGATTTATTCCAGAACCTTGACTGATTTTGCTTACTGCTTGACTCCAATAAGGAAAAATCATGTGAATAATGCCCTAAATTTTTATAAATAACAACGAATGCTGAAAGCTTTTGCGATGACTGTTGCTCGAAATATTTTTTACAATCGATTTTCTGTGGTGTCGTTATATAGTTTGCTTCAATCTCACCCCAATTTATAATCCTTTTAATGCTTAACATTCTGAGGAATGTAAACATTTTCGAGGAGATTATAGTTTTCTTCGGAAAGTTCTCAAACGAGGCAGATTTGGTCCTCGAGATGTTGAAAAATTAAGGCCCCTAACCCTTGCTTTCAGCTGCATTTTGATTTGATTTTCAGCAGCGAGTGAAGTGCGTGACTGAGCGTGGACCTTTTTTTTTTTAATCATCAGCTTTGTTTTTAATTTTTTAAAGGGATCTTTTGTTACTGTTCACTTTTTTGATCGTGTTTGATTTTGTCCTTGATGACCCAATCATACTTATGGTAATGCATCTGCACAATAACCTTGATGTTTGTTTTGTTTTGTTTTTCGCTATAGGCTGGTGCTTCTTTGGAATCTCTTGCAAAAGGCGCTGTGCAATTTTCTCGGCGATTTACTGTTAAGGAGCTGCAAGATCGCTGGTGTTCTCTTCTCTATGATCCGGTTGTTTCTGTAGAGGCGTCAGCTCACATGATTGAGGTTGAGCGTTCTGCATTTACGAATCAATCGAGACCTAATAAGTTAGAAGGTGTAAAAGAGATAGCATGCAGTTCAGGGAAGAGAAAAGCCGAAAGTATCCGGAAATGTTATTATGCCATGCGTAAAAGAATTTGTAATGAGCCGTTTGACATGATGGGTATTAATCTTCTTTCTGGGCCTGGTAATTCTAATTTTAGAGATGGTAATGAACTCTCATCTGCAGATTGCAGGATTGGGAATCCAGTTTCAAATAATTTGGGAATTCAGGGCCCAAACTTTGGCATCAGGCATCATTCCTTTTCTGAATTTGGGCCTCATGCTGCTGAGTCCACTGGCAATTGTGTTACCCCCTCTTTCAGCATTGTTCAAAATCATGGCCAAGATCTTCACCTTGGTGGGAAAAATACGTCTCACTATCCTTATGAAGAGAATCTCTCTCTCAATGGGGATCACAGTGAGGTTCCTGGATTTGGCCAATCAAAAGAATTGCCTCTCTGTAACTTGTTTGAAGCTGAGGGTTTAGAGAATGAGGGGGATGCATGTTCAGAATTTGGAGGCCCGCCATTTCATAGTTTTGGGTGTTCATCTCCTCTGCCTCAAATGCCAATTTGGAGTACTTCCCAAGACATTTCTGCTACAGGTCTGCCCATTCACATTGGAGAGAAAGACCAACAGACAGGAGACACATTTATAATTCCCCAGGCTTGTAATGCAAATGAGACAGAAGCATTAAGATATGGTGGTGCCCGCTCAAACTCCAAATTGAAAACTCCACTCTCTTGTGATAGCATGATAGATATACCTCCCAGCACAGAAGACTATTTTGCGGAGTTGTCTAATACTTTGTTTGACTTTACAAATGAGGACGAGCTACTATTCATGGATACCGAAGGAAAGGACACTATAGACAAGTCTTATTTTGATGGTTTGACTTCACTTTTATTGGATTCTCCCAATCAGACTGAGTTGCCTAGTGTTGGTCTAGGTGAAACAGAGGTAGCTGCAAATGGATGTTTACTTGGTACAAGTGGTGAACATCCTGGAGGGTCAGATAACAGGGTGCTACATCTTTGTTATAAGCATAAAGTTCCAGACGCGCAAGTAGCATCTTCTGTATCAACTGTGAAAGGTTTTGGTCCTGAATATCGTAATGGAGTAATCTGTTGCACATTAAACACTGAGGACCCAGAAATACCTAGCAATGATGATGTTTTTCTTCCCTTTCGCTTCCCTTCACCGTCTAATTCCTCAGGGGCCCACTGGAGATTGGAGGACCCTAGTTATCTAGTGGCCTCTTCAGTTAAGGATTTCTCAAGTACTCGAAAAGCAAATGGAGGACCTCCTATGATGAAAAACAACCAAAAAGATTCTTGTGTGCCTTCTCGCATGATAGGATCATCACAGCCATCAGATGTGGGTTTAAAATATCCAATTGGAGATCATGGAGTAAAATTTGAGTTGCCTAAAAGTAATATTCAGCATACAGCACTCAGAAATACAAGAAACAGTGAATGTCCAAATCGTATCAGTTCAGCAAATGTAGGTGCAAACAATTTCATTGCTGGAGTTGTTAAGGGAGGTGCTATGGAGATGGAACGGGGAAAGAATCTTGATTATAAATCTGTCGATTCTTGTCTAGATAAGCATGAACATGGTTCGGACATTCTTCAAAACCTTCAAAAGAATGCTAGTGGCAGTAGGAATGGATTAGATGCCAAAGCAGAAATTCCAAACAATGGATCATCAATGGCTGACTTGAGTTGCCAAAAAACAATTGTCCCAGAGCCAATTGATAATTCTTTGCTCTCAGATCAGGAAGAATGGTGTGAGAATGATCTTGATGTGCCTTATTTTTCTGACATTGAAGCAATGGTAAAAAAGTTGACGTCTTCATAATTTGGAAGTTTATGTGCTTTACTTGCATTAATTTCCAGCTTCTGCTTGATCATTTCCTGCAGATCCTAGATATGGACTTGAGTCCAGATGAATTTGATTTATACACCAATCCAGAAGGTAGTTCTCCATTTTCTTAGATGTTCTGAGTGGTTTATATGCTATTTAAAACTTTTATGCTAGAAGACTGCTGCTGATAAAAAAATATGAACTGGTACTTACCTGCATTCTAAGTTGATTGTATTTGTAGTTTGTTAATTGAAAATGAATTCTTATACAGGATGGCTTCACTTAGGTTGCTTGTAGAAAGTTGATTTCTTTAGTATTTAGTCATTAATGTTGCATACATGGCCAACCTTGGCTTTGTCTCCTTTGCTATCTGTGACATTAGCGATTTCGTATTTAGGTCCAACCACTTGTCTTTGCATATGCGTTCTCCTAGTACTTAAAGTGACACTTCAGTCCATCAGTGGTTTAGAGCCTTTTCTAGGAATCATGATTCTTATTGTATGCTATAATGGAAAACTTGCAGTCCAGCGATATAAACATGAAGAAACTAAGAGAACAATCATAAGGCTGGAGCAGGCAGCTGATGCTTGCACACAAAGAGCCATTGCTGCCCAGGGCGCATTTGCTGTTTTACATGGCCGCTGCTCAAAACATTTTATAAAGAAACCTGAGGTATGTTAACACCTTATTGCCCGCCCCCCCCTTCCCTGCCAATGTTGCAGGTTTAAGGTATTAATGATTTAGTTGTTGCTCAAGAAGTTTGTTCAGAATTTTGTCATCAAATCAAAGAGATTCCCATCTTATCTACCTGATCTCTATCAAAATTCTTATCTCATTTTCAGGTCTACTGGGTGTTCTCAAGATTGCAATAAACCTGTAGAAACTTTAACCTAATATTAGAAAATATGCTAACCTGGTGTATTCACCCTAAAAAACAGTACGAGTAATTTAAATTAAATAACTGAACATTGATTTGTTACAAAAGTCTGATTGTATATTATTCTAGGCCATCTTATTCAGTTGTAAGTCATAGCTTGGATGTGGTTATGCACTTGAAATTCAGTAAAGACAATGTGAGTTTTGACTTACTACCCTTAAAATAATTTCCTAAGAAAACTTCCTGGTAATCTGGCCCGTAAAATTGCATCCTTGCATGTGATTGACTCTATAATTTTTGCATCAAGGTGCTTTACCTATACCTTTTTCGAGCTAGTCTCATAATTACTCAGTTCTTAGAGAACAGTCTTGCCCGGAAGACAACAAAATAAACTATGAACATTCTTCTATTGTCTTCTTTACTAGATATAAATATTGAAGGCTAGATAGCTCAATTAACGTATACATAGTCAGGCAATTAGAGCTCTAAAAAACTTAATTGTAATTAAGCAAATCTTGGATCAGGGCATTTGTTTAGTTATATGAGCAAGCTCAACTGAGGTTTGTCAATAGACAAGTGAAGCTTGTATTAGCTCAAGTACTTGAGCAACCATTCTCAATATATATTCTCCATCTGGAGAATCCAGGACATTTGAGTTACCATCAAATATCTGCAGATTCTTTTTTTAAAGAAAGCAACTTTTATTAACAGAACTTGCTTTGTTCAATCTTTACAAGACTAGTCTTGTATCTTTCCGATATATTCCAGTTGGGTACAATTGCTTCGTCGTCCTGGTGGCAAAAATTTACTGGAACAGCTGCTTTTGACAAACATGATGTAGGGCTTACTTGGGAATAAGGCTCTATTATTATGAGCCACCGAGTTGGAGAACCAAGAAAAAGGTCCCTCGCCCAGCCTGTTGTGCGAATGTCTCAGGACTTCATCTTGAAGGAGCAAAGGAAGAGATGGTGTCCAGGGGCTTTCCTTTGAAAAATGGGGCTTTAGTGCTGTATCTTTTGTTTTCCACATGTGCTGCCTGCCAAGCAACTCTTCTTTTCTTTGCTTCACTCCCTTTTTCACCACTTACTCTCCAGTGTCAGCAGAAGGAAAAAAGGGAGTAACTGAGGCAAAAACAAGCAATCATCAAGATAAAAGTCCAAAAATAGGCAACGGGAGCTTACCGTGATTGTTCCAGTGAATTTCCTTTGTCACTAGCGGTGGCTCCTATCATTTCCACAAAGCTCTGCCTGAGCTTGGAAAATTTGAGTTCATATTTAGGTTGAACATTTTATTCTATGAGCTTGAGGTTGGGCTGGGTTGATTGTCAAACTAATCAGATATTGAAACCTAGAATTGTGCCGATCCAGCTTCAGACGAACTCCTTTCTTAATTGATCTCTTGCTCAAGTAAGAATTCAGTTTGACACAGATAATTGGCAGCTCTGTACAAATTGGCCAAACTGTATTTTCTCCTGTCTATTAGATGGTCGATTGTGTTAGAGCCCAAATAAAATTGTGAGCAGTTAATATGAAATAGCTGCTTGTATTGTTTTGTGATACTAAAAATAGTGCAAAACCTGGAGATACTTTGTATATGTATTCGTCTAAATGTATTCTTAAAAGAAATTATTATGGCTTTCAGGTTTTACTTGGCAGGTCAACCGAAGATATTAAAGTTGACATTGACTTGGGAAGAGAAAAAAATGGTGGTAAAATTTCTCGAAGACAGGTACGTTAACTCCTAAATTTATGTGTGTATGTCTTTTTGCTGTTGGTTCTCAGCGATCAATATATTGCCTTTAGCATCAAGAGCCAGGTCAAAATTTCTCACCAAAACTAAGAGTTTGTCATGTGAGGGATGGAGGAGGTTACAAGAGCTTATTGAGGTTGAGTCATCTGTATGTGTTGTCGTGAAATTAAGATGAGGTATATGAAAAGTTACTGTGATAGTGTCAGTCTTTGCTTCTGTACAATAGTAGTCATTCATTGAAGGGGGTTTAGCAAAGATTAGAATGTAAGAGATGTAATTTTTTGGGACCCATAAATAGGAAATAGGTGTTCGGAAAATTGGATTATATTCTGAACCCTGCCTGCTATTTCTTGACGATAACTGCCCAGCATCTTTGTGGTTCCTATGTCAAGAGCCAGTTCCCATATAGATGAAGGGCTTCCTATTTGTTTAAACTTGTATATACAGGTTATTTATATGAACAGTGAGAGCATGATTATTGCAAATTAAACATCCTTGGAGGAATTTCTTGGTAGAGTGCAAATTGATGTTATCTTTTTTATGCATAAGTTGATTGTTTTGATCCTTCTATACATACTGTACTCTGCATAACTTGAAGAAAAGGAAATTTCTAAGGCATGTTTTTTTTTACATTAATTTAAAGAATTAAAGCACTGATGTATTAGAAACTCTTTAGTTAATGACATCTTGGGTTAAGTTACTGAAGCGTTAGAAATATTACTGGTTATAAATGGACCACATTGCTATGATTATCTGAAACTACATTGACTTCCTGATACATTGTCCTTCATTTAGTTCCGACAAGCATGGCATTTCAATTAGTTGAAATTTTGGTGAAAGATTGGTTAATTTACTTCATTCTTAAAATTGATTTTCATTGCTTGATAGATTGTTAAAAATGTGTCTATAATGCAAGATTAAAATTGATTTACCGTGCAATACCTCATATACTTAATTATATGTTTCCTTGCACTGGTTAGGCTATTATGAAGATGGACATTTACGGAATGTTCCACTTGAAGAACCTAGGGAAATCTTCAATTTATGTGAATGGCAAAGAAGTAGCACCTGGACAGAGCCTAAGCCTTGCTTCTGGCTTTCTTATTGAGGTACTATATAACAATTTAGCTTAGGATAAATTTTCTGTGTCAGGCTCATTGTTCTCTGTGGAATACTGGGAAGGACATGGAAATCTGTTTCTGCAGAATGAATATCCCCGCACCCCCACCCCTCCCCCGAAACAGCATGTTTATATGTTCTGCCCAACATTTTACAGTTCTCCAGAGATTAATGCAAATTTCGAACTTTCAGATAAGGGGATTGGCATTTGTATTTGAGACAAATCATACATGCGTAAAGCAGTACGTGGATAGCATTACGGAAGGAAGCTTTTTATTGGATCATAAACCCTCAAACAGAAGTTGAACAAGCTCGATCATATTCAGGGAGGTGCTATTTTTACCTCAGCACTTCCGTGAATCGGTCATCTACAGTAGCTAGTCGATGTATAAACAGGGCCTCAGGATTTCTTTGCTCGTTTCAAATTTAGGAAGACTACATTTCTTTTCTCCTAACTACAATTTTTGTACTGGAAACCTGCATCTGTTTACCCCCAACTATATTTTCTTTTAATTAGAGAACTACATACCTTTAGTTAGTTCATGCAATAGAAGCCAACTTATCTTCAAAAGTTGATGTGCAGTTTTATTTCACAGGAATTAGCAAAGCAGTTCTAGAATGGCATGATATGCACATTTAATGTGTCTATGTTGCCAGGCAGAACCGCTAAACTCTGAAACTCGTGTTCGATTCTTATTCGTGCTTGAGTTTAATGAAGAGGAGGTGAATATCCTTGAGCTTAGATGAAATCTAGATGAGTTTTTGTGTTCCCCTATCTATTGACTCGAGGATTTACATGCCCCGAGGGCTTGTGAATTTAGCAACTGAGCAAAGAAACAGTTTCTGCTGAAGCTAAATAGCATTCAAAGGTCTGCTGAAACAGTTCCTTTGAATGCAGAGCATTCTACAGCATTGTTAATGATACTGTTGATGTTTTACTATGATGAAAGGAAGTAGAAAATATGTGAGGGATCGAAATAGGTTGTGAGAAAGCACTTTTTCTTCATTTTCATCTTTCCTTACCACTATTTTTCATGGATATTGATAATTTGATAGCACTGTTAATAATTTTTGAGGTCGGAGGAGACGAGTGATTATTTCAGATCTGCTTGCTATTTCCTCCCCCTTTCCTCTATTCTTTTCCTCCCATGGGTGGAACATATATCTTGAACCACTAAAACTATATTGACTGCATTAAACTGCAAGTCACATGCATCCCACATCGAAATCAGAACCCCCAAATCACAACCAACAGCATTCAGCTTTACTCAATTCTTTTTTCACAATTTATGTTTAAAAAAGAGGCAAATTAATTTCTAGTGAGCCTACTAGTGAATAAATAAATTATCCAGTCACTCGATCAACCTTCCATTGCTTCTATTCTGGATTTTTCAATACTAAACAAGAACGCATAGGGTCTTCTTAATTTTCAATTTAAACGGCACATATTATAAGGGATTTGGGCATGGAATCTACCTATGTATTGAATTCAAAAGTTAATGTACGGTGGGATGAGATTGAACCTGACCAAATCTCACAGTCGATTAAAAAATAATAGAAAATGAAATGATGGGGTTTAACAAGAAGTATTTCATCGACTACAAAAATAACCTATGAAGTAAAAGAAACAAATCAGAGATACTTGTTGAAGGAACAATCCATTATACAAGAAATTTAATGTTTTATTTTGTATTTTACTATCCATGTTAAATGTAATAAATATTTGTGGTACAGCAAATTAAGTGCCCATAATTTCATCTCAAGGAGTTTGGCATGGTGTTTTTGAGAAGATTGATGAGTTGAATAAAATATAGGACTAAGATTTTACTAAATTAAATCTCGTACAAATGCTCTGCCAAACCTTCTTGATCACTCTAAAATATGCTATTTCTCTTCCTATTCCAACACTTTCCAAGAAAACCAACTTCTTCCCAAACAAAAAGAAGAAAAAAAACCAAAGAAATGAGTCTCTTAGACTACTCTCTTCCATTTCTCCTTGTTTTCATCTCTACTAAATTTCTTGAACTGCACATTATAGTGGTGAATTCCAAGACCCATCCAGATGACATACGAATCCTCAAACAGCTCAAAAATGGGTTTGACCCGAAATCCATATCACCCGGATCCTGCCTGAGGTCATGGGACTTCTCTGTTGACCCATGCGACCACATTTTCTCCGACCGATTCACCTGCGGCTTCCGGTGCGACCTCATTGTCTCCGGTTCTTACCGAGTCACAGAAATCACCCTCGACCAAGCCGGATACTCCGGTTCACTCTCCCACATTTCCTTCATCTTGCCTTATCTCCAAACCCTAGACCTCTCTTACAACTCCCTCTCCGGTTCAATCCCGGGTTCCCTATCAAACCTCACCCTCCTCCACCGGCTCAGCCTCTCCGAGAATTTCTTTACCGGTTCAATCCCCTCCTCGCTCGGTTCGCTCTCACGCCTTCAAGAACTCTACCTCGATAACAATCGACTAACCGGTTCAATCCCATCGAGTTTCAACCTTCTTGTGAGCTTGAAAAGGCTCGAGCTTCAACAAAACAACCTCTCTGGCGACTTACCGGATCTGAGTCAACTCAGAAACCTTTACTACTTGGATTTAAGCGACAACCTAATATCAGACAAAGTTCTGGAGATCTTGCCACCCTCCATAATCGAACTCTCATTCAGAAACAACTGTTTAAGGGGTGATTTTAACGTCAACGTAGCCGAGCTGAGATTTCTGCAAGTTTTGGATCTGAGTCACAACGAGTTAAATGGGATGATTCCATCTTTGCTTTTCGATCACCCTTCTCTTCAGCAGCTCACAATTTCGCACAACAACTTCACGTTCTTGCAAGCGCCGAACAATATGGGCTTGACGAGCGGGCTTGTGGCTGTGGATTTGAGTTATAATGAGCTGCATGGCTTGTTGCCGGCTTTCATGGCTTGTATGCCGAAGCTGTCGGCTCTGTCATTGGAGCACAATAAGTTTACTGGGATGATACCGGCTCAGTATGCAATGAAGGCTGTGGTTCCCGGCCCGCGTACGGCGACGTTTCAACGGCTGTTGCTGGGTGGGAACTACTTGTTTGGGCCAATTCCTGGTCAATTTATGGGCCTGAAGCCCGGTACTGTAAACGTGAGCTTGGTGGATAATTGTCTGTATAGGTGTCCAGATACTCTTTTCTTTTGTCAAGGTGGAGATCAGAAGTCTTTGGTGGATTGCAAGAGTTTTGGGCCCATAATTCCTTAAGCTCATTGAATTGGGCCATTTGATGAAGCCCATTTAAGTCAGTTGTATAGCTATGCTGAGAGAGAGAGAGAGAGGTTCTTTTATTTTTCCCATGAAGGTAAGAGAGATTTTGACAATAATCATGAATATTTATGCATGGCCTATTGACCTGTTTGGTGTATCATGATATGTACTCATTTTTTTTTTTTATTTATGGGTCCCAACTTTTGAAGCAAAGTAAAAGCTCAATTTATCAATTTCTTGAGAATGGTACAATATAGTCTTGCAGTTGGTGAATTTCATAGTTTGTGATATGTATAGCTAATGAGTTTCCAAATATCTTAATATTGTATTTGGATCGAAGGATTTGAATTTGATGGAAGGATTTTAAATGACTCGCTTTAAGATGGATTTGAAATCCACTATAATAATTTCAAAAATAGTTCAAAATAAGATGTTAAATATTTAAAATTCATTAAATTATGAGATTATTAAAACAAACTCATGTTTCATTTGGATTGATGGATTTGAATCTAAGGATTTCAAATTCATAATAACAAATTCATTGAATTTGTTTGGATAATTTTATAATTTAATGAATTTTAAATACTTAACCTTTTATTTTGAACTATTTTAAAAATCATTGCGGTGGATTTCAAATTCATCTGAAAATGAGTCATTTGAAATTTTTCTCTTAAATCCTCATGTTAAATTCAAATCCTTCCATCCAAATGTAACCTCAATAAATTTATTATTATGAATTTGAAATTCTTAGTTTCAAATTCATCAATGCAAACGAAGTTTGGGAGTTTTCTTTAGATTTTCTTAACCTAATTTAAGTTTAAGTTTTATAGGGCATAAATTATGGTATGGCCCAGAAGTTTAAATTGAAAGCTTAAAACTCAGATCTTGTATTCGAATTTCACAAGATGTGTGGCTATTGATATATTTCTATAGTAGTTAGTTGATAGTTGTTACTCGGTAAAAATTAATTAATTAATTAATTTTATTATTAATTAATATTTAATATAATGAAATATTGATTGCTTTGCTTAAAAAAAAAACAAGAAATCTATAGTATGGGAGGAAAACTAGAGAATCAATTTCTAGTGAATGAATAATTTGAGAATTGAGACGTACCAACTTTGATGCAAAATTTTCTTGAGAGTTGTCACTATAAGACTTGGTTAGCCTAGTTAGTTAGATACAGACACAAAAATTTCGATATTTAATACGTATTGAGTATATTATAAATTTTTGTTAAAAATTATGATGAAAAAATTGATAAAAAATACGAAATTAATTAATATATGAATTCATAGACAAAAGAGTAAAATACGAATGTAGAAAATTATTTAAAAGTAAAAATTCGACTTATGTTGATATTAATTTTATATAAATTGTGTTTGTACTCATTTTTAAATTATGTAAAAATTATTTTATAAGTATTTTTATATTATTTAATTTATAATTATGACGTAGCTTAAAAGATAACTATTTAATAATAAATAATTTATTTATAAATTATTAATATTCTTTATTATTTATCTTATATTTCATTAATACTTATTGATAACTTTTGAGTAATTTTTAAATTATATTTAAAAAATATAAATATTTATCAAAATAAAGTAATATTCATTAAATATTATACGAATAAATATAATATATATATATTAAATATTTCACTTCAAAAGTCAAGAGTATTACTTTGTACGATAAATTAATATATTTTTAAATTATTTATACACACGTGTATATGTGTTTTAACTAATATAAATTAATATAAATCATTAGTAGCAATGCATAAGATTAATCAGCAATCACTGTTAAGGATGAAGACAAGAGTTCAAATAATGCCCTTCCCTTCTTTCCTTGTTCTAGCCTTTGAGGTTCGAATTTAAAAAAATAAAATAAAATCTTTAAGAAGTAGAACTAGAAGTTCCAAGTGGGTGAGCCGTGGCTTCCCATTTGTCCAATGATAAATATTGTCCAACGTTTTCTTTATGTTTTAAGCGTTTGTTAATTTTACAAGTTTAATTGGCTTTTAATAAATGAATAAGTTTATCGTTTATTTATTTATATTAATTTTTGTGCCATTTAAAAATTTAATTGTTCCACTTGAAATGTAAGGTTTGGCTTTTATTACTATTAAATTTATTAGTAATAGATACAAGAAATTACAGAAGACCCATGCTCCTTAGTTTTTCAAAATTAGTTTAACTACATGCCAACTGGAAAACTTGTTTTAGAATATTAGAACTCATAGTTGTACTTAAATTTAATTTCATTATTCGAATTATCAAAAATTATGAAAAGTAGTAATACTAAGATTCCAACACTATCTACAATTTACAAATATACCGATTTTTACGCTTTAAAGCTCAATATTCTTATTTTTAATATCAGTTTGGGGATTTCACTCTCCTTTCCGTTGCGAAATTTTAGATGGTAATCGAAAAAATACAAATTTTGTTTATCTTTATATTTTTGCCTTATGAGTAACAATTGACAATTACTAATATCACATTATTATTTTGAAAGGAAAATAATTTTTAACGAAAACCCATTTTAGAAAATAAATTATATCTTATTTTGAGATCTCATAAAAATAAAAATAAAAATAAAAATAAAAATAATGAATTATGGCATCAATTTGAACAAGGTGATAAACAATCGTGTGTGATTAATCCATATGATTTGAGGGACACAACCAATTTGGTTGAACGAAAGGCATTAAATCAAATAAGATAGATAGGACTTTCAAATGATTTTTTGATCTCTTTGTATGTGTAATTTTTTAAAAAGTTTTTATGTCCCCTTTTCTTACACTTTTGTTTCAGATTAATAAATGGGTAGTAACAGGGCACAATTTAATTGATGAATCAATCAACATGATACATGTTTTCAACGATAGGATAGGAGTTCGAATTTTGGTGGGAACCTGCGATTTAATTTCGATATAGAGCAATCATTGTAGTTCCAGTGGAACCTTGTGGCCGGAATATTCGCAATTTACCTTTATGAAGGAACTTGTGATCCAATTTAAGCATATGATTTACCGTTTTAAGATTTTAGGGGAACATGTGATCTAAGGAACTTATGATTCAATTGAGTTATATGATTTACCGTTCTAAAATTCTATGGAAACATGTGATCCAATTGAGGTATATGATTTACCGTTCCAAGATTCTATGGGGCATATGTTTTAAAGTTTTAAAATATAGTTTGACGTAACATGAGATATTTAAATTATTAAAAAATAAATAAATGAGTAGAGATTCTCAATTAACCCTCAACCTAGACATGATCGAATTTTGCTAACAAAATAAAAAAGACAGATGGGGTGACAAGATTTACTATTATGAAGATCAAAACTCCCATACAATTGTTAAAAGTTATAAACCTAATTTTTTGATCGACAATGAATCGAAGAATATATTTTTTCTATGTGTCACATATACCTGAAAACTAAGACCTATACGATAAAATTTGAACACAAGAGATTATAGTCCCAAAAATCTTAATTATTAATATTTTAATATGTTAATACTAAAACACCTTCAATATATATAATGTTTTAATTTTTTTTCACGGAGACAGAGGAGGTGGAGATATGTTTTGAGGTTAGGACTTAGGACAATATGGCAGATAAAATAGTAAATACAAAATTTAAAATGTGGTCACCCACCCCAAGATAAAAAAGAATTAGAAAGATATGGTCAAACATTTTTGCTGTTCCCTCCAGGACGTGCAAAAGATTGGGCTGTCCCTTTGCTGGATTTCTCAGTTATATATTTCATGTTTTGATCCATTCAACGTTGTCATTTGTAAATGACTAAATGGTACGATTAAATTTTGCTTTTAGATTTGTATTCTCTCTCCTATTATTTTAATGAGAAATGTTATATTTCAATGATTAACTGATTCAGTATTAAAAAATAAAAAATTTAAAAAAAAATATGAAAACAATCGAAGAATATACAACGTATACCGACTGGTTCTTCAACTCTCCTCTACGTAATTCGAATTCAATTTTTTACTTTTTTTAATATTGATTGGTTCTCCAACTTCAAGTGACTCGAACTTATAATAAACTATGCGTAGATACAAAATGCTTATCAACAAACTATTTTGTTTCATCTTGTTCAACTGGTAAGGTTGATACGTTAAAACTAAGAACTTTTGGATTTAAGTTCCATAAGGTGAGTTTATTTAATGAGTCTTAAATTTAAATATAATAAAATAAAATAAAAAAATAGAAGGTGTAATTTTAATGATGCATGCGAATCAAATCTGGAGAATGATATTCTGAAGTCTTTATCTTTTAACTATTATGGTGGAATATATGTGAAATCCAGTTCCTTTATCTTCTTCATTAAATTGAATAAAGTAGTGAGATTCTCCCATCTGATTTAACATCACTCAAAATATTGGCACCAAAAAGTGTTATTTGTCTTCTTCTGTTTGCTGGAACAATTTTAGCCCTAATTAGATTATTTCTTGTTCATATCTTGGCAATTCTCTTATCCAAACTTTATGGCATTTAGGGTTTAAAAATAAATTTAATTATTTGATATTCGATTCTTGTTTGAGTTTTGTTCGTTAACTTAACAAATCAAGTTTGAACTTACTTTTTCGTTCGATAAAATTTGAATGTCAATTCGATCTCAATTCAATTAGTAAAAAAATAAAAAAATATATATGTAAAAGTTTAAATTGTTCGGACTCGATTCGTATTCGATTCAATTACAACTCATTTAAACTCAACTTGATTTACAATCAAAATAAGTTCAAATATAATTTTTAAAATTTAATAAATATTTAAATAAGTTTAAATAGAAATTTTTTTGATTCGATTATATTTATTTAAAATTCTTAACAGTATTGTCCAAATGTGGAAGCAACTACAAATTTCCCTTAATTATCACATGTTTTCCTTAGTCAAAATTGCCTTTGAATCCCTAAGTCATACATGTCGGCACTTCCCACTTTAATTAGACAAATTTGCTTATCTATTACACATCATTTCACTTTCTGACTCTTCTTCTTCTCCCCTCTTTCCCTTACCCTAATCCACCCTAATTTAAGAAGCACCTTTTATCCTCGTATTATTCTTCGCCTAATTATACTTTTGAATGAAATTTGTCATGTTCATGGCTCAACTGTTGATAGAATTTGATATGATATTGAAAATATAAATGAACTAAAAGACATGTTTTTAAGGAAGCGACTGTAATTTAATAGTCATGCTTTTTTGGAGAATTGATATTCAAAAAAGGCAAAATATCCGTTTATATTATGAATCGAAACAAAAACATGATTTAATGAATCGAATAAATGAGTTTCATAAGATAATAAGATAAATTATACTATAATACTCAGGTTAAACCTATTAGACAATAAGACTTATTCTCACAAAAATTTTCACATCAATATTATAAATACACTTAATTTTTATTACTTAAAAATATACGATTAATTACGCACTTATATGTTCCCAAAATTTTTAACTTGCATCTATTTGCTCTGAAATTAAATTTAATATTGGAGAATTTTTGTTGGATCAATTTCTGACACCCCTAATAATTTTTACGGTGCAGTCAATGACCCTATCAATAATTTAAATTTAACAAAAATAATACTGAAATTAATAATATCATATCAAAACTATCAATAATTTAAATTTAACAAAAATAATACTAAAATTAATAATATCACAACATTTTGATAGCAGAATTAATACTAAAATAGTGATCCCACGTTACTGCTTATAACTGGTTGCAATGATTCCCATATACTTTTCCCAGCGACTAATGATTTTCGATCCACGAGTTAATTCTATTATAAAATATTACATATGCAGAAATGCATTTCAAACACTATATTTTTGGAAATTTTTGTTCTACATTTTCAATAAAGTTTATTTTTGAGAAATTCGTCAATAAATATCCTTGAAATTTAATTTCTTGTTCTAGATTTTAATTTTGTGAAACCAAGTAACTTATTTTTTTTAATTAATGATTAACGTCGTTGCGAAAAAGAGCAGGTGCGATTTTTTCTTCATAATTTTTGTGTTGTATCTCATAGGAGAAATTATCAGAAGAGAAGAATAAATCATAACAAAGTTTAAGATAATGATGAAAAATAGGAAGAATATGACATTTCAATTATGAAGTGATTGGAGAGAGGGAAACAAATTAAGGGTTCACATCAATACTATTCTGCACACTTCTAATGAAAATGGAGACGTCGACAGTTATTATGACCGCAATTAAGACAACATTAATTTATTTCACGTCTAACCTAAAAAATTTCAAATTTAACCTATAAAAAATAATTCTTTTCATATTAATACATAAAATTCGGTGGGTGTATTTTGTAAACGTCTTAATAATATATCTCATAACTGAGCTTTGTCGAGAAAATTTTGTGAAAGAGTAATTTACTTATTTAGTATTGTTATAATTTGTCTTAATCATAACTATTATATTGTCCTGATTGTTATAGTTTTACGTCAAACTATTTAATTTTTTTGACTAATTTATTATATTAATTCGTTAATTTACTATATAGTATTATTCAATTAAAATTATATGAAAATATCAATAGGACAGATTTGGAGTGGATTTGGCCAAATCTAAAATCCGCCCAGCTATTAGGACTGAGATCGGGATTTGACAGTTAAATTCATTAAATCTATTTTATTATTTTAATAATATTATAAAACACATTTTAAAAAAAAATCACTAAAACTTTCTAAAATGTATATATTTTTAAAATATATATAATAAATTTAAAAAATAAAGAATTAAATATGACAAATTCATAATGGAACGAGTTTAAAAATAAAAATTAAAAATTTATTTCAATTTTTTTTTAATAATAAAAAGCGATCCTAAACAAAGCGGGTACGAACTCCCCGCCCTTGCCATTCCTACGTTTGTGGGTCTTCACAAACATGTATTTGCATTTGACCAACATACCTTTATGTTTCCACAGGAACACTGAAGACGCATTTATCCTCGTTGCATTGACAGATCTAAAGCAAAGCCTTTTTTTTTTTTTTTTTTAATATTTCGTTGTCCCATAATACTTTGTCCATTTGCAAAATAATGTCATGCATGATGTAATAACCCTATATACTACTGTTTATCAATCTTATTGCTCCTTAAGATAATAATTACATCATTGAGTTATTCGATATGACTCACATGGTGCCTATGTTTGACTAACATCTTATTATTATTTGATTATTTTTTAAGAAATATTTTTTTTAATTATTATTATAAAAAAAAAATAGTTAAACGCATTTTCTGCGCATGATGGTATTTGAAGATTTGGTTTCGATTGATGAACTCTTTTATAAAAGTTTTAACGAAATTATCTTCAATTGTTTATTAGTCTTTTAATATTTTACGCCGTTAAAATTCAAGGTCCAAACATAATTTAATTATTATCAAATGTATGGAGACGTGTCCCAATTTTTTTGCTTTAAGATTAGAATAAAAGAAAAATAAAAACTATGTCACTGTAAAAACAAGTCTATTCAAGGTAAGTATTCTCTGCTTTCACATAAAATAGTGAAAGGTTGACTATATATAACAAATTTTGGGTACAATAAAACACCCCCCACCCAATAGGGATTCATGGAATTAAAAAAAATTCGTAGAGTGATGAATTAAAAAACTTATGAATAAAACTTATAGTTTTTTTTATTTATATAAGACTTTTATTAAAATTTAATATTATAATACCATGAATGATGTAATTATTTTTTGTTTAATAATTTAAATTTGAATAATTAATATATTTATAAAATCTCTTTTTTTAATATTATGAATGATGTAATTATTTTTATTTAATAATTTAATATTTTTATTCAATCATTCCTAAAAAGAAAAATTATAATACGAGTAGATATGTAAATGAATAGAGATAGAGTCGAATATATTATTGTTCAAACTAGTTTAATTTTTTATTAAACTTCAAAAATTTTATTCACACTTAGTCTGATCGTTAATCGAGTCGAGTTTGAACAAGTTTTAATCAGAGTCGAACACAAGTCGATCTCAAGTAACTTGATTTTTTTACACATATTTTTTTTTTTTTTAATAATTCACATTAAGTTTAATATAAAAAAAACGTTCAAAATTAATTTATCAAATTAAACAATCAAGTTTAAATAAATTTTCAACTATCCATATCGAATTAAATATAAATTAATTTAATTTATTTTTTAACCCTAAATCCGATAAAGCTAATAGTTGAAGGGAACAAAAGGTTGAATGCCGAGGAATCTGGATTTTCTCGAGTGGGCTGTGGTATGGGGCTCTATTTATGCTTGTCACCTTATGGGCAACCTCCCAATAATTCCCACTTTTTATATTAATAAAATAATTATTCTACTTCATAAGTCCCGATAACGTGAACTATACGAGATTATGTAATTAAATTATTAAAATCTCCTCCTCTAAGTATTTATTAAATCCATCCAATTGATTCGGGGTATGTAAAATATACACAAATTAGACACTTTTTTTTTTTTTTTTATACCCAGATTACTAGTTTATACCGTTCATTTCTGGACCTCCTAACTACTTGTTCAAACACCTAAGAGGATGTAAATCACGGGATATGGCTCAAAGTGGATCACAAATTCCCCCATGACTGTACACTTCTGCGCACAAGGAGCCATCTCCAAAGTGATTGCTCCATACTAAAATCCGATCGTAGGGTCCCACTGAGGATACAGTGATTGCTCCATACCATAATTCAGCCGCAGGTTCCCATCAGAATTCGAACCCCCACCCTACCGTTGGAAGCGAGAAACATGTTGATTGATCCACCAGTTGAGTTGTGGCCCGAGGACGTTAGATTAGACACTTATTTCCTTTCACGAGTCGACAACTCACGACTAGAATATTTTTTTTTTCTTATAATTTTTATTATCAGTATTTACTGAAAAACAATAATATTTTTGCGATTGCTTCATTCCTTTTCAATGGATGTTTTGTTAATATTTTTCTATATCGATAAAGTTCCATTTTTATTTTGAAATTAATGCTTATTTTGTCTAAAAAAATGTGATGGAATTTAATTTTCACTACTTTTTATTTTACTATATATTGATTAAAATACAGAGTGGTGGGGAACGAGGGGGCATCATTTCTCTAGCCTCCTTTATTTACTTTATAAAGTAACAATTAAATAAATTATCAACTAGAATATTCCTCTGTTGCCTAACAAAGTAGTCATGATGTGATCAATTTGCATATTTAAAGTACCACTTAGGAATTTCGCACTGAAATTAAAATAAATTGGAGAAACTAAAATAACTTATTTTATTTTAGCAATTTTATATATACAATGCTCGATTTATGTAAAACTCTTTAAAAAAAAAAAAAAAAAAGGAACTCGTATTATATGAATACATCGAAAAACTTAAAATAAAAAAAGGACATTCTTTAAAAAAGTCTAGAATAAAAAATAATTTTTAGCATGGGATATATTCCCATATGCATGAAGCTATAGCTTGTTAAGATAATATTCAATGAAAATAAAATATGAGTTCATTTTTATAAGAATCTTAATAAATGATCGAATTTATGCTCACAAGTTGTACTACTATCATCATTTTTCCACTTTCTAACTTGGGTAATTTTTGTCATCAATTAATAGAATTTCGTTTATACGTGTGCTAATATTTTTTAGGAAAGTCCATCATATAATAAAATAATTAAATTTTATTAAAAAATTGATATTTTACTTAATTTACTTTATCAGGGAACAAAATCGTTATGTGACAAATACTATAGCGTGTTCGGATGATACTAAGTGAAAAGGGCATTGTGTTGAACCCTATTTGTCATAAGACTTTAGACCATAATTTATATTATTATTTTATTTTTTTTGCGTTACAAATTACAAGTTTTTTTCTAAATTAAGCTGCGGAACTATGAATTGTACAAACTTTTAATCCAGATATCTCGGAAGTCGTAGTCACTCCAAATAAAAAATTACCAAAAAAAGGGAAAAAGGCTTACATTAGAGTTGTTCTAACTTAGTATTCAACTTCAACTACTGACATTTGGTAGTTCCATTTAGTCATCTGTTGGACCTTTAGCTAATCTTCGAAGTTGGATGTTACGTCCGAAAATATAAAATATATATTTTATGAACTTTAGAGTAATTTTTGAAATTGGATGTCACACGTCCTAAAATATATAATATATATCGGATATATATTTCATCAGAAATTTATGTATAAATAGACACATTTCTATATATGTATATAAATATATAATAATCTAATATACATCATTAGGTGTAATATTTAATAATTTTTTTATGTTAAATTGATTTAATATAATTAAATAATTTATTAAAATATATTAAATATAAGTATGATTTGAAGTCGAAACATGACCTTATTTAAAGTGTCAATGAGAAGATTATCATCTTCTAACGTTAGATGAGTTGATTGATAAAGAAATCTAAAACTTAATCAACACTGAAAGTTGAATTGTTAGCATGTTATTTAATATTAGAACTACAAAAGAAATATCATATACTATCAATTTATTAATTATTAATTTACAATCAAATATATCAATAAACAAAAAAAAAAGAAATTTAAAAGAATATTTTATACAATTGAGTAAGATATTAAGGAAATAAATAAATAAAAAAAGAGGCAAAACCAAAGAAAGACTTTTGCATTTAGATGATTGCGATCCACCGTAATTAGAAGAACAAATATTTTCATTCAATATTTCCACGACGAAAGGTATATTTTATAAAAATATATAACAACGTTCCCTTATTAATTATTTAACTATAAAATTAAAATAAAATGATTGTAGAGTATTAATATCAATTCCTAAATATGTTCTGACCAAGTTTCTTAATTTTTTGAATGTCCCTCATGAAAAGTATCATAAATAAAAGTTCATTAATGTGTGTAAAAATGTATAAACCAGGTTTCCATTTTCGATCGATAATAATTATATAATTTAGTCCATCTTAATAATTCTTTTTGCTCTTTATTCTTTAATATTTCTTAAATTTTTACTCTCTTCGCTCCTTCACAATATCTGAGGTTTGGTCCCTTTAAATAAAAATCTTGGTTTCCTTTCTCATCGTCCTCAATTTTAGATCCCTTAAATATATATTTATTGTGCTTATGAATGTGAAATTGAAAATTAAAAATAAATTAAAATTAAAAATACGAAGTGTGCTGTGCCTATGGTGGCTTGTAAACCTTTCTTTCCAACCTTGGATAATTCACATTATCGTTTGTTTCTACAGTCCCATGATTCACCCTTTGACCTCTTGAATTTAGAAAATAAAAAATAAAAAATTGTAATTCTACATATTTTGCGATCCATCAAGTGGTGTTTGTTTCATTATTCAAAACGAATCGAAATTTCAATATTTTAAAATTTTGTTATTATCGATTTTTTTTCAGTTTTACGTTTCAGTATTTCGATAAATAATTTTTTTTTAAAATAAAATTATTTAAAAATTAAATATGAAAACCATAACTATATTTTCAGTTGTTATTTTTTAATTTTGGTAAGTAAAAAATTAAAAATAGTATAAAAATAAATTATAGATATAAAATATATATATATAAATAAATATAAAAATATATAAACTTGATATCTGATTTGATAAATCAAAATCAAAAATCAAAACTAAATCAACTATCGAATTCTTGTAAATATCATAACCGAATATCAAATCGATTTTTTTTATCCAATTTTAATACATACTAAATTTTTATTTTTAGTTTGATTCAATCTATTTACCTATCCATCATTTCTAATAATGGCAGCTGGTTGAATAAATTAATAAGGCCTCAGGCCTCTCCTCATCCCTTCCTTCCCTCTTTACCCTTTCTGTCTCTCTTGCAAATTTCAACGCCGCCCACCCCCACCCCCACCCCCACCCCCACCCCCGTTCCCTTCTGGATATTTCGCTTTGCTATCGATGAAATTTAATCCCCTCTCAAGTGCACAACACAGTCTTGATCAGGAAAACCAGAAAAACAAAGAACAACAAAAGTAGCAGAAACTAAAACTAATCAAATGAAGATCCAATGTGATGTATGCGACAAAGATGAAGCATCAGTATTCTGCGTGGCCGATGAGGCAGCCCTCTGCGCCACGTGTGACCACCGCGTCCACCACGCCAACAAGCTCGCCGGGAAACACCAGCGCTTCTCCCTCCACCACCCCTCGCCTAAACAAGCCCCCCTCTGTGACATCTGCCAGGTCTAACAATATTCTTGCCTTCTTTGTTTCTCTTTCTTGATACCATTAAGATTCAAGTTATACACTTTGTGGTCTTTTTTCTTGCTTCTACATGTATTTGTTAATAATCTGATTGTAGTATGTATTTTTCACATATGTAGGAGAGAAGGGCTTTCTTGTTTTGTCAGCAAGACAGGGCAATTCTGTGCAGAGTGTGTGATATTTCAATACACAAGGCCAATGAGCACACTCAGAAACACAACAGGTTTCTCCTCACAGGTGTAAAACTTTCTGCAACTTCTGCCCTTTATTCCGCCTCACCATCTTCAGCAGAATCAGCATCCTCTACTCTCACAAACAATGTTTCAGATGCTGTTCCAAATATCAAGTCCCAATACTCAAAAGATAAACCTGTTGTTGTTTCCATAACCCATACACCCTCCACTTCAAAGAGTACAACAGTTCAAAGCGCTACAGTAGCTGCACCAGAATCTTGTGATAAAAGTAATGCTCAGTGTATGAGTGGAGGGAATTTGATCAATAGTTCAATTTCAACAAGCAGCATATCAGAATATTTGATAGAAATGCTACCAGGCTGGCATGTTGAAGACTTTCTTGATTCTTCTTTTCCTTCTCCTTATGGCTTCTGTAAGGTTTGCATTACTGCTCCTCCTTACATCTATGTACTTAAACTTAAAGATTCCATGTTGAAAATTTATTTCAAAAATTGTTTTCACTGATTTGAGTTTTATTTGATTTTTTATCACAATTTTTAGAATGGAGACAATGATTTGCTGCCCTTCTGGGATGCTGATCTTGAGAGCAATATGAGTGCTTTTCCCACAGAAAAAATGGGCTTTTGGGTCCCTCAAGTTCCTCCTCCTTTGAATCAGACGCAAAATCAATCATATCAGTCTATAGAGTTGGCCTTTGGGGCACCAAATGGAACCAAGGAGCAATCCAAGGAATTTGCTACAAATAACATCAAGTCTAGCAGAAAGTGGAGTGAAGACAGCTCTTTTGTTGTTCCACAGATCACCCCAACTCTAAGTGCCTCCAAGAGATTGAGAACTTTTTGGTAGTCCATCAGGGAAAAGAAAATCTCAAATTACTGATCTTGTTTCTCTCTCTGTTTTTCTTCTTTTTTTTTGGTGGAGTATCTTTCTTTTATTTCTTCCTCTTTTTTTCTTTCTTACCCTTTTCTTTCTTTCTTTTCTTTTTTTTCAAGTTTTGGGTTTTTTGATTCATGTAGTTTGATCTTTTTTTACCACTTTATGCTCCAAGAACAACTACTCATCATGCCCCCTTTTTCCTGTTTGTAATTTTCTGGTTACTATGGATCTTTTTCTCTGTAAATGTCTTCTGTTGCATCCAATGAAAAACAGCCATTAAATCAAGGGAAGTGTGACTCTCATTGAATCTGTACGCACAATCATAAGTCATTTTTTCTCCAGTCACAATACAATCAAGAAAATTCTTAGTATTTGATTTGAAACTGTGGAAGTGACAGTTGAAAAAGCTCTCTTCTCTCAAGTAGTCAAGTTGCTTCTTTTGATCTCAGAGGAATAGGACATGTGAGCCTGAGAATTGTCCCATTGTAGAAATGTTGAAGATCTTTATTATTATTAGATAAGGAGTACACACTGGCAAAAATTGGATGCAAGTGTTCATGTCCAGCTCAAGCATACCCTTGTGGGGACAAAATATTCCAGTTTTATTATCATTCTTGAACCTTCTTTCTCACTATTATGAAAGCCTAATCTGAAAATTTCATCATCATCATTCAAGAATTGCAAATAATTCTTTTAACTCTTGTTCTCTAATTCTGTATGTGATGGTATGGTTCAATTGAAATGATGAACAATGATCTAAAAGGGACATTAAGTTCAGGTAATTAGTGAAAGATTATAACATGTTAATCTCCTGCTATGCTCCACCAATTCCATTACACAAAAACAAGTGAAATCTTGAACAAATGTCTCTCAATTTTTTCTAGAATAACAATTTTGGGACCTACCCTTTTGCAAATAAACTAGAAGCAAAGACAAAAAGTAATGAATCTCTTGTGGTATTAAATTTGAAATAGACATATCTTGAGCAACAAAAAGAATTGGGGGCCAAAAGTGATTTGTCAGTCACCATCTTAACAAAATTTTACACATACCTTCTTCCTTGATCAACTACAGCACATCCCACAAGAAGTGAGGTGGAGCCTTTTTATTCCAGTTGGCAAGTGCACACAGTGAAAGGGTGCAAAAAAGTGCATGCTAACATGGCAATGGCCAGTAGCAAGAGTTTTGCATGAGCAAAATAAGAAGACAAGAACCTGTGTTATGGTTAAGACAGGGGAGCAACCAGCAGTAGAGGGACCATTACAATCAACTTGGAATTGGGTGGGGTTCTCAAGTCTTTGTCATTCATTAAATCTGTTTCACATTTCTGTATGGAGAATTGCACAAGTCCTGCCAAGGTTTCATGAATAGGTTCTTCAACCTAAACCAGCATCAATCAAATTGATCAAGAAATGAGCCCAACTGGATTATTTGAACATAATACTTGTGTTTGAATTAGTTTTGAGTTTTCGTTTCGTATTAGAGAGTTTAATGACACAATTAAGTCTTCCGATTCCGCATCACTTTTATTCGTAAATTACTGATGGTTTTACCATTAGCAAGCACCACTAAACAAGATATGGTTACCAAATACATTTTCGCTTTTCAAATATTCATAATAGAAAAACTTTGAGGGCATTGAGGAAAACATGTTAAAACTTCGGAACATGATATTCTCTGTTTTATTTTGTTTTGTTTTTTTATATTTGCAATAAACACTTAAGCAAAACCTCGCAGTTGAGTAGACAATTGGTGTCATAACAACCCAAAAACGCAAAAGCTGCTAACATGTTAAGTAAAGTAGTTGAACCATCAATAATATGTACTCTACAGCCTGCAACTTGAATTTAATGTTCAATTATCATTAAAAAGAAAAGAAAAAAGAAGTTCAATGAAATATCATAATTGTCAAAAAAATAGTATCGATCTTCCTTAATTGGTTCTTAATCAGTTTTGGGATATCGAGGGGCATATATGATGAATGGTGATGATATCCCGATTAAGGAAGACCCCTCTCGTATCGGGCCATACAATACATGAAGAGTGATGAAGTCGTAAGATCAACCAATTATAGGATTCTACACCAATTGCATAAATAAGAATAGTAGGCCATTAGTAATGGGAGTCGCAGAACATAAGCTGCACCTTGTTTTTGACTAAAAATTCGTCGTAAAATGGGAACGGGTGGAAAAAATAAAAAGGTTAAAAGTGAACTTTTGTCATTTATTGAACAAAGTCTCAATAATCCATCACTATTTTCGCTGACTATTTGAAGTTTCTAATAATTTCATAAAGGTGAGTTGAAGAAAAAATTGTTGTCCGAGGAAAGGTGAACTGATAGGAAAAGGAAAATTCAATTTACATGAAGTAATATTTTCACATTTTCATCAAAATAATACTACAAAATAACGTGAACTCAGTAGAAGAGTGAGATAGAGAAAACTTTTTCTTTATTTTTGCTCTTTTTGTTTATTTTCTTCTTCATATCGTGGGCAATTCAATTATTTCATCTTTTGATTCGATCAAGAAAGCCACACACGTTAAAAATAGTAAACATGTAAGAAAATTCCTAGGACATGGTCCCAATAAATCTCAACTTAGTCTCCTTTTAGAAGTATCAGAGTATGAACTAACATTAATAATTGTACGAGCAACCGGGTACAAAATTCAAAATTGGTCACTTTTTTGGACAATAACATTGATAGACTTTTTGAATCTTCGGGCTTCAAAGGTTGTTGGTATTTATCAACGACTAAGAATAGGAGAAAATTTGACTAAGAAATTGATCAAAACAGCAACAGGGAAGAAGGTTCGAATTCAAAACCTTAAAGCATACTTTTGGCATTAGGTGTAGCTCCTTAATTCAAAGCATGCATCACATTTACAGTTTAAGAAATGTCATTCGGGATATATCTCCATATATTTATATATGTGGGCAAGTATATATAAGTAACTGGTGAAATATATATATATATATATATATACAGTACGTATCATAGTATCTGCCAGACCCACATTTACATTTACCCTAAGATCCTAACTCCTCTAGTGGAAAATACCAAATTATTATTTTCGAGAATTGATATTCGTATTTGAAAAAAAAATAGGATGTTCACACTTCACTTTAACTTTATCCCTGAGCATTTTAAAGAATTGTTCATTACTTTATTCGAGAGTATATTTGTATTTTCTTAGGACAAATATGCCCTTCAATTATATTAAGTAATGGACTAAATGCCCATTAGTATTGGGAGATATCATTGTTACATTTTCTAATACCAAATATACCCTTTTCGTGGACCAGTATTAATAATGATGAAAATAATTTACTCTAAATGTAATATTGTTGAACAATGTTTAAAGCAAATGGTAATGTTATTCATAGTTAATATGTCATTTGCACCAAATTTTCAAAACAAGATTTTATCTAACAAGAAAAAGAGGAAAGGGTTGCTCTAAATGTCAAGATAAAACTAATTTACAAAAACAGATCACCTCGAGATCAAATTGAGTAAATAATAGAAGATAAAAATCACAGTGATTTTGTCTTAAAAAATGAAATATCAAATTAATAATGACATGTTTAAATGAAAATGAACTGCAATTGAAGTCCTTAATGAGCTCATTTTCAATTGTATAATTTGCATTCTGTCATCTACTTCATCCAACTTAAGAGGCAAAGTTGAGGCCTAAGATTTTATGGAGATTCTGATCAAGTTTAGAAGCAGGTATGAAAATAACTATTTCTCAGACAACGAACGAGTGTTAAATGTACCTATTAGTTGAAGAACTTCTTGTCTTCTATGGATCATCCTCCAACCATTATGGGGCATCAAGGGCACTCCCAAACAGGTTTCTTCAATTCTGTGTAAGACAACTCAGGAGTCGTCACTACAAAAAGGTCGCAACAAAGAGAAAAGCTAAAGGTAACAACGTTTGCCTCTTTGACATCCGCTGAAAATATACATGGATTAGTTAAACAATTCAACATGTAAAAATTCAGTTGATTTTGATAAAAGTGAACAAGACTTTCTTTTAACCTTCAATCTCCACCATGTCATTCAGCCCAAATCTGCCATCTGCCACAACTGCCATCTTCCTCTTTGACTCTGATTGTTCCAATTTCCTTCTCTTGATCCATCATTTCATCCCTATTCTCATACATGATTTAACCTCCTCCATATTCTACAAATCAATAAAAACGGACCCAATAACATCTTCCACTTATTTTCCAGTAAGTCCTGCTTCATAGTGTTCTCCATCTTCCCCTGATGTGCTCTCTCATTCTAATTCATCCAACATCCCATGGTTGAAAACAGTGTAGTAACAGCAACTGTGACCTCAAATTCTATGGGAAAGGATATGGGTACATATAGTTCTTTCTACAATCTATCTTGAGATTCTAATACCTTTGAATTTCTCCTAACACAAAGATAGGCTTCCTAATAATCAAAACCAAAACTACTAGAAGCTAAAGAATGTATATGCTGAATTGGCATGATATAGTTAAAAAAAAAAAAAAGGTTGGCATTGTATGACATTTGCATGCTGACTTCTTCCCCAGTGAGCCCTATAAATGAAAACATTCCTGCCTGATCTCATGTGATGCCACAATGATGCACCCAAGAAGTATGACTAGCTGCATACTCATCAGCAAGCTATCCACTGTATCCCGACCCAGTTAGTCTTACCTAGCACATGCGCCTAGGTCATTTTCAAGAGAATTTTTTTCCATAATAATAACATGGATATGCTGCCATTCTTCATGATTCAGTAAGCCCAGTGATGGAATTCAGAAATCTCCCCAGTTTGTTGGGGGCAGAACTCAGGCAATACCACTACATGATCCCACAGTTATCTCAAACTTTCTACGTGCTCACACAATAATATCACCAGTAGTCTCCACATGAACAAGTACCTTTGCTGAAATGGTGAAAACGTTTTGGGTCTCTTATCACAATTTCATGATCCGTGATCTTGGAGATCAACTTAATTGTTGTATGACAGTCTCCACAAGTTCTAAGATTTTTTATTACCTGGATGGTTGTGCCAGCAACCGAATTCATAATTCCAAAAACAACAGCCAGCTTCTCACTGTGAATTTGTAACACCATTTCCTTTTCCTCTTCATCAACATCATGAAGAACTGAAGCCACACTAGGTACATATCCAGCTTCTTGAAGCTTCACAGATAATTCTTCCAGGTAAGAATAGATCTTCTCGTGCTGAGGATGTTGCCTATCTCCAACCAGAAATATATGAACCCTACCTTTCAGTTCAACAAGACTAAATCCAGGGGATTTAACAACTCCATGATTTCTCATAAATATCCGCATTCTTTTCACATCTTCCCACCTACCAGCATCAGCATAAATGTTTGAGAGCAATGTGTAATATCCCGAGTTATTCGGATCCAACTCAAACAATTTCCTAGCAGAGATCTCCCCAAGCTCCACATTTTTGTGTATCCTGCTTGAAGCCAAAAGAGAACACCAAATAACAAAATCAGGCCTCACCCTCATCTCCATGATCAAATCATAAGCCCTTTTAAGATAACCCGCACGACCAAGGAGATCAACCATGCAGCCATAGTGTTCCACACTCGGTTCTATACTAAACCTATGCTGCATTGCACAAAACCAGTGCCATCCTTCATCCACCAGGCCAGCATGGCAACAGGCTGAGAGGACTGATACAAAACTGATACTGTTTGGTTTTATCCCAGCCTGAATCATGTCAGATAATACGTCGAGTGCTTCCCTTGCTTGACCATGCATTCCATAGCCAGCGATCATGGCAGACCATGATTTTACATTTTTCTCATTCATCCTATCAAATGATCTCCTTGCCGTATTTACTCTCCCACATTTGCAGTACAGGCCAACGATTGAAGTACCCACAAATACATCACTCTCCAAATTCATCTTTATAACCTGTAAAAACAATGAAAAAGGAATCATCAAATACTCATGCAGCATATAAAGTAAAACAGAGTTGAATCAATAGAGTAAGTAACTTATATTATCCTATAAAAATTTCTATAGCACAAAATGCATCATAGTTTTAGTGAACTCATAGTACCTGAACATGTATGCCCTTGCCCATTCGAAGAGCTCCTGAATGTGCACAAGCTAACAACACTGCTGACAAAGTCACCGCATTATACTCAACCTCTGCACTCCTTACCATTGACTGGAAAACTCCAATCGCCTCCTCAGCCAACCCATGCTGTGCACAAACCGCAATCATAGAATTCCAAGAGATCAAATCTTTCTCGTTCATCTCATCAAACACTCCTCTAGAAAACTCGACCATGCCACACTTGGCATACGCATCGATCAAAGTATTACCAACACCCAAGACCTCATCCAATCCTCTTTTAATCACAAACCCATGAACCCCTCGTGTTACATTCTTCTCACAAACACGCGAACAAGCAGCCAAAATTGGAACCATAGCAACCCCATCAATGCACACTTCCTCCTCTATGCCGCTTCCACTTTCTTCAACTAACTGCTCTTTGAAAAGCAACAATGCTTCGCGAGCCCAATCATTCTGAACATATCCATTAATCATCGAGGTCCAGGAAACCACGTTTCTCTGAGGAATTTCATCGAACAGATTTCTTGCATCGTCCAATTTGCCACATTTAGAGTACATATCAATAAGTGCAGATGATATAAAAAGGTCAGAAACATAACCAAAGACGAATGCTTGTTGGTGGGCTTGCATTCCCGAGTTGAGGTCGCAGAGGGCAGAGCAGGATTTAATCGCGCAGGGAAAAGTTGAACGGTTGGGTTTGAGGGCGGATTTGCGCATGGAGGAGAAGGCTTTGAGGGCTTCGACTGAGTCGCCACTCCGAGCCAACTCGGCGATGATGGAGTTCCAGGAGAAGACATTCGTCTTGTCGACGTATTTGTTGAACAGCGTTGTGATGTTTGCATTGGTCGAATAATGGCGCCTCTGTAATAAAACACGTAAATTCCATTTCGCAGCCTTCATTCATTAGCTTCCGAACGCTTGTTTTTTGGCTTCTTCGTTACAAAAGGCTACAAAATTTAAACCGAGAGCCGAGGGTGAAATTTATTTTTATTTTTTAAAATAATAGATAAAAAATATTTTTTTATTATTTATAAGAAAATATATATAATAAATATAATATTAAATTTAAAATTGTAAGAAATTGAGGACACGCGGCTGCCCCACCAACCCCAGCTCCCTTAGTGCTTATAATAATTCCAGGGCTCGATAATTGTTCAGTAATTTTTTAAGTTTTACTGTTTAAGATTTTTAGGTTAGTTTATTTGTATTTACCTCCCTAAGATTTGGACATTTGGCATCCATATTTCTTGAATTTTGTTAAGTTTAATATTTTATTAAATTTTATTTAAGGACCAAATACCCATATTTCTATACTTTTGAAATAAAAAAAAATTAACTATTCAAAACACTAAATTTTAAACTCTTTTTAATGATATAAAGAGTATGGATTAATTAAATAAAAAATGAGCTATACCAAAATTTTAAATTTTAAGATCTTTCAAGTGCACAAGGAGTATATATTATTTTTACATATAAAAAATATTTACGATTTTCATATTTGTGAATAGTTTATAAATGTATGTGTGATTTAACATGCTAAGTTTGGGTGATATATATTAAAACGGTAACATTCACGTAATTTGTAATTTGTAATTTGTAACATCATCAACTCATATAAAAGTAAACATCCAAATATGCATAAGCCGCGCAAAAATACACGAAAGAAAACAAGCACAAGACACCACCTCTCTGACTATTAACACGTTCAACTAAAAAGAAATGATGACAAAGGTTCGTTCCTTTAAAAAATTTTAAGATTCCAATAGATGTTTAATAAGATAAATTCGTTAGATTCGTTTTATTAATTTAAAAATATTAAAAAATATTAAAACAAAATGTTCCCTGAATAATTTTCTTTTTGTTGATAATTTTGAGCTTAAACAATGTTCTTGCTTTTTTGTTCACCTCTCAGTTTAACTATCACCACAGCAAAAAACAAAACTATCAACAATTTTTTTTTTCTTGGTATGCTCTCCATTGACTTGAATTTTGCCTTGCCTCTTGATGTTTCTACTTTCGTGTCACCAATTTATAATTATTTTTTCAAAATCAAAAACAAAAAACAAATAGACTAGTAAGTTATGCCCCCAAATTTTGTTGATCAGTTATAATGGACTATTGGAGCTAGCAGTGTAAGCAACTAACTAAAACAGGAAAAAGAAAATCAAATTCTTTTCTTTGATGGTTGGGGGACCCCAAGCTTGGAGTAACTAGTGCTAGTGCAAGGCCACTGCACCAATTGATAGAGTCTACATCTAGATATAAATTGTAGGTATGGAATCAACTTAATTTTAATAAAAAATTATTTAAAAAATAGACTTTTAATTAAGTACTTTTTTGGAAAGTTTTTTTACATTATCAACACATATTTGATTAAACCCATTTCAAGAAAGTATTTTAAAATTAGAAGTTCATTATTCATATAAAATTGTATTTGATAAATTAATTGAAAAACGCATATTTAACATGAACTTAATAATACTATCCTTACTTATATTAAAAATGTGTCTTCTGCAGTATATGAATTCTCAAATTGGTATATATTTTTCTTAACAATATTTTAGTAAGTTATACAATTATTTTTTTATCAATTATTAATTTAATTTATTTTTTGTGAAACTGTTCAAAAAAAATTCACAAATTAAATTAAAGGAAAAACTACAACTCATTGTTTCAATTTCTCTTCCATGTTTTCACTTTTATTTTTAAGTAAGTGTAATCAACAACAATTCTAATGCCATTCTTTCAAAAGCATAATATTTTTATTAAAAGTGGAGTAATTGAATTTGAGAAAATCTATCTCAAAAAAATAATGCATGACATGTTGCAAAGATTTTTTTCCTTATGCAAAGGCACATATAATACCAAATTGCTCGTTAAAAATAGAGCATGAAATACATACTATATAATAAAATGAGCTTGCAAATTTAATTAATTGAAAATCATCTCAAGTTCAATCCTTAAATTAATAAAGGCGTGCAACCCAAAAAAAAGGTTGAACAATAAAAATTAACAAGATGTTCAAATTCAAAAATTAAAATTTAATTGAAGAAATTCATTATAGTCAAAATCCTCTTGTCTGGTATATGAAATCAGCGATAGCATCACGTACAATAGTCATTAATTTAATTTATTTTTTGTGAAACTGTTCAAAAAAAATTCACAAATTAAATTAAAGGAAAAACTACAACTCATTGTTTCAATTTCTCTTCCATGTTTTCACTTTTATTTTTAAGTAAGTGTAATCAACAACAATTCTAATGCCATTCTTTCAAAAGCATAATATTTTTATTAAAAGTGGAGTAATTGAATTTGAGAAAATCTATCTCAAAAAAATAATACATGACATGTTGCAAAGATTTTTTTCCTTATGCAAAGGCACATATAATACCAAATTGCTCGTTAAAAATAGAGCATGAAATACATACTATATAATAAAATGAGCTTGCAAATTTAATTAATTGAAAATCATCTCAAGTTCAATCCTTAAATTAATAAAGGCGTGCAACCCAAAAAAAAGGTTGAACAATAAAAATTAACAAGATGTTCAAATTCAAAAATTAAAATTTAATTGAAGAAATTCATTATAGTCAAAATCCTCTTGTCTGGTATATGAAATCAGCGATAGCATCACGTACAATAGTCATTTCTTGACTTTGTTGCTCATTCACGATTTCGTATGATTTGTCGTTATATTCCTCTGACAACTTTTGTTTCTTCGTTGCCACTAAAATAAGACAATCATAATATTTAAATTTTTCGTTAGCTATTGCCTCTTCTCTTATATAATTATATAATTGCATTGAAGCAACAACAATTCATCTTTGAGTTTCAAAAAGAAATTTGGCCTTTTTTTAAAAAAATTAGCCATCGAAACTTCCATACTCCAAATCAATGCTCAATTATATTTCTTAATAATGAGTGATTAAACAATTCTTTAGGTCCACTTAGCTTGTACCTTACAAGTGCTAAAAATCCAGGCATATTTGAATACCCAACATCAACAATATAATATTTACCTATAGAGCGTAAATACATGTATTTATCATATCAAAAAATAAAAATAAAAAAGACTTTTAAAGGACTGTTAACCTGTGGGAGGCATGGGGGATTTCAAAGTTGGTATATGAATAGTTTCGTTAAATATACGAGAATCATAAGCAGTTGCTTCCCATCCTATCTAAACAAACATAAACTGTACATCAAATAAGCATGCAACCATATATCATTTTGAGTGGATCATATTTCCTCCCATGATATGCAATTTGTTCATCGGCTAGGATAACAACAAGTACATGCATCAATTGCACCAGTACAACCCTAATTAAAAAGAAAAAGAAAAAGAAAGAAACAATAGATAGAAATAAAAGTCACCTTGAAGTTTGACTAATATTCTGGACTATTATGTATATAACTTGATATTTGTTCAAATGAAGGTGCAACAATCACTGACATGAAAAAGTTTACAAGAGCTTTCAATATTGTGTTGAAGTGACGATTAAAAGTTTTCCTTGAATGTCAAAAATATTCTTATAACATCCTATTCTTTTTGCCATGATGAATAGTCATCATAAAGATAGTCAGTCAATTGTTCTTCAACGCTTACCTCACGACTATTATTTAGCAAATTTTTTTATCGAAGTTCCTTCGCAAATCGCAAAAATACATATTTTTCTATTCTAAACAATTGATGGCAATACTCATGATGTCTATTTATAACATTCATGACAAAGCTATGCCCTCGATATATTAAATCTCTACAAAGCTCCTTCACTATATGATTCTTATAATAAGAAATAATTTTGTCAACCATAACACTTACTAATGCAAATGATGCAAGATTTTTGAATTCATCATATTTTTTTTCCTCATCGAAGTCCATTATACCCTATCAAACAAAAATAGCATTAGAAAAAATACTCATATTCCATAATTAGACAAGTGACTAAATCTTTATCCCTCAAGTTTTTTTATTAAGAAATAATGATCCTTAAGAGAAAGCATATAGATTATCAACATATATCAAAACAATTTTTTTTAATAAACTAGTGACAAAAGAACATATATACAAAAATAGAGACAAAAGAAAAAAACAATACTAGTGAAAACAATAATTTAATTCAATTAGCTATAGAAAGAAATAAAAAATTATTTTTCAAATATTAATAAAAGAGTATCTACTAAAAACCACTACTCGTACCTAACTAGAAATTTTTTAAAGGCTAACTAAAAATCTAATGAAGAAAAAGGACAACTGAAAGTTCGTGTCTTACACCCAATTTAAATAGTAACAATATTCTAGATTTAGTCTATATAGAATGGATCTTATTAATAGTCCTATCATATTATGTCTTTTCATATTGAAGCCACAAGAACCTCAATTTTGAATTCCCAAGAGCAATAAATAAATTTTGTTTTTTCTTTTTCAAAAATAACCTACAAGTAACAAATAAATCTCACTTCATTTAGAGACTTGAGATATCTCATTTAGCATATTAATGCATTCTTGCAATGTATTCTCAGATCTTACACCCATTATTTCAATAATTTCATAAATATGACAAGATACTTATTCATATTTGTAGCAGATGAAACTTTACATGAGTATTTAGGTGGTGGAAACTCATCATTGTCCCTCTTATGGCGTCAGACACCAGTAGTACCTCTAACTCCATTTTTAGTCTGATTTGATTTAGTTGTTCTGTTTAGTTCTTCAACTTATATATCTGAATCTATTTGTATTATATTTTCTTTTGATTGACTTGATTGGGTTTGACATATTCCAGTAGAATCATTTGGTAAAGATCCTTGTGAAGATGCCTAACCATTTTTTTTGCCACTCGCCTTCTTTGAACAAAGAGGTCAATTCTTCAAATTTTTTAATTCCTTTGTATTGATATTTAAGAGCATCTGGATTAGCCTACGAAATTATAAAATAAATTATTAAAGTCTTACTATAACATGTGTATGTTTATAAATTTCATAAGTTAATTAAAAATAATAATTTACCTTCAAATACTCATCCCACCATTCATCAAATGCAGAAACGGTGTTTTTGAAATTATCTCCATCAAGTCTTGTATTTGAAGCTTACACTACACTTTTCAATCTTGCTTGATATTGTCCCAATGATTTTTCAATTGTTTCTTATCATAGTTCAAACCAATATTCTAGATAAAGTCAAAATAAATTTTATTCCACCAATTGTTATTGAAAAAAGTCCCTAGTTTACTCTATTTTGATATTTGCTCACAACACAATTCAACAAATACCTTGAGTTAAGTTCCAAACTGCCTTTGGCTTTGCATTTTTCTTAAATTATTATATATTTGAGTTAAGCTCCATATCTTCATTAACAAGCATGAAAAAAAATTAATCAAAGAAGGAAAATAAAAAAAAAGATAAGAATTCTAGTGAGAGTGATGACATGCGATATAGCATTATCCTATACTATGCCTAATCAACACATAAAGCATTGCAGATGATGGAACTCTCTTATATTTGTGCCAAAAACTTTCTTATCCAACTATTTACGTCAAAGTAACCATAAACCTAAGCGAATAAGTAAATCGTTATCGAGCTAACATTCAACAACCAGCAACTTGATGCTAAACTCTATACATCTTCAATTTTCAATCTACAACACTTTGATATACTTAGAGAGCATGACATAGACAAAATCTAATCTTGAAGAAACACACCCGATAAAACATCCGCAAGAAATTCCATTCAAGAAAAAAAAAAAAGATTCCATTTTTTCATATTTTTTGCCAGAATGAGAGACCCTACAAGTATAGATGTGTAGAAACTATAAAATTCATGGAATAAAAGAAAATAATTCATAAAATTTTAGTAAAAGTAACAAAGAAAACAATAATCCAATTGAATACAAAGTTTAGCATTAAACAATAACCATATAAAAAATATATATAGGAGAAAATTCACCAATAATTTAAACGAAGGAGAAACAATCCAAGTCCAGACAATTTACCTAAAAAATATAGAGAAAACTATCAAAAATTAATATATGCATAAAGTTATACTAGTACGAATTTTGTATAATGTGCTCAAAGTTTTTTGTCAATGAAAATTACAAAATATATTCAAATGAACAATACATCATTTATATCTATAAAACAACTATAAAATAGATTAATGAAAGAAAAAATGATAGGTATCTTGAAATTTCTCAAAACTTTTGTGAAAACTTTTAGAAGAATGAATGCAGTTAGTTCTAAAGAGTAGTATAATGAGGTTAATATTAATAGTTTAGATCGAAAGAAGATGGATAGAATTGATAAATATCAATTTTTTAGTAATCTTTAGATAAAAGTGTAAAAAATGGGTTTTGAAAAGTTGCATTTTTTCACTTTTTTAAAATAGATTTTTAGAGATATAATTTATTCGAAAGTCCATCCAATATAAACCATCAAATTCAAAAATTCCATTTGAAAAGTAATTTCATACATGCTCAAAATATATTGATTTATGTGATACTTGTTCTCGTGACGACGATCCAAAGTGTCGATTTATAATTTAACACTGGAACTATTGTGCAAGTTTACGGATTAAACTGAATTATTACAATCAATTATATTTTTTAACACAATAATATACCCTCAATTTTATATAGTATTGTAGTAGAATTTGAATTTGAAGCACCGTGATGTTTCAGACTGTCAACCTATCGTGACACCTTCATAATCAATTTGCAATTCAAAGCACATGAAATATTCAATTTGCAATTCTAAACTTATGAATGAAACTTGGACATAATCAAGAAATAAGAAACTACGTTATTACGTGGCTATTGATGACCTATTTTATTAACTTGAACTGCTTTTGACTTGCTCCTTAACGGTCAAGAAGTAGATAAATAATTTAACTATTCAAAAGATTAGTAAATCCGTTGTAGTCTAGTTGGTTAGGATACTCGGCTCTCACCCGAGAGACCCGGGTTCAAATCCCGGCAACGGAAAATTCTTTTTTTCCCGTTTTTGTTTCCTGTTCTGATTTTAATTTTTAATAATGGTAGCGAGCCGGAATTGGGATAATCCTGTGACCAAATGGACTTTTTCAAAACCAACTAGCTAACTGTTTTCAGTGGGCCCAAATTTGTAAAGCCCAAGATGAAGAGATGGACTCGAACAGAATATCATTTTCAATTATTTATTTTTAGAACGTTAACAAAATCTCTATAATATCACAATTAATATTCTTTTATTTCACAATTTGCTACTTTATAGTTGTCCAATTTCGCCTTTTTTAGGAGGAGTAAACCAACAATTGCTTTAAATTGAATTTAAATCATATTTAATTCTAATTTCACATTCCATATTAAAATACGTGATTCGAAAATTAGATGTTTTAAACCTTCATCGTTGGATTTGCTCATATCGATCCTAAGAACAAACCACTTAATCTTAAAATTGTGTCTTCGTTCTATGTTTTGAGTGGTTTACATTGAAGTAAAATTCGTTAGTTGCCCTCGTACGGCATGTGCTGTTTCCTTACAACAAATACACGCAGGAACCATGATTATGTCATACACCAAGCATGAATGATAGCCACAATTTGTTTCAACCTTCAACCAGTGCAAAACTCGTACTTTATTGTATATAAAACAATAACAAAATTATGGGATTTAATTGCCAAAGAAAATAGCTTAAAAGTATCAGCTAGATTAAGAGTGCAAAAAGGTCTTTTTTAACTTTTCAACTCAAATCCAATCATGCCAAATATAGAGGTGAGGTCAGTCGGGCACACTCCACCAATGGCAAAATTGATAGTTTTGTTGGTGGCGATGTTTGGGGTGGTAGGAGGGTCGTTGTCTGCCCCGCCACCTTCGGCATCACCACCATTTCTCCAATTCCAGACGGAGGAGGTGGTGGTGGAGCAGCAGCAAGAGGCGGTGGCTCAGCCTATAATGGAGGAGGACTACCAAATATGGGATCCGGCACCCTACTTTGGTGGTGGAGGGGATGAAGCTCCCATTCCTCATGCAAAGGCTGCCTGCTGTCCCCATTTACCATGTTGTTCCCATTTTGACGCATTTGCTCACTCAACTTAGGTTTTTTTATCAAAACTGAACATACTGTATTAGTGAATAAATGCATGCCAAGAACTAGGTGCCGTTGTATCGAATTTCTTATCATTGTACTATTATTTTCCAGGTGATGCTAAGTGTGCACATAAATAATATATAAACAAATATTTTTATAATAAGATGACGATGATCAAATCACTCAATCGGTCAACAGTTCAATCGAATAAGTTGAATCAAGTGATCTAATGAAAATTAATTATATTTTTCTATTATATTATATAAAATAATAATATAATAAATTAATTATTATTTATAAAATAAAGAAAAAATAAATAATAAACTAAAAAACACATATAACAAACCTCAAAATTCAAAACAACATGCACACAACTAAATACTACTAAGTTTAAGATTTCTAAAAAATAACAAATAAGAAAAATTAATTCTCTCAATTTGACCAAAATTTCAATTTGTTTGCCCTCAATCCACCACTACTTCACGGTAGAATAAGTTTGATCCGATTTTGAAACAATGATATAAACATTTAATTATTGTCAATTATGATGTCTATTACGGTTAAACAACAGAGATGAAAGCTTCTTGCAAAAGGCAACAAACATTTATAGGTAATTTCCAGGGGATATATTTTCATTTGTCATTCCAATCTTACAAAGTGGAAGGGCTATCGAAATCCCCTTCACATAATGTTTGTTAGATGTTTAGATGTCCCTTTCCGCCATTGTGAGCCTGAGATGAAGCCTGCTAGGCTGCCTCTAAAACTGCTTTCAGAAGTTCAAACAAGTCACATATTTTAGTCATCCAAAAATAATGGTAGATTTAATGTCTTGCCAATTAACGTGGCTCGCTGAGTAGCTTAAGACGTTCAGAGAAATCAACAATTAAATTATATCCAGATGCAGCGCAGTTTATGCTGCTCAAACAAATTAAGCAATCTAAATGATGGGACAGAGAGTATCAAGCATCGCTAGACCAACTGGAGCATAGCAACATTTTAGTTACATATCATTGTTTCTCTTTTCCTTTTTCTGGGAAACACCTCTTGGATAACAGAGCAAAATATGCGAATTAAAAGAAAAATCTTTAGGAAAAATTCAAGACACTGAAACAAAAGACAAATCAAAATGGGATATAGCAAAATATTCCAGAAACTTCTGCAAAATTTAATGGACAGTACATCTGCAAGCTAGAATATCAGGCTCAATGTATAAGCCCCACCGAAAAGCAACTTATGCTATGCATCTATGCTTGTGCCAATGGTGGGAGCAGTGTGGGTGAAACCGGGTATCATAATAAGATTGTTGAGCATGTTACCTGTAAATAGTACAGAAACAAAGACGAAACAAAATACAGTCAAAACTTAATCTTAGTAGATGGAGGCACTATGAAAGAGATCACTAAGGTAAGACAGAAGAGAAGCGAAGATGCGGTGACGATAAAAACATAAATAAGTATGACAGATGACATCTGGTCATTTCTTTAGAAAGATTAGTTTTGCCAATTATGTGCTATGATTCCTACAAGTACCAAGCATTATATGCGCCAATGACGCCATGGGATTGCAGACTATCAACGACTACCAGTAAATCAGTTTTAGACTTTTGATAGCCACTTTTATAAACAGGTTATCTTAACTTCAGTTGAAACAACCTATTGACTGTTTAGCATTTTCTATGTTTCACAAAATATTGCACCATTTCCCCATGAGGCTGAGAGTAGTGCCAGTCAATGTTTTGATCATGTAAATTGGTTTATAACCCTAACAGTGCAAGCAATGGGGTTCATTTCAGATGACATTAACCACAGCTTCTTAAGGACAACTGATGAGCAAGATTACATCAAACAAGCATTGTTTAATCTTAATAAACATATGAAGCCCTCCAACTAGAACTTCCTTTGTTTTTCCCTACCTTCAGTTTATAAGTATACTTAAGGAAGTCAGCAAGAAAACAAGTGGTAAATGTATTATTGCAAACTCAACTCGTTCATATATAATGACAAGAAATGCCAAAAACCAAAAAATAATTTGATAAGCTCAAATCATATTCAGTACTAAAGCATAATCCACAGTGGGTGCAAACTGGGTGCTGCCCAAGATCAAAGGATAACCCTTTCAATACTGTTCAGCGTTGATCTAATCACAGCATCGAGGCAGAAAATGTTAAAAACTTAGGTTGGGTTTGCATTGAGCGATTTGAATTTGATGACATTATTTGGAACTAAGAATTTCAAATGACTCCAATTAATGTGGACTAGAAGTCCACAAAATGGTGGGGGGAAAAAATAGCTCAAGATAGGTGCTAAAGGATTTGAAATTCATAGTAACTCAAACTTTTCCAAACAAGTGCAATGGATTTGTTATTATGAATTTCAAAACCTTTAACTCCCTAATATTTCAATCCAAACACAACCTTACATTAAATAAATAAAAACCCATGAAATACAAGTTGCGCCTGAATAAGGAGATTAGCATACATAAACACATTAATGGTATTCAAAAGTGGCAGAAAACACAAGATTTACAAGCTAAGATGACACAGACTTATTTGATCACAAGAGTGTGATACACTCACATAAGATGAATAGATGATGGACCAGTGAAAGCTGCGACTTTCTGAGCAAGGTGGGCTTCGGATTTGTAAAGCCCTTTCATTTCTTTTTTCATTTGTCGTGCCTCACGTCGTTCTAATTTCACAGCAGACTGCAAAAGAATAGTTCCACTTGACAAAGATAGTACTTTAAACAAAGAAAATGGAAAAAAGAACTATGCAGGCATTGATGAAGGTATCTAGAAAGGCCAACAAGGCTAAGAAGTGGTGCATGAAGTAAAAGGAAAAACAATAGGATCCAGCCATAAGTACATATTGTATTCTTATCAGAATATGCAAATATCATGACAAAGAAATCTCATTATACCTTCCTTTCTTTCTTTTCCTCCTTTGACTCTTGACCCCGTGGCTTCTTTTTTTGCAGCTCAGTTCTCTTATCATTCACATCTTTCTCATCTTTCGTCTTTTCTTCGCCATGTTTTCTGCTCTGAGGCAAAAAGTCTACAGGAAGCCTCTCTTTTCCTTTAAGTGTTATCACTTGGTTGGGGCCAGCAGAAGTACCAGATATTGCTTCGGCCAGCTTCTTCTTTCTCCTTGCTTCTGGAGCTCCAATTTTACCAGGGTGATTGTCAAGTGTTGAATAAGTAGAGATGATAGTTTCACAATCCCACACTTCTGATTCATCGCTACTTTCTTCAACCAACACTTCCTCTTCATCATGATTTTCATCTTCATATTTTTCAGCATATTCCCTGCATCGGCGTATTACTTCAGCGGTTAATTCAGGTGATTCATTATCATCTGCTTCCTTGTTAAGATGCAAGAGATCTGAAGGATGATCCTTGAAGGCATTGTTGAGCTTTTTTGAAAGGGATTCTTGGCATTCATCCTCATCCATGTACCCATTATATTCTTCTTCACTGTCAGCACCATATTCGTGAAGTTCAAGCTGCATTAAATAACTTCTGTGTGAGAGACTGGATATTTATTACGACAGTGCAAAGGAGAACTTATCTGCACAAAAAAGTAAAACAAAATCAAATGAACTTACCAAATCAAAGTACTCATCTAGAGGACGACGAACTCTAGGCTTCTCACTATCTAAGCCTGAAACATAAGCCCCATTCTCTGTTGCACCAGAAACACTTGAATCCCGACTTTGTAAATGGTCAACAATTGAGTCTGCAGCACAGCTCAACTTCTCATCAATGTCGTCACCCATTGGTCCTTCCAAGAGATTTGCTCTGACAACAAAATCCTCTTCCAAGTCCTCGATATCAGAACCATACTTCGACGAATCACTGTCATCCAGCATAGCAGCCACGTCAGGATCCACCACTTTCTGTAATCTTACACCAACTGTCTTTGATGCCACAGTGTAGATAGATTTCTCCTCTGAAGCATCATTTGTCTTAGAAATCTCAACCCTTGAAGCATCATAGGCCTACCACGTGCACAAAATTCATGAATTAATTATAATGCATGGAGTTAAACTAAAATTTACAACCTTTGCACTAAAATTAAACCAACATTGTTATACTTCCTCTTCTCTCTAGGTACATTACAATGAACTATAAAAGCAAATTTTGCTTAGAACCAAGACAAAACAAAAATTTGCGAAAGTTCAACAGTTCAATTCCCAAATGTTGCAATTGAATTTGAAAAAAAAAAAATCGATTCAATCAGACCTTAACATCCCGAGGAAGTTGATCGAAATTAGCCTTGGGATTATGATAATATGCTGAACCACCACCTGTATTCTTAATCTCCCGCAAATGGGTCAAATAATTGTACCCATCATCCGGGAACCCTAGCTCCAGAATCTCCCTCCGTATGTGGTCCGGCAACGCCGTCGTTTGAGCTTTATGGTTGAACACTCCTCCAACGCTGTTGTTTGCATCCTCATCATCACAATCTTCAGGGGCATCAGCAAAAATTGAGTCAGGGTCGGCCTTCAAGACATCGTCATTTGTGTTGCCCTCATTAAAGGAGGAGTTGGGTGTGTATTGATTGTTGTCAACCCGGACAAAAACTTGGTCACCGGAGGGCCCAGACGAGTAATTCGGGTCAGATGTGTCCCGGGCCATGAGCTGGAATGTGGCAGATTTTTTCTTATCAATAAATTTCTTTTTCTTCCCCATTAATCTGGGTGGCTCCTTTATTTTCTTCCCGGCTTTTGTTGAAACTGGAAGAACAAGAGCAACAGTTAATATAATGCTGCACCGAAGGTAGAGAGAGGGTTCAAAGGGAGCTGGCAACATTAGAACTAGGGGGTGGGTGTCAGAGTCGAGTATACAAAACGGCAGATCAACCCTGATCCAATATACTCGGCTACCCGACCCGAGCTGTCGGGGTTCAGGTTTTTCCTTTTTTTTTCCTTTCATTGCTACCTCTGTTCCCTCCCCCCACCCCAACCACCCAAAAAATAAAAAGAAGAAAAAATTCGAATGGCGTCTGGTCTGCTTAGATGTCAACACTTCCCTGACCACAGCTAATCATAATCATTAAGAGATCCCACTATTCCAACTGAATAAGAATCTGCTCCATTAGCTGAAAATAACAACTCACTTCCAAAACCCATCAATAATCAGCTTCCCATTGATAAAAAATTAAAGTTATTTTCTAAGTTTCGAGTCAAAATTGGTACTGTCAAGCACACAGGATTGATGAAAATCTATTGCACGACTCCAGGATGTTGAATAGAAAAGAAAAGGCTTACCGTAACTGAAATGCCGGAGCCTCCGGAGCCGCCGCCCGTCGCAAAGTCGGGGTTGTGAAGCGTTAAGGAAGAAAGGCTTTGGGTTGGGACTTGCGACGGACGACGTCGCAAGTTTGGATTGAAGTCTAATAAAACTTAAAGGGAGGAAAACTAGAAAAACCCTAGCCCTCAGTTTATATGTTTATTTATTTATTTTAAATTAGGTACCGATCAGGATTCAGGCAAATTGGATAGCACAATCCGACTCCATAATCCAAATTTTTTTAGTCGGGTTCGGGCTAACCTGAATTATTCAGGGAAAATAACTTATGTTCTACCCAAACTGAATTGAGTCGATCCAAGATACCCAACCCACTAAATAGAACCCTAGCGGAGGCTCACACTAGTAGTAGTCCAAATGGAAAGTACGAGGTTTTGGATTTGTTTTGAGTATTTCAGGGAAAGTATTTTTTAAAAAGTATTCAAAAATATAATATATATTTTATTTTATTTTAGAAGAATAAATAGAGAATTAAAATGATTTGAAAAAATAAAACAAACATTTAAAAAAATTTGAAAATCAAACCTAAATTATCGGTGAGAGATGAGTATCAATTTCTAATAATTTGTCATTAATTAACAACGGCAAAGTATATGGAAGCTATTGGAGGGAGTGTTTGTGAATATTTAAAAAAGAACATCTTTCTGTAGATATATGTATATATTATATGCATAATAACTGAATATATTTTATTATTTGTATATATTGATCAAATCATAGATTCATATATATATATATAGTAATTGTAAGTATATGTATATATATTATGTGTTCCAATCAAGTTGGATTGAGTTAGAACTCTAAATACCTTTGGACTCCTAGTTACCAATCAATCAACCATTTACAACTATTTATAATTAATAATTAATTATATATAATAACATATGTAACTCCACTTCAAAATATAAATATATGAGTTAATTCATTATTACAAAAGTAAACATAAAAATAAATCCACACTTTTAATGGGATTTGAATTCAAAATTTCATAACCCATCGGTCACAATTTCTAAGTGTCATTTGTCAAATTAGCTTGATAATACAACATAATTTACGTCTTGTACTTATGATCTAATTGGTAAATTCGAGTCATCAGAACGAAATTGAGAACCAACCAAACTAGAGACAAGAACAAAAAAAAAACACATGTTCTCATTGAACAATTTTCTTTCTATTTTCCTTTTGTTATTGCCAAAAAGAAACTGAAAATTAACAAATGGGAGATTGGCTTTGGATCACTTCAACAAGATTCAAATATATTCATCAATTGTTAATATATTACAAATAAATTCATAATCAATAGACCTAATGAGTGGCTCAATTTGGGCACTACAACTGGATCTATGCCTTAAGCTTCATCAATGTAACAATTCTCTCTAAAATTATATGGGCTTTGTTTTTAGATTAGTTATTAGAATTTTGTGTAGTATTTTGTATTATATATCTTACACATGCGTTACGTGTATATATATTTAAAAAATATTACTTATATATAAAATATTGAATAAAAAATGCCATTCAAAATTATAATAAAAATAATTTAATAAAAGCGTTGGCGTTTAAAGTTGGACCTGCCGTCAAAACACGCTTCTCACTTTTATTATGTAGCAAAATTCGGTTTGGGCCGTTGGTCTTGGCGGTTGATTTCGGAGGTTCGTTCTTTTCCAATCTCTCCACACACTCCCACATGAAATTTTGTCAAAAGTTCTCTCCGAATTCTTCTGTGGACTCTCCGAATTACCGATGTTACCTTGATTTACGCTTTTACGCAGTCTCTCTTTCACAACCATAAACATATACCTCTCTTTCTCTCTATTTTCATTTTTTGTCTGTGTTTTTCTCTCTCACTTTCTCCAACCCTCCAATGGGTCATTTCAGCTTGCATTTATCATTCTTAATTTTTTAGAGCTTTATTAGGAAAATCTTTTCTTGTGGGTTTTTCCTGAAGATATCATATTCGACATTTTAATATACAAGGTGAGTCAATTTTCGATTCTTTTCAAATGTTTTTGACTGCCATGTCTTGTGGGTAATCAAGTTCAATTTTCTTGTGAATTAATGTATGAAATGTTTTGTCAGTTTGCATGTTATCATGAAAAAGTCTGAGAAATCCTCGCAATGAGCTGTTTGAGTCATCATCCTGTTTGCATGATGGAACAGATGATGATTTTTTTTAATTCTTTTTTTGGAGTGAGGCAGAACTTTTAATGTGGATTTTCATTAAGAATTTGTCAGAGCAATTGTTTATTCTTATCAATATATTGTAAATAGAATTTGATTTATTAGAAATAAAAAAGAAAGAATATCACATTTGGAGCTGAAAGGAAAGGGGAAGGAATTCTCAGACAAAGAATTATAGTAAAAGTAAACTTCAAGGTTGGAAAGCTGAGAATTCAAGGAAATGTTTAATGTAGGTGTTATGAATGCAGTTGGCTTGTCCAGGGCTACAGGCTTATGTTAGAATCTTATTGTGTTGCAGAGAAAAAGGACTGCAAGCCTTGAGTTTAAACCGTTGGCGTATAAAGTCCCTCTCTTTATACAAAGAGAGGGAATATATGAAGGCTTCTAGTTGTTGGTTCTGATAGCTTGTTGATTCTCTTCAAGTGCATTTGGGTGGGAAAAAGAAAAAGGATAGAGGATTAGAAATGGGGTCAATTAGTGGGGAGGAGACGGTTGATTGGGATGGTCAAGATTCAAGTGCACATGAGGAGAAAATCTTTGTTGCAGTAAGGTTGAGGCCTTTGAATGAGAGAGAACTCGGGAAGAATGATGTCTCAGATTGGGAATGCATCAACAACACAACCATCTTATTCAAGAATACTCTTCAGGAACGTTCGTTGCTTCCCACCGCCTACACGTTTGGTAAGCAATTTTGATCTGAGACTTTTTCGTATGCATTATGTAAATGTTATGTAATGCCAGGGATCATGTACTGCATCTTATCTGATTGCCAAGTTTGCTGAGATTTTCTCCTCCTCTTGAGTTTTTGTTAGATTTTTTATGAAACATATACTTGTGATTACTCAAAATAACCTAAGGATTATAATTTCCTGAGCTAAGTATATCAAACATGAACATTAATCTGGGAAGTTCAACCAGAAAACTTAAAAATGATTACGAATTCAAAAAGGTTGTTTTTTTTTTTTTATTACAGTCTGAGATCATAGGTGCTCTCCAACTTGATTAAGTTTTCCCTTGCTGTTGTTGTCTATGGTTTGTGAGATTAGATAAGTTTAAGTGCTTTGTCTAATAGGTCATTTCATTTCTTAGGAAACAATTAGAAAGGTAAAAATAGGTTCACTATGATCTGGTTTTCATTTTCTCATGATTCAATACATTTTCTTATCTTCTTTTTTTTTTCGTTATTTATGAGGGCAGATAGAGTATTTGGGTACGACTCTCCCACGAGGCAAGTTTACGAGGAAGCTGCCAAAAAGATTGCTCTTTCTGTATTAAGTGGAATGAATTGTGAGTCCTTGCCCTTGAAATATTCTTCTTGATGTTCTATCATGATAATACAAGCTTAACCATGGCTGAATTTCCTCTCCAGCAACTATTTTCGCATATGGGCAGACAAGCAGTGGAAAAACGTACACCATGACTGGAATTACAGAGTACACAGTAGCAGATATATATGACTACATTAACAAGGTATATCTGATCATAATAATTTTTTTCTTGATTTCATTCATAATTCTTTCTCAAAGTTGTCTAACTACATTACTTAAAAAAAATATATATAGCATTGTGAAAGAGAATTTGTTTTAAGATTTTCTGCCATGGAGATATACAATGAATCAGTCAGAGACCTCCTATGCTCAGATGGTACTCCACTTAGACTTCTAGACGATCCAGAGGTAAATATTGAAACTTACAAATAATTTTGAATTCTTTTAACTAAAGAAACCGTAAACTTTTAGTGATTCTTATGGTTTTTCTGCTGCAGAGAGGGACTGTTGTTGACAAACTTACAGAGGTGACCTTAACGGACTCCAACCATCTGAAAGAGCTATTATCAATTTGTGAAGGTAAGAGCACTCATACCACAATTTATTTATTATGTAAAATAACACTTAGAATTGCTCTTAGCGGCATTCTCTTCCTGCAGCTCAAAGGCAAATAGGAGAGACTACTCTCAATGAAATGAGCTCTAGATCTCATCAAATTCTGCGCTTGGTATGCTTCTTAAACTAGCTTTATGGAGTTCATTATACTCTGTTGACTTTCTATGCGATGGATATTCCTGCAGACTGTTGAAAGTGAAGCTCAGGAGTACTACGGTGCAGAAAATTCAAGCACTCTAACAGCTTCAGTGGTACGAAACATTCTTCTGAGGAATTGTAGGGGATGTAAACAATTCTCCTCTAGAAAATATTTTCAGATGAATTGTCCTGCAGTGGATTACAGGCATAGCATAGTGAAGAAAATACATTAACATCTTTCATGTTTTTCCAACACAGAATTTTGTTGATCTTGCGGGGAGTGAACGTGCTTCTCAAACGTTATCAGCTGGCACGAGACTAAAAGAAGGTTGCCACATAAATCGCAGTTTACTAACCCTTGGGACAGTTATTCGCAAATTAAGGTATATTCCTCACTTTAAAATTTAAAAGTTTGTCCATTAAGAAGCAAGAATTTCTATTTACTTTAATTTTTTGAAGAATGAGAAACAGAAAGTTGTCAGAAGAATTTAATCATCAGGGCTTCCAAGTTATTACTCCAAAAGCTGGCCAGAAACATTAATAGCCAAGTCAGAGACCAAAATATTTAGGACAAGTTCCATGTATATGCTAGTAAGAAATTGGCTTGGCAGCCTGTGACAAAGAAGATGGTTAGGAGAGATGATGAATAACTTGGTGGCAGCAAGATAAAAACAGACAGAAAAATCAGAGGAAAGATGAAAAATGAGAAGTTTGGCCACAGAGATAAATTTATAGACAGCAAGAACGGCAGAAAACTGATCTTTCAATTCATGTCCTGATTGCAAATCCTTTTTCCACATCCTTAAACAGTAATCAGATCAAAAGAATTATTGTACTATATTGTTTTTGTACATTCCTGAACTTCAGACTTGAAATTTATGGCAATAAAATTTGTGATATCCATCTACCTGATATATGTAGCGGTTCTTTTTCATTCTTTTTTTCCTTTTTCACATTTAGAATTGAATGGGCTAACTTCCTAATTCTATGTTGTATGATATACGAATTCCAACTCTGTTCCAATATGTCTGAGTTATCATCTTGTCATCATTTTCTGATGCAGCAAAGGAAGAAATGCACATATTCCATACAGAGACTCCAAGCTGACACGCATACTACAGAACTCATTGGGTGGCAATGCCAAGACTGCAATTATTTGCACTATGAGCCCTGCTCACAGTCATGTTGAGCAATCAAGAAACACACTCCTATTCGCTAGCTGTGCCAAGCAAGTTAGTACAAATGCACAAGTCAATGTGGTGATGTCAGAGAAAGCACTCGTGAAGCAACTGCAAAAAGAACTAGCCAGGCTGGAGAATGAGTTGAGGAACTTAAGTTTGCTTTCTGCCTTGGGTGGTTCTGCATCAGCACTAAAAGAGAAAGAGCTTCTTATTGAAAAGGTGATTGAAAAAATTCCTTGGTTAAATCTCACTTATTACAGATACTTAGGAATGGCTTAGATTATGAAAAACTTAAGAAAATGATAGATCAGTTTGCTAATTGTATTCTATACAGATTGGTAACCAGGCATTCTTTGAACTTAACTTTTTGGTCATAGATCAACAATGGATTATTTTGCAAGTCATAAATCAATTTTCTGGACATTTTTTAATAAGCAGAGCTAAGTAAATTTTGTATTTCTCATTTTGTTGCTTTCACAAATCAATCTGTTATTTATTACCATTGTAGCACAGGTCTCATTCAGGATGCAGTAACATACTTTTCAACTTCTAGGTTGTCCACATAAAAACCTGTTCCAAGTTTAATCACCCAAACTTCCCAAGTCGCTATCATAAGGAAATTGTCAACTGTAGTTGTATATATGGGTAATGTTCAACTCTCTTAAATTTTGCAGATGGATAAAGAGATAAGGGAATTAACTCATCAACGTGATTTAGCTCAATCCCGTGTTGTGGATATGTTACGGTCAGGAGGAGAATATCAAGCATCAAAATCTTGGGTTTGTAGAGATGCTTTCTAAAATAGATAAAAGCATTAAGTTAGCCCATAAAATGCTCCATACAGCTGATTTCTATGTTTTTCTCTTCAGGTCGATATGAATAACCATGAGAAAGGTTCATGGACAGATGAATATTCAGCATCAGAAGCATCAGAGATAATTGATCCCCTTAGGTCTGATGTTGCATCTAGAACATCGCACTTTTCCGAAAAATATGAAGGTGTCATTTCCAGCAGGATTGAAGATCAGTTCCCTGAGAATAATGAAGAGCAGTTTTTGTCCGATGACACATCCCCAAGACTATACATTGATAAGTACTTTGGTCCTGATCCATGTCAGGGCTGGGAGAAGATTGCTCAAGAAACTAACAAAAATTTTGAGGATAACCGCAAGGAGGTTCAATGCATAGAAATTGATTTCACTAAAAGAAATATGATTTCAAGTGCAACTTCCCCTCAAAAAGGAGATCACGTTTCAGGTTGTACTAATTCAGTTTTTCTGAAAATGAAGATTATGCACTTGCCTATTTGTATTAATTTTCTTGTATAATTTACAATGTAGGGCAATCTCCTTGTTCATCAGACAACGATGCATCTGATCCCAGTGTCAATGTAGAGAGGAGCAAAAGCTGTGCAGCAATCCTGACTACAATCATGAAATCTCCAAGTTCCGAAGTGACAAAAGAAAATGAAACCACATTACAGAATGAAGCAGATAATCAAGGAAAACCTTCTACTGTAGAGACTGTGGGTAATAGTGAAAATCTAGGCAGAGAGGATTCCCAAAGTTCTGTCAGGAGTGACTGCCTGAATGAAGAGCAGCAAAACATCATGACGTTGAATAAAGACTGTATGGACAAGCAACAAGAAGCCTGTGTGAAAGAACTTAATGAAGTGATTGAGCCCAAGTCAGTGAAGAAGGTTGAGTATGATTTGGTGAGAATGAACCCTTCCCTGGCTGAACAATAATTTACCATTTACTCTTGTCAAGTGTTTGTCTAGGTTATTGTCAAATCCAGTAGCCAAGAATTGATGTATTTGAATTATTTTTTCTGATAACTTCACATGGTCATACAAGCATATGAATCATCTAGGTAGATTGTTTTGAGTTCAGCCTTTCCTTATTTTGATTGAAGATATTCCTAACACATCATTCTTACATGGTTGCAAATTTTTTATAGTCATGGAGATCAGGGATTTAGTGACAGAATTGTAATTTACGTATATATTTTTACCATCTATTTGGATCAACTTCTGAAAAAACAGCATATCATTTTCATATATATTAATTGGTCCTTATGAGGGAACTTTGCTAGCAGGACATGGAGGAGGAAAGAACATCCAATAATCCAAAAAAAACTGCAGATGGTGGCTCCGGTAAAACTCAGGATATAAAGCAATCTGCTTCAGATTGGTACACTAAATTTGAGAGGCAGAAGAGAGAAATAATTGAACTTTGGGATGCTTGCCACATTCCTTTGGTCCACAGAACCTACTTTTTCCTGCTCTTTAAAGGAGATCCATCAGATGCTGTTTACTTGGAGGTGGAACTTAGGCGGCTGTCATTTCTCAAGAACTCAATACATGGAGTCAGAGTCGTGAAAGATGATCAATTTTTCACACAGGCTTCAAGGTACTCTTTTCTCATTGCCATGTATAAGTCTTACATGTATAAGTGAAGCTAAGAATTAGGAGGCAGTAAACCATGTGTTATATATCATGGAAGTCATCCGATTATTCTGAATATGCCCTCCTGATAGAAACCATAAATCTGCTATTGTCAGTTATTGAAAAATTCTGATTTACAGCACTTCTCAGAGCCTAGGATATTTTAGGAAACACAGCTTGTATACTAGTGAAATTTCTTTGCATAATGGAGTCTAGAAATTAGAAAGTATTCTTTGAATTCCAAAATGATACATAATAGTTTTCACTCAAAACGCATAAGGTGGGAACAGGAGGTAAATAGCCTTGTAAAGCGCCTATTAGAAACTAATCAGATGCAAATGACACAAGAAAAACAAAATCAAATGTTTAAGGGGGAATGTATTTAGAGTAACCCTGAGCATAGTGAAAATAGAGGAATTTATGTTGCCAACCTGAGACAAATATTGGTAAAGGCTTCATTCAGTAAAGTATAGATGAAAAAGGTGATCTAGAGCTTAAATGAATTTCATGCAAGTTAAATGAGCTTTATCTCAAACACTAAAGATCTTGGGAATGTGAATCATGACAACAAAAGGCTTCATAGTTAGCAAAGGGGATCGTATTCTCGAGCATTTTAGTTGAAGTTTGAAAAAAACTTTTGACTTAACATTTTGCTTACGGACACACCTCTTGAGTACGTTATTTTAGGATATGGACAAATGCACAATGGATCACTTGCCCTCTTTTCTTATGTTCAGATCAATGTACGTTTACGATCATCTAACATTTTCTTGGCTGGATAACAGTGCAAAGGCTCTCAACCGGGAGAGAGAGATGCTGAGCAAACGAATGCTCAAGAAGTTCTCAGTAAAGGAAAGGGACGCTCTATACCAGAAGTGGGACATTGACGTGAAGTCGAAGCAGAGAAGGCTCCAACTATTGCACCGGCTGTGGACTGATGTCACAAACATGGAACATATCAATGAGAGTGCTGCCATTGTTGCGAAACTGGTGGGATTCAAAGAACCAGGGCAGGCCCCAAAAGAAATGTTCGGGCTTAGCTTCTTGCCGAGACCGGAAAACATAAGGTCCTTCAGCTGGAGACACAGCCTGCCTTCCATGATGTAAGGCTTACTGGATACAGTTTAGTATACTAGTGAAGTACTTATTATGGGGCTGAGGAATGGTTTAGATTTTTGTTAGCTTTGTAAACCATAAGTCCTCGTATATACATGGTTGAGATCCTAACTCCTCTTTCTAATGCTCTACCTAATACAGTAAGCTATATAAGCTATTGGAATCTATTTAACTGCTCGTTTCATTGCTCTAGCTGAATCCCATCTCTATGCTGCATAATATGTGCTATAAAAGGTTATCTTTAAGAACTCAACGCACATGCCGGGGACGAACAAATATAATGTTTATTTTTTTGAAAAATGCAAATTCAGCCTCATTATTTTTTTCTTTTTTGTCTTTGTTTTGCTATGGTACGGCCACTAATCTTCTATTAAAGCTTTTCTCAACCCTTGAACTAAAATGGCTGGTCTGTTCATGACACGTCTTTTACGATATTGTCTACGTGCATTACAAATTGTAGAGAAGCAAACTTATATGCACATGGGAGAAGTACAGATGTGGAAGAAAAGGAACGAAATTAAGAAGAATGTTACCCTTCATTTGAGGTGTTCATTTTTCTGATACGTAATTGTAGATCTTCAGAAAGGGAAGAATGCAACAAGGGACATGGAATTATTCTTAAGTATGATCGTGGAAATTCATGCATAGATTTTATTATTTCTACTGATGTGGTGAATGTTTTTCTTTTCGAATTTTATGCTTTTACTGGTTATGGTTGGGTTCGAGTGATAAATAAATAAATAAAATCAAGTTTCAGTTATTTATCGCGATCCAACGTCAGTTTATCAAATATCAGCGTGGCATCATTCAGGACCCGATATTTCATATGGAAATTTATGGCGCCTCTACCCTAGTACAGTTCATCGCAAACATGTACACAACATTCACAAAATGGTGTCACCTATATAAGAAGCCATGTGTGATGGGAAACCTCTCAGTAACACGATAAACCTAAATGCAAAGCCAGCAAAATGTACACAATATAGCACTTACACAAAGCTCATTATTAACAATTAAATTACGATTTGAGAACAGCTCCTTCCACAATTTTCCAACCTGATTTTGCAAAGGACATTTCATACCGTGTTGTATAAGTTGTACTATACGAGTCATTATGCTCGGGATGGGCTATATCAGTTAGCTGTGCTGACTCCTCGAGAGTTGCTTCAACAATAGCACGACGACCATCAATCGACACAGTTACACTATCAATATTAAGGTTCAGAAGCTGGTAGTCCCAGAACCAGCCATGCTGAGCAATTTCCATAGCTCTGTCAGTCCAGATCTTTAGCATTTGACCATCCAATACCTGGCAGCATAAATTTTGTTCCCTTAAGCATATAATGGAGATTTGAGTGAATTACCAGCTTAAGGCACTCATGTATGTAAAATAGGATGCCTTCATGATCAACGATGAGAAACTAGTAAAATAAGAGTATGCAGCAAGTCTCTTAACCATTCAGAAAGTTCAAATGTAATTGCAATACCTCTTGACCTAATGCATCCTAAGAGCAACTGAAATGCTATACGCTCATCCAAAGTCTCCCAACCAGGAAAATGAAATGAAGACATGAATTAAGAAGCAGAGGTGAAGGAAAAAAAAGCTAGGGAGGGAGAAAAGAGAATGAAAAGAAAAACAAGATGTAGCCAGCTTCCTTGAGAAAACCCAAAGCCAGAACACTTTAAACAAGAATATAGTTCTTGGCGGAACAATGAAACATATAGCAACAAGGGCATTTTCTTAAAAAGTCCCAGGATAAGAATAAAACAAATAATTTACCAAAGTTCAGTAAAAGTTATTTGTCCAACTTTAATTTTCTATCAACAATATCCAGTAAAATCACTCCATAGGAGTATTTTCTTCCACCTTGAATGATTGGAAGTAATAAAAAAAAGGTGATTCATCATGGTAGTAGTATATACCTCAAGCAATTTTTTCTTTCTTCTAGCTAATGCTGCTCTTCAGAAGTTCTCGAATGACCAAATTAATTTTTTTTTTCCTCTAATCTATTAAGTCATGTAAATGTAATAGTAAAAACTGAATAGCAATGAGGTGCTTTGGATTGACCTGATGTGCAGATGTAATCTATATACCAGAAACCACGATCCAAAACAAAACCTAAAAATTCAAGATGAAGTCCTTCAAACAAGAAGGGCTAAATGGTACCAGCAACAGCAATATGCAACACAACGCTTGGCAACACAGATAATGCCCAATCATGAAATAAACAACAGGAGAGGGAGATAAGGAGGGAGGGGTGGGGTGGCAGGGGTTTTAGGAGCATTTATATGATTCAGCATCCCATGCAAACTTGAGCAGAAGTAGAAAAATAGCAATTGAGTCAAAGTCAGGCATTTCTCACCTCTGACAATTTTCCAAGACAATGATCAGGACCGAGAGCAAGGGACTTCACACTTTGCCACTTGCGCACAAGATTTTCTGCGAATCTTGCATCCATTCGAGGTATTTCATCAGAATTTTCAACTAGTGAGGCCCCTGCAAGTAATATATTGCATTTTCAAATCATGATAAGCACAGACCAAGAACCAAAGATGGGAGGAAAAGAAGATAGTTATTGCTTTGCGACTAAACAGTATCTTTATGCAAGAAGGATAGGGCTTTGTTTTCCCTTTCTTCTCATTTTTTTTTTTTTTTTTTGTTGTTTGCGGTGGGGGTGGGGGGGGTTGAGGAAGAAAGATAAGAACCACTACATAATATTAACACGAATTTATTAAATCATACCCACATTGATGACATCAGAAGCCGCAGCTGTTGCGCCTCTGTCTTTATGTAGATTAGAAGAGTCATTTCGATATGGCAGGAATTTCAACCCCGCTAAAGTCAGCAAACCAACTGCCACACCAGCACACATGATCTTTACAGTTGCATCTTTTATCTTGTCAGTAATAATTTCTTGCTGCTGTAGTCCATCAGACCGATTCGTCTCTGGAACTCCAACCATGTAGGAATCATCTTGATCATGACGAACTCCAGTCTCCTCACTTGCAAACGGTAGATCATAATTCTTTATCTCATTCTCCTCATAAAGTCTGACATTCTTTTCCCCATTACCAAGAGGAAATACTTTCTGGAGTGCCTGAATTGCACTAACCTTCACATTGTCAAGCACAGCAGTAGCCTCGGCTCCAATCCTAACTATAGCTGCAGCAGCAGCCAAAGGTGAACGTCCAACACCTTCCAGTCTTTCTAGATATTTCAAAACTGTGGGATCATCATAATAATCTCCAAGCTTGAACCTGACATCTTGGGTCTCTCTAAATCTAGGAAATACCACCTCCATCAACCATGTCTCTAATAGTTTGCAGAGTCCAGGAAGGAGATCATCTTCTTTGTCATCCTTAGAGTGTTCTATAACAAAGCTCACAATAGATGGATCTCTGTAAGGTGAGTCTTCAGTGTCCAAGCCCAACCATGCACGACATTCATCTACCTCCCCAACGAGAAGAGAACAAAGACCCCTTTCAAGTGCAAAGTCTATTTCGCGATTTTCTCGGACACTATAGGCAGATGAGGAGTTCCCCACAGCTGTGATCTTGGTTTGCTGAAGTTGCTGAAAAAGGTTGTCAGCATCTTGAATAAGATGAGGTTTTTTGCTTATGAAGGCTTGAGAGACTAGAGCAAGTGCAACTCCATAAACTTCAAAACTTTCTGCAGGTATGTTACTTGGCGTGGTGGCAAAGAGATCAACCTTCACAAGGAAAAGAAAATGGTAAAACCACAGATTCCAAAACAAGCAAAAATTTTGGGTTCAACAACACATTATCAATTAAATACATTTACCTGCTCTGCGGCTGTCATGTGCAGAAAAGCCTCATTCATGAAATCTTCACGTGTGAATCCTCCAGCAATAGCAGCTGCACCTCCTCCTCCCACAGCCCACAAAATATTCCGCACACCTTGAAGACCCTCTCCTCTCTTTGACTGGTACTCATCACCAAGTGGTAAAGCTAGGAGCTCTAGAACACAGTGGGGGTTGATTTCTTCAAGGGTCTCATCAATCTGCGCTTGCAAGTCGGGGGCAAGGTTGCTTGCACCTTCTTCCTGCATAAAAAAGATGCATTATTTCTAGTTAAGTTTCAAGGTAATTGGCGAGCAGGAAGGTATATGACAGTCACATCCCAGATCCTCAAATGCAGATCTTGGTAGTGTTTGAGAAACAGTAACCCAACCTGCTAACCCAAACCAACAAAAAATAAAATAAAGTATTAACAAAGTTTCCCTGATTTTTATTTTTATTCAACTGTTAATGATTAGAGAAATTCTGTTAGAAACAAACAAGCATAGCAGACATCATAGGCATCACAAAATATGGAATCACAATGAAACAAATGCTGCAACAATTGTATGCATCAGGGGACACCATTTAATAATGCAAACAAAAAGGGCTGGGAATACAGAGTGTAAAGGGTTAAAACCCAGATACATCATAGGACATAACAATGAAAATAAATGCAAGAATACTTATTTAAAGATCTGAAATGAGTTCAACACGTGGATGTCTAGAATCCATTATCTAGTCAAACAACACAAAATCCAAGCCATGGGATGCCATGATTAGAACTCTAACCTGCAGCATCTTGAGCGCCATCTCAAGCACCTCACAACCTCTAATAAAATCCGGAGGTGACAGTGCCATAGCATCCCTAGATAAATCAACATAAGCAAGTGCCATTGACAACACAATGTCTTGCTTGAATGACTTCGGAAGCCTCTCTTTCAACAAGCTCTCTCCAATTTGAATAACCAACTCCGTCTCCCCAGCTTCTTGCAAGACACACAACGCTCCAGGAACCTATAAAGGCCATCATGTTGAAATATTATGGAAGTGTTCGTCCAAACTAGCTTATAAGAGAAATTTATTATTTATCAATCATTCATTGAGTGATTAATAAATACAAGTGCCCGCGATACATAATTTAAATACCGGAATCTAATATTTAAATAAACACAATCGAGAATAAATGGAACAGTGGAAACCAGAGCACACAAATCCAAAATCTTTGTAGACAAAACCAACCATTAGTTCCCAACCATGAGTGAATAGAATCGATACATAATTCGGTTATACATCTGTTTCATTTCTTAACGAAAAACAGAGCTTGTTTTCCGATGCTTTTGATTTTCCTTTTCACATTCCGCTCAAAATCCTATATCCAGAATCGGCAAGTTTCCATATTACTCAATAATCCATATAACAGTGTTCACAATGTTAGCTAAAAGAACATGAAAGATAAGAACCCGCCTAAGTTCAAAGCATAATTCGGTAAGAAAATAAAGAATGGTATAATTTAAAATAAAAAGTGCAATGGAATAGTTTCCAATTTACCATTTTTGTGGCAAAATAGTAGAAGAAACGGCAGTAAAACTGCCAATTTACCACATTCGTCTTCAAAACTCACTTAAAAAGGTCACATTTTCTCAGATAACAACAATGTGACAGTAAAGAGAAAAAGAAAACCTTATCCCAGGGCACTTGAGTGAGAATGGTATCAAATTCATCATCAGCAAGGCCTTGATTGTACTCTCTGCGAGAACTAGGATTAGCCAGGGTTTCACAAGCGGCTTGAAGAATCTGCCGTCGGCTAATCAAAGCATCGTCGCTGTATCCATACTGCGGCGGCTTCGAAACCCTAGCGTCGTAGGCTCGTCGAATGCCGTCACCGAGGAAATGCGGTTCGGCACCGAGGACCCGGTAGAAGTCTAAGGGCATGGATACGTGGCGCTCGGGGAGGGAAGGGAGGGGAGGCGGCGGTGTAGAAGTTGTGGCGTCGTGAGGGTCTGAGGTGGAAGGGAGGAATTGGAAGTCGGCGAGGAGGCGGTCGGCCCATTTGCTGGTGGTGGAGCCGCCGCTGACGGCGGCGTGGGGTTTGAGGTGCGGTTTTTTGGCGGGTGGAGGTGAGAGCAGGCGAGGAGTGTAGATTCCGATGCTCAGCTGCGTCAAAGCTTCCATTCTTTTTGGGTTTAGTGGGGATTTGCAAGTGAGGGCTCATTTTGAGACTTTAAGACCACCCAATAAGAAAAAGAAAACAGAAATATCTAAACTCTTTTTTGGAGATATTTTTAATGGAAAAATAATTTAGGACATTTTTATCTATGACTATGTTTTACATTTAAATTGAAAAGGGTTTTAACTTTTGATCATGTGAATATTCAAAATTAAATTTTTTATTTTATTTTAGTATTGCATCTAATATTATATTTTATTAATACTCATTAAGTATATATTTAAAAATAATTTATATACTTGATGTATATAAAGTACTTTTATATTTAAATTGAAAAGGGTTTTAAGTTTTGATCATGTGAATATTCAAAATTGTATTTTTTATTTTAATTTAGTATTAAATCTAATATTATATTTTATTAATATACGTTAAATATATATTTAAAAATAATTTATATACTCAATATATATAAAGTACAATATAATATAAAATATCAAATTAAAACAAAATGAAAGAAAATATCAATGCATGGAGTGGTTGATTTTATTTTCATTATTATAACTAGAAATAAAAAGCAAATTTATGAATTTAATGTGAATGAAAAATACATTTAAATGGGTAAAAGCTATCATTTTTTTATTCAAGTCAATCGCAAATTCTAGGCCATTTTATTCTCATAAACAGCTTAATTAAAGGATTATGTGACAGGTGTTTTTTACTTTTTCTAGCAATTTTGAGTTATATAACTGAAAAATAAATCAAATTATTTTAGATTTAAAATTAATCGTTGAAAATTTATTTGATTTCAATTTATTAATTTAACAAATTAAATTTAAATATATTTTTTCATTCCATAAGATTTAAAACTCAACTCGAACTCGATTTGTTTAGTGAAAAAATAAAAAAAAATATGTTTAAAAAAATAAAGCTATTCGAGCTCGATTAGGGGTGTACACAATTCGGTTAACCAATTGAACCGAATCGAAATTAAAATTTCAATTTGATTTTTGTTTTTTTTTTTTTAATTTCTTATTTTCGGTTCGGTTTGGTTATTTTTATATATTTATATATATTATTTTTATACTGTTTTTTATTTTAAAAATTATATTTTTATATTTATTATTTATTTTTATAGTATTTTTAATGTTTTTTCCCCATAATCAATAAAAAATATATTTATAATAATATTTTTAAGTTTTTATTTATTTAAAAAAAATCGGTTAATTGAAAACCGAACTGAAAAATAAAAAAAAAATCGATTAAAACCGAACTGAATTATTCGATTTTCGATTTTTAATTTTGACGAACCAAAATTTCGATTCAGTCAAATCGAATGTGTACCCCTAAGTTCAATTTGTGTTCAATTCAATTAAAGTTCATTTAAAATTAATAATTAAAATAAACTCAAATACAATTTTTAAAATTCGATAAAAATTCAAATGAATTTTAATACTAACGTGTTCAACTCGACTCGATTTATTTAAATCTTCATACTTAAATCATAGGCACATTTTTATTTTATTTTTACCTGAATTTATCCTCTCAAAAACCTGAAGTTGGGCTCCGTAGGCGCCAACCGTTGCAAGGGTATTGCCTCTTTGGAGAGTTGATGATCATTAAAATTAGGCCAGGCCTGGAGCCCAATTACCCACACCATGGGCTGAAACCCAATTACCCTCTCCATTTACATGCCACTAAATTGGGTAGGAGGCCCAAACACCCACTCTACTTGTCTAAATTTTATGAAAAACAAAAAGAAAACAGTGAAATCCATTGGCAAAATTATATTCCAGGAGACTATATACACATTTGTACAGAAAATATGATGTTTATTTGGACAAAAACAAAAGGTACTTTATGAGTCGTTGGATATGTTTTTTATGATCCGAATGAAACTAAGCAAGTGGGGCTCCAACATGGCCCAAACATGTAAGGCAACATCACTTAAATTGGGTAAAATTCGACCACTTTGACAATCATTCCAGGAGCGCAATACGCAAGCACTATTTGTATCCGTTAGGCAGTATTTGGTTTGTGCCCCGTTCATAGCAACAAATATTGGAGTTGTGGTATAATGTTGATAAGATAAATGTCATCAAAGGGTCTTGGACAATTTGTCATGACCCTAGCTTGCGAAATTTATTTTGGACGCGTGAGACTCATTGAATATAATTGAAATTTAAAATTACTATTTCAAAATAAACAATCGGTTAGTGGTCATAGGTTATCTACATTATATTATTAATAAGTTAATTATTTTTTTATTTATATTTGATTTGGAACGAGAGATTGCACGTTTTAAATAATTTTTTTGAATTAACGTCTATTTTATGTCTTCACGCTTTAAAAAGACTTTATGAATTAGGTGGAATGTGATTTCTAGTATTTCTAATTATGATCTTTACGCTAATTTTAAAAAAGTAAAGAGAATTTATTTTAACAAACTCCTTTAATTTTGATAATTTTAATTATAAAATTATCATTACTAATATTTTAAAAATTCAATGATTATATTTTAGCGAAACACTTCAACAATTTATTTTTAAAATAAGATTCAATATCTTATAAGATGTAGAAGTTTATAAAAAAAATTAAATAAATTTAGCCAAATATGTTTCAACATATAATATGGAAGAATTGTATTCTGACTATAATAAAAGAACAATATATGTTCTCAACATTTCTACATGTCAAAATTAAATTAATTACACAATAAATATTACATTTTTGAACACTCATTACAAATGGTTTAGTAGCTTTACAGTTTCAATCATGGTACTAAATGGAGTAAAAAACAATTATGGTAATTTGAAATGAGGCCTCTAAATATGTTTTCTCAATTACGCTGTAAATTACAATTCAGACCCTTCATCATCACAAAAAAAAAAATTATTTTCTATTTCATATTATAATTAAATATTAAGCATATAAAGTATTTTTTAAAATAAACACTTATTTATGAATAATATAAATTTGGTGTATATCTGTAAATTTACAATACTTGATGAGACACAAATTAAAATAAAAGATCCCAAACACATAAATCATATTATTAGAATTGGTCGGCAAAATTGTTTCTGCATTTATAACAGCATCGACGGAGCATGAAAGTGATAGCATTTCTTTCTTTACTCAAGAGCCAAAAACATGCCGTAATTGACAGAATCCTAATGTCCAAGGCGGTCTGCTCAAAGCATTCCCATTTTTTATTTTTAGTTAAAACACTCAGTTTTGCTGTCATCCTGATTCTACTCTAAATTACAAAGTTCTTAAAATCATATTGTCTGCATTACAACTTAAAAACCACATAGGAATGTTTGGATTTATTTTGGGTATTTTGAAAGACGTGTTTTGAAATGCATAGAAAAATATGATGTATTATAAGGAAAATATATTGAACAACGATGATATATGTTTTGACGTGTTTTCGGAAAAAAAAAATTGAGAATGACAATGAAATTTGAGAATGAAACCAAATATTTTCTTAGTTTTCAATAGAAATTCGTGTCAATTATAATAATTTGAGGGGTAAAATTCATTTTATCCCCTTATACTAAAGGGTTTGCATTAATTATCTCTCTATACAATTAAAATCTTAATTTACTCGCTTCATCTCAAAAAAATTAAGTAAATGGATATAAATACCCTTAAGTATTAATAAATAAATAAAAAATCACTTTGCCCCCAATTATAACTTGTATAACATTTGCCCCCTTTATAATCAAAATTTCAACTATTTTGACCCCAAATTTTATTTAACATAAAAAAATAATTAGATATTGTGTAATTTTTATTTTAATAAGTTTAAAAAAAATACTAAAAGATTAAAACACATGTAATTATTATTAATATTATAACTAAATATGAAAGAATATTTCAAACTATGAAATTTTTTAAGGAAAACATTGAAAAATAAATATTAAAGGAAAAACCCCTCTACAATTAAATATATCAATAATTTTGACCCAAAATCTTTCTTCTAATAAAAAAATTGAATATGCTTTATATAATTTAAACAAATACAAAAATTATTAATAATATATATAGAAATAATATATTCATTTTATTTTAGTAGTATATGTTTTATTAATAATTTTGTGTTCGTTTAAATTATATAGACCATATTCAATTTTTTTCTTAATTAGAAGAAAAAATTTAGGTCAAAATTATTGATATATTTGATTGTAGAGGGGTTTTTCCTTCAACATTTATTTTTCAATGTTTTCCTTAAAAAATTTCATAGTTTGAAATATTCTTTCATGTTTAGTTATAATATTAATAATAATTATATGTATTTTAATCTATTAGCATTTTATTTAGACTTATTAAAATAAAAATTACACAATATCTAATTATTTTTTTATATTGAATAAAATTTGGGGTCAAAATAGTTAAAATTTTGATTATAAAAGAGCAAATGCTATACAAGTTATAATTGGGGGAAAAGTGATTTTTTTTATTTATTAATGCTTAAGGGTATTTATGTCAATCTACTTAATTTTTTTGAGATAAAAGGGGTAAATGAAGATTTTAATTATATAGGGGGTAATTGATGCAAACCCTTTAGTACAAGGGGTAAAATAAATTTTACCCTAATTTGAGTCTGCTATATAGAAGAACCAATCCAATAAGCATAAGTCCACACTCCAAAAACTCTACCGGTGCATGCACCCAACCACACATATGAGCATGATTCCATTGGAAAATAATTATAAATATATCGTTTTTTTATTTTGAGATTAAGTATTTTTATCTTTGGAATTATTTCTTACTCAATGGCTGACTTGATCGTGGGAGGATTTTCGTTGGAATTCCGACAGCTCTAACAGTTTATCAATATGTTCGTGATACAAGCACGACCTATCAAATAATCAATCACATGAGAAAACTCGACCTAGACAACTTGGAGCAATCACATAGAATGTTTATATAATAATTCTAAGGTTTAATAAGTGACAAACCTTGTAAAGATGGCAGGATATATATTTTCTCAGTAATCAATACTGCATGTTTGCATGTAGTGACAATGACTTAGGTAAATTTGTTAATAACTTAATATTCTTATACACACATCAACACATTGTATTGAAGATAAATAAATCTCTTCCCATTTTGTCAGATTCATTTTTTTTTAATTAATTATTTATTTATTTATTTAAAAAAAAAAAGAAAAAGAGGATACTGCTGGTTCTCGACTCTTCTCCGTGTGACTTGAGCCTTAACCAATTAAATCATAGATCCAAAATATTTATCAACAGAATACTTTGTGTGTGATCGATTCTTGAATATTCAACACTAAGGAAGAGTGGAATGAATACACATCCAACTAAATGTCAAAATTATCAAGAAATGAAACTGGGGATGGATAGGGCCACTTAGAAAATTGAGTGCTAGAAGTAGTGTATCTGTAAAGCAAATTGACTCCCAGAATATAAGGGGAGACAGTGGTCCAAGCAGTATTATTTATGTTTCATGGTAAGAAGTCACAGCTCAGAAAGAGGGCCTGCAAGGTTCACAAGAATCACAACTTGAAGACGACAACTTTAAGAAGCAGGGACCTTAACAGGACCAAAATTTCTTTCCATATTTTATTTTATTTTTGTTTTTATTTTGACACCAAAATTTTTTGAGCATTAATGGTGGATAAGAGCCCAGATTAAATTGTTGAAGTAAGGTCATCTATTCCAAACTGGTTGTTGCACTTCGAATCATATTATATATACATGTCCCACATATGTTATTAATTCCAAATATATATTTAAAAAATATAGAATAATTAGAATAGAAGATCAAATCTGTAATTGGTAGGAATGAGATGAGGGTGTCTTTTATTTTTAATTTGTTGAATTTTTAAACCATTATAGTTAATAGTTTGCAATAATGTATCTATATATTTTGGATCTTTTGTTGTAATTTTATGTTGTATTATATAATAGATATTATATATGTACGTTATGTGAATATAATTAATTTCAAGTGTATATTTAATATATTATCTACATTCAAATTGTCTAAAATGAAAATGTATATATATATATATCCTTCAAAATTTAATATAGAAAGAATGAAAGACCCTTAGGAATATTTGGTGTAAGTTTTATATCAAATTTGGTATTTTTGTGTAATTTGGTTAAAATCATCTCCAATTACTACACCAAATGAATATTTTATTCTACTTTTTTTTTATTTTTCAATTATCACTTATTTATTTTTTTATAAAGTTATTTAATTATTTATATTTTATTACTACTAATTCTACTAAATAAAAAATTATATATAATTAATATTATATTTATTGATTATATTACAAAAATAAGCATTACAATTAATATTACAATAAAGAAAAATACTACATTGCACATTATGTAAAATAATTTTTTTTTCACAAAACAAATATAAAGACTAATACATTTTGATTATTTAATTCTCATAATTAGTATATTAATCCCACAAATGATCAATTAATGTATCTCGAAATGCAAAGTGAGCATGTTTATTCTTGATTTGTCTATGTCGAGTAAGAAATTCTTGAAAATGATTATTTTCATCTATAACCATCTCAACTTTTGGAGTTGACACTTCTATCCAATCTTGAATCGATGTATCAACATCGCGTTTATCCTCGATTATCATATCGTAAATAATAATGCATATAATCATTATATCATGTAATATATATATTTTTTTAAAAATGCACCGATCATGCCACAATTGCAAATCATGATTGCAAAACTCTAAATGCACGTTCCACGTCTTTTCTGTATCCTTCTTGTTTCATTGCAAATAATTTTCTTTTTGGACCACACGGATCATGAATTGTTTTATGCAGTATTTTATTTTTTAAATTTGAGTTTTTAATATTTATGTTGTATTTTGCTTTTGAATTTTATGCAAATAATATTATTTTAATGTATTTATTTATTATTGTTAATTATTATAATTTATCGTAAATATTAATTATTTGTTAATTATGATAATTAATCACTATAAATGTTATTGCAAAACAATAAGAATATTAAAATTGAATAAATTAAATTAAATTATAAATTAATTAAATATATAATATATGATACAAATAGAATTAAAATTGAAAGTAGAAGAATTTTGGAACTAAGATGAGAATATATACATTACACCAAATTTAATGTTTTGATGTGTGATTATAAATGATCTTATAATGAGATAATTTGAGGTTACATTTTCAGGGCATTACCTCTTGCATGAAACACCCTATGGCTAAGTCTCAAATTTAAACTTTATTTTTAACGAACTCTAAATGTTTAACTACACAATTTGATGTTCCATGTAGGTTTTAGACCTTTAAGTTTAACATGATACTACCGAGCAACTAGGTATGATAATGGAATTTTTATATCAAGTTTTTCTTTTAATTTATGCTATGCAATAAATAATTCAAATTAAATATGAGCTTTTTGATTTTCATTAGGAATTACTTTGGATATTCAAAATATACTTATAGCAAACAATTATACTTTTTAATCAATTGCAACTACAGAAAACAACTCCTTATACCTTGTTTAAAGATCGAGATTGTTCGATTGATTTGATAGTATAGGATTATACTAAATTATTTAAAATATTAAAAAATGTGTTTGAATTGTAAAATTAAAAATTTATAATATGAGAGCAATTTCAATATCCTTTGTTTTGATTGAATATTATATAAAATTTCCAAGCAAAATATCTAAATTACTCTTAGCGTCAATCATAGCTATATATGGTCGTTTGAAAAAATAGAGTGAATACTAAAAATAAAATAAAATCTGGAGTTTAGTTTGATTATAAAAGAACCTAGTTATTTTTTAAAAATACAAATACCCTATTAAAGTATTACAATTTGTAAAATATAATAAATGTTAATAGAATATTTATAATTTACAAATATAAATAATTTTTTTGTAACTCAAATTTCGAAAATAATTTTTATAACTTATCCAAAAAATAAATGCAAATTGAAACTCCCTCAGCACCAACAAACAAAGGGCAAAAGAAGAGGAATTGCATGATTTTTCACTACTAATCTTCAAAAACCACCTCCATTTTACTCTCCAAATATAATTTTTTATTCCATGGAGTTAAATATAGCAACTCACCTTTTGACAAAAAAAATGCTTCAACAAATATGAGATCTTATTTTTTATTACTTCTATTTGTAGTTTTTGGGCTTTGATTTGAACTTTTTTATGACTTCATGCGATGTATCTATTTTGCTTATGTAGATTAATATTTTATATTTTGTGAACAAATAAATTCAAAATTATTACAATAATATAGGACCAAATGTAACATCAATACAACAGGAGAAATTCATATCCCAAAACGAGTCTAGCCAGATTAAAGACATCTGCGACAGTGGATGTGATACTGTAATAAGTGATTTACATTACAATGCACATATAATTGTCTTGTCAGGTGAATAGTTATATTCAAAATTATTGTAGGAGACGAGTCGCAATGGCAGGTGAATGAGTGTGGACTGGATTTGATCAAATCCTAAATCTAATTGGTCGATATTTTTTAGATTGGGACTCATGACCCATTAAACTCGTTTAGCATATTTTAAAAAAATTAAAAAAATATATTTTTTAATAATAATATTATTAATTTTTTTTAAATAATTTTTTTAATAAAATAATATCACATACATGTATAAATAAATTTTAAAAAATAAAAATACGAAATAGAACGAGTTTAAAGAAAGAGGGACGAAGGAGTTTGAAAATAAAAATTCATAATCATTATGACTCGTTTGTAATAATAAAAATTCATCAATGTCAATGTCAAGTAAAGTGAATTAAAGAGAGTATGGGTATGAACTCGCTCCATTATTAAATTTAAAAATGAGTGTGAAATATTAAAATTTTAAAATATTTAAGAGCAATAGCAGTTTAAAGTATGTATTAAAAATAAATAAAAAATAAAATGATTATATTAATATATATTAAACAAATGCATGTGAAGTTATATTTTGTATTATTTGACCTAATAAACTCAAGTTAAAATGATTATTTTTTTATTGGATTTTGAAAATAGTTTCAATGATGTGATTACTTTTTTAAGTGGGTTTTACCAATATTTAGTCTGATGAAAGGAAAAAAAAAACTTAGATTATTAAAAAAAATTAATTTGATCAAATTCATCATTATAATTACAATTTTTGTGCTTTTACAAGCTTTTCATCTTCTTGTTTTACTTTTTATTTCTTGCTTTTTGAACAACCCTTCTTACTTATCAATCCCAAATAATGGAGTTTTCCACAAATTTTGCCTATAAAATTACAAAAATACAACACAAATTCTTCTCATTTTCTAGGTGTGATTAATCAAATTTTTAGTACAACATTTAATTTTGTTAGAAAGTATTAAAACGAAAAGTCGTTAAAAGGAGTTTGGAGTATCGCAAATTCATTTAGATGGTGGATTGTGTGATCTAAGGTTATATTTGACTAAACCACCTCTTTTCATAATTTTCCTTCTCAACTATGAATAGAATCTTTAAGTGTTTTGAGAATTAAACTTTAATTACATCCTTCATTTTTATTATCAATTTTTTTATTAAAAATACATCAAAACATATATCACGTCTTTCACTATATTATTTTTCTAATATATTCTACAAAAATATATTATCTCAAAATACTTATTTCAAAACACTCAAAAAAAATTCAAATATTCTTTAAGTTATAAATTAATAATAAACATTTTCTTATACAAAACTCATTCAGTTATTCGACTTAAAATGAAAGAATTAGAAAACTCCACAGACACACAGACACACACAGAGACACGCAGTGCGTGGTGTTGGACTAATGATGTGAAATTCCTTGACTGGATAAACAAAGTGCGAAAAGGCGTTTCTCATCTCACTCCTTTTTTCCTTTTAAAAAACTTTTCGGGGAAGAGGGAAACAAGAAAACAGATAAAAACAACCCTCTCTCTGCACCGGGCGCAACATATGGCGTTGGTACTGCTACCATACGCTCCCTCTGCGCACTTCTAAAACCTCATTACCAGGATAACCATTTTCATTTTGTTCCCATGTCAACGGCTAGTAGTATTGTACTCTCGCTGGCGCTTTGCGCCACCCTGACCGCCACCTTGACATGCGCCGGCATCGACTCCGAAATCCAAGCGTTACTCTCCTTCAAACAGAATCTCTACGACCCACGTGGCGCGATGGACGGCTGGGATGTGTCCACCCCAGCCGCGCCCTGCGACTGGCGCGGCATTCTGTGTTACACCGGCAGGGTACGCGAACTCCGCCTGCCGCGCCTTCAGCTTAGCGGCCGGCTGAGCGACCAGCTCGGTAACCTCCGCCAGCTTCGCAGGTTAAGCCTGCACTCCAATAATTTGAACGGCTCCATCCCACGCGCCCTCTCCGAGTGCTCCCTCCTACGCGCTGTCTACTTACAGTACAACTCACTCGCCGGCGAGATTTCCCCGGCATTTTTCTCAAACCTCACAAATCTCCAAGTCTTAAACCTGGCGCACAACCTCATCTCCGGAGAAATCTCCCGCGACATTTCGGCGAGTATGCGAATACTCGACCTCTCCTCCAACTCATTCTCCGGCGAAATCCCGGGGAACTTTTCTGCTGCTCACCAGCTCCAGCTCATCAATTTCTCTTTCAACCGTTTCTCCGGCGAGATTCCGGGGACGATCGGAGCATTGCAGCAGTTGGCGTACTTGTGGCTCGACGGTAATAGACTATACGGAACTATTCCTTCGGCGATTTCAAACTGTTCGTCGCTCATCCATGTCAGCGCCGGGGATAATATGCTATCCGGCGTTGTTCCGGCGACAATGGGTTCACTTAAAAACCTTCAGGTGATCTCATTGCCGCATAACCAGCTAACCGGTGTCGTTTCGTCATCATTACTTTGTAACATTTCAGTATTAAATGCCACAATTAGGATTCTTAACTTGAGTTTTAATGCACTCACGGGTATAGAGAATAATGATGGTGAAATGTGTGACAGTGTACTGGAAGTTTTAGACGTTCACGAGAATCAGATAAATGGTGTGTTTCCCAATCTTTTAATGAATTTCTCGACATTAAAGATTCTAGATATTTCTGGGAATTTGATATCCGGTATGTTGCCTGAAAATGTCGGGATTTTGGTGGTTTTGGAGGAGTTTAGAGTTGGGAACAACTCATTAACTGGTGAAATCCCGGAAAGCGTAACAAAATGTGGGGTTTTGAGGGTGCTTGATCTTGGGAAAAATCGGTTTTCGGGTTTGATACCGGAGTTTTTAGGGGAAATGAAGAACTTAACAATGTTGATTCTTGGTGGGAATTTGTTTACTGGTTTGGTTCCGGTGAGCATAGGCAGTCTTTATTCGCTAGAAGTGTTGGACTTGAGTGATAATAAGTTGAGTGGGACTGTGCCTGTAGAGTTGATGAGGCTTACCAATTTGAGCACTCTAAATTTGAGCAATAACAGATTTTCTAATCAAGTGCTGGTAAATATTGGGGAATTGAAAGGATTAGAGGTTCTGAATATGAGTGGTTGTGGGTTTTCAGGGTTGATTCCCTCGGGAATTGGGAATCTTTTGAAGCTCAGAACTCTTGATTTGAGTAAGCAAAACTTGTCGGGAGAGTTGCCTGTTGAGCTCTATGGGTTGCCAAGTTTGCAAGTTGTGGCTTTGGAGGAGAATTCATTGTCTGGAGATATGCCTGAAGGTTTTAGCAGCTTGTCTAGTTTGCAGTATCTCAATCTTTCATCGAATGCTTTGTCTGGTAAGATTCCAGCTACTTATGGATTTCTAAGATCATTGACTGTTCTTTCACTATCTCGTAATCGGGTGAGTGGTTCACTTCCAGTGGAGTTGAGCAATTGTACAGATCTAGAAGTTTTAGAGCTCAGAGAAAATGAATTAACGGGCCAAATTCCTGCTGATTTTTCCAATTTGTCTCAATTACAGAGGCTTGACCTGGGCCAGAATAGTTTAACTGGTGCAATCCCAGAAAGCATTTCTAACTGTTCGTCTTTGGTTATTCTGTTATTGGATTCAAATCATATCACAGGCCGCATTCCAGACACATTGTCGAAGATATCAAAATTAACAGAACTGGACGTCTCTTCAAATAATCTGACTGGTGATATTCCAGCAAATCTTTCCCTAATCCCTGTTTTGCAGCATTTAAATTTGTCTGCTAATAATCTTGAGGGTGAGATTCCAGAGGCTTTGGCTTCTCGTTTTAGTGACCCTTCTGTGTATGCTATGAATAAGAATTTATGCGGGAGGCCACTGAAAAAGAACTGCAAAAACGTGAAGAGGCGTAAGAGAAAGAGATTGATTCTTTTAATAGTTGTGGCTGCCGCAGGGAGTTTAATGCTGTTATTGTGTTGCTGTGGGTATATATACAGTCTACTTAGATGGCGCAAGAAGCTGAGAGCAGGGGCAGCAGGAGAGAAGAAGCGAAGCCCCAGTCCTGGTTCACAAGGGGCACGTGGAAGTGGAGAGAATGGGGCGCCAAAGCTTGTTATGTTCAACAACAAGATCACATATGCAGAAACTGTAGAGGCGACACGGCAGTTTGATGAGGAAAATGTGTTAAGCAGGGGGAAGTATGGACTATTATTCAAAGCCACTTATGCTGATGGCATGGTGCTTGCAATTCGCCGGCTTCCTGACACATCAATTGAAGAGAACACCTTCCGTAAAGAAGCTGAATCTCTAGGGAAGGTTAAACATCGCAACCTGACCGTTCTTCGTGGCTATTATGCTGGACCGCCTCCTGATATGCGACTTCTTGTTTATGATTACATGCCTAATGGAAATCTAGGCACCCTGCTTCAAGAGGCATCACATCAAGAAGGGCATGTACTGAATTGGCCAATGCGCCACCTGATTGCACTGGGCATAGCTCGTGGTCTAGCATTCTTGCATTCAGTCTCAATTATACATGGGGATGTAAAACCACAAAATGTTCTCTTTGATGCTGATTTTGAAGCCCATCTTTCAGATTTCGGGTTGGATAAACTGACGATTGCAACGCCAGCCGAAGCTTCGACATCCGCCATGCCAATTGGAACTCTTGGCTATGTAGCACCAGAAGCAACATTAACAGGGCAACCAACTAAAGAAGTGGATGTATACAGTTTTGGCATTGTGGTGTTAGAGATACTAACTGGTAAAAAACCGGTCATGTTCACACAAGATGAGGACATTGTGAAATGGGTGAAGAGGCAATTACAAAGAGGCCAAGTTTCTGAACTGCTTGAGCCTGGTTTGCTCGAGCTCGATCCCGAATCATCTGAGTGGGAAGAGTTCTTGCTGGGGGTGAAAGTTGGATTGCTCTGCACAATGCCCGACCCTCTGGAAAGACCCTCCATGACTGATGTAGTTTTCATGCTCGAAGGCTGCCGGTTAGGCCCAGAAATTCCTTCCTCCGCTGATCCCACCACTCTTCCTTCACCCACCTGAAAAATCAAAACCCTCCAAGAATTCATTCATTTGTGTACTCATGTATTCTTTGCATGTGTGAAGGGATTAGGAATCGTTTAAAAAATACAGTAGTCCAATGTATTGTCTATTTGCTTTTGATCAAATTCCTTTTTTTCCCTACATGTTGATGCAATAGCAATTCTCCTTCTAATTCTACTGTGATGTGAAGATCACCGGTGCCAGTTAGTAAAAATAGAGTCCTATACAATGACAAGAATTCACTACACTGAACTAGCCATGTATTCTCATTTCTAACCAATGCAAGAAAGTGGAGTAATAAGCTAATAATCTTGTCCTAATTGCCCTGGATTGCTCTTCAACTCAAGTAATTTTGCAATATAAATTGTTGGAATACAGATGATATTTTCACGGGAAAGATGCCCAATTGCCCATCAGTCCAGATTCCCTCCAAAAGAGAGAGGTTGCACTTTAGGGAAATAAATATTCCAAAAACGACATTAAAAAAAATATGGCAGTAAAACACATGGTTTATAAATTATTGGAAATGTATTTTCAAAAGCAGAATGAGAAGGAAAAGTAGCCGTTACAGTGGGCAGGGCCTGGAAAATCTGAAACCCCTGGAGAGACGGTCTTTATCGGAAAAGGGCAAATGTGTGGGGGCGTGAATCTTTTGGGATTGGCTGAAAATTTTTGGGTTCTCTTTTTTTTTACTCCTATATGACAGAACCCCACTCCAGTTCGGATTTTACGGAAATTATCAGTTGACCAGTCACGCGGGGCCCATCGTTTGTCGTCTAGCTTGAAGCATTTATGCCGGTTGCACGGAACTTGTAATGGGGTCTCGGTCTCACTAAGTACCCGTGTGGGAGTGATTCCAGGGAGTTGTTTGGCGGGACATGGGATCATAACACTTTACAAGTTAGAGATACAGTAGTAACAAAATACTTGGGCTGGTTTCATTTTCATTACTGTAATTTTGTTTCTTTGAATATGAAAATATGTAGTCTTTTTCTTTTTTTGAGAATGATAATTTTATTCTCCCAAAATATCAATTATTCATTATACTACTTAAGTAATTGTATATCTTATTATATCTCCACTAGTTATAATTAAATAATATTTATAAAATATCTATAATTAAAAATATTTTTTAATAATCACAATAAAATAATATTAACAAAATATTTCTAATTGAAAATATATCTAAAAATACATCACATTATTTTTTTCAATAAAATATCCAAACATACTTTCATTCTCTTTATATTTTTCAATCAGATTATCAAAATACATTCATTTTTTTGAATTTTCAAACATAAATGCACTTCATACGTAAAATAAATGAATATTTTATTTTCTCACTAGTTCATAAGAATCGGGCACCTAATCAATTATTCCAAAAATTAAATGTGAATTTTTATGGCAAATCTTGTTATATATAAAATATTTTATCTAAATTTTCAAAACTATCTCAAATCACAAATTTTAAGACTAATAGATTATAGGTGAATCTTTAATATACTACAATAGTAAGAACACTTTTTAATTAATTCAATGTTGAAGGAGGATTTCTCTACATCACAATTCTTTTTTCGCTGTAAATGCTCTAAAAAAAATTATTTATCGCCTCCGAAAATTAAACAAAAAAAAACATCCAACATAGCATCGACAAAGGGCCAAAACAACATATATCATGTTCAACACGCTTCGGATATGATGGGGGCTTTTTTATATTTTATAAAATTTAGAAGTTACAAATATAAAAAATATAAATTTTCAATAAATAATTGAAAGCAGAATTCCATCATCTACATTATTTTCTCTCTCCTTGAATGTTTCTTTTAAAAGTTAGATTCTTTCTTTTTTTCTTATTTGTCTTTTCATAACTTCATAATTCATAAATTAAAATAGACATTCGACACATTATTTTTATATTCAAATAGATGTCTTTTTAATTTCGTAACCAATTTATATATATATATATATATATATGGACAAACATCCATATTTAAAGACATATGGTCTTCTTATATTATTAAATTCTCAAAAACTATGGTTATCATGTATGTCAAATGATATTATTTTCTGCCAAGGGGATGTTGTGTTGGGATTGATGGAATAATACGAGTCAAAGAAACACAAAAAGCATATGATATAATTTGATTAGGTGGAGGAAAACTTGGATAAAAGGGAAAAGCTATACTAGGACAATGGGGTCGGGATAAAGTAAGCACTGAGGAAGAGATGGCATGAACTCAAAGCTTTTGCCTTAAAATCCCATAATAACGTATACATACATCTTTCAATTCTTCAGAAAAAAGCTAAGAAAATATTTTCCTCGATGTTTTCTTAAAAGAATTCAATGTTGAACCGTTATATGTCTTATAGTTACACATTTTTCTTCCATAATGGGAACTCCTATCCATGATTTAATGTAAAAAAATGACGGTATAATTATATTTTCCCTCAAGATTAATTACAAAAATTAATCTTGGGGTTTGATTTATTTACAAAATAATTTTTTAAAATTTATACCCTCTTAATATGTGTTTTAATTTTACAAATTGCATCTACCTCAAAAAAAAAATATTTATAAAATAAAGACAAGATTCAAGAAAACATTTATAATACCTTAAAAGTTATTTATAACTTAAGCGGGTAGTCTCTGTAAATAGATCAAATCTCTTAAATAATTTCTGAAATTAGCCTTAAAAATCATTACTGCCTCAAACTGGAAAAGAGTCATTTTAGTTTCATATCCTTCTCATTCTCATTTATGCATATTTTTCTGAAGAGAAAATCTGAACGACTTTCTACCCTCTCTTTGTTTCCACTTTTCCCTCCCAATGAACATTTGAACCAATTTCCAACTTTCCCAAAATTCTGCAGAGGGAAACCCATCTCTATTTCTTACTTTTCACCTTTGTAGTTTCCCTTGGTGTCAGTCTTCTTCCACCAAACACACACACACACACACACACACACACACTCATATTTAAAGTAGCAAAACAACAAAAGTTATTATGAAGAAAGAGATGAAGTGTACTGTAAACAGCAGCAGCAGAAGGCAAAAAAAAAAATGGCCTTGTGAGTTGTGAATAGAGTAATGAGATGGCGACATGCTGTACTTACATGGAGAGCGATTGTTCACTGCCAGCTGAAAACCATTACTAATTTCTTACCACTGGTAAATATCAGCTTCAATTTTTGCCATTAAAATTACGAACCTCTCTTTCAAATAAATTAGATGTAGACATAGTAATTGTGCAAGCCAAAGATTTAGTTGCTCCTTGTTATTCGATTGTTAAATTATTATTTTTTATTAAAATATTTTTTTTTAATTTATTATTAAAAACTAAAATGTAAATATAAATATAATATATTATACTTACATATAAATATTTTATATATATTATATTTGTATAAATATTTGAATAAAAATTAATTTTTAAATAAAAATATTAATCAATTTTAATTCAATCCAATACAAAATAAAAATTTAATTTACAAAAATTTAAATATTATTTAATAACCATTAATCAAATCAAATAATTTTTATATTATGAAAAACCTACATTTATGATTTTTTGTAAAATAAAAATTAACCTCAAATAATAAGCAACAAAAGTGAAATTAAATAAGTTAAAAAATTAAAATTAAAATTAAAAAATTACAATAAGGAGTAATTTTTTATTAAAATATTTATATTTTTAGAAACAAAATCATAGTAATTTTGAAGATTAATACAAATACCTTTTACAAACTTTACATCAATAATAAATTCTATAACCTAAATTTTTTTAAAAAATAAAGTTTAAAAATAATTTTAAAACATTTCTAAATTTATTAAATTTACATATTCAAAATAGAATTATGAAAATTCGAGGGAGCGGTTAAAATAATTTAATAATTTTAGAGAGAATAAATTTTTAAATTTATTAAAATTTATATGTTAAAATTATAAACATGAAAAATTGAGGGGTGCGACTCCACCCAAGTATCCCCCTTGGCTCCGCCATTAATTGCATAGATAAACAACAAAATTTTCAACTCCAAAAACAGAATAATTATGAAAACTATGAAGCTAATCCAAGGCACTGCCGCAATGAATTTCAATATTGAGGATTATCTAAGGATAAAATGCATATTTAGTCACCAAGTTTCTTCATAATTACACAATAACCAGTCACATATTAGAAAAAACAAATATAGTCATTCAATTATAGAGAAAAATACCTTTTAGCCACTCAACTTTCAGAAGAAGCATAGTCCTTCAACTATTGAGAAGCACCCAATTATAAGGAAAAATATATTTTTAGTCGTTCATGTTTAAGAAGAAACATATACAGTCACTTAATTATAAAAAAAAAATGCATTTCTAGTCACTTATTCTAACTAACAAAATATTAATATATTTACATAAATACACATATTCATAATATTTATAAATACACTAATAAATACTATTACACTGAATTAAATTCATGTTTACACTTTACACATGTAAGTATATAAATGATAAATCTAATAATGACTATTTAAAATAAATCATAGATTTAGGTAAACTTAAATATAAAAATTCATAATAGTATTCAATTGTAAATGAACATTTTCACATATACATATGTAAATGATAAATCTAATGATAATTATTCAAAATAAATTACTAATTTTGATAAAGTTAAATATAAGGATCATAGTAGTAATTAAATGTAAATAAATATTTGTACATATATTTATTCGTATAAATATATTTAGTTGGGTATAATATTATTTATTAATATATTTATATATATCAATGAATATGTGTATTTCTATATTTTTATAAACATATCCATAGTTTGTTATTTTAGAAAGAGTGATTAGAAGTACAATTTTTTCTGCATTTGAGTGACTATATCTATTTTTTCTGAAATGTGGGCGACTAGAAGTGTATTTGTTTTATAATTGGTTTACTCGAAGTGCGTATTTTTTCTATAGTTGAGTAGCTATATATGCTTCCTTTGAAACTTGAGTGATAAAAATACATTTTTTTTATAATGATGAATGACTATACTTAATTCTTTTGAAACTTGACTGCTTATGGTTTAATTTTAAGTAAACTTCAATGACTAGATATGCATTTTGTTCATATCTAAGTAATCAGGTATCTGTACAAAATAACGCATCTTGAGTGCATATTTTGTGCCAAGTGTCTCATTTTATAAAAAATAATTATTTTGTCATTGTACATTTAGGGCTCGTTTGGTAGCTTTGATAGATGATTAAATCTACCTAATTTCTTGTTTGGTTCAAAACTCATGTACTTGAAAATGGGCAAGGCCCGATTCCCTTTAAGGCAATCTAGGTTTGTGTATCATGCATTAATCCAAGCAAAAAGTGCTTCCTACCCATGGGAATGACGTAGCAATAAAACATGAAAAGTTGAAATTAGAGTATTGGAGGTTTGAATTCTTGTGGCATCTTGAAAAACATAATTATTGATAATAATAAGGGTCGAAGGCAAGTTGCCCACGTGGAGGCAGGGTTATAGCCTTGTTGCCTCTCTAGGGGTTCCGTCCATACCATGTAAAGGTGGAGTTCATGGGGAGGGTTGTTTTCATCTGAATATTTATTATAAGCATGTATAGACTATGACAACATCCAAACTTTATATGAAGGACGACTTTATATGGAGGACGAATTAGAGGTAAAAATAATTATATCTCAAAATTAATAGAAAAAAAACCATTACTTCCCAAAATTAGTCGGGTAAAGTTGGACACCTGAATCATCAAAAAGAAAAAGTGCCTATTACACTAACTTAAGCATGGACCAAAATGTTCACTTTTGAAATCCTAAATTGCCTCTTACTCCATTTTTAAATTTTCTCTAGCAAGACTCCCTTCTTCAAAGTCAAAGTGAGATAAGTTACACATAAAATAAATTTAAAAATCCATAAACCCATGAAAATGGGTGGAATATTTTAACTTTTTAATAAAGTTTTATGTGGCTTCTTGACTTTTAAGTTTTAATTTATTTTTTTATGCGAATTAAAGGTGCGTTTTCCTATTTGTTGTTCTTCCAATGTTGTTGTGAGGTTGGTTTTTGACAAATTATTATATATGTTATTATATAAGTCATGGGTATTTCAAATTTTTAAACCCTTTGTGATTTTTTTTCTTTCATTTTTTTTTTTTTATATTTAGTTGTGTGGATTTGGACATTTTTGGAGAGCACTATCTAATTTCAAGCCTATAGAACTTTATCTTCCACCTTTATGTTTTGTAAACTTATTTTCTAAATTAATTTAAGTGGTGATAAAAATACTAAAAAAGAACAATGTTGTATTGTTGGCGAGTTTAATGCATTTGAATTGCCTTTATTGTTTTGTTGTCCAAGATTTTTGTGTTGTTTAATGAATTAATAATGTGAATAAATTATTGTATATATTTAATAAGTGGTAATAAAAATACTTAAATTGGTTAAAAAAGTCTGCAATTCTTTTTGTTTTCCAACCAAACAATATATTATTTAAGAGGTGAGATATCACAAATAATATTAGGAGGCCTTCATACATTCTAAATTCTATTACAAATGGCTATTAAACAAGCCCTCAAGTGCAGCATGAATTCAACACTCTAATATCATAATGTAACTGCTGACCAAATAAATGGCATAAAAAAGATAGAAAAACACATGCTTTGTCCTTCATCTGCTATAGTTGATACAAATCGATGGCTACTCACAGTTACAGAAATGTGAGCTGTTTGCCAATACCAAAGTAGTAGAAAACTTGACGCATAACTCAGGTATCGGATTCCCCTACTCCTACCCCACCCCCGTCGACGACTTATTGGCCTTTTTTCTTTCCATTACAACGCGACTATATGCACGTGGTTCACTGCTTCACTTTCTGGGGTTTAATTCAACTTTATTGACCATGTATTAATCATTCTAAAGTTGAGATTTAGAAACAGTAATTTGCAACCAGAAAGCATTCAAAGAAGCAAAACTTTAACGCACCCCAAAACGAAATAATGGTAATCAGGAATATTAAGCAAATTGAAAGAGCCCCTCTACAAATTTCACTAGTAAATATTTCTAAACAATCGGGTGCCTGTACAAAAGTATACACGGCCATAAGTTGCATGTAGCTCCGAGATATAAAGCCAATGACCAAATAAATACATCCAATTATATTTTTTATTTTTCTGCTAAGGGAAATACATGCCAGTTACAGGTAAATGGCTGCACAATGCAACAGAAACGTTATTTGTTTGCTAATAAAAGTGAAAATAGAATCGGAACATGTACTCTTTCCTTTTAAGCAGACTGCAGGCCTTCCGGTAGAGTGTTACTGTCCTGGTCAGCTGAGAAAAACTTGCGGCAAGCATAAAACACAGCCGAATGGAAAGCAGTTGGGTTGTCTATAAATACGAAATGACCACTCTGCAGTCATAGGCAAGGAAGTTCAAATCACAAATCAAGTCAAAATGCATACAAACCATATTGAATCTCTGGGAGCAGATAGAGGACATGTTTAAATGCAGAATTCTATTTGTAAACAAAACATGCCAGAGGGTAAGAGAGAAACCTGAGGAACCCTTATAATCTCACATGGAACCTTCATATGCTTGCGAGCTTCTTGTGCTCCTTGGTAATTCATCCAATCTTGGACACCATATATGAATGTTGTTGGCACCTTCCATTCAGACGCACTGCACCCAACAGAGACTAGACCATTACAAACTGAATGTCACATATTTCTCATCTTCCAGGTCAAGAATGAAACCTGGCAAGATATTTTTGATATATAACATCGACCAATTTTACAACTAAAGGATGTGCTATTTGAAGTTAAAGGTGGGGGAACAGAACTATAACTGAACGAACTAATTCAGAAGAAGACCAAAGAACTTTTTCCTGTTTGTCCAAAAAATAGATGAAGAGAGAGTAAACGTCATTCTAGAGCTCTTTTGGAAAAAAGTGACTTGTTCTTCTATTTATTTTAAGGACATAGCAAATGAAAACAGCATATGAATTTCAATTGATGTGAAATCAATATCAGTTAAATCATCAATCTTTTCAAAAATATTGTGTTTTTAGTGAATTGATTTCCACAAGAATTTACAAGACATTGAAAGATAAGTTTGTAGCACAATGCAGTTTTAACATTTCCATTTTCTTTAAGATATATATTTCCTGAAACTCATTTGTTCAGCAGCAATCATGATGAATCATATTTTCAGCCATAATTGAAAAAAGGCTTAAATCATCCACAATCACCTACTGATGCATGCAGGAGAAGCCCCAGATAAAGAATAGTAATTTTATCATTCAATAGATTCGAAAGATACTAGGAAAATGGAGAACTGTTTCAAGATTTCATCTGATTGTCGGTTCAGTTCTAAACCCTTATGTCTAACCTATATTTTCTGCATTCTTAGTTCTCTTACCCTTTAATTACTGTTTTTACAGCATTCAGCAAAAAAGCTCAAGAGTTGGTTTCCTATTACGAATCCAACCCGCCCCCCTCTTCTTTTGTAATCCAAGATTTACAGTTCAAATCCATAACCCCAAAGGTTGCTGTACATTAACTTCCCATGGTATAATTCCATTTGAACATGCAAGCGCACATTTTGTTTGAGGAGGTAAATATTTTTATCATTGACCATAAGATCCAAACATCAGTACCACTAAGCATTTTTCCTCGTTTAAAAAACCAATAAGAGCATGACGCAACTCACCAGTGCAATAGAGGACTTCGAGCAAAGGCTCCAAAGGAGAATATATATTTTAAGCACAACTCTCCACTAGCTTTAGCCGCCAGAGTATGATATACATAATCTTCAGTAGAAGAAACAGCTTGAGATTATAACATAATCAGTAATGCAGGAAATCAAACAAGTTAAATAAAAGCTACCTGTAAGTAATCTCGATTCATCCTCATTCAGCACACTTTCATCTGAATACGACCCAAATCTAGCACTCGTATATTTGCGAACCAGGTCTGGACCCCAAGGACCTAAACCCCTTCATTAGGATAGAAAGCGAATCAGTGTCCGCCAAAGAAAAACATATATTTAAATCACAATTAGAAGCAACACTTAGTAATGCATAATAGGTTCTATAGCCAAAACCTATGATGCATAAGGGAATGAGAGTGGGGCCAAGAGAGTGTCACAATCTTAAAATATATAGCAGCAAGATAGCATGGACCACATATTTAAAAATAAAAAATTGCCATAATATATTGTGAAAAAGTAATTATTAGAGTCCAAATAATGTTTTGGTATTATTTGACATGACAAGCCCAGGTTCAATTGATGTTTTATGTTTGTGGCCGTGAACATGGAACGGTGCAATAAAAGTAAGGAAATCAATTAAATCCCAAGTGACCAAACAGAGAAAACTCATTGAGGGCCTTCAATGCCGTGATGCCTCATCATCTTTCTTTCCATCTCTCCTACCAGATGATAAACACGGTTCAGAGCATATCATATTACCAACACCATACACCATCATCTCCCTTCCCCTCCCAACCCTTCTTTCTCCAGATTGGCACAACCATGTGTGCAATAGCAAAAGCCCAAGAGTGAATTATTATCACCATCTATATCCTCATCTGTTTAATGATGTCAATAACATAGCTTGCCATTAAAAACGGCAGCCATGAGTGAAAATTTCTTATCATTAATTAAAGAGTGATTTATCTATTCCCAGTGAATAATTTAAGGATTTGAAAGCATCTTAGATCAGTGCTCCCACTCTCAAGTAGCCCTGTATAATAAGAATACCAATTTCACCGCTCAAAATCTGGCTCGGTATTTCTGGTTGCACATGTGTTTTTAATTAAAATTGGAAACCGACATGTGCTTTTAATGCCTGTTTGAGAAAGGGAACCCAATAAACACACATTGTAGACCCATATGGAGTAGTTAGATGTTCAAAAAAGTATGAGAAAGTTAACACACATGCTAATAAATATTTAGACCCTGCATTCTAATGTTCCCCCATTAAAGCATCCAACATGTGCACATCAAAACTCTAGAAATTGGAGACATTTGCTAGGAGCAAATGTGGTTAGCATCAATCACAGCTCAAAGCCAATTTAAAGAACTCAACGAAGGCATAATAAACAAAAGAGGGCTCAAGAACTGGAAAACCATAGAGGTTAACACAATTCTAGAATACGAACTATGCCGAGTTTAAGGAGAATAAAAAGCACCTTACTATCTTCTGAGGAGTAAAATTAGACTCCCATAGATGATTTAGAATGGCACCTTTCCATGTTGCTCTAAATCGAGTAAGCCACTCAGACTTATGTTCTGTTTCTGAAGTAAATCCAGCAGGTCCTACTAAAATCAAGTGCTGAATGTGCTCAGGATGCTGCAATAAACATTATAGATGGTATCAATGGTGGAAAAGAAATTACTTGCACCAACAGATTTATTATCAGTAGTAGGTTTATATACAAGAAAACAATTATTACACTACCTTGAGCGCATATTTAGAAGCAACATATCCTCCGAAAGAATGTCCAAGTAAAATGAAGTTACTAAGATTTTTCGCTTTACGCCATTCCTCAAAGGAATCAATGAACCATGCCTCGGTTTCTGCAGCATAATGTACATAACATTTAAAAAACTGCTATTTTATTGAACTTAAACACGAACTTAGCTGGATAAATTCTGCACTATGAAAACGAAAGAACTGAGACTGTTCATTCTGACATCCCGATGAAACTGACAATGAGCACCATCAAATATTTGGTACATTAGTTTTACACTAAAACAACTAACCTTCAGTGCTTTTACATGTGAAGTCAGGTCTACTGGATCCACCCCAACTGCATAAAAAAGTAGATTGAAAGATGAGTCCACTGCCAAACTTTATCCTATTCAGTTATTCTTTTCCTCTAAGGATCATTTCTTTTTCTTTTCCACCTTTCTTCCAGAGCAAGGAATGCAAGATTAATGGGAAAAAGAAAGGACTAAGAAGATGAAATCTTTTCGTTCCATGTCTTGGTGGGTTTTTGCAAAATTTCTGCACTTTTTAAGCAATCTCACTAAAAAATGACAAGAATTTAATTAAAAAAATTAATTGGCAATGTTTGGAGTCATTTCCTAAAAAACAATTCACATTTTCAAGTAGAAAAACGTCTTTGGTTTGGGTTTATTTTCAAGAAAATATTTTCTAAATATAACCCAATTTTCAAACCCAACATCCTAATTTTCAACCATATTTTAAAAGCCTACACACTATTTTGTAAAAAGTCTTCACCATTTTCAAAAAACACTGTTTATTTTACATTTCAAAACAAGTAAATCAAATATATTTTTTCAAAATAAAATGACAAATCAAAACTCAGTAATCAATACAAATTTTCATTTTAACACATTCCCAATAAAATATTTTCATTAAACATAACATAGATTGACTTTCCTATTCCTTAATCAACAATCAAAATATCAAAATGCTATATCATATTATTATAGCGACTACTAATTCAAAGGATACAACTAAACAAGATTTTTTAATAAAAAAAATAAGATCATTGTAAAAGTTCATGGTTAAATCATGATAGCATAAATGATTCAGAAAAGGGATATCACACTTACCCAAGTTGATCAATTGCTATAACTTTAAATTGATTAGCTAGGGCATCAAAATTACGGAAAAATAACCCTTGAGAGGCACCATATCCATGCACCATCACTAACGTCGGAGACCCCTCTTTGCTCTCAAACGTCACCGTATTAATGAACCTCGATTCATTGCTCGCTGATCGAAACCACCGGATTTTCGAACCAGGTGGACCCGACCCGATATTAACCTTCTCTTGCTTGTACGGAGTCCTACAAAATTGAAATTAATCTCAAAATTACAACTTAAAATACATTAATAACATCGGCTTTTCTAAATTCTCATTACTTGACAAGAGAGAGGAGGCGTTTTTCGGCGGCGATGATGTGGTCGGTGGAGGTTGGAATCCATCGCAAAACAGAGGGCCACAGTGAGCGTCTCTTTGTCGTGGCTGCGGTGGTGGTTGCGGCGGCTGCGGCGGATGAGCTGATTTCCTCCGCCATTTTGGACACTAAATGTCGTGATGATTTGGACCACCTCCGCAGACCAATGCTCATGCGATTCAAAAGTTTCTGCCTTTTTCTGAATTTGATTTCGGAAAATTATTTGATTTGCAGAGAGTCCAAATCAATCAAGTCGAAGAATTTTGAATGATTTTTCTCCTACGCTTATTGTGTTTATCATATATATATATATATATATATATATATATATATAGAGAGAGAGAGAGAGAGAGAGAGAGAGAGAGATTATATTCTGTGATGATGAAAGCTTCTATTTTTGACTAGGTAGAGAGAAGAATGGAATGGAGTCTTGGAAGGTCGGTCCACGTCCCGGAGGATGGTTTATTTATTTATTTTCCCTTCAAAAATATTTTTTTTTTCACTTTTAAATTGAGAAGTTAGAAGAATCCGATTGTCTTATTTTTAAATTTATTTTCATGTTTTCACTAATGGAAAATATTTTTTTGATTTTATGTAAAAATTAAAATATATTTAAATTAATTATATTTTTATATTGTATCGACTTGCAAATGCAAATGTATTTATTTTTATGATGTTTTTTACATAAAAAAAATAAAATATTAATAAATTTAAAAATAAATTTTGATAGGATAAAAATATATAAAATATTAATAGATTTCAAAATAAATTTTGAAAATAAAAATAAATAGTATTTTTGTTGAAAATAGATTTAAAAAAATATATCTTTAAAAAATAAATAAATAATAAAATATAGAAAAACACCATTTGAAAATAAAAACAAATGCCCACAAAGTTAACAAAATAGTATTGAACATGTGCACTTACGCCTTTCAAAACTTTAAAAAGTTTTTGAGAAACAAGTGTTGAAAATTTTCAACACTATTTTGTTTGTTTATGGTGAAGGAAATTCGTAGGTATTGGGAATAACGGATTTCTTTTTCCTCAACATATATAAATTATTTCAATTTAAATCACCGACATTCTTTCTAACATTACTTGACTACATTTTGTTAGTTTTTTTTATATGACCAAATCTTATAAAATGCCTAAAAAGCATGCTAAATATCACATTTTTCATATTTTGTTACTACTAGGAAGTATGATTAATTTTAATTTATTATTTTCTACTCTAATTGAGTATCGTTTTATTTTATTGTACTATTAATTGTATTACTTTACTTTCTTCGTATTTTTTATTATGGTATCATTTTGCCCATTTTTAATCTTATTATATTTCTTTTCATTGCATTTTTAAAAAATAATTTAATTGTCTTTACCATTATTTTTAGTAAAATCACTTTAAAAATATTTTAAAAAATTAATATCACTTTACCTCTTCTATTTTTGTTAAGTATCAATTTATCCTTTTATATTCTCAATTATCTCATTTTAACACATTATACTCTCATTCTGGCTCACTTTCCTCTAATGAACTTTACAAAAATTAATCAAATTACCTTTACCAATTATTTATAGTAAAATTGCTTCAAATTCTAAAATTAATAAATTTGTATTTATATTTTTAATATTTTTAACTTAGTTAATAACATTAAACATTAAATTTATTTAAAATTTTATTAGTTATTTTTTATAAATATAGTTCCTGTTAAATTTCTATATCATATGATATTTTTTATTAACTAATATATTTTACTTATAAATTTTCTACTTATCATAAATATAAAAAATATATAACGTATTTCTAAAAAATATTTTGTTAAATACATAAAATATTAGTAATAAATTTTTCAATGTTAATCAAATTATTAAAAATTCATAAAAATAAAGTTATTTTTAAGTATAACTTAATATTATTAAATAAATTATAAATAGTCAATTTATCGTAATTTAATAGATATTATGTTTTATTTAAAAATACATAGTCATTTTAGTATTTAATTTTATTGCTATTACTTTATTATAATGATTATTTTTGAATTTAACACAGTTTCTATGAACTTATGATAATTCTATTAATAATAAAAAAAATTATTACTAATATTTTATGTATTTAGTAAGATATTACTAAAAATTATTTAATATATTTTTTAAATTTATATTAAGTAGAAAATTCATAAGTAAAGTGTATTAACTAATAAAAAATATTATACTATATATTAATTTGATAGGAACTATGTTAAATTAAAAAATAATTATTAAAATTTAAGTACAATAAATTTTTAAATAATTTAATATTGAGTATTAATTAATCAAATTAAAAAAATTATTAGAATATAAATATAAATATATTAATTTTAAAATATTTTAAAGTAAATTTACTATAAATAATAGATAAGGATAATTTGATTAATTTTTTTAAAGTACAAATGGTCAAAATGAGATAATGAGAATACAAGAGGGTAAAGTGAGACAAAATGAGAATATGAGAAAATAAAATGTGATAATTGAGAGTACAAGGGGGTAAAGTTATACTTACCAGTAGATGGGGATAAAGTGGAATTAACCCTATTTAAAATTAATAAACTTGTAAATATTTATATTCTAATAATTTTTACAACTTGATTAATTAACTTAACATTAAATTCGTTTGAGATTTTGTTGTACTTACACTTTAGTGACTATTTATTTAATTTAATATAATTCATATTAAATTACTATATAATAAAATATTTTCTATTAGCTAACACATTTTATACACATTTATACTTATAAATTTATCATGCATCACAAATCTAAAAAAAAGTTTGAGATGCTATATTTATGTTGTCCCATATTTATTTACTCCAGGAAATTGTTGGTTCATATTGTTTTATATTCTTGGCAAATCAATTTTGACACACACAAGTCTCCTATGAACACCATAAAATCCATTAACGAAAATAAATTTCCTACTTTTAACCATGTAACTTTACACTTTATATTTTAGATATTTTAATTTAAGTTGCCTTTTCCTTTGTAAAATTCAAATCAATCAAGTCGAAGAATTTTGAATGATTTTTCTCCTACGCTTATTGTGTTTATTATATATATATAGATAGATAGATAGATAGATAGATAGATAGATTATATTCTGTGATGATGAAAGCTTCTATTTTTGACTAGGTGGAGAGAAGAATGGAATGGAGTCTTGGAAGGTCGGTCCACGTCCCGGAGGATGGTTTATTTATTTATTTTCCCTTTAAAAAGATTTTTTTTTCACTTTTAAATTGAGAAGTTAGAAGAATCCGTTTGTCTTATTTTTAAATTTATTTTCATGTTTTCACTAATGAAAAATACTTTTTTTGATTTTATGTAAAAATTAAAATATATTTAAATTAATTATATTTTTATATTGTATTGATTTGCAAATGCATTTATTTGTTTTTATAGTGTTTTTTACATAAAAAAATAAAATATTAATAAGTTTAAAATTGAGTTTTGGTAGGATAAAAATATATAAAATATTAGTAGATTTTAAAATAAAATTTGAAAATAATAGTATTTTGGTTGAAAATAGGTAAATATATATATATATATATATAAATAATAAAATATAGAAAAACACCATTTGAAAATAAAAACAAATGCCTACAAAGTTAACAAATAGTATTGAATATGTGCATTTCACGCCTTCCAAAACTTTAAAAAGTTCATGAGAAACAAGTGTTGAAAAATTTCAACATTATTTTGTTTATTTATGGTGAAGGAAATTCGTAGGTATCGGGAATAACAGATTTCTTTTTCCTCAACATATATAAATTATTTCAATTTAAATAACCGACATTCTTTCTACCATTACTTGACTACATTTTGTTAGGTTTTTTTATATGACCAAATCTTATAGAATGCCTAAAAAGCATGCTAAATATCACATTTTTCATATTTTGTTACTACTAGAAAATATAATTAATTTTAATTTATCATTTTCTACTCTAATTGAGTATCGCATTACTTTATTTTATTATCAATTGTATTACTTTACCTTATTCGTATTCTCAATTGTGGTATTATTTTACCCATTTCTACTCTTATTGTATCTCTTTACATTGTACTCTTAAAAAATAATTTAATTGTCTTTATCATTATTTTTTAGTAAAATCACTTTAAAAATATTTTAAAAAATTAATATCACTTTACTCTTTCTATTTTTGTTAAATGTCATTTTGTCCCCTTATACTCTCAATTGTCTCATTTTAACACATTGTACTCTAAAAAAATTAATCAAATTACCCTAAACAATTATTTATAGTAAAATTACTTCAAAAAGTTTTAAAATTAACAGATTTGTATTTATATTTTAATATTTTTAACTTAATTAATAATATTAAATATTAAATTTATTTTTAAAATTTTATTAGCTATTTTTTATAAATATAGTTCCTATTACATTTTTATGTCGTATGATATTTTTTATTAGCTAATGTATTTTACTTATAAATTTTCTACTTATCATAAATATAAAAACTATATAATGTATTTTTAAAAAATATTAGTAATAAATTTCTCATTGTTAATGAAATTATTAAAATTTTATAAAAACAATGTTAAACTCAAACAAAGTTATTTTTAGGTATAACTTAATACTATTAAATAAATTACAAATAGTCAATTTATTGTAATTTAATAGATACTATGTTCTATTAAAAATACATAGTCATTTTAGTATTTAATTTATTACTATTACTTGATTATAATGATTATTTTTGAATTTAACATAGTTTTTATGAACTTATGGTAATTCTATTAATAATAAAAAAATTATTACTAATATTTTATGTATTTAGTAAGATATTACTTAAAAATATTTTATATATTTTTCTAATTTATATTAAGTAGAAAATTCATAAGTAAAGTGTATTAACTAATAAAAATATTATACTATATATTAATTTGATAGGAACTATATTAAATTAAAAAAATAACTATTAAAATTTAAGTACAATAAATTTTTAAATAATTTAATGTTAAGTATTAATTAATCAAATTAAAGAAATAATTAGAATATAAATATAAATCTATTAATTTAAAAATATTTTAAACTAATTTTACTATAAATAATATGTAAGGATAATTTGATTAATTTTTTTAGAGTACAGGGGGCCAAAATGAAACAATGAGAATACAAGAGGATAAAGTGAGACAAAATGAGAGTATAAGAAAGTAAAATAAAATAATTGAGTGTATAAGAGGGTAAAGTGATATTTAACAAGAGTAGAGGGAGATAAAGTGGAATTAATTTTATTTTAAAATTAATAAATTTGTATTTATATTCTAATAATTTTTGCAACTTAATTAATTAACTTAACATTAAATTCATTTGAGATTTTGATGCACTTAAAATTTAGAGACTATTTATTTAATTTAATATAATTCCTATTAAATTACTATACAATAAAATATTTTCTATTAGCTAATACATTTATACTTATAAATTTCTCATGCATCACAAATCTAAAAAAAAGTTTGAGATGCTATATTTATGTTGTCCCATATTTATTTACTCCATGAAATTGTTGGTTCATATTGTTTTATATTCTTGGCAAATCAATTTTGACACACACAAGTCTCCTATGTACACCATAAAACATTTTCTGTTGAATGTTGCCAAGTTTTTACAAAGTTGGTTGGCTGGTGAAAATGTAGAAAGTGACAAGTACAAGTAAATTAGGAATGGTACATCTGCTATCTCTCTGTTTGCTACAAGAATTGTGGAGAAAAAGAAAAAGAAAATGTTAAGGAAAATAACATTGGCTGTTTGGTTGCTATGGGACATACGAAAAGAAAACTTGAGGGAAAATTCCATTTGTGAGGAAAATGGGAGAAAAATCTAAGAAATGGATTATTTGCTCTGTCTTCCTTTTCCCCTATTATTTTCCATAGACAACCAAACAAGTTTTGGATTTCGTATTTGTTTAATTTGTTTTCCTATGTCCTATCATTTTCTTTTTCTCAACAAAATCCATGAAACAAACAGAGTACATGTGTTGGCATGGAAGGAAAGGATATGGAAAATAGTTATATGTATATTAAAATACTATCATAGACATAATTCAACTGAAGGGGCGGAGAAGATAAATGCCTAGAGCTATTGTGAAATCAAAGGTATAATTGTTTTTTCCTTATTTTTTAGATCTTTATTTTCAAATTAATTGCTAAATTTACATTATATTTGAACATTTAATTTTAGTGAAAAATCCATTAACGAAAATAAATTTCCTACTTTTAACCATGCAACTTTACACTTTATATTTTAGATATTTTAATTTGAGTTGCCTTTTCCTTGGTAAAATTCAAAGTCGAAATGCAGCAATCTCAAGTTAGGGTAAATATGACAAGGGAGGAAATTGAAATTCACCCCCAATCTTACATTGTTGCGGAATAGTTTAATTTCTTCTTTTACATTTTAACTACTTAGATTCAAGTAAACTAAGATTTCTGAAATATAGTTAATTGAGAATCTTGTTCAATTGAAATATATTATGAAAAATAAAATGTCCCTAAACCTCCCGTACAAACCCTACCCATAAAAAAAAATATTAAAAAAGTGAAAAAAAAGCATCATTTTTCTGGTATCTGGATTCTCATGCCTCCAAGAGAGAATGACATTTATATTGATTCAAATAAAAGACCGATAAAAAGAACAGCAGTTAATCCTTTTGGTTAAAACAAGAGACCCTTCAAGGTCCAATACATCAAAAGAAAAGAAAAGGCATGAATCAGCAAAACACAAGCCACAACTGCAACATAAAAAATCCCCAGCAAAGACACGTTTTATACAACCTGCATGGGCACCTCACAACCTACCATCTAGACTCTCATTTCCCAGTTGCTACACCACCACCATTTCAAAAAATTGATTTCCAAAGGAGAAAAATAGAATACTAAATATCAGCACAAATATTAGAAAATCACATGTGAACTTCATAAAGACCAAATGCCGAGGAAAAAATTACTAAATTCAATCACATGGCATGAAAACCGTCCAACCCTTCAGGATTCTGTGCACTTGCAGGAATGTACACTATGAAATTGGAAAAATAGAGTGGAGTTTCGCCAAAATAATACAGGCTATGGTTTTACACAAATCAAATCGGTTCCTTGCAAGATACAGCACCATAAAAATATCAGAAACATTATTCAGGGAAAATGAAACTTCTCATCTACAATCTACCGCCATACACATCAAATGCTCAATTTTTCTGGCCAAGCAATTGCCACACACATATAACATTTTTGAACCTGAAAACACTGCCACGGCCAAACTACCACGCTACCCAGGGAGAACATAATTATGATTCTTACTTGATAGCAACAATCTGTGAGTGAAATGTACTCTTCTACTCAGCTCTAGACTGACCAGCACGAGAAGACAGGATGATGCCAACAATGAGACCATAGAGAGCCAAGGCTTCAGCAAAAATAAGGATAAGAATCATCCCAACAAAGAGCTTTGGTTGTTGTGCATTGGCTCTGTCACAGGGAATCATAAGGTGAGTGAATACAAATGCAACTCAGAAAGAAAAGAAGAGGCATTCCAAAAAGAAACAAGGCAATCATTTCCAGAACAATTTGGAAGGAAATGACATATAATTAATAAACTAATACAGATAGGACCACCCATGTCATCATGGCAAACATGTTTTTGAATCCAAGCGACAACGAGCACAGTAGCACTAGACTCAAGCTGCCTTATCTTTTGAGCAAGAATAACAATAGACATCCAGCAATAATCTACAAAGTTTACTCAATTGTATCCAATGAGAGTGGCCCATTTTCCATTCTCCCTGCCCTAGCTATACACTTCACCTTCTTATATTAAGAAAAAATCCAGTCACTAATAGAGTTGAGCTTAAAAGCTCTTTAAAACATCTTATAAGATGTTTGACAACTTATAAGAACTCTTAAAGTGTTTGGTAAAATTTTAGAAAAAGAGATTATAAACTTTCAAAATAAATGTTAGGATCTTATAACTGGTTTTTTAAAAGTGTAAAAAAAGTGTGGAGATTTTAATTTATCTTCAAAATAAGATTTTATTTTAACAAATTCCTTTAATTTTGATAATTTAAATAACAAAATTACCATTACTAACATTTTAAAAGTTATATGATCTTATTTTTTCCAAACGTTTCAATAACTTATTTTTAAAATAGATATAACATCTTATAAGCTTCAAAAACATCTTATAAGATGTATTAGCTTATAAAATCTTTGAAATAAGTTTAGCCAAACACCCTCGTAGAGTCATAACCAATTTTAAGGAAAAATAAAAAAATTTAAAAAAGATTTCTAGGCCCCACCTAAGTTTTTCTATGTTAAAGTTTACATTCCAACAAATGAAACACAACTGGCAACCTGACAAAAGAACACCGAGAACCCCCATCCTCAAGATGCATGAAAATCAATTCTTGTTTCCACTATTTTTGAACAGATGTGAGTGAAGTGATAGGTTGGACTCCCAGCGAAGATAACACATCAAATGTGCAGACAAAGATCAGCAGACTTACAATTGACCAACAGATATACAGATTATGTAAACTAAGCTATTTTCAAACCTTCGAGATGGAGGTGGCTAAAAGAGCAAAACTGAACCTGCCACGTGCATGGAACTACCAAAAGCATTTTACAGAAGATCCAAACAATGTAGTATTAAAAGATTCACAAGGCTAAAAGTCAAAGTAATGATTTCAAGACAGAACTTCAGGTTACTGAATGAAATTAAAATACAAATGAATAAACACACAATTCGATATAAAACAAGTGCGAAACAATCAATTTCTTATAAGCTTCGTAACAAGCCACAGTTTACCTTTCCATAATCCAAAAGTGCAAACAATTAACAAATTCCTTCCAATATATCGAAGAAGAAAAACCTCACAACAATCAGTAACTCAATAATTATATACTAATGAAAATCAGTAAAATATCAAAGAATTTGAATCATAATGCTCAATAATTCAAATCTAATACGGATCTAGGCAAAAAAAAATTTACCTAACACCAGCATCTCCGACGATTCCGATGGCCATACCAGCAGCAAGGCCGGCGAGACCACAAGAGAGTCCAGAAGAAAGGTGAGCATAGCCATCAAACAAGTAGTAAGACTTAGCCTTAGGGTTAATACCGGTACTAATAATCACAGCAATAATCAACCCATAAATACCCAAAACACCAGCCATGACCACGGGCACAATAGACTTCATCACCAGCTCCGGCCTCATCACACCCATCGACGCCACACCAACACCGCTCTTCGCCGTGCCATAAGCCGCTCCCATACCTACAAAACAGAGTTGCTCAAATTACTGCAGCAATAACCTTAGATCTGAAAAAAAGAGAAAATATGGGTGGAACGGAGAAGCTTGGCTTACATGAGAAGACGAGGGCGGCAGCGGCGCCGAGGAAGCCGAAGAAGGGTGCCGTTTCATCGCCGCTGAAGGTCGACGACATTTTTGATCAATTTGGATTTCTTCGGAGATCGGATCTGGAGAGAGAGAGAGAGAGAGAGAGAGAGAGTTGAGGTGAGTTGTTGGATTAATAGAGGCCTTTTATTATATATTTCCGCGACTGTCACAATATCGGTTCGACTGATTGTGATTGGGAAGTGGAAGGCTTGTCCGTGAATCCGATTCAAGTTGAAATTACACTTTTGCCCCTTTAAGGGGCCTCTTGATCAATATCATAATTTTCTTTTTTTCTTTCATGAATGATATAACTTTTTTTTTCAGTTTTATTTCTTATTATTGCTAAATATATTCATTACATTATTTGTGTTTTGGGCAGTAGAAAGAAAATAAATAATCCTGGCCCAAGATAATATGAACTTTTTTCTTTCTAATAAAAAGATATTAATTGATTATCCAACTCCTCTTATAAGGATAATCTCTATTTTATTTTTGAAACAATACTATTTAAGTCGATATAATTATGGCGTATAATTCAAAGTTTGTGCCTCTTTGCTAGAAAACTTTGTGCAGCACCATATCTCAGAGTGAGGTATATTTTGTGTTGATTTTTGTTATAACTAGTCATTTCATCTGTAATTCGCACAAATTTCTTGATATTCACTTCTTTTAAAATATATTTGTGATTCAAATAACCCTTTTAAGTACACAAATAGAATAGTTTTCAGTTTCTTCCTTTTTTTTGGGTTAGATGATATTAAAGTTTTATCAAATAATTCTAACTCCATTTTTCCAGACGTGTAATAGGAAATACTAATTATCTCAAAAATGTCACTAATTATAAAAACTTCTATTTATAAATAGCGACGAAAATTATTTGCCACTAATGTTACTTTTCGTTGCAGTGTCATGTTTCATGTGAAGAACAACAAATCTGTTACATTCAAAACAAGCACACTAGGAATCCATTGGAACTGTTCAATGAAACCTTGAATCATTTGCATAATCCAGTTAAATTTTACTTTAGACCTCAAACAGTTAGAGAGATTCATTCGGCAAATGAAAGAAGAAAATGCTTCGAAAACCTTGAAAATCCAATTAGCGACAGTTAAATAATGCGTCGCTGCAAGAGTTGAAGTTCGTTTATTTTGCTATATAAATACTTTATAATGCATTTCTCTGTTTTCCGCCTCCTCCTCCGTGTACCTAATAGACCACCTGCTGAAGGGGTCTGTCTGGGCTCATCCCCAAATGAGCCATTTCTCCTTGCAACCATGGATAATGGCCAATATTACATCAGCTCTCTACGAGCATATACCCAAACAAAGTAGAAAATAAATGGAAAAAGAAGAGAACGTTGTCAAGAAAAACAAGTTAAAAGGCAAGCACAGTACCGTAAAGTCTTTGCATACAATACATATCTCACTTGCACAGGATTTATTGAAAATATAAATGCTAAAGTTTTCTATAAGGATTTTGAAAGCTGTTGATGAACATGGCTCCAGTTCCGGCAGATTTTGGTGTCCCAACTTTTATCTCAAGCTCTCCTGAAGTTAAAACACAAATTCAAGACATCATCTAGCATGCTTTATAGGAAGAAAGAGCAATTTACCCAATTCTTGAAGCTCAATGTCTCCCCCATATGAACCATATAGCCAAGAGGAACCATGAATCAGGATAGAAGAACATGACCCCCCAATCATGAGTAGATCGTGCACACTGCCCGTCACTCCCTGGGAATTGGTTTCACCCGAAGCATTGAACCAATGATCACCCATGATTTCTGTGTCATACAAGTGCGAACAGAAATATGATAAGAGATTGAAGGATTCCTCTAATTGGCAAATACAGTACACCATATTATGCTAACCTGTCAGAAGTGAAAGAAGGTGTTAGGCGTATAAAGGCTATAGCCGATAGAGAAGTGGCCACAAGAATTGAAATACCTCCAGCTGTGAAAAATGTAAAACCAGTAGAAAATTGAGCACAACCAACCTAAAGAAGTTCTACCAGTGATGTGAAGATTAACTACTTAGACTTCCATCAGCATACATGTAGGCAACATACCTGAACTGCAGCCGCTATATGTTTGGTTAAAAGTTCAGCAAGAAGGACCTGTGAGATCCAAGCAATTCCCTTTTCTTTTTTTTTTTTTTTTTTTTTTGTGTGTGTGTGTGTGTGGGTTGGGGGGGGGGGGGGGGGGGGGGGTGAAGACCATTCATCCATGCTCAAAGTAACATAGTGAACTACAATTTATTTGAAAAGTGAGCAATCACCACCTGATATATACTTCAGTCAGAAAAGATTATAAACTGCCGACTTATTCTAATTCATGCAGAGTCAATGATCAGCTTCTCAGCAATATGGGAAAACCAGAAACAAATGCAAAATTCATTTGATAAATATTCAAATATCATGAAGTATTAGAAGGTAATCGTTGAACTTATATAAACCACATAGCATCTCACCCTTTAAAATCAAAATCACATGATTGATAATTAAATCACAATCACATTACCTTTGCAGAGTCAATGATTAGGTTCTCAACAGTATGGGAAAACCATCAACAAATGCAAAATTCATTTGATGAATCTTCAACACCATGAAGTATTAGAAGATGGTAATCATTGAACTTATATAAACCACATAGCATCTCACCCTTTAAAATCAAAATAACATGATTGATACTCAAATCACTATTACATCACCTTTTAGAGATATGACCTTTGAAAAAGAGAAGAAAGCTTTATACCATCTCTACCAAAATGGCATGAACCTTGCTGACTTAAAATGTAAAGAGCAATAAAAGCAGCGAAGACATGCTCACAAGTATATAACATGGTTTGAACTTCCGCTGAAAGAAGGTTAAGCATAACTTTACTCTTCAAAAAAGAAAAATCCTTATTTTTGGAGACAAGTAAAATAAAACTAGAGAAGATAACAGCAGGTAATGCTAATGGAGAATTCTGTATATTTGTTTCCATGAAACAATTCTAAGCTGTACAGATATCAGAAGTCAGAAAACAAGTCATTTCTCTTCTAGGCCCTGGAGAAAAAAGTTAGGGGTCTTCACTTTCTACCCTAAAAGATACAAATTTTAATTATAAGGAACAAATTCGAAAAAGCAATCCCATGTTTATAGGATTGTTTGGCAATTGGAGGACGAAAAAAGTAAATAAGATCCAGATGGCACCCATGTCCAAACTTTTGAGCCCTTTGCTAAGTTGTCATGATATAGTCATATCTGGACTAAAAATGATAGCTATTTCCCAAGTTTTGAAGTAAGAGGAGCACGATTCACCACAGATGCAACTGCAAGTACCATCTACCAACGGAGCTTCATTTTGGAGTAACCAGAAATCTTAAGTGACTGCTTGGACCATGATTTAACAAGTCAAACAGCCTTCTCAATACTGTGTACAGGACCACCAGTCAATCCTTCTCAGAAGATCCTGATTTGGCATCTGGCTTCATTGCCAAGTATCTTTCAATCAGCATGTCCACGAATGCTCGGATCTGCCCAAGAAAAATGAAGTGAGAATTTCAAAGTTTCACATAAAACCTTCAAGGAAACAAAACTACTTTATCAAACAAGTGAAGGAAGAGAGGAGAAAACAACTCAAAAGAAGGCGAACTAATGGAATGGGGCACAAAATTAAAAGGCAAACACCACAAAGGCCATGTTATTTTAAAATTTGCCATAGCACGTAATGGCAAACTACTATAAATAAATTATGATACCAAGCATATCAGCATTGAAATTAAGCATGTCAATTTATTTTTTCTCTTTACTGTATAACTGAGAATTTTCCATTTTCAAATTCTGTTTAATATAATTCTGCCATACAAAATATAAAATTAGAGCATCCCACCAATATTTTCCAGTCCAAAAGCTCTTGTATTTGGAGATTTTTACAAAAGCAAGAAAAAAAAAAAAAAACACAGATGTTTATATCCCATATGACAATAGCCAAGTGCCTGTAAGATAGCTTCCAGACAACTTCATGACTTATACATGGGTAAATTATAAAATCATGGCGCAAGGATGCCAAAATGCAGTCCTTTGTGATTTCATTTTAAGAAAGAATCTCAGACTAATAAAATGCTTCTAGTACAAGAAACTAAAACACCACCATCGCAGTTATATGAGCCTAATTTCCAGTCCTTTACACCATTGCAACATTCTGATGTCCCAGACAAAATTGAAAGACAGGACCATTTGCAGCCAAGGTAAGAAAAAAAAAAAAAAAAAAAAGAAAACCGAAAAACAGATAAAGAATAATCTAAGACAACGCGATCAAATAGAGAATATGTGATACCCACCTTGTTTTTGCGTTTGAAATCAAGAAACTCGAAAACAGCCATCGCCTTCTCGGCGTCGGTAGTCTGTTCCATGACCTGAAATAGAATATGAAACAAGAAAGATAAGATATGTTTGATGGCAGCAAAGGAGAATAGACTAGGAGATACGGGGGATGGGTAAAAAATGGTAAAGAAATAACCTTGGTGGCAGTTTTCTTCATTATTGACTTGTAACCTTCCCTATCAATTTTCCTTGCTTTATAAAGAGGCATGAGCAATGAAGCCACATAATCCACAACTGACTGTTTTATACGCTCTGCTCCTCTAGGTTGATTGCCTTTTGATACTTTGTTTATTGTAACTTGTGAGGCAGAGCTCTCATTTGCTGGTGCATCATGTTTCCGCTTATGCAATTTTGTACTCATGTTTGAATCCTCCTCATCTGTTATGTGCATTGTCCCATGAGAGAAGCCTGAACTAGCTGCTGCTGCTTGGCATTGCCATCTTTCAATAGCATTGTAATCTTTTATCCCAATGCTACCAGCACTATCAACCCATGCTTTCGTCAATATGCTGCTATCTACAGCTACACTTTCCCCAGAGTGCTCTCTGATGTTCAACTGATTAGCAATCTCATTTGAATGGCTCCGCTGTGAACGATTATCAACCGACATTTTGGAACTCTCCAGGTTGACACCAGTAGCAGAGAAATCAACTGACCAATCTCTCACCCTGCAGTTCCTGGAATCTATTTCAGATAAGCAATCTTGTCTTCCAATTGCAGCACCAGACCAGTTCTTTCTACTATCAGACTCATCCATATGGACATACTGTTCACGCATAGCAAATTTGTGAAACGAGAGAATCTTGGGAGGCTGTAGTGATGCATTATGCATGGCACCAGAAGAAGCATATGCCTGCAGTATAAACAGACAGTGAAAATGGTCAGAGGCATAACAGAAGGAAAGCTATCCCAGAACATAGCACACCATTAATCCACCCCCACCCGCACCTCCCACCCCCAACCAAACACCCACACCCACAGACAAAATAAATGAATAAACTCTGCATATCCATATGCCAAATCCAATACTAGAGCCAATCAAATGTAAAAAGAAACATGTAATGGTGGACAACCAGTCAGCAAAAAAAGTTTCATGGCCTTCATATAGGCAGACATGACGTGAGTTGATTGCATTAGTCAGGATCTTTAGACACAAAGAAGCAAGGAGAGAGAAGCAGCCAAAGACTAACAGACCAGTCAGGTCAAGACTAAGATCAAAGATTCATATTCAAAACAGTATAAAGTTCCAAGGTGAGCACACTAGAAGAACAAACCTTTTTGTACTAGAGCTGAAAATAACAATTTTGGCTAACATCATGAACAAGTAAAACAGTCATTCATTGGCTCACGGCTTTACGCCTATTGCACAAAGCAGTAGTTGAAAATTGGAAGTTCCATGCGGCATGGCAACAAAAAGACTCTCTATCCTAAGCTTAAGAAGATATTATGACCATCTGTCTATCAAGGACAAAAAGTAGCAGGAAATCGAAGATAATATGTTCCAAGAGCATATTTAACCTCAAATCAAGATCAAAGTACAGTGATCATCTCTGTAATTTCAAGTCATTTCAAAACCAGAGGGATTGCCAGATATCTGTTTGATTACAAATTGAAAATCACTTAATAGCATATACAGAAAACATGGGGAAAGGGCTACATCACAGAGAGGAACCAAACAAGTACAAGCAAGTTTCTGTCTGACACCTTTAGACCAATAGAAAGCAAGTGCATCATCTTTGATGACATCAAGGACTTCTAAGGAATCATCAATAAATTTGTCTAAATAAATTAAACCTTAATTTGAATATAACAGATAAAATGGTTGAAAGTATGAGGTAGGTATGCAGAAGAAAGAACAAGAAGCAAACCTTGGCAGCAGCAATGGCTGCAGCGCGGGCTGCTTCTGCAGCAGCAAAGGCAGCCTTCTCTTCTTCAGTCATGGGAATTTCATGATTATCCTCTTCAATGACATTTCCGCATCTTATTGAACCATGAGAGTTTGAGAGTTGAACCTCTGAGTTTGAGTGAATTCTTGTTTCTGATTTAACAGGCTCGTTGACCACTTTCTTAGTGCTTGCACTGGAACGGAACTGGTGTCCAGCAGGTGCAGAAATTTTTGAACTTCCCTTGCTCTCAACATTGCGCAGAGGTGGTTTTCCAAAAACTAGAGATTTGCTCTTCGAATCCAGAGTAGTTGACTGCCTAAGTAATTTAAGCCCCCCTTTAGAAGCCTTCTCCTTACGGAAAAGTTCAACCCACACGCTCACAAGCTGGCTAGCTATGGCACGTATATCACGACTGGTATGTACACAGACTTTCTCTTTTACAGTTTTTCCAACACCTAAGTGAAATAAGAAAAATGAGAAATTGTTGTGATTCCTAAAGTAAAGTACTCAGCAAAAATGATGTTAAAGTTGACATCATACAAACAAGAAATTTCCCTACGTCCTAAAAAGATAGGGTGAAAAATCCCTCAAAAGTGCTAGCACAATAAATTACAGAAGCCAAACACTAGCACGTGAATGATTTCAAAGCTTCTACTTCGATCTTAAAAGCATTGGTGTAAGAACTATACAAGAAATAAAATCACCCTACGGTTCTATATAAATGGACACAGGTCCATGTGTAACCAATACATTCAAACTGAGAAAATTAAAAGAGAGAAGCAAAGAGAAGGTGGAAAGGTGGTGGAAAATAGAGGGAGAGTGCAAGCACCTGATAAACGGACTGCAAGCAAATCATTTGAAACGAGTACAAGCAGACGGACACAATGGCGCAATAGCTGAGTTCTATCCTTCCCCATGGAATCCTGTTATCAATAACAAAATTCAGAACAATCAATCATTATTATTTCCAGAAAAATTTAGTGCAATAACCCGACATTGGAGTTGAAACGGCACACCAAATGGAGCACTCACCAGAATCCATGAGTTAAGGGTGCTGAGCCCTTCTTTAGTGCTAGCAAAGGTCTTCAAAAATCCAACAGGAAGGTTTAACAACTCTTTAGCTAGATGCAATCTCCCAGCTGTAGTTTTTGCAGTGAAAAACATTTCCTTTAGCATTGAGCCCCAAGTAGAAATCTGGGACCCGTCCAAAGACTTCTTATACAAGACACTAGAGAACTCTACAGCATCAAGTCTCCTGATAATGTCCTTTATTTCACTCCTTTCAATATCCAAATGTCTTCTTGCAGCCTCCATGGCCTCCACTTCTGCAGTGTAATCAGTTCCTGTATTCAATATATCAATAATGCGTACGGCCTCTCGAAGCCCACTCATCATTGCACCACCAACAGTGTCAGGATGTTCCTTGCATGTGGCTTCACCAGCAAAAAATAAACAGTTCTCCACCGGCCTTCCCAAAATATCATAGTCTTCTCCAGATGATCCCACGGCAACATAAGAGTAAGCACCATAGCTGTAAGGATCTCTTCCCCAGTCAGTCACTACAGCTGCAACTGGATCGGAAACCTTGTCTTCCCCAAATAGTTTCCGGAGAACAAGCAAGGCATGACTCACATGATCTGAAGAGCTAATATTTTGGCCATCTATGGCAGCCTTACCAACAACCAAGGCTATAAGAACAGGTGCCCCAACTGTTTTCTTGACATTCCAGAACATAAAGCACCGGCCCCGCTGATCTGTATCTTCAGCAGTCGCACCAAAGTAATCAATAGTGTCGTCCCAGAAAACTTCAGGAAATTCCAGGACTACCTTGTTTAGAACGCCAAACCCAAGCCTCTTGATGGATAAATATTTCCATTGGGGCAATGGTGGTGAAAATTTGATGGTCTCCGCTTTCAGGCACCCAAGTGGCACTGTGACCAGGACTGCATCCCCTGAAAACTCCTTGCCATTCGATGTAGAAACTTTAACCTTTTTATGCAGGTTATTATTTGTCTCACAATCCTTTGTGCGATATGAAATATCTGTGACAACATGGTCCAAGTGAATGCAAATTCCTTCTCCAAGAGATTCAACAACAGCACTATAACCTCCTTTAATCATACAATGAGCTCCACCAAATCCTCCATATACATCATCCTGATTCCAGTTCGGAAGTGAGACTTCTTCAAGCAAAGCAGCACAACCATACTCCAAGTGGGCAAAATGCCAATCCATGACTCTCCTCTCAAGAGGACTCAAACCCTCTGTTTTAGAACCCTGAGCATTGGAAATTTCATCATTTACGGAAAATGTTTCAGCAGCCACAGAAGTATATTGAGATTTAACGGGTATAATTTCCATGTCATCTTGTCCAGAATGGGCCATAAGATGTCTCTTGAGGCCATATTCTAAACCTTCTTCAAGAGACATCTTCATGGCACGTTCCCCCTTCTCAGCAACCAGCAGTACCATGTCATCAAGTAGGCTATTATATTCTGCTTCCAATGCTTCATCCAGGTCTGCAGGAACTTTCTGACCAGTCACAGTATCATATAGAGGACAGTCACTGTTCAGTACAGTCAACTCAAGTCCCAACTGGGCACAAATCAATGAAGAAGGATCAGGTCTTCTTTCAGTGGCCACATCTGCCTCCACACCTGTAATGATGCTAGCTCCAAGATCAACGGGAACACTTAAAGATGAACGGTCTGTAAAAACACGACCCCCTATTCTGCTCCTAGCCTCAAGCACTGTAACAATGAAACCCTGGCGTTGCAAGTGGCGCGCTGCAGTTAAGCCAGCAGGACCAGCTCCTACAACTATTATATTCTTTCTTGGTCCTGAATCATACTGTGTAAGACTATATGCACAATCCATGGAGTCCGATAAAATAGCAGAGCCGCCTTTGGGGAGTTTTGTATGTAAACCACACGCTGCTTCACCAGGAGGAAGTAAATCTGGATGCACGGCAGGAACCACTTTGCCATTCTCATCCTTGCAGGAAGGAATTGAACCCAAATACTCAGAAGCAGCAGCTTCTTTAAGAGGTAGAGGATCAAGAGAATTGATTCCTTGACTATCATCAATGGGACATCCTTCAGGGACACATGGGGCGGATGATTCTAAGGCCTCAAGATTGATAAGTCCATGTTCTGTTATGACTTTTCCTGCCAGGTTTCCATCAGCAAATGCATCATCATTCTTTCCCTTGACGCAAGTCTCCAAACTTTTTTCCTTCCCAAGAATAAAGGAAACTCCATCCTCTGAATCAGCAACAGGAAGCCCAGAATCTTCTCCAAACTTCTCCTCTGTCAGAAGTTTCAAGTCATGCTTGATGCAGTTTTCTACCTTCTCCTTTTCAGAAGGCACTCCAAAATTTATATAACCCTGTAGAAATATGTTTTAGCCATATGAAAAACGATAAACAGAAGGAGAAGATACTTTGAACCACTGAAATTTATATATACAACCACTAAAATTGAAAGAAGCAAAACAATCCAAAAGAAAACACAAATAAAGGCATCATAAAGCCAAATCAAATTATTTTTAACATAAATTTATGGGAGAGTTACTAATAAATCTCTCCCTATAGTTTCTCTTACATTAACAAGTTATTATGTTAAACCTCTTCATGAAGAGGAAAAGACACAGGAAGCTTTGAAAAAAATCTTAGTTCCACTTCATGGCTACGTCTCTAGTACTTTTCTTTTCCATGCATGCATTTTATTCCAGCATCACCCCATCTCTCTCAACTGGAGCTCCCTCAGCACAAAGCACACTGACCAGGATTTCCCTCTTCCCCTTTCACTTATCTTGAGATTAGTTTTAAATGCATCTTAATTATGTGTATTTACACAAATTTTTAGTTTTGTGGAATTTTAACACGGAATCCTCAAGAAAAAGAATAAAAAAACAATAATGAAATTGAAATTTTTTATTCCCTATTCCTAAGGAACTGGTTCTCTTTCTTTAATTCAAATATTTATTCTAGATATCTAAATTGAATTCTTGGCAAATAAACGACACCTGAATTCTTGATTAGAATGATTTTATAGGTCAGGACATAGAGTAAATGATAAAATAAATACGTGAAAATCAGATACAGAGAAGAGATGAGTAGTGAAAAACTAAGTGAAATATAAGAAAGAGAGAGGGAGAGAGACAGACAGACAGACAGACAGACAGAGATTATAGATTGTTCCAAAATCCTTAATTATATGACATGTTTATTTTTTGTTTTTTAATTTTTTCATTTCATCTAGTCTTACCTTAGTTAAGAAGGAGAATTTCATTCTATTAGTTAAGTATGTTGGCATTTAATTTATGACAAACATGTTAAACATTAATCTCGATCAATTGGTAGGCTATTTATGTCATTTGACTCCCAAAGTTAAATGATATATCTCTTAATGACCAGTAGTATAATGAGGTTAACTGCCTATTGTCATAGTTGAGGAGAGTAAAGTGTGATTCACCCTAAATTTATGGAATCTGAAACTTACACATTGATCGAGAAAGGTAAAGATATCTCTAATTAGAGAAGCACGTGGGCTTTCACCCTCCAAAGGAGCATCAGACACTCCAAAGTCTGCCAGCGGCAAAATGCAGCTGACATCTTTGTTCCAGATACTCAAAATATGGTTCCTGCAAAGCATCAAATAATTAAGTCCCACAGAGTTCGCAGAAACAACTAAAAAACTATTCAAAAAGGTGTTGTATCTTATCATCAGTATGCACAATAGGCAAAACAATTGCATAGCCAATTTTTTTACTAGAAGTACTATCTGTTAAGCATGCAATTCAGGTCAAAAAAATTAGACTTCCAATGAGCAGTCAAAGAGAAAAAATGTAAATTGGCCTTCAAAACAGAAAACTGTAAAAGAATGACAAGAAAAGCAGTAAATATGTATATCTCAAAGGAACACTTGTGATCTAAGAAGCCATATCCCAGTGAGGAGTCGAGAGTGCCTCATCTCAGTAGACAAGGTAGGCAGACTTCACATTTTATCAATCATTTGCAAGAGAACTAAATCAAAATATGGGCTGAAACATATGTTAATTCTAGATAAAATAATTCCAAGTACAACTTTTCTTTCACCTATGCATATTTGAAGAAGCGTATCAGTTTCTTCGCCAATAAGGTGGTCATCTTATAGAAGTAATAGCAAATATAGCAAAAACAATTGCAAACACAAACATACATAAAACTGTGAAAACACAAATAATAACAAACTAAACGAGCAGCTTTAAGTTTGAACAATCAAACATAATTGACTAATATACAACTAACAATGACTAAAGCCCCAACTAGAGAAGACCATATAAATGATGATAGCATTCAGGAAAATAGGCAGCCAAACTAAAAACTGGGTACTGACCTGCACTCCAAATATTCTTGAAGTCCACCTTTGCGCTTCAACACTTCCTTAAACTTGATTTTCTCAAGGGGACCAACTGCACGAGCCTTTAGCCCTGCCGCTACAGCCGCTGCTTTTCCATTTTCAGCATCCACAACAGTAGATGATGAATTCAGTTTCCCTCTTGTTTTATCAACGATCTGATGGCTTACGAAAAATTCTTGGCTCTGCATCAAAACTTCCCAATCGATATCGCCCTCATAAGCCATGTCCCCATGCCTATGCTTTTTGGCATTCCGCACAGCTCGCTGACCAACTGATAGAATACCTTCTTTAGTTTCAGGATCAGCTAGGGACCCTCTATCTTCTGCACAGCTTCCTTGATGATCTAGCATAATGGATGAGTAAGAGGTCCCATTAACCTCCTCATCCTCGGAAGGATAGTCACAGTTTGGAGGGCATGCACCTTCAGGCAATACACGAGAAGGTTCTAAAACATGTTCTGATTCAATAACAACTTTGTCGGACTTATCCTTACGCTTTCGGATGGCCAATTCATATTTAAGGTTTTCGCTAGCTGACACTGGCGATGACCTACACTCGGATACCTGATCGTCTGCCTCTAGTGAAGAAAATGGTGCAAGATCTGTGTCTTCAAAGCCTTTACCTAGGACTGTAACTGGGCCATCATGATCTCCAGATGGATGTTCCTTCTGCAGCCTATTAAATGCAAATGGTGATGAGTGGAGCTGCACTTGGCCAGAATATTTCAAACCCAATTCAGTATCGAGCCTGCTATCTAGTTTCACATCATCACTAATTTTTGCTATGCCTTCACACGAGGATGTTCCCAAATCCTTTGCTTCCATGCAAGGAAATACCTCATTATTTCTATCAAGGATATTTTTTGAATCGGGAGGCTCATTTGCCGAACCTGGCAGGTTCCCAATGGCTTCAGAGTTAATGTTACCATCTTCGACTCCAGTGATCTTAACAGAGCATGCCCTCAAACTGGAAGGAGAACTTTGGACCATAGTAGTGAAAGATGAATTCTCTGAGGTTACTTTCCTAGACGAATCATCCATGGAATCAGTGGATCTCCATATCTGATTGGAATTTGGTGTACTGGAAGAAAGCCCTTGCTTTGAATCAGTTGGATTCCCCAGTGTACAATTTAAGACTTCTGGTAAGCGATCAACACTGCAACAAACCAAGGTTGATTTTATTGAACTTTGTCCAGGAGCTGCATGCCAGTTGCCATCATGCACGAGGAATTTCTTAACCAATTTTGAAGCAGACTCAGATTTCCCAACAGGAGCCTCTGAGCCAGCACCTGAATCTGGTTTTGACCCATCATCTGACACTTGGGTTTCCTTTCCCTGCTTCAATCTTGAAGAACTACGAGATTTCCAAGTCATTCCTGACTGCACCTTTTGAAAAAAAGCAGATAAGGAATCCTCTAAGGCTTCACCCTCTGACTCTGAAGCACCCTCTTTCTCATGCTGCAATGCATCATTTCCAGATATATTGTAATTGAAACCATCATCCAAGTCAGAGTTCCCAAATATCTTTGTATCTGAATTAACCTTGGATCTCTTATTTTTCATTTTAGCCTTCACTTTTAAACCCTCCATGACAGTTGCATCCCCAGAAGATCCACCTTCAGCGCTCCCCAGACATCTTTTCTGCGCCTCACAAATCAAATTTGGATCCATTTCCCAATCCTTCGCAGACTCATTAAGAGACTGGCAAGATGGCTCCACCACATTGCTGCTCAACTCTTTCCCAGCCGCTATTGCAGATCCACCATCCCTTTTTGGACCCCTCAACTTTTTCCTAAAATTTGCCAATGTGTCGTCCATACCACCTAATTCTTCCTCCTCAACAGCCATCTTCTCAACCCCTTTAACCTTGTTTCCACCACCATCTGCAGCCAGCTTACTTTTCTTGGAATTTCTTTTGCCTTTAAGCTTTAACAGTGTCCCAATAGGCTCATCATCTTCCGAATCAACCGATGTTTCCATAGGTTTAGACTTTCTTTTCAAACCCATTTTGTTCTCCTCCTCACCCATCCCCGGTTTCAACTTCCAATCCTCCTCCACATCAAACCCTAACCCTAACCTCCACTCCAATTGAATCTCACACCCACCAGCCACTTGACTCCCCCTGTATACAGAAAAATCATATTCAAACCCTCATTTATTTTATAAAAAAATGAAGACGGAAAGCAAACATTTTTAATTCATTAACATATCAACATTAATTTTTTTTTCCTTCAATGGAATCCACACGCCAAAAGAATCTCAGCTAACCCCTAATTCAATTGATTTTCCAAAACCCATTTACATGCATTTAAAATTAAAAAAGACATGTCAATGACGGAAGCTAACAATGTCAAATTCAGTTTTTTTTTCTTCTTCAACAATTTATTTAGCTATGAGGTTAAAAATCACAAAAACATGAATTAATTGAATAAAAGAATAAAATTAGGGTTTGTTAAAATTCTAATGGGCAAAGGAAAAGGAAGTGTTTCTGGATCAAACCTGAGTCTATTCAAATTCTGGAGTATGAGAGTGACTGGAAACACCGTCTGCAACCGCGGTTTGTAGATGAGAAGGTGCCCTCGACTTGTACACTACACCTCCAACTCTAGTGAAACAGATGACAATAGAACTATATTTTTTTTTATATAAATTAACAGGCGAATATTGTGAAGGCGGGCTGCATTTTATAGCACCAGTATGCAATGAATTCTGCTTTGCTGGTGATATAATCCGTGGTGATGATTTTGTGAACTTGATTACAAATATTAAAGATCAGATTACACATTTTTGTAATAGGGTAATAAAAATTTATTGAAATATGCCTTCAAAATTTTAAGGACAGATGGTATGGAGGCTGATGTAGCTATAAATTTAATTTGTTGATGAAATTTATTCTATATGCTAATTTTTTTTAAACATTCTTGATGCTCTTTTAATCAATTACTTAATCACTGCCTTTCTTTTGACTACTAATTTTTGCATTTATTAAAATTCATACATACTCATCTGGAAATTGCTTTAAGTACATAAATTTAGGACAAATATTTTTCAATGACTTAATTTAGCTATATTTATTGGCACTTTTTCGTTACCAATACATTTTATTATTCATTTGCCCTCACTGCTTTCGTCCGTAATAATTTGAACGTTGAATTTCAATAAATAAAATAAAATATAAACTATTATTATTTGAAGTTATAATAGTATTATTATTAGTCTTTTCCTCACTTGAACCAAACATAGACTTAAGAAACTAAATAAGAAGACTATATTTTACCTTATGTTTTGGATGAGCATAAAAAATGTTTAAAGATTTTAGCATAGAGACTTGAGTGTCAGTATCAAAGCTAAAATAGCTACATAATTAATATGACTCCAATATTATATTCCTACAATTTTAAAAGCATATTTTTATAATTTTTTTGCCCTATTACCGAAATGTACAATTAATCTCCAATATTTGTACTCAAGTTCACAAAATGAGTCCAAGAATTGCATTCCAATTTCCTCAGCAAAACACAAGTCACCCACCAAACATCACAACACCCCAATTACTTCGTTCCATAAAATATGCCCTGCTAAACACTATTTCCTATGTCATAATTGAATGCTTATATTCAATTTTTTCAGATTTTCACAAATAATGTAAAAAAATTATTTTTAAAGTATCCTCTTATTTATAATAATGATATGACAAAATTAATTTTAAAGATAAAAAGTATAAATATAAAAAAAATAATCAGAATATAACTTTTATTTAACATTTCAAGTCAACTGAATATGAGACATTTGATATGGGCAGAATGAGGTAACATAAATGGTTCATAAATAAGTAATTATCATATTCAATTACACATGCAACTTTTTTTCTACTCCTAGGAAAGGATTTCATCTTAATATTGGTTTAGACCCTATGCCCTTGAATGGTAACTCAAGGTCAAACTAGAATCTTTAATATGTTCTTATTTGATAGGAAATACTGATTTGATTTGTCTTAATTTTTTGGCATTGACTTGATTGGAATAAGTCAAAAAATATTGAGCATGATTTAAATTTATATACAAAATATGAAACCAACATCGTACTATAGGTATTTATTAGGTAGTCCTAATAAAGCACCAACAAGGGATCTTTTGAACGAGGTATTTTAGTGATTAAAAATATTATAGAGAATATTTTTATGTAATTTTATATTTTATTTTTTAATATTTTTTTCTTTTTCTTTTTCTTTTTCTTTTTCTTTTCACTCAAATCTTGAGTAAAATATAGATTAAGAAGTTGAAGCCTAGAGGGAAGGGGAATGAGAGCATGAGAAGAGTATTTTTCTTTTTTTTCTTTATATTTATTATTAGGGACTAATGTCATTGCAATATTCAAGAAATTTTGAAGTTTTTGAGGTGCAAGATGATGTAAAAGAAGATAAAATTGCACTCTCTTACTTGAATATATGTAGTGAACGGGGCAAATTGAAATTAAACCTTGATTTTAAATTTTCTTTTGATTAATTATAAATAATTGAATGATTGAAAAAAATTATGTGCTATTCCTAATATTTGAAAAAGATTTACTTATTAGTCATTAGCATGTATGTATATTATTCAATTTAGTAATACATATTTTTAGAAATCTATAGTGAATTTAACAACTTTTATGTTGTTCCATTATGATCTTTCAATATTTGTTTTTCAGTAATGAACTTGGTGTGCATATTTAAATATTAATTCTTAATTCGATATCTGCTAATTCTTTGAAATATTTTAGTTTTTTTATTTTTATTTTGGATGGTAAGTGTGCATCAGTATATCTACGTCCACGCTCATACAAATATGTAGAGATACAATACATACATATATATATATATTGTTTGAAATTTTGAATGTGATTATGTAGTCAATTTGGGCTAAGAAATAACATATTTGGCTTGGCTATCCTCCACTACTATGGGATATATATATATATATATATAAATATATAGATTGTTTGAAATTTTGAATGTGAAGAAATAACATATTTGGCTTGGCAATCCTTCACTACTATGGGGGAGAGGTCTTGGATTTGATGTTAGCAGTCAAAGCATTGATTCTAAGTCAGTCCGTTTTATTAGTAAATAACGATTCTAAGTCCAAAAGCTAGCAAATCCAACTTACTTACTTTAATGTTGCCTTCATGCACACAAAGCAAACGGGCGTTCTGCAGCCTTAGGCGCCTAGCCCAACTAATGGTAAGATATTAATGAAAAAAAATTTCAATTGATGGAGTCAGATTCTTTAACTGTCAATTTTATAGATTCTTTAACACCGAGTTGAGATTCAATTTTTCTTTATTATTTTCACTATTTTTTGAGGATCCTACTGATTGTGATGAGATTTTTAGCCTCTTTAAGATTTCGTTTTCCCTTACATTCAAAAAGAGATGGATCCCCTAATGGAATCCTTTGACTGAACTCACTTTTCAGCAATTATAGTAGGGATCTCTCTTCGACGAGTTAAAATAGGTTATGATTCCCTGATAAAAATAAAATACCTACCACTTAAAGGTGGTTTTTAATAAGTTTCTTTTGAAGTATATGTCTCAATGCCAAGTATGGCTAGGGGATGGCAGGGAACTTTACGAGAAAATATATTCTCGTAAAGTAGTTGCAAGAAAAACCCAAAAAGAAAAAATTGAACTAAATGCCCGTGGCACTCAAAATGTTTGTTAAATATCGCTAAGACTTCTCTTAGTTCTTCGAAAGTTGTTGATTGAAGAGCCGGGGGTAATTGTGAGATAGAATCAGTCTCGGTTCATGCACATATATAAGTTGGGGATGGGGGCAAAGGTACTTCTACTCCATTTTCTATGAGAAGAGGGATAAGGATCATAATTTCATTCCCAATGGAGGATTTTTATTTTATTTCATTTCACATTTGATGACTCATTTTTATCCTTGGAATAATATATGCTAGCATGAAAGCAAATATAAAATAGAAAAATAAGGAATTAGGCTTGACGTTTGGAGGTCTTCAGTCGAATATTGTTGTTAGGTAAAGTACAATCTCTACGTATATATTTTTAAAAGAAAGTTTCCTGCTATATCTTTTGAAATTACTATTTGATGTGGTGTCCTTGACCTATCAACCATTGGCCTTCTCCTTGCTTGTTTGAATCCGCCATTTAAGAAAATAATAAAAAAGCTAAATATATAATCACACACGAGCCTATCAAAAGTGAATAACTATTTATCAAAATTATTGTAGTCCAAAACTCATAAATCCAATACCATTGACGTCTAATAGCTTTGATAGTAATGGTTGACTCTCAATATTCATAGGTTGATTTAGAGGAATTAAGAGTTGGTTTGAGGTGGTTACCATGGAAGAGATAGGTCCGGAAGAGCATAATATAAAAAGCTAAAGAGAGGATATCTAAGAGCTCTCTCTTTCCCAGCCTCAGAAAAATACAATTTTTTTTTTTAAATAAATAGATAGCCATGATACATTCATAAATATTACAAAGATAAGTAGACTATTTTTGTCTTGGGCATAGACATTCAAGGTAATTTAGTCTTATGGTTCTAGGGGCGGAGCTTGAGGCTTCTCAAATGCAGATAGAGGGAGCAATCCTCTAAAATAAATGGATTGATTTTGCAAATGCTATCACAAGAAAACCGACACCCTCGAAATGTTGTTCTAAAACCTAGAAATCGGTGAATATAGTTAGTGAACTTAGACCGGAAAGTGGAGTATCTTCTGAAAAGATGTAGGCCTTAAGCTTTTATTTAGACAATTTTGATTGAAAAGCTGTGATTTTGCTATTTGAAAGAGTTATTTTCTCGTCATTGAGACCAAAAGAATGATTTATTTGGATTCTTCAATTTTTTTCATTACAATTTTGGTGTTTCCTTAGTCGTAAGTAATCCTTTTATCATGGGATTGGTATTAAAGTTGTTAATTTAGTAACTTTTACATAGATTATATTCAATATAAATAACCTTATTTTTAATGATTAAAATTGTTTAGAATAAAATTTATCTTGGTGCCCATTTAGTTTAGGTTAGTTTTGATTAAACCTTATAAATCACTTCTTTAAATTACTAAATTACTTGATTAAGCTGAAAAGTGATTAAGAAAAATAATTTTGACATTTAATTATTAAAAAAATTAAATATTATAAAATGTTTGTGAAAATAATTAAATCTAACAAATCACTACAAGAGTATTTTTGAATAAGTTTAATCTCTTTATGCTTTTAAATCAAGCAGTAATGAAAAATGAATATGCAAATGATAAATGAATAGCACTACATAATTATTAATCTAAATTGGTTATTTCATAATTTATTTTAAAAATATTTTTTTATTCATAACTTTAATATATCGTTAATATTTTATCAATTAAAAAGGAATATGACATTAACATTCGAATTTTGAGTGTACGGAGAAGAGACACTAAAAAAATTTAAGAAGAAAAATATGAAAAATTTCTTGAAAACAGATAAAAAGAAAACATGTGGACCCATTATGGTCAGATTGAGAAGCACTAAGCAACCGTGAATTTAAATAATTATAGTTTATAGAGTAATAATTTATATAATTAAACTATAACTTAGATTTTGAATATTTAATAATTTAAATTTTTTAAATATTTTTTTCAGTGGTCTCTATTAATGTTTAATACATAATTTACATTTAATTAAAGATTTTTATAAATTTATTTTTGTTTAAATTGTAATATTAGATCTAGAATCATATATATTATATTTAAAATATATTTTAAATATTTTAAATGAAAAGATGAAATATTCATCCTATTTTATAAATACGATGAATTATTTAATAAAAATTATTTAAAATTTTATCGTAGAACTATCAATAAAAATAAATATTTGATTGGGATAAATATTTTAATATATCAAAGTTAATCAAATAAAGTAATCAGTGAGATTTTTATCATCAAAATTCTCCCTTAATTTTTTACTAGCAGCAATAGAAGGGCAAGTTGAGACGCCGGGATGTCGGGCTTGTCACTGTTTCTTTGGGTGCTGCGCAGGTATTATTCAGACGATGTAGTCAAGGTGTTTGATAAAATGCTGGAGTCACACAAAGCAAAACAGGGCCTTCTCCAGAACCGATGGTGCTTCTAGAGGCCAAGAGCGATACAATAGGGATGTTACATCTATTGGCGGTAAGATATTGGGGGAATTAGATTATTACAGGTTTAGGTTGTATTCTGGTGGTGAATTGCGGTAATTGGTCAGCAGATGGTGAATTGTGTCTTTGGGATACTGTGCAGCAGCAACCATATTGAGGACAAGGTTGTGCATCATACTATTTATCTTCCATGGTTGTTTTATTGGTTTAATTTCGTTTCTGATTGATCATTGTCTTTGTTTATTTTCAAGATCATAGGATTCATCTTGGAGAAAACAAAGTTATTAGGTGATGTATTTTCGGGTGTTTGTTCCAAAGATAATTTTGGCGGCATTATGAGGCCAATGTTATAAGGGGTCACAAACTTTGATATATTATTAGGATGGTTAGCTGAGAGAGACTCCAAAAACCTAAATTTCAATTGGAATACATCTTTCTATTTGACTTGTATTTGCTAAACTTACCTTCCTCATATTGTATTGCTTATTTATTTATTTTTTAGTATCTTGAATAGGAGTCTACAAAACTTTCATCACCCTGCAACTTCAGCTAACAAGTGCCCTTTTGTTTTCTAATTTGGGCAGCCAGGGAAGGATCAGAACTATTCAGTGTGGGATATAAGAGAGCAGGCTTGCCCAGGTTTATTATTATTTTTTTTCAAATCTACCACTATTATTTACAGGTTGTGGTGTGGGTTCATGTTGTTTCAGTTATCTGTAGCTTGTCTAGAACATGTATACACTGTATACATATAAGCACACACACACACAGAGGTAGGTGGATAAATATGATTTAAAGTGGATCTTGTTCTACCTTTGATCTATGAAAGATAAGAGGTGGAGTTTGAAGAGAATTTAACCTACCAACTGCAGGCTCATGTGGTAGCATGGTATTAATGCCGGCAGCCCTATCGCAAAATAGGTATTATCCACCACCAGTGCACTTGTGGGCTCCCCATGTTGTTTAGGCACTCAGTCATAAGGAGATAAATAGAAAGGGTGTACTATATTTCTAGATGTAATTTGATTTCATGAACTCACTAGATGTGGAATGAAAAGCTGAGATTCGAAGGTATATGCTAAGGGCAGATGTATGTACCCTTTGCTAGTGGAGAAGCTTTTAGTGACACGAACTTATCACTCATAGGTCAGAATGAAAAGCATTTATATATGCCTCAAAATGTTGTGGCACGCCTTTTAGATTTCTTTAAAATGTCTGTCTGAAAAACAGAATTAAGCATGTTGAGCTGCATACCCAAAAGTGACGAAGATTTCTAGAGTTTATATTGTCACCTAATCTCACGTTGTTCAACAAAAGGATAATTTGGTTTTATTTCCAACACCTAAAAAATGGTTGGGAAAGTAAACTGATGTCCTATATTGGATTGAAGTGAGACTTTTATTCTTTACTACCTCTATACTAAAGGCCAAAAGCACCATTTAAATTATTCAGTGGGCATTTGGGCACCCTATTGTGATATATTTGTGAGAGAAATCTACTTTGGGATTCTTGAATCAACCATAAGAAATTCCTGATCCCCTCTGGAGGAATTTGAGAGGGTGTGCTGAAAACTTAACACAGTAACAGTGCAAGAATAGATAGCAATCCCACTTCGCAGACATATAAATAAAGGGGTACCACAATAAGTAACACGCAAAATTTAGATCAATATGTTCACAAACAAGACTATAGACTTCATGATAATAAAAGTTGTGCAAAGTTAGAGTTCTTAGTAGAGAAGTGAAAAAGCGGAGAACTTACATCAGATTTTGAAATCCTGCTGATGGGCTAATCAGCTCGTCTCTAATTGTCCACTTCTTGTCTTTACTGAAATTACTCATCAGAAATTGTATTTGCCTGAAAGAGAAAACAGAACATTCTTGTTATATTGCTCTTTTGGTATATATTAAGAACAGATTGGAAAAGTTTGTCCAAATCAAATGAAGTTACAAACCTGAATTATATTTTTGATATTGATGAATGATGAAGCCAGCTACAGAGATGGGACAGTACTCTGTATGTATTGTAATGGAGAGAATGAGAAAAAAAATGAGAAGTCATGTGGGAGACATACATTGCCCAATTTTATGTGACTGAGCCATCATGACCTCTACAGCCATACAGCAATGCAAAAGATAAATCCTTAATTAACAAATACAAAGGATTATATCATCCCTTGTAAACCACCTCAGGATACAAGAATTGTTAGATCTTGCTTTGTGTCTTCATACCGTGTCATTGATTAGATTTGTGTGCCATCATGGATCTTCTTTTTGCTCCATTCCCTTGGCATGGGGTTTTCAAAGATTTGTTGGTGAATCTTATTTTTTATGCTTTATTTGGCAGTGGTAATGGCAAAAGGAATGGAGATGGGAAAGTTTGTGGTCTTGGTTGTTTTGTTGATGTCAAAGAATGGTGGTAGATCACGGTAGCAGCACTGGTGTGCGGTGCTGCTGCCTGTGCTGCTGTGATATTGCACGGTCATGATAGTGGTGTTTGGTGGTAGGGAGTGGGTATGGTTGGTTGTGGGAAAGGGTTGAATGAATCATGTGACGTTAAATAGCCTTTTTTTTGTTCTCATCTAAGGTCTTTACCATTAATTTAGGGAAAGGTCTTTTGGTAAGCGATGGGAAAGAAATTTTAAATTTCAGTAATTTGTCATTATTACAGACAATCCAAAAGGAACGTAGCTGTCAGATGCGCAATGAAGGAAAATGTTATTTGAATGGGAAATTATTTCTCTATATCATAAATGAGACTTATTTCAATACAAGAAAATGAACGTCAATGCCTGATAAAGAGTAGTAATGACGTTACGGGAAGTTGAATGATGACGACCTTGATGACTATATTTTTGATTAGGTACGACCTTGATGAGTGAATTTTCTTGAAGTTTATATATGAAATCTCAACTGCTAACTAAAGATGGGGGCAAAAAGAAAACCAAGGTGTGAATTTATCTGTGCATGCATGTGCAAGGACTTAGATAAGTGTGGGATAAGCCTTCTGAGTTGGGGTGATTGGAGCAAGAGATGCAAAGAAGAAGAGGAGGAAAGAGAGAACGAGATGGGGCATGCTCTTTTTCTCTTTTCCAATCTTCTAGATTTGATACATTATCCAGTTTTTTCTTTTACAATTACTGAGTAAAATAAGTGAATTCACCCATAGATGCGTTGGGGGGTGGGAGGTGGCGGCGACTGATTATGCATATCTAGGTCAAAGATCTCAATTATAAAATTAGGTAACTCTGTAAAAGTATATAGGTAAATCAAACTTTTTTTAAAAGCTTGAATGGATGCTGGATTTTTCCTTACATTCACTTGCTGCTTTGACTGTAGGGTGTTTTCGGAAATAATTGTCTATTTCAGGAAAAAAGGGATGATATTCAGTGACATCCCAAATTGAAATCGATTTATTCAATATTCGATGAAGGGGCTAGTTTGAAGGAATTTATGTAGAGATATACTATTTATGAGAATATTTAATCTATAGACAAGGAATGAATTTGGTTCGCCAAATATTGTTACAGCTTATAGACAAGGATATCCTGAGTGCTCAGTATAGATACATATCTTGCCATTGTACTCTTTTTTCTGCATCCTTTGTGCAATCACTCTGGCTTGTCATTTGGCACCACCTGCATATTTATTTTGGGAAATTAAATGTAATATCAGGCTTGGTCTCTCATGTGGAGCGATCGCATGTTCAGCTTTGTGTGGTTGGTTGTGCACCCTTCACACCAAAATGGCAGCAGCGCTGTGGCCCCATTATAAACTCAACCTATAGTTTTTCAAGTGTCAATCTCCAAGTGAGGCTCTTTGTTTCTTTTGCATTTAAGACTGTTTTTATTGCATTTTTTCCATTAAACAATCTCAAACGCAGTTCTTAAGTTTTCATCTGATTCTGCATATAGCTAAGGGCCCTAGACATGCAATGGCACATGAGGAATGTAGTATTCAGTTGCTAATAGGAGAAGCAATAACATTGTAGGACTTGATTGCACTGGTTTTATTATGGCAGCCGTAGTGATATTGAGCTCTAAGAATAAAACAAATTGCTATATTTTTTTCTGCCTTAACTCTTTTAACAGCTCTGCTACTGTCATTTAATATTCTTAAGAGTCCAAAGTCTGAGTAGGTCTATTTTTGTGATGGAGTTCTTCATTTATAAGTGTATATTAACCTTAAGTATTTATTTTCACAGGACACCACTAAGTACAATAAAAACAAATTCTTACCACTTTTGCAAGCTTTCAATAGTAAATGATGCCTCTGCAAAAATCAAGCAAACTGAATTCCTGAAAGATGACCAGGATTTGGAGGGCAAGAAAATAACTGAAAGTGAGCAAAGTGGGGCTTCAGGAAGTAAAATGGTGAGCTCAACAATGCTTGAAAGTTTGTTCTCTCTCTGTCCGCATATATATATATAAACAATCTCTTTCTTCCTTAATCAAAATCAAAATCTCCACTCTTTCACCTTTTAGTTTTGGTGCCACAAGCAGGTCTTGATGTTATAAATACAGTTAGTTTATACCAATGAACTTTTAGTTAAGGGTGTCTAATAAATGATGAAATCTCACAGGACATTGTATGTAGAATGCATATATTTCTTGACTAAGTTGAGGGGATAAGCTAGCGATTGAGAATTTTTGAAATTTTGGTTTGAATTCATAGGTGCTTATTTATGTTCTTATACACTTGATTAGTTGAGCAATGGATTTTTCTCATCTTAATTGAAATATTATTTGTGCAATATTGAATTCCTGATGGACGTATATATGTTGTTTGGTCATGAGAAGGCTGAAGGACCTATGTATCTTGTAGCTGGGGATGACTCATCTGTTGTTAGTCTTTCATGTTGTACTTGTTTTTTTCACTTAAATTATACACTTAATAACCTTTATATGCAAAAGGTTGAGATTTGCTATGTCTATACTGCTGAAAAACTTATATAATTTCTTTATACTCCATGTCGTCTCCAAATTATTCCATGAAGGCAAGAAGTATATTCTGAGTTATTTAAACCTTCTTAAGCAGTTATTTGATGCTTTCAACGTGGTTGACCTTCTCTGTTTTTGCATAAATTGTGCTAATGTAGGCACTTTAGAGATTATGGAGCCACATATTCTATCATATGGCGTTGCTTTGTCTATGGTGGATGTCATTGTATTTTACATGTCCAATGCAACTCTATGTCTCTATATGCCATCGAGATTAAGGAACCACAGTTTCCGTTTTTGAGATCACCTACTTCTTACCTACTTCATGTTCAGTAACTAAAAAAGAAAACACAATCATCTGAAGAAAGATAATGCTTAAAAGCAATTGAAAATGCTAGAAGGCAATCGATTGTTTTCGTTAACTTTTTAAATTCTTAAATGCAATGACAAATTCCCTGCTTAGAGTAATTAACATGATGAATGGAACTTTATTCCCCTTCTTTTAATTCACTTCTAATTGGAAGTAACATAGTTGAATATGCTTTATCTGAATTCTATAGCATAGTTTGTCACCTCTTTCTGGATGAATTTATGCATGTCTCGCATTGCTAGAGTAGTCTTAGCTATGATTATTACTCTGCCTTTCACTTCTTTATCTTGTTCACATGAAAAGATTTTGCACCTACCTATTTAATGTCTTTGTCCGAGTGTCTTTAACCTGTGAATGACAGATTCTAAATCCTGTATTTAGGTTGTTGATAGTGGTACTGAGCAGATACAATGTCCACGAACTCTCCATACCAATGTTAAATTAATGTATTAGTTGCATCCTCTGTTGCAGTAATTACATATCTAGTTGGCTGTTTGCTTAATTGATAACGCTAACACGGGTGAAATTTATGGTTGTGATTTGTAACCTAGTTTACATGTAAGGGTCAATCCTGAACTCGGAACCATTTTTGGCTCTTTACCAAATATGTACTAAGCCTTTATTGACAAGTAGGAGCTCTGCTACTGAAGGCCTGATAAATGAGTAATTATCTCACAATTGATGTGTAAATTGGTGTTATGTTCTTCCCCACTTATATGCAGCGTTTTCATTGTGTCAATAGCCCACTTCATAGTCCAGGCTCCTGAGCGGATACAACTATGAGAGCGGATCTAATATCATCTGTAAGTCCCGGGCTGACCCCGTGACCCTTTGCTTTGTGAGCATTATTGGGCAGCTGCCACCTGTTCCAAAATGCTTAAACCCCTGTTGACAAGGAGAATTTAAATACAGTAACTCTACCTTCAAGAAAATTTGTATACTGTGCGATGTCATAGCTATTTTGTCGAATTTGTGGCTTTTTTCATTGCTTCAGAGACTACAGTTCAGAGTTGGTGTGTTATGTATTTATCTTCCGGTGACCAAAGCATGGAGACAATATTTTTAATTCTTGCATGGCATTGTATCTTTGGCTAGCATAAATTTCACTCAATTCCTTCTTTCCCATGCCTGCAACTTCTGTCAAATTTCATCTAGACCATTAACACAGATATCCGTAAGCATAACAATCAAGTCATTTTCCACCAAATTTGTCTCATCATTTTTCTTTTGTCCCTTGCGATGATGACATTCCCTAACCTAATGACCTGGTTTGCCACAAACATAGCATGGTACCTTATTTTTCTTCTTGGGATTCCCATGTTCTTCATTCTTGTTCGAATTGAAGTTCTTCCACTCCCAACAATAACTTTTTCTGCTTATTTTAGCCTTTACTATCTTGAAGTAGCTAAATTGTCCACTCGTGTGAAAGAGGGAGTGGATGAATTCACATGGAAGTGGACGAGTTGATAATTTTAAGCTATTTCAGTGGGGATGTAAATGCAGTTAACCCTTTTTTTATAACTTTATTAAAATGATGATTATTTCTTTCTAACAGTTCCCGGAATGCGCTAATCAATGTGGACTGGGAGTCTCTGGAGCTGCTGATAGAAAATTACAACATGGGATCCTTCAATGGTAATTTTAAGTTGCTACTATTGTGTCAATTCCTAAAGTTCTTGTGCAGAAATGAATCATAAGCCATCTAGTTGGCTGTAAAATCTTCATCATAAATAAATCCCTTTTCATTGGTCCAAAATCTCAAAATAGTTTTTCGAGGAACAGAAGTAGTTGGTGGTCAATTATTACACCATTTGAAGCAGCAGCTGCTGAATTCTAATTCTCTTTCCTTTTGGAATAATTTTATTTTCGTTTTGCGCTAGCAGTCAACTTCTTCTGCTATGAATTTGTGGAGGTAGATGCAAATTATGCTGCTCATGCATCTTAAGCCGATTGTAAATACATGTGATTTGAGGTTTACTCCTGTTTTCCTCCATTTTCTGATGAACATAAACCTTATGTACACTTCCTGAAGTAACCTTAATGTTAGGAGAACATAAATTTCTAATTTTGAATTTTTGTTTTTTGAATGAGATCATAATACAACACAGACCAAGATCATATTATTCTCACCTTAAATGTAATAAAACTTTGGGTATATCGCAGTTCACCCTCAAATTTCAACATTTTAGCATTATCTTCTAAAAGTAATTTAAAAGCTCTATGTTCTTTTAGTTTATATTCACTGTAGCACTTTGCCCTTATTAGTATTTTCTAGCAAGATAAAAAAAAAACTCAATGTTAGTTTTCGTTATCATTCTTTCCTCATCTTTTCCTCTTATTTATTGCTCAAAAGTAAAGTAAAAAGTTTTGTAATGTTTTTCGATTATTATGAATGGTGAAAGCATGGCAAATGATAGAGCTTCTACCGCCAAGAGTGTTGGTCGCCCTGTGAGAGAGAAATACGCAAAGTTTTGGAGGTTATCAAGTCAATAGCTATCAACCTCGACTTTGGGGACATTTTTGAAAATCAATTTTCTGTCTAGATTGAATTATTTACATTTGAATGAAGGTTTGAAATTAAGAAATTTTAAATAAGTGCCATATAGAGTGATTTCAAATTCATAATTTAAGTGGCAAAATTGAAATACAAGAAATTGTTTGGTTTCATTTTGATTTTAGTGTTTTGGGGGGTTGAATGCAATAAAACATTTAATATTTTTTTCGCCATAACACATTTTCCTCTTCCTCAAATACTTTTAAAAAACCATAGTCCTCACTGTATCTATATATTATTAATTGTATTTTTATATCTTTATACATATTTAAATCACTATATCAATTAAAAAAAAATATTTACATCTTTCAATTCTTATATTAATACAAAAATAATATATAATAATATAAAATAATAATGCGACACTACAAAAAAAGTACAAAATAGGACATTTACAGTAATCTTTCCTAAAAATAAAACTAAATATACTTCACATTCCCTAATATATTTTCTCAAAATTGTATTTTCCAAAATATTTTTTTCAAAACACCTTAGATTATGAGATCTTTTGGTTCCCGCTAACTGTGTGCCCATCCTTCTAATTATTTAGTATTTTTCGGTTGTTAATTTTTCGCATTTTAAAGTTGTTGAACTTAAAAATATAAAGGAAGAATTTCAAAGAGTGTATTTGTGAGAGAGTTGTTAGTACATGAATTTATTTCACTTCTAGCAGTTTTTTAATTTTTTTTGTAAATAATTACAAGTTTGTTTGGACATTTTGGCCCTGAACAACATTCAACAACCAAACTCTTTTTTTTGAACAAGAATGACAATCTTGTCATTTTGCCAAACGTTCCAAATTCTTTTTTTTTATCCTACTTCTCAAACCTTTTTGTAAACACTCAACAATTTTGCTTTTTTTTAACTTCTCAATTTTACTATAAATTTTATCACTTCTTCAAAAGCAAACATTCCCTAATCAATACCTAGGATCTCTAGTAATTGGATTATGAACAACAATTTACTTGTGTAGTAGAAACCAAGAAACACTAGTAGAGTTAGGATGTAAATGAGTGTGCAATAAAATGAAGCCTTATGTTGCTTAATTTTAAGAAGATTTTTAGCTCATTTTTTTTTTTATTCCTCACAACAAACCTTCAACAGCTCAAGGAGCTTTATAAACATCCTAATTATGTAACATACTTTAGTCATCCTAGAGCAATTGCCCATAGTTATTAATTATTAAATTATTTTTTCAAACGGAGAGAAGACAACCAATAAGTTTACGTGATACATGTATTGTTGCATGTATTTGAAGTGGCTCTAGGCCTAAATGATTAATATATAAAATATGTCAACTATCTTATTTGTGTATAATTGAAAAAAAGAACAAATTTATTGTGTTTTAGCCATAATTCCAAACAAGAAAATATTAAACATTTCAACGCAAATCATTTTATATCATAAAATGTCACATATATACCAAAAAATTTAAAAAATAACCCCTTCATTTACTTCAATTGATAACATAAAAGGATATAACCAACCACCAAATGTTCTTGGTGATTGATTATTCCACATCTTGGCATTATTATCCTATATAAAATCATGCAAAATAGGAAGAGACTATTATTATTCCCATTTTAGATGAGACATAAGATATTTCTGCTGGCATGGAGAGAATTTAGAAATTTATCCATTATTAGCTTTGATTCACACTATAGAGGTGATAATTAAATAGAAATTTTATTATCAAACTATGCCGTGTTTTAATTCTATTTAGGAGTTAAGAGTATATAAGAAAATGGCAGATTGATGCAGATGCCTAAACCTGATGACTTGTACTAATAACTTTTTCACTGAATAAATAAATAAAAAATACTTAGTTTTTTTTTTATAAATAAATTTCAGTGACAAATTGTAGACTACACGTTGAGGGAAAATATGGAATTTTTGTTGCTTGGTGAAATGATCAGTTTAATTTCTTAAGGATGACAAGAAATTTTCTATTCTCAGTTATAAGAAAATGAACACAACTTTAAACACCGTTCTCTATTTTATGGAGTAATTATCTTTTCCATATAGTGATTTTTTATGCAGTGAAAACATGGGTAGCCTTTTATATTTTTAGACTTTGACTTAATAAAAAAAATATAATATTTCGATACACACATGATAAGAAATTGTGTTAAAGATTCACATTTAGTCCTAAAAAATCTTTAATCATGTGGTGACAGCTAAGTGAGGGTTGATGATATACAACTTGGCCATATGAAAAAAGTAATTCATATTACATACAACACAATGTATGTGTATTGAAAATCACACACAGTGCATGTATACTGCGTCCAGTTAATGTTTAGAAATTCATACTATACATATTAAAAATTCATAATACACAATATATATATATATATATATATATATATAATAGGTTCAATCGTATATCATCCAAAATATTAAGTACTAAGCCATGGGGTGGGGCTCAACAAAGTGATATTCTGCACTTCGTTAGCAATTAGCATTCGCTTATTTTTTATTTGAAAAAATAATTAACTCAATTTATTAATAAATTTATTATATTCATTTATAATCCATGTTAATTTTCTTCAAATACGGATTTGGGATTTCAGACTAAATAAAGATTATTTGGGACACTTGGTATAAAACTCTGCATCCAATGTACTTGCATGCATCTTAATTTTCATTTGATTTTCTTAATTTTCGAAATAATCATCTTTCACCGTCCACATGAAATAAGAAGAAAAATAATACAGATTGGGCACAGCCCAACTGGTTAAATTATCAATTTTAATTTGCTTCCATCGATAGAGTGGGGTTTGAATCCTGGTAGGAACTTGCGCCTGAATTTCGGTATGAAGCAATCACTGTATTGCGAATGGAACCCTACAACTGAAATTTGGTATGATGCAATTATTGTGGATTGAGTTCATTGTGTCCAAAATTGTACAGTTCTTATTGGGAATTTGGGAGCCAGTTGAGGCATGTTCCGCGATTTACCTCCTTTAAAGTACTAGTGGTAGATGTGTTGGATTTTTAGAATTAGTTCAACGAAATTGAGATATCTAGATCGTAAAAAAAAAAATAAAAAATAAAAAAATAAATAATACATATTCAGATGAATCATCGCTAAACTTTTGGTTAATTATTAAAATTCGATTCAAAACACATTATTAATTGGTAGACTAGTAAACTGGGCACTGCGGGCGTACGTTTTGCAGGTGCCCAGAATAGTTGAAATCTTAAAAATATCCATTAATTAATCTAAGTTTTTATCACATAGATATTTCAATTTTTTAATATATGCAGCAGTGATTATAAAAGAGTTTATTTTGTTCCGTAACAAAACACTTTCGTTGGAAGGTTAATTTGGCCCACTTAGATATAAACTAGCGGAAAATCCGAATAGTTCATATAATAAAATTATATTTGATATTTTTTTTATTAATAGAATTCAACTAATTATAAGAAAGCCAGTTTTATTCTTCTTAATTATAAGCAAGTTATGAGGTTCATTGCTAAATGTTAATAGTTCTAATTCTCAACAGTTTTTTCTTCGAAAATTCCGATAATTGAAAAACATAAAAAAATGAAATTGACATTTTCCTTTAGAGAAAATGAGAATTTGAGACTTGCAATTGCTATTTGGTTCCTCGAATTCTTGATTCTGGATATATTCCTACAATGCGTTAAGGGTTTCTCAATCGGTATCTATCAGCAAACAATTATTATTTATCTTACTTTAGACATTATTTATATAATTTAAGTGACAAAATCGCTGGATATAAAGGTTTTGAGTTTGAGTCTCAACGATAATATGGTATTAGTCTAATTAATAATTTTTCATTTGCACACTTTAGTTATATGTATTAGTTGTTAATTTATATTTAAATGTAAAATCATTTACTAATAAAAAAACACACGAAATCATTAAATTGCTCTCTTTCTTTACAAATCATTGAATTCATAAAAAACAAAATTGATATCAGAATGACTAACAAAATTCTATCAAGGATTTGTTTGGCAAAAATGGTTTAGTTGGCAGCCAAGCATCAAGGGATCTTGGTGCCGTATCAGCCAACAGACTCCTATTATTATTATTATTTTTAATTGTTTGTTACGCGTTAAAAAACCACTATAATTGTTAGTGAGGTATTAATGTTATTATTAGTATTAATATTTTTATCATTTATAATAATACTATTATTATTGTATTATTAAGAAATCGCTGTAATATCGTAGAATTACATGACTTTGTTGATAGTAGGGTCAGCCTATTAAATTTTAGAATAATGGTTAAAATACCGCAAAAGTTTATTACGAAATATATATATATTTAGAGATTGGATTTAATCATATTCGAATTATTGAAGTCTCATTTGCAATCTGTTAATGGTATTTTTTTGATTTTTTAATTTATCTTATTTTAGTTTTTCATTTTTTTTAAGTGTTCTTGGAGTATATACATAATCTTTTACTTGAAATTAATATAATTTGCCAAAATTATATTCCACCTTTAGCATAGGCTATAGAATTAAGAAAGATGAGCTTTCTTCTCAGTATGGATGAATTAATTATTAGGGTATTCACGTAAATCAACTAATCGAATAAAAAACAATAAAAATTCGGTATATACTAAAATCGAAAAATTTAGTTTGATATTCAATTTTGATTTTTATGAAAATTTGGTATTCGGTTCGATTTGGCTTTTTGGTTTTGATTTATGGAATCATACCGAATACTGAATTATTATTTCTATATATTTTTATATTTTATTTTTCTATACATATTTTATATCTATTATATATTTTATACTATTTTTATTTTTTTACTTGCCAAAAATAAAAATAAAAACTGAAAAAATATAATTATACTTTTAATATTTAATTTTTTAAATATTTATTATTAGTTTAAAATAATTTTGATTATCGAAATACTAAAAAAATATTTGACAATTATCGAACGAACCAATTAATTTAGTTTGGTAATCAATATAATATTTTAACAAATATAAATTTCGATTTCAATTCGTTATGGTAATACAAAATAAACACTCCTATAATTATTTCTTTTCCAATTTGTCATTAGCTAACACCTAAAGATATATCCAAACTTTTTTATTTTTTTTGAACGTATCAAAAGGGAAATAGTTGGCACCCAAGAAAAACCGTTTAATTTTTTAATGATCAATCTATTTTTACTTAATGGACCTACTATCTATAAGTTGTGGCTGACTAGGATTTTAATTTAGTTTCTAAATAATTGATTTTATTCAACGTGTATAAATACAAAAATTGGTCACGTTCATACCGTTTTGAGGTAGGAAATTTAAAAAGAAATTAAATGCGTTTCAAGTGTACGCATTGACCAATTACTAATAATAATTACATGCGATGAAACATACATTGTATGTTTATTAATCATTCTAATATATAAAAACTGTCATTAATTAGTTTTTGATAGAATAATGGCACATGATTGAAGGTAGATGCCATTATTCTATCAAAAACTAACGATATTTTCTTAATTTGCATGGAGTGTTGACATATTGGGATAAATGCCATGCAATTTGCAGCTATTCCATTTGAGAATTAAACGCATCTTATCTATCACTGATCCAAAATGAGAGGGCTAACTTTTCTTCATTCGAATTGTTATAAAATTGATAGTTTTCCATATCACATAATTAGCTAGTTGTTCGAGTATATTTATAAGAAGTAAAAATTATTGATCCATGTATGTATAATGAAATTCGTATACAGGGTCCGTTTTAATCGAATAACGAATATATTTTTAAGATTTATTCCCTCGAATCAACCACAAAACACGTCTTTTTCATTGGTGATGAATAAATAATAGAATTATTGTGATATTTTGCATTGATTGTTAAAATATATTTTAAATAATTTATAAATTAATACAATGAACTCTTTTTATAATTTGAATAAATTATTTTTTATAAAATTAAAATAAATACAAAATAATTGGTAACAGAGTCCGTTGCATTGGAAACCACTCCATGGATGATCACACCTCAGCAATTGATCAGGCAATTACTAGAGAATATGTACAGGTAGTCAGCGCCTAATTAATTAAGGCACACTTGTGAATGCTTATGCCAAATATTAGAGCCCTCCAAGATTTGTTGAAATTTGGCCCTAACAATGGAATAATTAATAGATTTTTTGGTAACAGCCCCTAAAACCTAGAATATTGATGTGACTTGGTACAGAACAATGATTATTAGTCATTCTGTAAGGAGAATGAATTAATAAATAATAAATATATGTACGTGGTATTCAAAGAACCTAATCAAACTGGATAAAATGCTTCATTACAATTCCATGGTTTACCAACAAACAGTACCATACACCTTAAAAGACTTTATTTATGGAGAACTGTTATATATACACACCCCATTCATGGACTATGTTATATATTCGTGTCATGTTATTAGTAAAAAATAAAATAAAAAAATAACTATATAGTTAAAGGACTAAAAATACAGTTTTATGGGTTTTGTAATTTTGGTATCATACTTCTGAAAAACAAATTAAAATTTTGTAATTTTAATTCCGACATTAAAGTTTTGGATGAAAAATTTAACTTGCGCAGTTAACTAATAACACCGAGGAAAACATGGGTTGACCTTTGTTTTCTGGAGGGAAATCACCAGCCATTTTCATAAAAATTGAAAAATCAACTTTCAGTCAAAAAAACTCATTTTACAGACATTTTCAATCTTTTTCACCTACAGTAATTATTAAAAAAAAGAAGAAGGGATCTTGTAGTAAAAATGTCTTCAATGCAACCAAGAATAGTTTGCCATATATGAAAAAACTGCTGTAAAAATAAAAATCCAGCTTCACATGTGCAAGTACCATTTATTTATTTATTATTATTATTATTATCATAATCATTATTTTTTTTTTTATAGTTCTGCATGGTAAAATACTTTCCCAACAATATGTGATTTCGAATTATTCTTGAGGGAATTATGAATTTGCTTAAGTGATATGCCAAATCTTAATTTTTATCTATATAAGGGCATGATGTGTATGTTAGATAAAATCACCTTTTTGCCTTCTCTCTTATTTTAGGTTTTGTAACTAAACTCAATCATTTTATATAATTATATTATTAATTTCATGCATAAATAATTATTTTATTATGTCATGGGGCAAATTTCTATTCAAAGTGCCAAATCTAAAGAGAATTAGTGAAGAAAAAGTAAATGTAGATGTATTTTGATGAATAGATTCCCTTTCGATCAGAACATTTTAAGTACGTGAAAACATTATTTGTTGCTTGCATTCCTGATAAGTTGATCTGGCATGCTGAATATTAACACCCACGTCTCATACATAGGAATTAACAAATAATACATGCAGACATACATGGAGTATAGATGATAGATACAAGAAAAAAGTAACATTTTTCTAAAGCCATGTAAACAGATACTGTCTGAGAATCATATCTCTTGTTAGGAAACATTTTTTTGCAGAGAGTTTATTCTTAAATTAGACCATAATCAAATTAAATCATTATAGTTTCCCTTCTCCTTCCCTGGCAAAACTATTTTAAACCCAACCAAAACTCCCTTCACTGCACACACAAACATCTGAAGTTCTCAATAACACATTGAAAACAAAGAAATGAAAAACATCATGGCCACCACTCAAACCTTCATTCTTGCCTCCCTTCTCCATCACCTCCTCCTCCTACTGCCGATCACGCTCGCCGCTACTGGCGGCGGCAAGTGGAACCTCCTCCTCTCCAACATCGGGGTATCCGCCATGCACATGCAGCTCCTCAACAACGACCGTGTCGTAATTTTTGACCGCACAGATTTCGGACCCTCCAACATTTCCCTCTCCCAATAACCAATGTCGCAACAACCCAATGACCTAACCCTCAAAATCGACTGCACCGCCCATTCAGTCGAGTACGACGTCGCTTCCAACTCCATCCGCCCCTCAACGTGCTCACCGACGTCCGGTGCTCTTCTGGCGCGGCCATGCCCGACGGCTCTTTAATGCAGACCGGAGGATTCAACGACGGCGATCATAACGTTAGAGTTTACAAACCATGCACAGACAATTCCTGTGACTGGCAAGAATTTGATACTGTCCTTACGCAGAGAAGATGGTACGCCACCAATCATATTTTGCCAGATGGCAGGCAGATTATTGTTGGTGGTCGCGGGCAGTTTAGTTACGAATTTTACCCGAAAAAGGCCGGAGCTGATCAATCATACAATTTGCCTTTCCTTTCGCAGACTAATGATCCGAGGATTGAGAACAATCTGCACCCGTTCGTTTTCTTGAATGTGGATGGGAATCTATTCATTTTCGCCAACAATCGAGCTATCTTGTTCGATTATGTAAATGGGGTGGTGGTGAAAAATTACCCGACCATTCCGGGTGGGGATCCGAGGAGTTATCCGAGTTCAGGTTCTGCAGTTTTGCTTCCTTTGAGGGAGTCGCAAAGAGGAGCTAATATGACAGCAGAAGTTATGGTGTTGTGGGGGTGCACCAAAAGGATCTTTCACTAGTGCAAATAATAGGAATTTTGTTGGGGGCGCTTAATACCTGCGGGAGGATCCGAATTACTGACCCGAATCCACAGTGGGTCATGGAGACCATGCCTTTGGCTAGAGTCATGGGTGACATGGTGTTACTACCCAATGGCAATGTCTTGATTATTAATGGGGCATCCGCAGGTACGGCCGGGTGGGATTTGAGTCGTAATCCGGTATTAACACCCCTTATTTATCGACCTAATAATCCAGACGGGTTAAGATTTGAGGTCCAAAATTCGAGTTTGATACCTCGGATGTACCACTCGACCTCAATTCTACTTCGTGATGGTCGTATTCTTATTAGTGGTAGTAATCCTCATGCTTATTTACAATTTTACCGAAGTACTTTTTCCCACGAATTTGATAATGGAAGCATTTTCACTAGACTATTTAGAGCCACAGTTGGTACATATGCGTTCGAGGGTTGTTTCACCTGCTTCACAGTCTCAAATTGGGTACAAGCAACAACTCATTATTAATTTCATCATTCGAGATAGAGTAGATAGAAGTTTAATCATGGTGACAATGGTCCCACCCGCTTTTACTACACACTCATTTTCAATGAATCAGAGACTTTTGCTTCTTACCAATGGGAATGGGATTAGTCCCAACGTGAATCTCTTGGGGGATCAATATATCAAGTTCGGGTTGTAACACCGAGTTCAAATATTCTTGCTCCAACCGGATACTATCTTCTATTTGTAGTTTATCAAGAAGTTCCTAGCCAAGGCATTTGGGTCCAAATCAAGTAGTTAGCAATTCAGAATCATTTATTCTCTTCCAGTTCTTAAATTGGTGTCTTTTTTATTTTTCATGGAAAGGGAATTCATTTGTTTCGAGATAAGGCTGGTATTTTGTAACTGTAAACAGGTTTTAATTTCGGATTCTGCTGTATATAACAGGGTCTTTTCAATTATCTTTCAATGCATTCAAGCGGGGAGCCAGAGATTATAACCCTCAAATTTTAGTAGCATTATTTCCTGAATGTAATTATGAACAAATATCTTCTATAGCTTAATCATGAAATAATTGAATAATGATGACATTACATATTGATGATAAACAACCTTATATTTATTTTGTTTTAGACCTTGATCGTATCAAATAAAATAATAACCAAATATCTTTTATATCTTAATAATGTTCCCGCTTATTACAAAATATTTAAGAAAACATATAATGCATGTCATTACTCTATTATTATAGTAAAGAAGAATTTATAATGGGAATATAAAAAAATTATTATAATGATTTCGATTAATGTAAAGTCATGGCATTTTCGTTCCTAAGAATGCCAACTACGAGATCTTGATTTGTTTATTGATAGCATAGTATCTACTACTTTTTATCAATCATAACTTAAATAATCACCCCACTCCTTCAAATCATTATTAACAACAACAACCCCCCCCCAACACACACACACGCCAAAAAAAAAGAGGATGTGTGTCAACGTATGTATTCAATGTTATGAGGATGAAGACATTCTCACATGCCAGAATTGAATTCTCAATTCAGTCCTTATTAATAATATTTAATTAATTTATAAAAATAATTAATGAGAAAAAGAGGAAGATAAAGCAATATCGTATTTAATTGTTGTCGCAAAGATAAAGTTTAAATTTTATTTGTCAAAACTTTTGCCCTTAGTTGTTTATGCGATGGGCTGGTCTTGCCTCATGGTGTCGTTTTGGCAATTATATATGTTAGCCATTAAGCACCAATGTCTTATTAAGCTATTGTTTTGAAACTTATAAAATATTATATTTTATTTTAAATAAATACATCTAAGTACTTGATTGTATCTTTGAATATGCTATTATAAGAAATTATATTAAATAAAATAAATACTTGTAATTATTTATTATTTTATAGGAAATGATATATGAATTTCGAAATGAAAGCAGAAACAATGATATTATTAATTTTCCAATCCCAATGTATTTCTGGTTTAAAAAAAAAGAAGCATAAATTTTTTTGATTTAATCATATATCCTATTGAATTTGACCTTCATTTGTTTAATTCTGAATTTCAAAGTGGGCCAATTCAATTTGCTATATATTCGTTTTTGAATAGTTATGGTAATACATAAGAGTATTTTATGTACATACAACAGATTATATACATACATACGTACATACATACATATATATATATATATATATATATATAGACACACACACACACACACACACATACGTCTCTTGTAACCAGTGTCCAAAAGTAAATAACTAAGTAGCCATCATCCCAAAATATATAAATTTTGTTTAAAGATAGAGCTTAATTTACAAGAGAAATTTATAGATTGCACTTTACCTTTGATAATTTTAGTGTTATTTTCAAGTAATACTAAAGACATTGGCTTTATTTTATTTTATTTTGTTTTTTTATGATCTAAGTTTTAGACTTCGCTTGGACTAATCATGTGAGAGGACGGTTTTCCCTCATGATTCGTCATTCGAGTAAATACGATAATACAATTTATACATACTTGGGTCAAATATTCGCATCAATTTTTTCCTCCCTTTAGACCCTCTACAGCACGGTAAGAAATTCTTAGAGGAATGGATTCAAATAGGTTACGCTGCTGCAACCAAAAAAATTCGAATCCATAATTAAGATATTATTCCCTTTTTGATGCAAATTGTCTTTTTTCTTTGGATGCAAATTGTTTACTAAATATGTAAATTGTGATATTAGATCATGTGCACGTACAGTACTGTTTGATAATTTTCCACCATATTCTGTAAAACCGAATGAATTTATTCAATAAAACGTGCTTAGGCCAGTAGTCATTTGTTATTTGTTGAATTTTCTTAAATCATGCTACTACTATTCCTATCTTTAATTTTTTCTTTCAATTTAGAAAAATGAAAGAGCAAATTATTTCGAAAATTGCATAAACTTTATTTCTTTGTTCTAATTTTTTTAGTATAATATTTGGAGTTCCATTTTCTGGTATCATATATATTCTTGGCATTGAAAATAATGTAATAATTCAAGTTTGTTATATAACTTAATGTATGATTTACAATGACTGAAAAAACTAATTATGAGAAAGCCAACTAAGAATAATATTTTTTAAAAGAAAAATGTTCAATATCCTAACCAGAATTCAAGTGATAAGGTTCATTGCTAAATGATAATCGTTCTACTTCTCAATAATTGTTTCTTCTAAAATTTTAATTACTAAAAAAATAATAAAAAAATGACACTCTTTTTCACATTGATCAAAATTTTGAGCAATACTTTTATAATCGAATTGGTGATCAAATCAATTTTATTAAAATTAAAGGTTCAACCGATCCAACCGATTCAACCAGCGGTTGGACCGATTTAATAAAAATTAATTATATATTTTTATTTTTTTATATAAAATGATAATATAATAGATTAATTATTATGTAATATATTTTAAATATAAAAATAAATAAATAGTTACATAAAAACACATATAACAAAACACAAAATTCAAATAATTATATAAATATAACAAAATATCAAATTTAAACCTTTATAAAAATTTAAAATAAAAATAAAAATAAAAATAAAAACATAAAAACTGATCAAAATTGATTTTGTTCGATTTTATGCTATTCTGATCGATTTTAACTGACCAAACTTATTCTATTCCTAATTAGATCGGTTCAATATAATTTTAAAATCATTGATTTTGAGAAATTGCTGCTTTGTTCTCCTGAAATTTCCGCCCCTGGTTCGGTCCCTGCCAAACGTCAAGGGTTCCTCTGTGTCACATCACAAACAATTATTATTTATCTCACTTATATGTTATTTATATAATTTAAGTTGCATAAACAAGGAAAAAATATTTTTAGTCCCATTATTTAGAAGATGTTGCAATTTTGACACCATGCTTTTTGAAAAAAAACAATCCAAATTTAGTCTCATAGTCAGTTTTTTATTGAAATTTTAGCCCCATAGTTTAGGTGATATTGCTATTTTGACACCATATTTAAAAAAATAAATCCAACTTTAGTCCCATAAATCAGTTTTTTAATTGAAATTTTAGTCTTTCGGAGGAAAAGATTATTTGTGCCACTAAGTCACAAAAGTTGAGAAAAGATGGGTGCGAATTTACTTTTGAAAGGAAAATCACCATCTTTCTAATCAGAAAATTCATTTTATTGCAATGTTCATCGTTTTCACATGTAAATAATAATAATTAAAAAATCAGGAATCTTATAATTAGAAAAATATCTTCATCAATGCAATTAAAAATGATTTGCCACTACTTGAAAGCTACCGTGAACTTTCTTGACAAATGAAAATCATTTTTTCGAGAAATTTAATTTAAAAAGACAAAGTAGTGATGATATATATATAAGTAGACTTAAGAAGAGAACACAAAAGAGTAGAGGTGCTCTTTCAATAAGATCAAATTGGAACAAAATGAAATTTCAATAAATAAAGTATCCCGTACGTCAAAATGTCAAATACTGAATCAAATTTAATCGGTTTAATTCGGTTTGGTTATTATCGAATTTTTTATTTCGATAATATGGTTGAACAATTTTTAAAATAATAATAATAATAATAATAAAATAGCTAAAAATGAAATAACAAAATCATAATTGTATTTTTATTTATTATTTTTTTGTTTTGGTGTGTTAAATAATAAAAAATATCATAAAATAATTAATAAATATAACAACATTATATAAACTTTTTTTAAAATATATAAAAATTATAATTTGGTATTTGATATGATTTGGTAAATAGAAGTTAAAACAAAAATTGAATCGAATATCGAATTTCTTTAAAAATTAAAATAAAATACCAAATTAAAATTTCATATTCAATTTTGATACATACCAAATTTTTCGTTTCACTTCAATTCGATTGATTTACCAAATTATTAAAACGCTTGTAAAAAGTACAAAAGATAAGAATATAAAAAGGTATGACACATTAAATTTAATAATATTATTTTATTATAAAATATGTCTATTTCGGATAAATTAAATCTACCTCATAATATTCAATCTAATTAAATTAATAAAAAAATTAATATAAAAATAAAACCTATTTTTAATGACAATTCAAAGACATTCCATTACAGTATTTATAAACTAGATATTCTACCTTGGAACTAAGCGAAACCTCTGCATCATGAGAATAAATTACATTTATTTTTTTCACCAATACATTCGATTGTGTTGACGAAGATATTTTTCTTACAAGAATTATGTTTTTTTTTTCTTATTATTATTTGCATGCAAAAATGATGAAGATGATTGCAAAATGGATTTTATGGTTGAAAAGTTGGTTATTTTTCTTCTAAAAAATGAAAGTGCCGCCTATTTTCTCTTCACTTTGATGACTTAACCGCACGAAATAGTCTTTTCTATTCAAAATTTAATATTGGGATTAAAATTATAATAAAAAGTTGACTTAGACTAAATTTGAATTTTTTTGAAGCATAGCATTGTGAGACAAAAAATGCATTTT